>OY728153.1:1829580292-1830830292 GCA_963277665.1 Viscum album
GTGGAAAATATTTGGATTTATGAAAACACATCAAATAAGATCACTATCAGAGTTATGAAAAAATTTAATATATCAAAATAAATACAAGGAAACATGTTATTTTATTATAGTATAAATGGTCATAAGTCTTTTTTCTTATTATTAGGAATTTTAATGTCTATATATATATTATAATGATGACAAAGTAAAATATGTAAAATTATTCTAAAAAACACAAAAATCGAGGTATGAAGACAACTATAATAATTATCAATATGAAAATTTTGTCTCAATTATAAATCTCAATAGGAGTTAATATATTATTAATGGAGAATAATATACCATAACCAAGGATAAATATATTCATAATAGTAGTATATTTTATAGTCTAGATAAAGAAAATTTATATTCTAAAATTTTTTAGAAGAAGAGTTATGAATATGTGCCTCTGAAAAAGTATTTTCAATGGAATATAAAAATAATTAGAAAATGGATATCAGTTTACATGTTTCTAAAACTAATAATGCTCATGTGAAAAAGTATCCTAATGTATGATCTATGTTAATAATTTTAACAATTCATATATAGCTAATCTAGGAATAAATTATGTATTAATATTAAATATCTATACGGTGATGCGTCATAACATCCATATTAGTATGTTCTCCCAAGGAAGGTAGGCATATTATTTTGTCCATAAAGATGAGTTCAATCAAGGAGAATATGAGGATATGTTATAGTCTAGAAAATCCAATTTAGTTATGAATATGGATTCAAAATTGAAGGATAAAGAAAAAATGGTGTTCTATAGTAATTTAAAATCCTCTTTATCATGATCAAAGGAATATATTATCTCCCCCATGTATTTAAATGTTATTTATTATTGTTAAAGTGTTTTTTTTGTTTTAGGGGAGATAACATTCAAGGGTATGTTTCATTATCACCTGTAAGGTGATGTAGTTACATGCCCCAATGATCCAACAAAAATTGGTGGTAGAACAAGTTCTTATTTTTAAAGATGGAATATTAAGTATATTATTATTAAAAATAAGGTTTATATAAATAACAAAAATTTTCACAAGTTGTGTCATAACTAGTACTAATCCTTGAATATGAGAAATGACATATTTATGGATGAATTGTTATAATTTCATGAATTCCATGGATATGTGTATATAAAATGATAAATCATATAAAAAAATTTTTTAGATTAAATTGATCTTGAATTATCTAAAAATATAATACTTAGGAAGATGTAAGCAAACACTGTGAAGGAGGAGTGGAAAAAACGATGTTTTTATAACTCATTTGTTTTAATATAACAATTTTTACATATTTGAGGCCCGTTTTTTATTTTTAGGAAGTCAAAATCTACTAAAATTGAATGAATTTGAATCAAAATATTTATCTTATCTCTAATGATGACTCTAAGGAGGTATTGGTTGTTTTGAGGTTAAAATAAATTGGTGCTATCCACATTATGAAAATAAAGACACTATGTGAAGAATGAATGTAAATCTATTATTGACATAATGGTATCAACTTTAGTTTGACAATTGGTGTTAGATTTTATTTATGGTTATGATATGCAATGATGAAAAATAGTAAGATACATACTTTGGGTGATTCATGTTTATTAACTAATATTATTTTAAAAGTCTGGTTGAGTTTGTAGGAATATTTCCTTAGTAGATATAGAAAATGGTGACTGAATGTATCTTTTATAAGTACGTGAAGTCCAATGGAAAACAGTGATATTATTTGTATAATCTCTTGTTTCATATATTGTGTTTAAAATTACTAGGATAATAGATTTTTTGATGGCTCATTTATAATTGATAATATTACTCATATACATTATACGATAATACAATGACATTTAAAGGAATTTATAATGATTGATAGTCAAATTAATAATTCTAGTTATCAAGTGGTGATAAGGTGAAAGATGATATGGAATGTGTATGAGCATTGGAATATACTAAGGAGGGGGTTTAGTTTCTATTATTTTAATTTAAATACCTTTATTATAAGGTGTAGATTTATATATGGGTCCCCATGAAGGATGAAGTAATATATTCTAAACACATATCATCTTTGAACTTCTAAATTATTTTACTTCTAGGGTTATTGGACACTTTTAAAATAATAATAATTGGAAATTTTTAAGTGATATCTTTTTTCGTCCCCATTAATTTAAAATATAATTTAAGAAATTGGATCATCAAATGTTTCACATTAATATGATAGGGGTTATATACCAACTGACAAAAAATAGAAGTTCCTCATAGAAAACGAGGGTTTGGATTTGATGTCAAAGGGGTAGACTGAGTATCATGAATCCTAAAATTTATTTTTTCCATCATAGGTGGAGTAGAAAGGTTCATTTTAATGATGGTGAAAGTTTTTGAATTCGCAATAATGTTTCAAAAAAATTGTGATATTATGAGCATCTAATTTGGGATTGGTATTGTCCAATGTTCGATATTTTATGACTTTGTATAAAATTAAAATTAATTTATTTATTATAAACTAATGTGAAAATGATAGTTTTTTATTTTGTGGTTTGTTTTTTGTTTTTTGGGAATTAAAAATAAAACAAATGTGATTTCCAATTTGGTTGTTTTGAATGAATTTGGTAAAATAATTAATAATTATATCTAAAGAACACAATTAATTACTTTAAACATAAGTTCATGATGTGAATAGAGATTTTGACAAAATAATAAATTCATTCTCATATGTTTAACCTAGTGACACATCATATCACTCCACCCATGATGTTTCAATTATAAATTTGGAACTGCCCTTGATGTATTTGATATTAATGTAGGGGATCTAAAAAATCATGACATTGTTATCTTATCCAAAAAATAATAATGTAAATAATAGTTTCACCGTGAAAGAAAACAAATAAAATATGAATAGAGTTTAAGAAGATAATTTTAATGCATAATATATTTTCTAAAATGCATAATATGTCTTTAATTTTGATTTTGAAGAGACATAACTCATTAAATGAAGGTAGTTTCCATTTCATCATGGTTTTCCATAATTTTTTAGTGGCACTTTCCATATAAAGGACACTCCATGAAACATGATGGTGTGTCATAAATTATGAATGTAATGGGAAAATATAAAATTCTTTTCATTATAAGGTTCCCAAAAATGTTAACAAGATATTATACATTACCAGTTTTTGGAAAATAATTTACATCATGATGGGTCGTACTACACACTAGTTGGTCCCTATTAGATTTCAGTTGTTTTTTCACCATTGGATCATGTTGTAGGCTAATTTCCACACAGTGAAGTATATGGAGGAAAATTCTGTGGATCTATCTAGGTGAATCCCACTCTATAATTAATTTAACAATATCTTTGTGGTTTTTGGGTGTATTTATTAGATTATGGCCATGTACTAATAACAACAGAAAGTATAGGGTTTTTCGATGACATATTTGAGAATCAAAACAATTTAAAGAATCATGATGTCATCCTTGGGGAATTAAAAATAATTTTTTTTGAATTTTGGGGGATCTATTATTTTGAATGAGAATAATTTTATATTAAAAACATTCTCACTATGGTGATATAATAGAGGTAGGTGTTTGATTTATTAAACCAAGGTACATTCAAAAGGGGAGTACTTAACACCAAGGACTTGATATTTTGAGGATTTCTAAAAAATAAAATACCACACAAGGAATGAGAAGTCAACTCGTCATAAAATAGAAGATCATAGTGGAAGAAAATGGAATAATGTATTTCAAAGTCGTGTTTCATTCAAAGAATTAACTCAATCCATAGATCATAGAGAGAATGTATATATATAACATTATCCAATAAAATATAAGATATATTATTCTCAAAAAAGGTAGGAATAGAATATTGAATAACATATATAAAAAAGATAAAAAATAGGGTGAAAAAAATATCTTCTTGAGGGAAGAATAAGATGAAGAATGATTTTCTTCCATAAAAAATGTGAAGATAATTGAAAAATCATTGATATCATTCTAAAGATGAATGAGTCGTACCTATTTTTTCAGTTAAGAAGATAAATTACAGATCTTGGTGTAGAAAAAAGAGGGATATAAAAAAGGTATTTTCCATGAAATATCATGGAAATGTGATTTTTTTCATGTTGTTTTCATAGTTGTCCAAAGAAGAAGTAGCTCTTGGATATTAAATAAATCATATATATCTGGGGAAATAATAATATATTTGATAATGTTTTTTATTGGAAAATAATTCCAAAAGTGAGTTATTTGTGGTGTAATGAGTGAATGAGATAATTTAAGGGATTCAACCTTGGGAATTAATGATTTCTCTATGAAAACTATAATTAGATAGATCCTAGTAATGTTGTAAATCCACTATAAATTAGTAAATTTAGTAGATTATAGTGAATTAAAATATTTTGTATTACATTCTCATTGATTTATCCTAATAGAAGTGAACTATGTGGACACATTTGTTTCCTTCAAGCATAATTTTAAATATACTTTATGAAATAGTTAGTGTTTGGTTTGAATAAAATTTTAAAAAAAACATATTATGGTCAACATAATAGAGAGGTAATAATGAGACTGTCATTAAAAAATATATAAAGGGTGGCCCAACTTATTATGAGGTCAACATTATCTTGGGATATTAGATATTAAGAAACAAATGTTTAATTATAAACGTTCTATTAAATGATTCAACATTATCTCACGGTATCTCATAGCAAGGACCCTAGTAGGGTATAATAGGGGGGACATAGTTTAATGGAATCAGTGACTTACCACTCCATATAGTTTAAGTTCATATGGGATACTCTAGAAACTATACAGTTTTGGATGATGTTGCAAGGATAAGGTGTTATATGGTTTATATTATGGTAAGAATTAATTTTTATTATCTAGTTAAATGTCCTGCAATAAGGACCTTCGGTAAAAAAAATTAAAATATCATATAAAAAGGATCCATTAATTCGGTGTGAATTTTTTGACATTATAATTTTCCATTGGAGAGAGTATGACTCACATAAATATTATATACAACTCATTTTCTAACCCAAATATTCCTTGGTGTATCCTATATTGAGTCTAATCCTTAAATATATATCATCCTCATATTATATCCTCAAATTTGGTTGTAGGTATTGAAAATATATAGATCTTGGGAAACTATCTTCTTTGGAATCTTGATATCTAGAAGATTGATAATGATATTCTATAAGTAATATATGAATGCACCATCAACAATCTCAATACTAAAGCAAAATACATTTTTTTTGTTTAGTTTGAGAAAAAGGCCATTATTTATTCGTAATCATTATATGTTTCTATTATGGTTCTCACATGGAGGAAGTAGTAATTTTTATGTTAATTAATACATTTTATATTCATAAATATCCTTTCAAATCAAACCCTTAAAGGGGAACTAATTTTTGATTTTATACCCTAACTATGAATGGTAGAGTCAGTAATTGGAATATTCTTTCAAATTTATATCATTGTGTTACTTGATCCTTGAGATATAAATCAAATTACCTCTAAAAAGAAATGAAAAATAATCATAAAATTGTTTTAGTTTAAAATAATATCCCACATTCCATAATCCTTTTTTAGGTTGAACAGATTAGTTCCCATGCCTATTACTTATTATTTCATCTGTATGAGAACATGTTTGATTTTTATGTCAGGGTGGTAGTTCCTTAATCCAAACAAATTTTGTAAATATGTTGATTCCATTTATTCATGGGATATAAATTACCTCCCCCTTTTAGGGAGAACTCAAGATTTATTGGGTACATTGTAGTGATCACCAATGACCACTATGTTTGGAAAGGAAGTGGATAAAGTGTAGAATAATATGATAATTACACAACCTTTTAATATTGGGTAATTCACCACTAGGTGGACCATTTGAGAAGAATACTGACATTTCAATATCTAAAAAATATCTTGGGTTATCCAACCATAATGTGTTCTGTCAAATTGGTTGATATTGTGTGGGTTTTTCTAGTGAATGGATTTAGCCTCAAAACATAATGAAGGAGAATAATTTCATAAATGAACTCATTAATTATATTCCATATATTCTAAATTTCTTTCTCAATTTGGAATCTATTCTCTCTAATGGTGATATCCATGAAAGATTCATGTTATTTATAGATAGAATGCATGAAAACACACGTTCCTTTACAAGTCGTGTGATGGATGTAAAAATTTTTGTTTTGGGGGAATTTAGGGGATATATGTTTCTTTTACATTTTGAAAACACTCAATTTTCATGTATTATATCATATCTGATTTTTTATATTGTTTCATCATCACTAATTAGAATATTATCAATAATTAATTTTGGCACATTTGTTGTGGAATAAACACCTTATTTATAGGTGAGTGTCACATGTGCATGATCATCCATTTCACCATCATCATAGATAGAGTATGGATTATCCTCTTAAGTATCAAAATATTGATAATATTTATCACTATCATTGTAATGAGTTATCTCAATAGAACTCAGAGAAAACTCCTAAAACCTATTATATATAATTTTTATGGAAACAGAGGGCCCTTTTTTTATAAAAATCATCTTTTTATACAAACTTGTTCATCATCTTGGTAAAGACGCATAATTTCTGTGTATTTTTTTTAATTAAATGGTATTTTTACGAGTCCATGAAAATTGATGGTGCGTGATTCTGGGTCTAGGAGTGCCCGAAATGTATTTCTGATGTTTTGTTCAGGTACGTTCATTGAAATTCTTAGTGGGGTTTTTAACATTAATATCGGTGCTCGGAATTAAAATTTGAGGGCACCGTTGAACATGAAGCACAAATTTTCACTTAAGAAGACATTCACCTTAGTAGCAGTTGGTCAAGGGTGAAAGATCGTTTTTTGGGTTTTTTGTGGAAATAATGAAATATAATAAGATCAAATTTTATTTTATTTTGTTGTAACTACCCACCATGTGGATGTTCAGCGGTGGGTCCACAGGAACTAAACCTCCTCTTCTTGATTTATTGTGGTGGGGACCACCTGAGATCTCAAAACCCCCTGATTAATGAGAGGAGATGAAAACCTCTCAACCCCCAAATAAATTTGAGGGGGAGCTGCTTTAACACCTCTATAATTTTAATTTTTCCAATGCACCTTATTAATTGTGAAAGTTTAGTTAATTGGATTTATCCATTTTATATTAAGTAATAGCTTCGTTGGAATTTATGAAGGTTCCTAATAAATGAACAGTCATAAATTCAACGATCATCACCTACCTTCCCACCATTCCTATATATAGGGAGTATGGGAAGAGGATTTGGTACGGCTTCACCAAGGGACGAAGCACTGGTAAAGTGATGCGACAACCAACACTTGGAGGATTATGGTCACCAACGAAGAACACTTTCTCCACGAAGAACGCTGGCATGGAACTTCTTTGACATCATCCTCAAAAGAACCTTGCGGAGGAAACCAACGTTGGACGTCATTGATAACCATCCTCCCCTCCTCATCATCGTCAACACATAGTATGATGTAGGGATGGTTATTAAATACATGATTCTTCTCAATTATTATCATTATTCTTGATTAATGATTATTGTTTAGCCACTTGCTACCACTCTAAACACAGAGGGTGCATTCCAAACCAACATGGACCAACACCATCTATCATTATTCTTTGTGGTGTTCATCGAAATGATGGAAGGTAGCAGGGGCGATGAAGGCAGCATCACCGCCTCCCACAACTCATGCCTCCCCCTGTAGCGCCCTAGCCGAATTGTCCCCATGCACCGGTCCGCGCCCCCACCGGCTCGCGCCACCTGCTGTCCACGACGCCCACCCCCCCCTGCCGCGCCGCCCCCAGCCATGACCCTCGCCGGCCTCACCTCACTCTGGCCACGCCGACCCTGTTGTTCCACCTTCAGGCCCTCTGAGCCGCCCCGGCAGCGCCCCTGCCGGCCCTCCGAGCCACCCGACTCCCGTTCCCGGATGGTCTCCTGATCCGCCCATGCCCCTAGCGGCAATCTGAGCCGAACTTCCCCACACCACGGGTCGAGTTTCCCTAACAGCACCCTCCGGGATGAGTATCCCATGTGATGCCCTCCGGACCAAACCACCCTAGTACCAACCCGTGGCGGGTCCGCGCCCTCGTGGCCAGTCTGTACCCTCAGATCTCTCTGCGGCCCCTTGCGGGCTGTTGGGCTAGGCCCAGCATGCTGGGCCGAACCCAACGGGGCGGGCTAGACCCAACGGGTCAGGCTGGGTGGTCCGAAACTGGGTTGGCCCTGACGAGGTCAGATCGGGTCGGTCGGACCGGGTTGGACCAGACCCAGGCCCACTACGACCCATTTACGATCATTTGGCCATATCGTTGTCACTGAACGGCCATTTGATGAACCGTCAATAAAAACAGAAATCTTGGAGCATGAATGTCCCTTTGAGTATACCCCACTAGAGTTTTTTTATTGTTGAGATACAGTCAGGTTCGATTGAGCACAAATCCAACTGGGATCTCGGGACTAAAAGGCTAATAAATAACATTACAAGCTTCCGATTGACACACTGTATGTTACTTTGAGATCCCTATGACAAGGAGGACCTTTGATATACTTCTTCATGGGACTTTTTCATAGTGGAAGTATCGACCAGTAGCTCGTGGAGTGGATCCTCCCAGAGATGAGAAAGTGTATTGAGGAGACCTAGTAGCTGGTTGAGACCTGACAACTGCTGACCTTTTTGACTAAGATGAATTATAACAGACTAGTGGGGAGTGCCTTGGTGTCACGACAGACACACAGTGGGCAGCACCTTGGTGTCATGGTAGACCTACAGTACTCAATAGGAGGTGTACCTTGGCATGCTCCGAGGTAGAGCGTGCTTGGTGTTGCTGCAGACCCATGATGGGGAGCTCCTCCGCATGACATGGAAGACCCCCAATACTCGATAGAAGGAGTACCTCAGTAGTCCAAGGTTAGTGGGAAGTGTGATTGGTGTCACGGTAGGCTCACTGTACTCAATAGATGAGGTTTTCTCTAGCAGCTGAGGTTTTAACAATTTTTATTGGGGATGTTACTTGATTCTACACCTAGAATAAAATCCTGGTTGATGTGAGTTAGTTTTTCTATGATTTCCTCATGATTGAGATGGATCACATGAAAACATGGGTATATATATGGGAATATAACTAAGTACGGTTGTCTGGTGATTTCATACATTTTGGTTTATCCTTGTTGGATTTTGTGAGATCTTGACGGTCTCGGGGTCCCTACTGAGTATCATTATACTCACCACTGCATGGGCTATTCCCGCACTTTTTTGTATTGGATGTAGACGAAGAACAATGTTTATGGAGGATGAGGGTACTAGGACTGGGCATCATCTGGAAGTGGACCATATGGTGTATCTTTACCTAGAGGAGATGGACAGACATGGAGTGTTGAGGAGGATATCTATACATACCCTTAAGAAAGGAATCCCGGAGGACAATCTAGTAGCTTTATTTTCTCTTTCTTCAGTTGTATTGAATTTCTGTTGTACTTGTACCTATACAGTTGGGCTTGTATTCTGGCCCTTTTTACTTGCAACACACTTTTGTTATACAGTTTTCTTGGTGTTTCATCTAGCTGTGTGCTTGCTTGTGTGTGTGTTTACAGGTTATAAAGGAAATTCCTTCCCAGTTTTAGGGAATTACGTCTTTGGTTCTAGTCAGCATCCCCTTGCCTATGGAAGGTAGGCTTAGGGATGTCACGACACAGGCCCTGGGGGACGGGTCCTAACAAATTGGTATCAGAGGATTCGGTTCTACCGCTGAACATATGACTATGATATTTTATGTTAATCAATAGTGTTAAGAGTAGTGAGTGTGGTTTTCAGTTCAGGGAGACCCGTGTTGGTGCAATGGATGACGTATCCATACCCCAGGACCCTGACATCTGATTTCCATCTCTGTGCATGAAAACACTGATTGCGTGAGTTTTTACAAATGTTTTCTTCAAGTCATCTTACTAGGTCATATCAACAGGTATTCCTTTTGACCATGTCACATCTGATTCATTTCAGGATTCCTCTATCAAGACAGCCAGCTATAGACTCCTATGGGAGTAGATTCGACGATTACACACTGGTTCTGGTAGTGTGAGCTTACTCTAGGAGGTGAGATATTTGGTTCGGTTCTCCTAGTAGCTGCGTCGAGGCCTTACGACATCATCTTGGGTATGGACTGGTTATTCAGAGTCCATGATCAGATTGACTGTATTAGGTGCAAAGTGCGGTGTTTCCGCACATATGGGACAAGTTTTACCTTCACCGGCAAGAAGGGAGCCTTTGCAGCACATAATGGACTTTCTCGAAGAAGTGAGAAGCCGGTCACTCATCAGTTGTCTAGCCTTAACCTTGGTTCGGTTGATGTGGAGATTCTAAGTTATCTTGTAGTGGTGGAACAGTACGCTGAATTCTTCCTTGATGACGTTCTGGGTCTACCTTCTCATAGATATCTATACATTTACATTGACTTTTACCCTAGTATGGCACCGATATCTAAACTAGCATATCAGATGGCTCCCATAGAGCTTCGCGAGCTGCAGGTATACCATGAGGACTTACATGGGAAGTGATTCATTCGGCCCAGTGTTTCTCCTTGGGCAGCACAATTTCCTTTTTCCAAAAAGGCGGATGGAAGCTTGAGGCTTTGTGTTGACTACTCGTGCCTGAACCAAGTGATCTTGAATAACAAGTACCCTCTCTCGAGGATTGAGAAACTCTTTAATTAGCTGAAGGGGACATAGTGGTTCTCGAAGATTGGCCTCAGATCAGGCTATTACCATCTCTGAGTTCGAGATGAGGATCTACAGATGGTGACTTTTAGATGTCATTATGGCAACAATGAGTTCTTGGTTATGCCTTTCAGCATAACCAATGCTCTAGCAGTGTTCTTGGGACTCATGAACAAGGTCTTTCGGCCATACCTTGATCGCTTTGTAGTGTTATTCATCGAAAATTTTTTGAAATACATGGCTACTGAGGAGGAGCATTCCTATCATTTGTAGGTAGTAATAGACACACACCGAGAGCACCATCTTTATGGTATGCTCTCGAAGAGCCAGTTCTGGATCTGAGAGGTTCACCATCTGGGACATGTCAACTCAGAGGCTGGAGTTGTAGTAGATCCAGCGAGGATTGAGGCGGTACATTCTTGGGATCCACCGAAGAGTGTGACAGAGGTACAGAGTTTTCTAGATTTGGAAGGATACTACTGGAGTTTTGTTCCAGATATCTCCAGATTTATAGCACCACTATCAGCCTTGATGAAGAAGGGGAAATACTTTGTGAGGACATAGAGATTCCAGTAGATATTCAATAGTTGAGGTAGAGGCTGGCTAGTGCCCCCCATCTTGAGGCTTCCAGAGGAAGGAATATGGTACGTAGTCTACTGCAACACATCAGGGGCTGGACTCAAATGTGTCCTGATGCATGAGAGAGTAGTGTTCAAATATGGTTCTTGACAACAGAGACAACATGAGTATAACTACGCTACCCATGACTTGGAGTTTTAAGTGGTGGTCTTTGCCTTGAAGATGTGGTGACATTATATGATGGGAAAAAAATTTACTATGTACTCTAATGACAAGAGTCACAGGTATATATTTCCTGAAAAAACCTGAATCAGAGATAGGAATGTCTGGTTGAGTTCATCCAGGACTATGAATTCAGGATAGTGTACAGTCTTGGGAAGGGAAGGAGAATTTTGTTTCTGATGCACTTAGTAAAAGATCTTGTATACTGTTTCTAGGTGAGGCGACAGACAACATGGTTGATTTACAGATATCCTTTGTGGAAAGAGATGGAGAAACTTTTCTTCAGTATCTTATATTAACTCCCCCACTTCATCAGCGAGTTAGGTACTCACAGCATGGGGACACTGACTCCGAGACACGAAGTGCTTAGATATGAATAGGGCATGCACCTAATGGATTTTTTAAAGTTGGGGAGCACGTCATCCTCTTCATAAGACATACCAGGTTACCAGTTTCACTTCAGGAGGAAGTGTTGAGGGAGTTCCCTGTATCCCCTCTATCAATACTTCCAAGAGTTTTGAAGATGTATTAGGACCTTCAACGACAGCACTGGTAGCCGAGTATGAAGAAAGCAGTTGCAGAGTTTGTCTCTCGATTCAATACTTGTCAGCAGGTGAAGGCAGAGCTTCATGTACCAGCAGGCTTTATTTATCTATTAGAGGTCCTAGAGTGAAAGTGGGATGGGATACCCATAGAATTCATGATAGGACTTCCAAGTACATCTAGGGGGAGATGACTATATTTAGGTGATCATTGAAGGACTCACCAAGTTGGATCACTTCCTACCGATCAGAGAGCAGGGTTCAGTAGGGTTCTTGGGACACCTCTATTTGCAGAAGATTGTGTGTCTACATGGAGTAACATTGATGATTGCCTCATATAGTGATTCTTGTTTTACTTCCCTACAATGAAAGGGGTTGGAGGAGGCTTTCAAGATGTAGCTTCATTTGATCATCACCTTCCATCCTTAGACTAATGGTCAGACTGAGCAGACCCTTCAGACCCTCAAGGACATGCTTCACGCTTGTTTCCTTGACTTTGGTCGTAGCTGGGAGGATCACATGCCTTTAGTGGAGTTTGCGTACAACAACAACAATCACTCCATCATTAGGATGACACCTTTTGAGGCGATGTACAAGCAACCTTGCAGATCACCATTGTGCTGGACAGTCCCAAGGGAGTCAGCACATGTGGGACTAGAGATGGTACAGGCTACCACAGAGAAGGTGCATATCATCTAGGAGCAAATGAAGATTGAACAGAGTAGGCAGAAGTTGTATGCCAATAGGATATGGAGACCTCTAGAGTTTGAGGATGGTGACAATTTCTTTCTACAGGTCTCACATTGATGGGGTTTTTAGAGATTTGGCTGTGGCAGAAATTTATCTCTGAGGTTCATCGTCCCTTGTTAGCTCTTCAGTAGATTTGGCGAGGTGGCATACTTATTAGCTCATCCACCTCAGTTGCACCGGTTTCACGAGGTCTTCCACGTATTCCAGGTGAGGAGATACGATCACGACCCTTCTCAAATCATCGAACATGGTGAGCTGGACGTCGACGATGGGGAAACTTTTATAGAGGTTCTAGTAGAGATTGAGGATCGACAGGGGCAGTTCCTTCATGGACGGTCGATACCTCTGGTGCGTGTATGCTGGCAGTAGTGGAACCTCTAGGAGAGCACATGGGATCGGGAGGCGTAGATGCATGCTCACTACCCCCAATTGTTCTCTTATTATGAGTTCTGTATTATGAGGACGTAGATCCCTGAGGTGGGGAGAATGTAAAGACGTCGAATTTCCATGTAATTTTTTTTAATGAAATGTAAATTTTACAAGTCCGCAAAAATTAACGGCGTGTGATTTCGGGGCCCGGAGTTCCTTGAATGAATTTCTAAAAAACATTTCGGTACGATAAGTTAATCTTCAAGCTGGGTTTTGGAACTTTAAAACCATTGTTCAGAATTGAAATCTGAAGGCACCGTTGAACTTGAAAAACTGATTTTCGCTTAAGAAGACTTTCCCCTAATCGGTTGTTGGTCAAGGGTGAATGTTAGTTTTTGGGATTTGTGTAGAAATAATAAAATACAATAAACTCATATTTTATTTTATTTTGTTGTAACCACCCACCATGTGGATTTGCAGGGGTTGGGTCCACCAAAACTAAACCTCCTCTTCTAGATTTATTGTGGCGAGGACCACCCGAAATCTCAAAAACCCCCTATTAATGGGAGGAGAGGAAAACCTCTCAAACCCCTTCAAAAAAGTTAGGGGAGATTCTTCATCACCTCCATAATTTTAATTGTTCCAAAGCACCTTAATAGTTATGCCATCATAGTTAATTGGCTTGCACATTTTAAAATTAAGGACTCGTTGGAATTTAGGAAGGTTCCTAATAACTGAACCGTCATAAATTCAATGATCATTACATACCTTCCCCTCTCCTATATATAGGGAGCTTGGGAGGAGGATTTGGGATGGCTTCACCAAGCGGAGAAGTGCTGGTAATGTGACGTCACACCAAAATTATTGAGGATTACACTCTCAAATGATGAATTCTTTCTCCAGGAAGAAAGTGGAGAGGAACGTCATCGACTTCTTCCTCGCAATCACCTTAAAGAGGAAACCTATGTTGGATGTCTTCGACGGCCGACCATCCCTCCTCATTGTTGTTAACGAACAATACAAGGTGGGTATGGTAATTAAATTCCTGAATATTATCAATTAATATCCTCATTCTTGATTCATTATTAAGGTTTAGCCACTTGCTACCACTCTAAATGTGGAGGGTGTGGGCCAAACTAACATGGATCATCCCCCTTTTCTATTCTTCTTTGTTGTGTTCATCAGATTGAAGGAAGATGTCGGTGGAGACAATGGCAACGGTGCCTCCCTCCACGGACACCATGCCATGTGCCTCCCCTTGAGGCGCCCTGGACGAACTGGCCCTACACCCCGGCATGCACCCCCCACCAGATTGGGGCCCCTGTTGGCCCCGCCACCCACCAGCCATGCCTCCTCAGCCACACCACCCACCCGTTGTGCCTCCCTGGCCACACCGACCGCTGACCAAAACAGCCATGTCACCCCTGGCACTTTGAGCTGCCCCACCCACGCCGTTGTTGGCCCTCCGAGCCAGCCGACTCGCGTAATCCGCCGGCCTCCCAAGCCGCCAATGCCCGTCGCATCTTTCCGAGCTGAACCGACCCCGCACCCCAAGAAGATTCACCATAATGGTGCCCTTCGGGCCGAGCCGCCAACGCAGTGGCCTCCGAGACGAACCACCCTAGCACTGACCCGCGGCTGGTCTATGTCCACGTAGTCAGTCCGCACCCTCATGACTCTCTGAGGCGCCTCGCGGCTCGCTGGGCTGGGCCCAACGGCCTGGGCCGAATCCAACAGACCAGCCCACCCAACGGGCTAAGCCAGACCCAACGGCACAGGCTGGGTCAACCCAACCCAGGTCGGCCCAGACTGGGTCAGGCCGGGTCGGTCGGACCGGGTCGGACCAGTCTCGGGCCCACTACGACCAATTTATGATCATACAGCCATATCGTTGGCATCGGATGTCCATTTGACATACCGTTAGTGGTTCTAGATATATTGGAGCATGATGGTCCCTTTGAGTATACCCCACTAGTGTTTTGGGAATATATGGGATATGGTCGGGTTGGATCGAGCACGAATCCAACCAGGCCCCAGGGACTAAAAGGATAATAAATCATAGATCGGGAATCCTATTGACCTGCATTCTATTACGTTCAGACCCCTATGATGTGTCAGACCTTTGAGACACTTCTTTGTGGGACTTTGTGACAGTTGGAGTATCGACGAGTACCTCGTGGTGTAGCTCCTCCCAGAGACAAGTGAGCGTACTGCAGAGACCTAGTAGCTGGATGAGACCTAATGATTGGAGACCATTTTGACAAAGATTGAATCTACTAGCCCAGTGGGGAGCACCTTGGTGTCACGAAAGAACCATAGTGGGGAGTGTCTTGGTGTCACAACATACCCATGATACTCTAAAGGAGGAGTACCTTAGCAAGTTACAAGGGGAGCATGTTTGGTGATGCGGTAGACCCATGGTGGGGATCACCTCTATGTGATGTAGATGACCCATGGTACTCGGTAGGAGGATTACCTCAGTAGTCCATGGTTAGTGGGAAGCATTCTTGGTGTCATGGTAGGCCCACTGTACTTGAAGAGGAGGAGTCTTCCAGTAGCCAAGGTTTCGACAAATGTGATTGGGGATGTTACTTGATACTACCCCTTGAAGAAAATCCTAGTTGAGCTGAGTCAGTTTTCCTGTGTTTTCCTCATGATTGAGATGGATCAAATGATAACTTAGGTATATGTATAGGCATATACTTATTTAAGGTTAGCTGTAGATTACATACTTAATGGTTTATCCTTGTTGGTTTTTTTGAGACCTTGAGGTTCTAGGGGTCACTACTGAGTATCGTTATACTCACCCCTACACGGGATATGCCTGGACTTTTTTGTGTAGGATTCAGACGATGGATAGCACTGATGGAGGCTGAGAGTACCAGGACTAGATGGTACTCAGAGGTGGACCATACAAGGTGTAGGTACCCAGAGGAGAAGGATGGACATAGAGTGCTGAGGAGGTTGTCTAAACCTACCCATAAGGTTGGAATCCTGGAATATGATTCAGTAGCTATCTTTTATCTTTATTCAGTTTTATTGATTTCAGTTGTACTTATACCTTTACTATTGGGCTTGTATTCTGGCCCCTTTTACTCTAAGCATGCTTTTGTTAAATGGTTTTCTTTTTTGTTTCGACCAGATGTGTGCTTGCGTGTGTGTGTGTGTTTACAGGTTATAAATTCAATTCATTCTTAGTTTTAGGGAATTGCACCTTTAGTTCTAGTCACCACCCCATGGCCTATGGAAGGCAGACTTTGAGTGGTCATGACATGGGCCCTGGGGAATGGGTCATGACAGACTTGATAGCATTTTTTTATTTAGACAGGTTTCCTCCTCATAACATTCTCTCATTTAGTGGCATGATACCCATTGGTTATACTCTTAATATGTGGATCTCATTAGTTGATATTATTCCCATTCTACAAATGTCAGAGTCATGAAGTAAAATAGATTCTACACATGGTTTGGAAACCTTAGGGAAACATCATTCTTTTTGTCTCACCAAAGCCGATTAAATAAAATCTTTGGAGGCTAAGAAGTAAATAATTCTAAAGATGGAGTTATGGTGGGAATTATGATCAGGACTAGTTGACTTAGTCTTGAACTAATTATGGAATTCATATGATTCAACGCACATTCTTATATAGAGACATCTCTCATTATTATCTATCTTTACGGGTAACATATAAAACACATTCCACATTTTCCATAGTATTTTCTAAGGAATGTCAACCATCATCAATCATATTTTTAACAAATCCTTGAAAAATAATAATTATTGGATTATGTGACCGAATATACAATAGCAAGAAAAATTATTCAAATAATTGTTTCTCCCTCATACATATAGATTGTGTATTTTTGGAAATATATTTTGGTTATTCTCTATGTTGTAGAAGAAGTACACTGAAACTAGATCATTTTGGGAATATTCATCATTTTCAATAAATTTTCTATTTCATATTAACATATACTTAATGTTACTAAATTTATAACAATGTTAGTCATTTAATCATTCCAAATATTCTATAGTTATAATGGTTGTGCAAGTTGTGGAATCACCCTATTTCACATAAGGATATCTTTTAATTATTTTGATATTATATTAAATTCTCAAAATCCACCTTGATATTTCACTAAGATAATAATTGTTATCATCTTATCCTGTAGGTTCTCCATAATTAACTCCCATAATTTTTAAAAGGGAACATATTTTTGAAAGGACTACATCTGATCCTTCAATCCTAAAATTTAATCCATGACCCTCAAATTCTCATAAAATGGACAATTGGATATGTTATTTATTATTTTTCATTAATGATGAGATAAATTAAAAATGTATTGTTCAATGTAGATCCTCCATACTAGAAATGTATCTCGAATCAATATTGTTTTTCAAAATATTGTAATAATCTTATAGATACTACTCAAGGAATTTGAGCTTGGGTATATCATATTCTACTATGGTCTCTAACAGTGTGTCTTCCTAATAAGAAGTGTGAGTGAGTTTTCTCGATAGGTATCCAATTTAGTTTCATGTTTCTAATATTTTATTGTTCAATATGGGTGTAATAAGATTATAGTTGAACCAACCAATATATATCTTTCTATCTGGTTTTACTAATTCACATTATCCCTCCATAACCTCTATTCGAGTGGTGAGAGAATAATGTAATTACTATGATTCTAGAACCTAGTCTAGAAATATAATTTAAATTCAAATTGTGAATTATTATGGATACATTTTTTGATCTTTTTTTGACCCCTTTGAGTTACCCTTAGATGAATTATTGAGAATAACAGCTGACAATGCCTTAGCAGAGTAAAATATTTATACCAAATAAAAAAAATGTTAAAATGGGTCATTAAATTTGATCTCATGTTGATAGGGTTTCTTTATTCAACTATTATTGGTCAAGTAATCTCTTCCCATTGAAGAGAGTTTGGGGAAATAAGTTTGAAAATTTATCCCTAAAAATAATATTTAGTTCGTATGATTACTGTGAGAAATTCCCCTCTAAGAGGCTCAATATTTTGAATCTAGATATAAATTGAGAAATATTTTCTTCTACTAATATTGTATCAATATATTTTCATGGTATGTGTGTAATGGAATTTCTCTCCCTCTTTTCTTTTTTCATTAGTATTATATCACCGAGTTATTTGTTGTGGAATACTATTTAGGAATCATAATTTAGGGACTTTACTTTGATATGAGGTATTTAATACTTCAATAATACCTCTATGTGAGAGAAATTATGTTTTAATTAATCCAATTTTTCATGCTATTTGATTTTGTCATTTTCTACCACATTATTTTGGTTAATTGTAACGATATTTACTGATGTGAAACTTTTCAAAAAAAACCACAAATTTTCTAATGGATGGTACATGCATAATTTATGCATACTCGTTTATAATCAATGATATTAAGGATAAATTTTTGGTTAAAAAGGTTCCCATCCATATAGATGAAATATTTCCTTAGATTTCCTAAATAAAGGTACAACTCTTCTATCATGTCGGGAATTCATTCTAATAAATAAATGTTATAGGGTATTATTTAGTGGTTTTAGTTGAGTGGTTCCTATAGGATCATCAAGAATAACATTTTTACTGATTCTATATATATAACCTAGATAATTATTTATTATCTACCATAGTAAGGACCTTCATGGTATATCTCCCTCAAATAAGAATGATTGATTAACTATCACCTCAAACATGACTAAGGATTATCATATAATGTGAAACAAAATTCCACTCAACCTAATAATTGAATTTTATTATGTGGATCCGGGATGGTGATGGTGGTAGAGGTGTGAAATTTCTCTTGATATTTGGACGTTATCTTCCCCGGTGGTCTTTCCTTTAATTTACCCCAGTTTTGATTATTAGAGGTAGCACAACTTCCTCATCATCTTGTTATTTAAAAGGGGTTATGAAATGATTGTGATGAAGTATCTAATTTATTGTATCTAACCATAGTTCCTCTATAGTTCTCATACAAACATAACAAGTGTAACAGCCCAAGATTTTCTAAAAAATATTCTTTTTAATTTTATTAATGTCTTGTGTTGTACGCTACACCAAAAGGAGCTTGCACAACACGCATCCTTGACTTGACTTGCATACACGCAGTCGCGACCTTCCTCGATAGCGTGTGTAGTACGCAATAACGAGTTTCACTAAACAACGATATGCTATTAAAATATTATTAAAACTAGCCGTTATGAAGAGTAATAACCACTTTTTAAAATTCTGTAAATCTTATATTTCAAAATGAACTTCATTTTTGGATTCGGAGTATCGAATTTAGCCTAAGGTGAAATTTTGGTACTTTTCGGATAACTTTCATATTCTGATGAATAGTGAAAATTATTAATTAGAATTAAAAAACAACTTTTTTAATCGAAATAATTAATAGTGATAAATTATTAATTTGAGTGGTTTTAAAGTATATTTAGAATATATTTTTACAATTTAATTCAATGCTGGTCATTGGTTGTAATTTCACATTTAAACCAGACATAATCAAGTATCAATCTTTTGATAGAAATTGTTTCTTAAAAACACGCTATTTGTCTTAACAGCGGGATTTAATTATAAAATTAATTAATTCAACTTCTATGTTATGAATTTGGTAAAATAGACTTCATTTTTGAATTCGGAATATGAAATATAGCTTAGGATGAAATTTTGGCATTTTTCTTAAAACCTTCATTTTTTGATGAATAGTGAAACTACTAAGTGGTAGGTAAAAAAAACTGAATTTTTCATAAAACATAATTTTACCGCTTCTGTGAATGGAATTTCAAAAATCCGACAGACACGGTTGATATCAGTAAGTAAAATGTGGTTCAATGAGATAAAAATAATTTTTTGGTGAATAGTAACTTTTTACTATTTTTACCGCGGTTAATAGTAAATAGGGTAACTAAGGGTAAATATGATATCAATATTACCCTAACACATGTCCTAATTCTATTGGACAAGTGTAATTCGACCAAAAACAAACTTAGGAATAAAATATGACCATTTAGGCCCACTTGGATTAGATTAGGACATTTATTATTAAGAAGGGTTAAAATAGTTAAAATCAAAGTTTAATAAGTAAATAATTTTTAATATGGGATTATACATAAGATAAATTCGACTATAAGTATTCATTAGAAAGCTAAAAAGATTTCCTACATAATGGTATTTTATTTGTAATTTTTAGACATCAAATACTTTAATTAATTTATGACACAAAGATGATGCAGTAATTATCTTATTTATGAAATATTGACATAATTGATGTTATAAACACCAAAATAAATGTAATTTGAGGATTTTTATGAATTCCACTAATTTTCTAGGTTACTATGATATATTAATGTTGATTTATTCAACTTGGTTCGAACATTTAATTCTGTTATGACTTTCACAAAAATCATATATCAAATAGTGTCAAAATTGACACAAAATAGTTTTTAAATCAAATATTATATTATTAATTGTTATTTTATTCCTAAAAATCTAAGGTTCGGCCAAATGACTTAGATAAGGATATATATATTAATAATAAACAATTTGGGGTTCGTTTGGCATGTTATAGTAAGTGTATTAACCATATAGTGAAAGAAAACAAAAAGACACGGTAAAAGTTAACTTATTTAACTTAGAGTTAAATCTAATTGATAAGGTTTAAAATAAGATCCAAACATGTCTAAATTTGATTGGTTGATGAGATTACAACCCTATCTCATCTAAGCTTCGAATATGAGTCATTTTTGGAGGTTTTTAAGTGGGGTTAGATTTATTATAAATTAATATTTTTAAGAATTCCTAAGGTGCCCCTCTCCTCCTCTATAAAAGGACACCTCCTCCCCCTCCTCCTCACACCAATTTGAGCTCTCAAGCTCGGCCAACCCCTGCCAAAATCTCTTCTCCAATTCCCTAGCAACATCCTAGAGGTTCTGGTCTTCCTCAAAGACCAATGTTAGTACCCTAAGAGGAGGTCTCAAAGAGGTACTTCAAAGAAGAGGAGGTTCGGACACTTACAAAGCAAGTCGGACCTAAGGTAAGGGAAATGTCACAATCTCATTTTTATCCGAGATTTTTTATTCGTAAGTATTTACTGGGGTGTATTTTATCATCCACATCCATGTTTCATAAATATGTAATATTATTTCCATCCACCTACAATTGTTTAAATCCATTTTTACCCTTCGGTGAGTTTTTAGTAAAAGAAATGAAAGGAATCTTTTGTCGTTTTTCGTACGAGGTACTTTTTGACTTTTCCGACAAAAGTACGAAGAATGTTTTCTTTTAACTTAAACGGCATGAACGGATTTTTACGGTTTTATAAAGCCTTATTTTCATGAAGGTTCCTCCAAAATATTTCATGACTATTTTTAATAAAATCTCTTTCTTTTAAAATTTCATGATGTTTTGTGAAAAGAAATTGATTTTGAAGAAGAAAGGATATTTTCCTCAAGAATTCATTTCAAGTGTTTTATCAAAATTATTTTCCATCTAATATAATAAAGGGTTCTGTTTCTATCCATATTTTTACATTTATTTGACTATGTTGTGATGGAATTATGTTTATGAATTCCTTTATCATATATGAATGGTTTTATGATGTCATGTTGTTTAAGAATCCCATTTTTATGACATGGGTTATGAAATAATGTATGATTTATGATTTTGTGGAACACATAAGAATGGTATCATTATGAGATGGTTGGGACCTATATCTCCCTCCAACGCATTGGGTAAAGATTTTATATCTCATGAGATAGACTTGGCTGAAATGGTAGGTTATACCGGTTCAGTGAAACAGGACTGAAATGAGGGTTACTCGATTCAGAAAGGGACTTTGTCCACTAAGATAGTCTTGGCAATGAGTCATGACTAACAAGAAATGATTTTCTATGATTATGTGTGCATGCCACAAAGTTTCAAGTTTCATGTTATGATTATGGGGATCTCATTTTCACTTCTATGATTTATCCCATGTTATGATATTATGAGCTCTTTTGCAGGTTAAGATTTCCAAAAAACTATGTTCTTATGTATATGATGTGATTGATATTTCTTTTGTTTACCCTTACTGAGCATTTGAGCTCACCCTTTTATGTTTTCTTTTCCCCATGATATAAAGAAAGGTTTTAGGTAGAAAAAAAAAGAAGATCTTTATGGGAGATGTTGAAGATCTTTCACCACGATTAGAAGATTATAGTCCGAGTTTCAAAAGACACTAAACTATTACGGTCCTTGTGTGTGTGTTTTTGTTATGTACTAAGTATTCCGCAAAAGTAATGTAATGTCCATGTACGATAAGCATCGGGTCTCTACAGTTGGTATCAGAGGAAAGGTTTAGTCAACCTTTGGAAACTAGGATGCGAAAACGTTAGTGAGATCCCTAGAGATATTTCTAAGGTATGTCTAGGGATGTCTCTAAGGTTAAGTATACGTATAGGTTATAGTCCTATAATTTCTCTAACGATCTTATAATTTAACCTAAGATGTTAGATATTGAGGGTACTACCCCTTTATTATGTTGTTTTCCCTAGCATGATTTTTGCCTCTCACACTATTCTTTTTGGGTTTTAGACGATGGCTGGAACCCGAAGGAACCGTATTGATCAATGCAATGGACAATGAAATGATTTCCCTCCTGAACAAACAAATGTTATGGGAGATGGAGTGCAAAATCTTATTGCTATACTTACACAAGCTATGAATCATTATGGACTTCCAAATGAGCAGAGAAGGGAACAATATTCTATTGAGTCCTTCATGAGGCAACGTCCACCTTCATTCAGTGGGTCTTCTGAGCCACTTGTGGCTGAACAATGGATCAGTACTACTGAAAAGATATTTTCAGTTCTTCAATGTTCTGATCATGATAAAGTCATCTTAGCAGTATATCGTTTGGAAGGTGAACCTGATCAATGGTGGAATCTTATCAAGAATATGAGGCCAAGAGATGAAATTGAGTCCATGGAATGGGACGAGTTCAAGAACTTGTTTTTCAGTAAGTACTTCCCTCGTATTCTTCGAACAAAGACGGAGAAAGAGTTTCTTGAACTGAAGCAAAGGGACGATGAATCTGTTGGTACCTATGAAGAAAATTTTACAAGACTTCCAAGGTATGCTTCTGGAATTATCATCCAACCTGAATGTAAAGTTGATCGATTTTTCAGTGTCTTAAAACCAAGCCTTCGAAGGGCATTAGCTATAAGAGACTTCAGTAGCTATGAAGAAATTGTGCGTTGTGCTATCAAGGTAGAAATGGAAGTTGGTGTTACATATCCATCTCATGGTTTTGACAAGAAACGAAAGATGGAGTTCAAGGAGAAATCTCAGAATAATGGTGAAAAGAAGATGAATGTTTCCTTATGCACAAAGTGTGGAAAGAAGCATGGTGGAGATTGTCTTAAAGGGACTAGAAAATGTTTTAAGTGTGGAAAAGAAGGTCATCGAGCAGCTGAGTGTCGAAGTAATGGAAAAAGGGTTTCTAATGATGTGAATAAAGCAAACACTGCAGAGAACGCACCGCCAACACTTCAATGCTTCAAGTGCAAGGAAATGGGGCATTATGCTAATAATTGCCCTAATCCAAGGGTTAGTGGTGATCAACATGAGCAACCACTGAAGGCAAAGGACAAAGGGAAATCACATGCGATCACTATTGGCAATGTTAAATATGACAACGATGTGGTGGAATGATTAAGTGTTTATGTAATGGGATTCCAAAATAATGTTGTGTCATTGAGTATTGCAATATTTATTGATGTGGTATTCAAAGTGATTGAGATATTTTTTGGAAATAAGATGATATGCGCATAATGAAGACGAGAAAATGAAATGTTTAATAGTATTCATGAGCTCATGATTGATATAAGGACTAAGTGATATCATGGTTTGAGTATATAGAATTTTGAGGATTTTGGTATGTGGAAAGTGTTAACTTTTAACTGCACTCATGTTTTCACTAAGGTATTCAAGAGAATACACGATTAAGGACTTTGAATGTTTGGAATGTGACCAACAAGACATATCTTGTGATATGTGGGGATCAACGACAGTATTAAATCTCTGGTAATCGTTGTTACTATATTATGAGAGTGGACTGCAGTATTATGTATAAGCCTAAAGATTAGACTGGATTATGTTGGACATAAGTTAGTATTGTTTAAGGATAGAAGATTTTCTATATTATTGATGGGATGTTATAGTAACGTAGTTTTAGAAAAAGGAAAACCTGCAGGACGGGCGACAGCCCATCGCTTCGGACAAGGCTGTAGGAATCGAACCCACAACTGAAGTGCGACTGGCCTTTATCGCCTACCACCGACCTACAGGAAGTCCCTATTTAGTAGAAACTAGTTTTATTATATTAAGCAGTATGACATATGAAGTATAAGTCCATTTTAGAAACCATATGTGATTAATCTCACTATAGATCGACTTATGTATATAATTTTTACTAACCTTTTGTTTGAGACAGATGGAATGACTCGTCATTCTATCACATGATCTGCTAACACTTCACGAATAACAAATTCAACTTCATTTATTTAAGAGATGAAGTGGAAATTGTTCAAGGCACGAACAATAGTGAGATTGTACCAAAATAAAGTAAGTATTTATTCTAAATCAAATTTTCAACTTTAGGGAAATGATCTTGAAAACCAAAAATGTTGTCCTAGTGATCTTATACCTGATGAATCAGATGGTACCTTATATCATCACAAATCTATGGATTTGTGATTGTTGGCTTTTCCATAGCCATGTTCTCTACCACTCTCCATCAGAACATGATGGTTAGATTTCTCTTCCATATCCATATTTTCACCTATGTGGAAACCCAATGATTTGTTTATTTGGGTAACCGTTACGTTTCATACTTTTGTTTTTAAAGATTAGTTTTGATATTCCTTTTTACGATGTGGGTTTCTATTAAAGAAACTTTCGAATAGTAAACCATTTATAACCCCGACGAATTTCGAGGGCGAAATTCATTTTAAGGGGGGTAGAATGTAACAGCCCAAGATTTTATAAAAAATATTCTTTTTAATTTTATTAATGTCTTGTGTTGTACGTTACACCAAAAGGAGCTTGCACAACACGCATCCTTGACTTGCCTTGCATACACGCAATCGCGACCTTCCTCGATAGCGTGTGTAGTACGCAATAACGAGTTTCACTAAACAACGATATGCTATTAAAATATTATTAAAACTAGCCGTTATGAATAGTAATAACCACTTTTTAAAATTCTGTAAATCTTATATTTCAAAATGAACTTCATTTTTGGATTCGGAGTATCGAAATTAGCCTAAGGTGAAATTTTGGTACTTTTCGGATAACTTTCATATTCTGATGAATAGTGAAAATTATTAATTATAATTAAAAAACAACTTTTTTAATCGAAATAATTAATAGTGATAAATTATTAATTTGAGTGGTTTTAAAGTATATTTAGAATATATTTTTACAATTTAATTCAATTCTGGTCATTGGTTGTAATTTCACATTTAAACCAGACATAATCAAGTATCAATCTTTTGATAGAAATTGTTTCTTAAAAACACGTTATTTGTCTTAACAGCGGGATTTAATTATAAAATTAATTAATTCAACTTCTATGTTATGAATTTTGTAAAATAGACTTCATTTTTGAATTCGGAATATGAAATATAGCTTAGGATGAAATTTTGGCATTTTTCTGAAAACCTTCATTTTTTGATGAATAGTGAAACTACTAAGTGGTAGTTAAAAAAAACGGAATTTTTCATAAAACATAATTTTACCGCTTCTGTGAATGGAATTTCAAAAATCCGACAGACACGGTTGATATCAATAAGTAAAATGTGGTTCAATGAGATAAAAATAATTTTTTGGTGAATAGTAACTTTTTACTATTTTTACCGCGGTTAATAGTAAATAGGGTAACTAAGGGTAAATATGATATCAATATTACCCTAACACATGTCCTAATTCTATTGGACAAGTGTAATTCGACCAAAAACAAACTTAGGAATAAAATATGACCATTTAGGCCCACTTGGATTAGATTAGGACATTTATTATTAAGAAGGGTTAAAATAGTTAAAATCAAAGTTTAATAAGTAAATCATTTTTAATATGGGGCTATACATAAGATAAATTCGACTATAAATATTCATTAGAAATCTAAAAAGATTTCCTACATAATGGTATTTTACTTGTAATTTTAGACATCAAATAATTTAATTAATTTATGACACAAAGATGATGCAGTAATTATCTTATTTATGAAATATTGACATAATTGATGTTATAAACACCAAAATAAATGTAATTTGAGAATTTTTATGAATTCCACTAATTTTATAGGTTACTATGATATATTAATGTTGATTTAATCAACTTGGTTCGAACATTTAATTCTGTTATGACTTTCACAAAAATCATATATCAAATAGTGTCAAAATTGACACAAAATAGTTTTTAAATCAAATATTATATTATTAATTGTTATTTTATTCCTAAAAATCTAAGGTTCGGACAAATGACATAGATAAGGATATATATATTAATAATAAACAATTTGGGGTTCGTTTGGCATGTTATAGTAAGTGTATTAACCATATAGTGAAAGAAAACAAAAAGACACGGTAAAAGTTAAATTATTTAACTTTGAGTTAAATCTAATTGATAAGGTTTAAAATAAGATCCAAACATGTCTATATTTGATTGGTTGATGATATTACAACCCTATCTCATCTAAGCCTCGAATATGAGTCATTTTTGGAGGTTTTTAAGTGGGGTTAGATTTATTATAAATTAATATTTTTAAGAATTCCTAAGGTGCCCCTCTCCTCCCCTATAAAAGGACACCTCATCCCCCTCCTCCTCACACCAATTTGAGCTCTCAAGCTCGGCCAACCCCTGCCAAAATCACTTCTCCACTTCCCTAGCAACATCCTAGAGGTTCTGGTCTTCCTCAAAGACCAATTTTAGTACCCTAAAAGGAGGTCTCAAAGAGGCACTTCAAAGAAGAGGAGGTTCGGACACTTACAAAGCAAGTCGGACCTAAGGTAAGGGAAATATCACAATCTCATTTTTATCCGAGATTGTTTATTCGTAAGTATTTACTGGGGTGTATTTTATCATCCACATCCATGTTTCATAAATATGTAATATTATTTCCATCCACCTACAATTGTTTAAATCCATTTTTACCCTTCGGTGAGTTTTTAGTAAAAGAAATGAAAGGAATCTTTTGTCGTTTTTTGTACGAGGTACTTTTTGACTTTTCCGAAAAAAGTACGAAGAATGTTTTCTTTTAACTTAAACGGCATGAACGGATTTTTACGGTTTTATAAAGCCTTATTTTCATGAAGGTTCCTCCAAAATATTTCATGACAATTTTTAATAAAATCTCTTTCTTTTAAAATTTCATGATGTTTTGTGAAAATAAATTGATTTTGAAGAAGAAATGATATTTTCCTCAAGAATTCATTTCAAGTGTTTTATCAAAATTGTTTTCCATCTAAGATAATAAAGGGTTCTGTTTCTATCCATATTTTTACATTGATTTGACTATGTTGTGATGTAATTATGTTTATGAATTCCTTTATCATATATGAATGGTTTTATGATGTCATGTTGTTTAAGAATCCCATTTTTATGACATGGGTTATGAAATAATGTATGATTTATGATTTTGTGGCACACATAAGAATGGTATCATTATGAGATGGGTGGACCTATATCTCCCTCCAATGCATTGGGTAAAGATTTTATATCTCATGAGATAGACATGGCTGAAATGGTAGGTTATACCGGTTCAGTGAAACAGGACTGAAACGAGGGTTACTCGATTCAGAAAGGGACTTTGTCCACTAAGATAGTCTTTTCAATGAGTCATGACTAACAAGAAATGATTTTCTATGATTATGTGTACATGCCACAAAGTTTCAAGTTTCATGTTATGATTATGGGGATCTCATTTTCACTTTTATGATTTATCCCATGTTATGATATTATGAGCTCTTTTGCAGGTTAAGATTTCCAAAAAGCTATGTTCTTATGTATATGATGTGATTGATATTTCTTTTATTTACCCTTACTGAGCATTTGAGCTCACCCTTTTATGTTTTCTTTTCCCCAGGATATAAAGAAAGGTTTTAGGTAGAAAAAAAAATAAGATCTTTATGGGAGATGTTGAAGATCTTTCACCACGATTAGAAGATTATAGTCCGAGTTTCCAAAGACACTAAACTATTACGGTCCTTGTGTGTGTGTTTTTGTTATGTACTAAGTATTCTGCAAAAGTAATGTAATGTCCATGTACGATAAGCTTCGGGTCTCTACAACAAGCATCCTCTATAGGATTCTCTTGGTAGGAAAGATAAACACTACCTAACTCAGGGGATAAGCACCTAAAGCAGTTTAATATTGAGATGGTAGAAACTTTACTCTATTGATAAGTCAGCGTAGATCAACAATTTTGGAATTTATCCCCATAATAATTTCATCATTTATTTCTATGGTAAGGATTATTCCATACCAAAGGTACCCCATGAACACTGCATTCACCATCTTGAATTATATGAATAGACCAGGTGATAGTGTATATAGTTTCTTATGACATGAGGAATCTTTATAATCAATAGTGTAATATGATCCAAGATTCATTGGAAATTATTTCAGGAAAACCTCACAAAATTGGGAATTTTTTCAAACCAGATAGAGATCCTTATCCCTCTTAGTAAGTTCATTAAAAATCCCATTTTTATTTTATGGGAGAAAAATGGATCCATAAGTTCATTATCACAATTGATAATGCATTTACAATCAATATATTTAATAATTTAATGTTTTCAATTTTTTAACCATTTTTTGAATGTTTTCTTTTATGAACCCTAGTTCGGATATTTTTAGTCTCACATGACTCCCCCACAATCCAAATGAGGGTGAATTAAAGTGGTATTAAGACCATTTTTTCTATTAATGGGATGGGATGTTGACACATACCATAACGGGTAGTTTTGTATAGTTCAAGACACTCTCATATATTTAGAAATTGTTCATGAAATCCTTCCCACTAATAAAACTTTTTAACCCTTTGGACAATGATATTGATTAGAAACATTCTTCTAAGAGGAAACTATATATATATATATATATTAAAATTTCACATTTTATCTTATTATTTGTTTACATTATAGTTTAAATACATATATAAAGTAAATCTATTGTTTATTTTCATCCAAGGAGGTGTTAGGATTCTATGAAATGAGGTTAGAGGTACGATGATGAAGTGATTGGGCCAATTAATGGATATTATCATGCTTCCTGAGGAAGGTAATCAAAAAAAAGATGTTCTAATTCCTAAAATGAAGTCTGAAATAACTATTATAGTTGTGGGATAATGAACGTAGTTTTTAACTTTATGATCATGAATCCATGAAAACTTTTAAATATATTAATGTCATGTAGGGTGGATTATAAGTAAAAAGGTACCTAGAAATAGTTTTTTGTGTAAATATGAAAGATAATTCCCTTCAAGTATATCCTAAATAGTGACATGGGTGATGGTATTTCTGGTAAATAAGATGATTACATATATTCAAGAAATTTTATCAGATCAAAAAGATAATACTGAATCATCAAATTTGAGGACACAAAGTAGAGTATTGTTACTACATGTGTTTTAGGGAAACGATGAGGAATATCTGAAATCCAGAAATATTAAATAAACAAGAACAGAATAATGACCCATAAAATTTTATTAAATGAATATGGATTCATTAACTCGAGGGTATTGATGGAAACCAATATGATTTATCTCAATGAATTTTAAAAAACCAAGAGGATAATCTTGACTCATGGAATTTCAGTAATCCATGATGAATATCGTGACTTAAGTAATTTAAAAGAACCAATATAATAATTGTGACTTGTGAAATTAAAAAAAAGTATATCATATCATGGTTTATTAAGGAACCAAAAGAATAATCTCAAATAATGTAATTTGATGAAACTAAAAAACAATATCTTTACTCAATGCATTAGAAAAAACCACGAGTTGATTATTAACACAAGTAATTTTAGGATATGAAGATTATTATATCAACTCAAGGTATTTTATGAAACTAAGGGAAACATATATTTTCAAGTTAATTGTATGATTAGTTTTTAAATTTTTAAAATCATTCAAAAAAAATATTCAACATTGATAAAATATTTTTATCGTGACTCATAAAATTTTATGAGGTCAACGATGGTTTTATATGGATTTGGTTAAAGGCCCAACACCACATCAAATCTGTGATCATGAAATAGGGTACATGGGTGGGTCACTAGTAGAATGATCAATGGTTAATGGTTTTCTAGTTAGGATTCCTAAGTGAATGGTCACTAAGTAAAGTGACTAAGGTGAATCCAAAACCAGTTAGTGACAAGACAAAATAGGCTCAAAAGTGTCACCTTACAAAATAATAACAACTCCACTTTGGGATAAAATAACTATTACTCCATTTTAGGATATTCAAGGAATGATGGTATTTGGAATTTACTTCGTGTTACTCCATGTGGGAGTGGATATTATGTTGACTCTCCATTGTTAGCACTTGATGGCTTAGAAAGGTTCAATTTTCATCACTTATGCTTGGATGTTTGACACACAAATAACCTAATTGAGAGATATGGGAGGCTTATGCATGTATTCCTATGATAAATGGTCTCAGGTTCTCTCTATCATCCATTTTAATTTAAATGTGAGTCTATTGGTTCATTTTATTGGAATCCATAGCCAAAAAACCCATATAACATCTCTTGACCAATTGGGTTCCCACACTGTCTGACTGGACATGATCCATCTGGGTGTGGGGAAATGAGAGTGCCACCTGTGTCTGCTTTTAGGCATAAAATTTCTTAGTGTGACACTAGGTACAAGCCTTATGTGAAATATATTAGGATTTAATGTCAAGTAATGCATATAATTTTGGCCATATCCAAACATCATCGTATTGTACGTGTATACTTTCATACAATGCCTCCATAAAATAAAAACATAAATTGGATATAAATTTTGTTCCCCATGTCGGGTATAACTCTAAAAGTTATCAAATTGAATATTTTGAAATGAACTATATAACTAAATAGAACTCAATTTCATATAATATTATTTTTAACTCTCAAAGTGGTCCACATACTCTATAAAATTAACCATAAAATTCAGTGCCATTTTCTATAATAATTGAAAAAATATAGCATAATTCCAATCTGATATTTTGACCATCAATTAATTGAACTCTGAAACATTTTTTAGGGATTCAAATTCCTTGGTTTTTGGAAGCCAGGGGCATGTCAAGATCACATTTTTTACTTATCAAATCTGTTAGGAACTCCTTTATTTTGAACTTAGTTCATGTCATCCGAGTAAAGACTATATCACGGTCATCATGGAAAATTCCACTTTACATATTTATGCACCTTCACATGAAAATTGAATTTTATTCAGATAAGTGTAAAAATAACATAAACATTTATTTTTAATATGTCTATATAACATATATAATTATATTGAAAAATAAAAATCACAACCATGTTTCCAAAAATAATCATTCCCATAAAAATAACTCTTTTGTTAATTTATAATTATCTAGATTTATTATATTCTCAAAAATATATCGAAACTAAATTTCCACCATTTACAATAATATATTTGAAAAATATATATTGTATAAAAATGTTAGTAAATATTATAAAATTTTAAAAAATAATCAAAATACTTATATATAAATCCAATATCCTAATACCATATTTCACTTTTCAGAGATTAAAATCATTCTTAGTATAATTATTTCTAAAAAAAGAAATAGAAAAAAATTTAATGGAGAAAAAAAATCAAAAAAATACTTACATGAGACCATAAATTGTATATTTTATTCATATAAATATATTAAAATGGGGATAAATATTTTTCATTCATAAATAAAATACTAGAAATATTTTTATAATTTATTTGTCTACAGACAATAGACTGTTCTATACTCTAAGGTATTTTATATAATTTATCTATTTATTTTTGTATATAAACAATTATCTTTTCCAATGATAAAACTTTTTTCAATACAATTGAAAATATATAAAGAAAAAATATATATAATTTTATTTTAATAGAATATAACATGAAAATATCTAGGATTATTTCGTGCTAGGATAAATTATTAGTGCATACCAAGAACGATGATCAATATGTGACTTGGTCTGTACAAGGTTAAAGAACGATATTGATTATAAAATGGCCTTTAAAACTACCATTTAGGGCATAAAAACATATATATTAATGAGCATAAGGATATATAAAAATAATTATTCTCAGCATAACATGAATTTGAACAACCATATATGTATGATTGGTTTTGAATGATGGGTTTTTTCTGAAAAAATATACATAAGATAAATAAAAAAATATGTTAAGTAGATTAATATATATGGTTCGCATTAATTTTCTTTATAAAAGACCCTATTGATAAAGTTTGTAATTCTAAATTCGGTGAAAAATTCTCTTATAATATGCCTTCAATATTAGCTTCAGAAATGTCCTTCATGACTTTCACCCTTTATCCACATGAGGATTCCCTAAGGTCCTCAATGAATTCAAAAATATCCAATTTTGATATGGGACCCCAATATCTATAAAGTATCCTACTATAAAAAAATAAATATCTTTCACCAATTTTGTCCCATAAAAATTAACACAAAATCCTTGAAATTATTTTGGTTTTAGGAATATTTTTTACCAAGCTCTATGCCTTTACGTCCCCACACACCCTTTTAAACCACTAAATTATTTTCTAACATGAAAATGTCACCTTGATGTTCAAGTCCTAAACATTTTCAATTGGTGCATTAAATGAATTATCGAGGATAGCCTATCCTTGCAAGATTCATTAACAAGATCTAAAATCTAGGTCCCTGATAAATTATCCATAATTGTATTATTTATATTCTAAATTTTTCTGGGAATCCATCATGTTAAGTTTAATGAATATTATTACTCTCTTGGTAGATTATATATATACCATAATTGTAAAACATTCACCCATGTTCCCTTCTAAACATTATTTATGGATATTCCAAAGCTTTACCAAGATTATGTATAGGTGTTCTAATTCAGGTTATCATTAATATACATACAACATCATTCCATATAAACTATATATTATTTGGGTCTAGAAATAGTATGGGTTACCCTTCAATATGTCCTACTCAATTCCTCTATATTTTACCATATTCTATGGGAATGCTTCTGTCAAAAGTTTTCTCGAACATAAGTCCCAAATATACCAGAAAATCATATCCAGAGGCAAAAACTATATGATTTTATATTACCTTAAGATGTATATATAATAATGATTCAATATGTTCAATATACATATAATTATAGGCCATTTTTTCTCCTAAAACCCTTAACTAATATGAGAAAACAGTATAATCTAGAAAAACCCTTTGATCATTGTAGATGAAAATTAAGTCTAGTGTAACTTTATTCATCTTCATTGATAAAATAAAACTCCAATGTAACCACATTTAACTTATGGGATTAAATTATACTATAGTGAAACATTTAATAATTCATCTATTCTACTAAACTTCAGTGTAATACTTCCCATCTTAATAGGGGAAAATAAACATCATTATAATCACCTTCACCTTTAGAATGACAATAAACTCTAGAAAACCAACTAAGGATAATTTGAGTATACAAATCATTATGATAACATTTTCCTCATCCTAAATGATATTAAACTGATATAGAATCATCTCATATTACTCGACATCACTAAAAACTAATATAAACCTTTTTTTATTAATAGATTATTTTACACTATAGCATAAACTATACCATCTTCTAGAATAAAAAGAAACTACATTGTAAACCTTTCCATGTTCTAGGATAACATCAAACTCTATTATAAAAAAATTCCCATCATCTATATGATATTAATCACCACTAATAACCATACCCATTTCCTTGTTAATGATAAACTCTAGCAATATTTAATCTTCAAAAATGATCAAAAACACTTTCAGAACCCATTAAATCCTTCCAAATGAATGTTAAAATTAATTATTACCCCTTTAGATCTACATGGACGATGATAAACTCTAAAAAAATTTCTAACTTTTTAAACTCACATTAATCATCGGTATACTAAATAATTCCATACTATATAGTTTTGAATTTAGACATGACCCCTTATCGATTCTAGATGGTCCTAAACCCCAATGTGACATTATATATGGCTTTAAACGATATCATAACTACCCCTCCTCATACAAAATGACTAATATAATTTTTTAATTAAGAATGATAGGATATAATTTTTATAATTTCTCCCAAATACATAATATTCAATCAACCCCTTTTATTATAGGAATTTATACAGTTGTAAAATCCAATTATATCATTAAAAAAAATTTCCATGAAATAATGTTAAAAACATTTATCAAAACTATAACAGTGACATTGACTATACCATAATATCACAAGGAGAATATTTGACTGGGAACCCTAAAATTGTTGTTAATGAACACCCTTTTTCTCATGATATCCAGTTATATATTGAATCAATGATTGGGTGGAAACATCACAAATAGAATATGATGAACCCAATGCGAAATCCTTTTCATTTTAAAGAGATTAATATATCCTACCTCATTAATTTTGATACAACTATGATGGTTTTTTTATACTTCTTAAAAAAAATAACCACAACGATTGATATTAGATAAATCTCCATGGATCCAACTAGTTTAGGTGTCCTCCAATGGATGTAGGGGACACTCTATCTCAATACCAATAGATAGTGATTTTTTACACATACTAGTAAAACCACCTTAGTAACTGCCTAATGAATAGAGATATAATATTAACTCTTCTTAAAATTATATTCCTTTTTATATATAGTGAACATGATTGTGTAATAATATATCCTCAATGTCATAATACCTATATGAAAAACATCATGGAAAATGATAAAAGGATAATTTTGTAGTGCCTAGTTCATTACTAGTGTGTCGGAAATTCTCATGTGGCCCCACAATCATAACTTATGTTATTAGAAGTATTTCTCACAAGTGATAGAATTACCTCCCATATTACATTGAAGAGGAAAATCATAATAGCATATACAACCATTTGGTCATAAATTATTTACCTAGAAGGACTCTTGGTTATCATGGTCAAATCCATCACCACATGACCCTATTATCTATGGAAAGGATCAAAGATATTAGTACCATGATTTTTAATGGATAGTTATCTGAAAGTATATTACTTTAGGGTTATCCAACACTCTCATTTCGAGGGGACTGGACTACCTAATAGTTGTGAAAACCACCATGGTTGAACCCTCGATTCATATAAAAAATTGTGGAGAATTAAATCTTACCATGAGTCAAAATATTGAACAATCCTTTCTATATTCCACAGAAACCCCACTAATAAATTCTTCCCCCTTGAAATAGATCAAGTACCATGGAGTGCCATATTATAAAGAGGTTATCAACCAGCATTATTGATCTTCCTAAAAATAAGTAATCAACCATTATAGGGACCCCCCCATGTAAGAACAATTTAAAATCATAAAGGTAGTCCCCATGATTACATTTAAGAACGTCAATAGGGGGAAACAACCCAAAAATGTGGGTCATACCTGAAAAGGATCCCATTATGTATTTCAATTTTTTCATTAACACCTTAGGTTTATAATAGAAAATAAAATTTCTTCCAATAATATTACAACTTCTATGATATAGTATAAAAATAATATTTATGAATTTAATCTTACTTGAGAAAGATACTCACACCGAACACGTCCCCTTTCATTGTTACATTTTTATAGAGATGAAGTCACTAGTTTCTACTCTAGGTTCCACCAGGCATCTTGTGACTTTGGTTTTTCATTGATCATGACATAACTCATTCTTATGTATTATAAACCTAAACCCTTATAAATGAAAAAATTATGATTATAACCTAGTAAAAACTATAAAAAATATATGTTATGGTCTTATTAACATCATGACATGTTATTTTCCCATCTTAAAAGATCCATGAGGTACGGAGATGGTAATGTTTTAGAATATATTTAATATTTATATAATTAATATATTTTTATCACTTCCATGGAACATAGATATCTCTTAAATAGATACATAAAAAATTATATCAAAATTATTTTGTTAAGTATATGATTTTTACATAGAAAAGTAGTAATTTGTAGTTATTTTAAGGTCCCTAGATCATTCTTGTATTGGGTATTTCAAATATTGACCTAGTTATCGTAGACATATCCTTAAAGTAAATATTTAAACATTTTTAAATGTGTAATCATCCAAATATTAAAATAATATTATAAATGGTTAATGTATGGTAGATAGTGTTATTTTAAGTGGAGATGATGATAGAACATTGATTGATATCAGATCTTGAATATTTTGTGAATTAATAATTGAGGTGGTACAATATTATTTTTAATCGATTTTTTATTCATGATACAGTAATTCTAAAGTATGTTCTAAAATAAATCATTTTATATAAATTTTCATGAACAATATTTTTGTTAATTATTTTTTTCAGGTTCTATCTAAAATGTGTTGAATGCGGTGAAAATGAATCCTTGAATAAATAATTTAGGTACAGTGAAACCTCTACCACCAATAGCACTTCACCTCCCTTGTATTGTACACCACTCGACATGGTGAATTGTTTACAGCTTGATCATGTGATAGTTCGGGAAAGGGTGGTTGGTATGATCAATTTCTTCTATGCACTCTCTAATCTCAATTCATAATATTTTATCCATAATTATTTGGAGATGAAACCTACTGACCCTCTTAGTGGTTGAAAATGGTTGAAGGTAACAACGGCTTTTTCTAATTGGAATAGCATGGAATAAGACACCAACCATTGAGGGGTCACATGTGGTGGATAAACAATGGTGGTAGGATTTGGTGGAACATATCAGAGGATATGGGGGAATATCAATAGGTGTGTTATAACTGCCTGTTAAAAATAGAACAATAGTAAAAAAAAATAGAACCAACTGTGATGGTAATCTAAAAATGTTAAAAATAAAGGCTTTCATTAGTGAGAATATGGTTTGGTTTTTTATTTAATTATATCAACTAAGATTTTCTGTGTGTTGTATCAGTATGTGGTGGTGGATAAAGAATAATTGATGTATAAAACATTTATATAAAGCCACATTGACTTATAACCACTTAACATTATACATATTGGGAAATCTCTGCAAAGTTCCCTAGCTCAGCCCAATGGTTGGGCGACACAGGGAAGGTTGGGAAAGCCATCCCATCCTAGCCTAAATGATGTTCAATATAGACATTTTTTAGCCTAATTCATGATTAGTCCAAGTATATTCTGGGATAACTCTTATATATCTACCACTCATAGAGGTGGCCCAATAATGGGGCCCCCAATAATGTCCACACAGATCGAACCTATCCCCATAAGAGGGAAACACATGGAGATACCTGAATATGCCTCCCATATCTATATATTTGTGACACAAGAACCCTTAATGTGAGTTTTTCCCTACATTATAGTTCCATATAAATCAGCTCCAGATCCACCACATTATCTAAAACATGCTTTTCTGGGATTTGTGACGACCCAAAATCATATCAATAGACTTTATCTTATCACTATATAATTGATTCGTATTTAGTAATATAGTATTATATAAAAATCATACACCATATTATAGAAAAAATATAATTTTATCAAATTAATTTGAGCATTACATTTATAGAATAATAATGGATATGAGAATGGATAATATTATAATGTGGGAAAATATAAAATAAGATAATGAAAATATGAAAATATTGATATGTTCAATCCATCGAAATAACCACAATCATGAATAACATTGTAGAAATGAATCAAAACATTATCAACATAATATTCATTATTAAAAGTAATATATATATATATATCCTTAGATAAAATATAATTTAATGGATAAAAATGAGATGTAATGTGTTTATAGAATGTAGAAAATCCATTAGATCTTTACCAATCAGACCATTGAAATAACAATAGGCTCATTGCAATAATAATCTGAACATTTTTAACTCATGAAAGGGAATTTAATAAAATATATATATTTATATTATAAAATGAAAATATGATGTATTTATATCATGATATATGTAAATAAATGCTTTTAAAAATCATAAAATAAGTGATTTAATTTTTTAAAGAATAAATGTTTTATTTTTAGTTTTATAAAAACAAATAATGATTTAAAATAAATTTTATTTTAATAAAATTCTATTATAAATTAATATTAGGTTTTATTATAATGATAATATAATTTTATGATATTGTAATTGATTTTTCAAAAGGTCGGAAAATTGATCATAATATTAAAATTTTTATTTTTCAAATAAATAATGATTTTTGATTTAAAAGTAATTTTTATAAAATTTATTAATTTATTTTCATGATATGTATTTAATATTTGGAATCTACATGTTCAAAAAAATTTAGGGTTATTTATTTTTATTTCATATCCATAATTATGTTTTTATTGAATTGTGAAATGTGTTAAAAATGATATTTAACATTGTAAGTTAAATTCCTTATATATTTCATATAGGATAAGGTATGAACCCAGTATTTCGAAATCACCTATTAAATTTAATTTATATAGTCATGTGAATCATCAATATTTTAATTCAAGAAGAAAAATAATGAACTAATGAATATAGTATTTAATTAACACCCTTATCCTCCCCTTATAAATACTACCCCTTCTCCTCACACCATCTAATCCTTGCATAATACAAGGATAATTCCAAGATCCCACATTATATCAAATATATGCCCATATAATTCTTGTTATAACCAAAAGAATAATCCAACATGCCATAAGGGGAAGCCTAAGGGAATATAACCAACGGAGGAAGTAAATTCTCAACTAAAGTTATATTAATTTTATTCTTTTTATACCAACCCAGGTTTTTTATATCTATCTAAAATTGAAACATAGGTATCCAAAATAAACTTATATTTTATTATTATGGTGTAATATCTATCTTATACAATATATTAATTATTATAAAACAAAAATGTTGTTCACAATATGGTTAGTTCACCACCTCTATAAACAACATAATTTATTTTTCTCCACTAACCTAAAATATACTTATAAAAATATTTTTATTATTTTTAAATATGATGCTAATAAATATATTATAACTTATTTTGTTATTATTTAATGTGTTAATAAACTTTTAATTACAAAAATATAGTTTTTTTATGGTTGATAAAACATCCAAAATTAACTAACTATATAATTATATCCTTTAACTAAATAAATTGCCGCTATGAAAAAACACATAAGGATATTTAAGACTATTTTAATTTTTGGAGGGAAAATAATATTATTTAATTTCACTTTAATATTTTTAGTCCCATTTTATAATAACCTCAATAATTATCCAAAAGTGATCCAAATTTGGAACCCTGAAATAAATGTTGTCAAAACAAATAAATTAAACATCATATCTCTATTAAATATTTATAAATGAGTAAAATATAATTATATAAATAAATTATTGATAGAAAATGTAAAAACAAATCATTAATTAATCCAATTTTACTAATAAATATATTATGATCAAGTGAATAATTGATACAGATACATGGTAATGGAACATCTAATCCACCCTTTTTTATTTTGTGTTGTGTCTTTTCCATCTAAAACATAATTATACATTACATTATTATAATTTATTTCTTTAATACTCTATATAAATTTTAATATCACATGTATTTATATTTATATTGACATTTATCTATTTCTAATTAATATGCTCATTTCATTCATATATTTTAGGGGGTTTAAAACATTACTTTGCATAATATAATTCCTATTATTTCCAGTATTTGGACTAGTTAACATGTTTTTTCAAATCACGGAAGGATAGAAGAAATATCCATAAAAAGAAATCAATGATACTATTCTCATAAGATAAAGACACATTGTGTTTATTTGTGAGGTGTTTTTGAGTGACACCAAAATATAACAAAGGTTTACCATGATAAAGGGTTCTTGGAACACTCCTAGGGGATAAAACTGAAGAATGAAGGAGAAACAAATCTTTTGGAGCTTCAAACACAATATCCACATCATGCCATCATAACATGACATGAATACATTACAGGAGTAGAAGTGAAAATTGAGAATGAATTGAATAAATATCAATACATTAATATCTCAAAACATACACAACTTGAAAAAAGTAAATTATGTGAAAACATTATAGGACATGAAGTATAGGAAAATAATTTAGAGGAGGCCTTGGTAATTTTGAATTGATAAATAAATAAACATCAGGAAAGTCCATAGATAGACCCATTAATGAGGGGATTCTATATATATTTATATGAAGGACAATTGACGCCTCCATTTTTTATTGGGGTTAGACATGTTCTCTATAATAGTTTACATTAATAAAAAAATAAACTCAACACAGTCCCTTTAGTGTTCCATAAATAGAGGGGAATGCTTATACTTCCAATGGGTAATTGGAGAGAAAATAATAGATCAAAAATCTTCACAATGAAGGGTACATACTAGTTTTAAATCTCTGTTACTTCTTTCTATTTTCGTTTTTTCTTTATTCCTTCCCCCTTACTCCATCACCACTAGGATGAGGGGGTAAAACATACCCTATGTTTTTCATATTTATCTTCAGGGGAACAGTGTAATTGGATCTATTTCATATTATTATTCATGTATTAAGTTTGTTGTAATTGGATAATAAATTCCCAAACCCCTTTCAATTTAAATTTTACATGATCATTGAGTGAATATTTTGAAATGGAACTTTATAATTTCACAACAGGTTTCCCTGAATTTATTTAGAACTATTGTCACATTCAGGGATTCCATGATTAAATATTTTATCAGTAAAAACATTATTAATAAATTCTATAATCTACCTGACAGTGGGAAAAGGGGGATATATAGGGCTATTAAAGTATATCATGGATATTTGATCCAACCGAATACAATGGAGGGCGAGGGTGTGGGCGTGGGCGTAGGGGCATCAATATCGATTTTGGAATGAGATGTGGAGCAAGGAGAAGATCAATGCAGATAAAATTATAAAGAAGATCGGTCCCCCAAAAAGGGACTCTTGAAAACATTGTTCTGTTTTGTTTAATTTTGTATCTGGTTGTTCATGATGTCTCTCCAAACATTTATTTTAATAAAATATTTTGTGGCCTCCGCCCCAACATTCAAAAAAAATGGACATTTGATCCAACTCTTATAAACTACAACACTAAATATTTATTAATCAATTTATTTTATAAAATCTGATTGCACATGAACCATAAAACTACAAAACCTAGGAATGCTTTAAAATTTTTATTTCTCTATACATTCATTCTACATTATCTTCATTCAACTATCTTCACATTGATAAAAATCATATATTCTTCATCTATTTATTCATTTTAATTAAATATTTTATTTAAAAATATAATTAATCTAATTTCATCATCTTTGTGTGATTGATCTCAACATTTTTGGTGTGTACATTTTAATTAATTGTCACTAATCTAGGTTTTATATATTATAATTTTTGTTAGACCTGTGGGAAATAATGTCACACATTGGACCCATCAGGAAAACATATCATTATAAGTTTTCCCTATCAATTTAATTCATTAAGAATAGATTTTTAAAGGGATATTCTTTTTTTCCTACCCAGTTATATGTAATAATCTATAAAATGTTTTAAACCATACAGAATATCTAAAATTTAACTTTTTAAAAATTATTTTTAATTGATTTATGGTTTTTAGGAAATTATTATGCACTTACCCTCTTTAATGATTATCTATCCTTTTTCATAATACTCCATTTAAATGGAAATTTTACAAAATAATTTCCCCATTGATTTTTATGTATTTAATTCACTTGGTGTTTATTTCCATATATTATTCTTATTTATCTATATATGAATATACAATGATGATTTATTCCCTTATTTTATAGAATTCATTATGACATGCCATTTGGCTATGTTATAATGCATGATTATATAACCAAAATTATTTTCCATGGGTTTCTATGATGCTTATATCTTATGTATTATTTCATTTCCTGGAACATATATCTTTGAGCATCATACAATGGTTGTTCCTAGATATTAATCTAATGAAATGGGTAATTTTTGTATCTTATGAGATGATATATATGGGATTATTGAGAATACCTATTTCCTGATGGGACTCCATCCACTATGAGATTTTTCCTTAGTGGTAATACATGACGTAGGATTATTACATATTTTACATTATTTATATATTAGTATGTTTCCTTGATTTTATGATTCAACATTATTTATGTCATGATTATTCATTATTATTCTTGTGTCTTGTCTTTTATGATTTCATGTAATGCTTGATGACTCATATGTTATTCTTGGTAACATTTTTATTCCCTAATTTGTATTTTTTGTTTACCCCTTTTGTTTATTCATTCCATAGGCTATCCTATGTAGTTTTTGGATATCAAAGAGACTTAAGAGGTCATTACGGACATAAAAATAATAATTTTTTACTTTAGTTTTATTTTGATGTATTATGTACCTATTATTATAAAATCATTATGACTCTTGATCTTTGTGTTCTGTTCATTGAATATATATAGTAAGAATTATGTAATAAAACATGTAAAATACTTGGGTCTCTATATCTAGTATCAGATAAAGGTTTAGTTATTTTTTGGACTAATAAAATAATAGATTCTTAAAAACTATAGTGATAATGATAAATATAATAAAATTTATTGAAATATTGGTTATGTACAGAGTGAGTGGTTTCCAAGAAACTACATCCCTATCGGGATACATTAAGTGCATATCACTCTAGAATAGTTGTACCTATGGGTAATAACCCCGAACTGGTTCAATGGGTATTAGCTCAACCTATACCTTGTTCACAGAAAATATACCTATCATTACTCTTGTTTTGACACTCCCATGGAATATAAAGTAGAAAATTCAAAAAATATGTATGAATGAACATAATGTTATTCAATATACTGTTAGGATAGAAAACCAAATAGTAAAATTAGCATGGATAAACTCTATTGAAACATAGAGACTAATATATATGGATATATATTTCATTAATAAGTTATTAAATCTAATTTCATAGTTTTCTTTTTACATGCTACTCATTTGAATAATATCATGGCTAATTTTATTTTTTTTATTTTAGTTAATGGAATAAAACATTAGGAATCATACTAACAAAAAACATGATAGGAAATGTGATGGTTATCCTAATGAATTTTCTAAAATAATGATAGAAAGTGACAAGAACATCTTGGAATTACTAGAACAACTAACTAAAGTTACAAATAATTACATTAATAATGTGGAACACCCTTTATCTCATGAGAAAGAGATTGTTTTGGATGATTCATTTATGAAGAAATGCCCTCCAACTGATATTGGATCTTCTGATCCCCTCATTATTGATAAATGGATTAAATCTATTAAAATGAATTTTTTTCCTCAAATACTCAAAACAAGATAATGTCACACTGAATATCTATTTTACAAAAGAGTAATTCAATTTCCCATGGAAAATAGTCAAGAATACAAATCCTATAGAAGATATCAATTTCATATAATGGAAAGGATTCAAAAAAAATGTTTTTCAAACAATTATTTTCCAATAATATAAATTATAAAATTTAAGGGTGTCTTCTTAGACTAATGATAAAAAGAAAATAAGTATATCAGGACTGATGAGGAAAAATTCAAAAGGAAATTAGAGCACAACTCTGACTTTTTCATCTACACTGAAATTAAGGTAAAACTCTTCATTAGGGGATTAATATTTATGCATTAAAATAATTGTTTATTTTTAACATTAATAGATATATAGATATTCTTCAATGTTACCTTAATTAAATAATGAGTGTTGGTTATTCTAATTAGTTTTACAGAGTTTGGGATAAAATGTTGAAAATAATGTTTTCATTTAGGAGTATCAATAGAAAATCCCATAATGGAAAGAAATACCGACTACCTACATGTCAAAAATGTTGGTAGAAGAATCCTTTAATTTGTATTATTGTAATGGGGAGATGATTCATGTGTTAAAAATTGGGACATAAATCTAATCAATACCTATGTGAGATGAAGAATCCTTCTAATGTGATAAAATAAAATGAGTTTTTGATCAACACTGGGCCTATTTTATTTTAATTCATCTAAAAGGGATTTGGTCATTATACAAGGTAATACTCTAAGCCATGTTTTTTTAAAGACAATCAATGATAACAACCTCCAAAGAATAACAAAAAATAAAGGCATTATGTTATCACTACTACTATGGTTGATCCTGATAACGATGTGTTGATAGGTATTCTATTTATTCATTCAAGAATATAGAATCCACTATTTTATTCTAGTTCTACACATTATTTCATATCATGCATATTTAGTATAGCTATTCAAACACCACCTGAAAAAAATTTGTTTGATCTATTTGCGATGACAAGGATAAGATAATTATTGGATCCCAGTTTGTATCTCCTCCCTAGTCATTGTGTTTGGATAGAACCACTCATTAAATATATTCATACATACTTTAGTGGAGTTTAATTCAATATTGGGCCTAGGTTGGTTATCCTTATATAATTCCAAGATTATCTATTATTAGAAGCATATCACTCTTCACATCATATGTCATCATCCAATTGTGTATAGGTGTAAGGAGTGGGGTGAATATACTTTATAATATTACTCTAAAATAGGGATATTATTGCCTCATGTGAAATCATATATATCTGAAATTATTGACACAATTGATTTAATCATTCTTGAATAAATGCTTATTGTGAGGGACTATGTATATGTATTCCATAAAGTGCTTTCTAGCCTTCTTCTTAACCATGAGGTTGACTTCTCAATTGAACTTATACATGGATATCTTCCCATATCAAAGACACATTATAGAATTTGAACCATTTAGATAGAATAACTAATGAATAGTTACAAGAGATTATAGATAAGGATTTTATACACCTGGATACTTCCCCATGGGATGCATTAGTCTTATTAATTAAGAAGAAGGAGAAGACAATGTTATGTTGCATTAATTAACATGAACTTAAAAATCATGATAAATAACAAGTATCCCCTATAATATATTGATTACGTGTTTGAACGACTACATGGGGACCATCACTTCTCTAAGGTGGACCTATGGTAGAGTTATCATTAATTAAATGTGAAGAAGGAATATATTCCGAAATCTTCCATTCTAATAATTTAGGGACACTATTAGTTCATAGAAATGCCCTTCAGACTCACAAATAATCCACAAATATTTGTGGAATTAATTAATAAAGTCTTTATAGATAACCTTGAATTCTTTTCTATAGACTTTATAAATTAAATTATTATATACATAAAAAGAAAGGAGGAGCATGATCAGCATTTGAATAATGTGATAAAGACATTGTAAAAGGATAATAAATATGACAAGTATAGTATATGTTATTTTTTGATAGATTAAGTATCATTTGTGTCGAATTTCATCAATATAAAATAGATATATTTATTCCCCTATATGACAAAATAAAATTATGAGTGGCCTGGACCATATACTATAATTGATATCCACAGTTCAATAGATTATATTGTTGTTAAAAATTATTTGTGAGAAATTTCTCACAATTCATAAACCAACTAAAAATTATGAATTGAAAGTGATTATCTTTTTTATAGACTAATTAATTTAAAGTGAGCTTCAATGAATTGAAAAATAATATTATTACAACACCAATACAAACACTACCCTCAGTTAGGTAACATTTTGTGTTATAAAACTATACTCTAAAGAAGGGATTAGGTTGTGTATTAATGAAAAACTATAATGTGATAGCCTATGACTCAAGTTAGTTAGAATTTTATTGGTATAAATAACCAGCATATGGTCTGGAGTTATTTTTTTGAATCATATCATTTGATATTGTTTGGAATTTCACTATTAAACAAATAAGAAATATATACAGATTAAAAGAGTATAAACTATATATTAACAAAAGGCTAGTTTAAAATAGGACAAAAAATATTGTTAAAACTAATGAAAAATTATAACTGCATAATCCATTTACATCCTTAGAATAAAGATAAATGGGAAGATTTTATAAGTGTAAAAGATCTGGAAACCCAATCCATGATGATGATTGAGGGTGATTCAATCATATAACACATATAAATAATGGAAAATGGAATCATAAAAGAATAAACATAATCATTCATTTCACAAATGAATTATCAACCATTCCATCTGGAGAAGATAGAGGATACTCAAAGGGATAATGTGGAAATACATAAGATGGTGTAAGCCTAAAAAAAGGGAAATTCTCCATGTTATAAATTTATTAATATGGGGTTGTAAGATTTGGGTAATGAATATGTGTAGAATAGAATCCCTAGATGAAGAAGGAGATATTGAATGATTTGTATAAATAGAACTTCTCCATCCACCCAGTTATTATGAAGATGTGTTAAGATATAAAAGAGAACTAATATTGGTAAAATATAAAAAAAGATATCTAAAAATATATATCAAAGTGTCTGATTTGTCTGTAACTGAATTCAAAGAGGAAAAAGATATATGTAATGATAATAATATTACCCATACATATATTAAAATGGGAAAAAAACCCCATGTTTTTTCATATGTCTTCTGAATAAATCTAAAGGTATGAATTATATATGGGTGTTAGCGAATCATCTTATAAATACGGTTCACTTCATTTCTATTCCAGAGTATTTCTAAATCAATCTGATTTCAAGGATATATAGTAGTAAAATGGTTAACCTTCATGAAATAACACTATATGTTATATCCTTATGAGATATAATATATACCAAAATGTTTTGGTAAATTATTTAATATTTTCTAAACATCACGTTGAACTACAATAGGGATTATAGCCCTTAAAAGGTTGTCCAATCATAGTGGTCTACCGAGACTCTGGAAGAATTATTGAGAGAAATATTGATGTAATTCAAAGGAGGATAGGATGAACATATTACACATGTTTAGTTCTTATAGAATAATTGTTTCCACTCAAGAAACTAACTTGATCTACATGAATCCATTTTTGGGAAGGGATGTTGAGAACATATTTTTCAGGATTAAGTTGGAAAATATATGTTTTTGGGAACTAAAATGGTAAAATAAATGTTAGAAAATGTATTGATCATTCAACAACACATCTTGGATTCTCCTAGTCAACAGAATAGCTATGTTTATTATCATTGAAGAGTCCTAGAGTTTTCAAATAGAGATAAAGTTTTCCATTACATATCTCTATGGAATAGATTCATGAGACTTGTGATAAAGGGAATGAAAAGTCCCATATACATTGGCCCATTTATTATTATTGAATGCATAATGGATGCATCCTATCAATATTTACTCCCATATACCATGTCTCAAGTATAATATGTTGTCTAACTATCCCTATTAATAATTTACATACCAGAATCCTGACATTTACTAAATTTTGAGATGATATAGCTGGAAAATGATCTATATTGTGAGTATCAGCTTTGAAGTACTTTTGATCATAGATATAAATTTCTATGTAATAAGGAAAATCACCTAGTAAAATTACTATGATATAACCATAAGTATGATGACGTGACATGGTAACTATAGAAATCCAAGTAGCACAAGTACCATCACATATTTTTATTTTAGTTTGTAAAAAAATTTGAGTGTGAAATTTCTTAAGTGGGTGAATGTAATGAACCATAAATTTAAAAATGTAATATCCCTTATGATTATATATATGTTACATATTTATTAATTTTTTTATAAAACATATAACATGAGAAACTTGATAGATCCACCATCATATTATTATATTAATTTAAACATTACATTTCAACAAGTAAAATATACATTAGAATTAAAAATATTAAATTGGAAAAATAGAAAATAAGATAACTATAAAAAATGAAAATTTGTATATGCTTGAACCCATAATAATAACCACCCTCAATAATAATACAATAGAAATTAATAAAAAATAATAATAAAATATTCATTTCAAAAATGAAAATACATAAAACCTTATATATAATAGAGGTGAATGATGAATGTATGAGAAAAGATATATTTATAGAAATTAAAAAACCCATATGGTCATTAAAAATATAACTTTTAGAATAGTATTCTTACTATTGGAATTGTAATCATTCCATTAGGGTTTATTTCTGATTATTTCTAAAATCTTTGATGTTTCAGTGAATAGTGAAATAAATAAACAAAATTTAATATTATAAGTTAAAAACATGATTTTTTTCCAATGGGATGATATATACATAAATTATATCAAAATCGCATGCACTTATTATATTATATGGTCAATAGAATCAATAATATTGGTAGTCTTGAAGAAAAAATAAACAAATGAATATAATATTCAAAAAGAACCTGCCTCCTACCATTATAAATACTACCCTCACCAACCCTTCCCCTAACACATTATAAGACATTCAGAGTACCCAAATAATACAAAAATGTCCCCTAATATCTCTCCCAAATCTATATAATAATTTTTCATATCAAAATTTAGATCCATTGTGTGTTTATGGGATGTCTAAGAGAGACACTGATAGAATAGGTAAATTCACAACAAAACTTCTTTTAATTTTATTCTACATTTACTCCCCAAATATGTTTTCCATAAACCTATAAATAGTAAAATAAATATACTAAATATAATGATATGTTATTATTATGGTGTTATATCCATATTTTACCCTCTCTTTATTTGATTATAAAAAAACATTGTTCACAATACGGTTGGTTGACCACCTTTATAAATAATATTTTTTTCCTCCACAAACATTATGTATTGTTTTATAAATATTAGTATTTTTAAATATGATCATAATAATTATATAATAAATTATTTATTGATTCTAAAATTTATTTATACAATTTTAATTATATAAAGAAAATAATTTCCATGATGTTCAGTAAACCAGCTAAAATAAACTAATCGTATAAAGATAATGTTTATTCTAAATGAATCATACCTATGCCAGAAAAAATATGGATATTTTGAAAAATTTCAATTTATCTATGTTAATAAATACTATTTAATTTATCATCTAGTGTTTTAGTCCCATTTTATAAAATCATAAACAATTATCCACAAGTGATCTGACATTGAAAACAAGAAATGAACACCCTCAAAACCTAAAAATTAATTTTTATATCTTATTAAAATGGTTTTAAATGAAAATAATATAATTAAATTAAATCCAATATTAATGTAAAAGGTTATAAATTATGAAATTACTGAATTTAATTACATTTTTTAGGATACTATGTTCATATTCAAAATGGATCCAGACACAGTGTGGGGGAACTTCTGAACCACCCTTCTATGTTTTGGGACACGCAATTTCCCACTAAAACTAAACTATTCACACAATTTTATCATTTATTTGTCTATTATTATTGATATATGTTCCTCCAGCATGTTTATAGAGTTATAATAACCTTTATGTTTTGGGGATAAACATAATTTTAGGTTTCACTCTCAATTTCATCCATTAAGGAAACCCTATAAAAGGAATCTTCTCTATTTCTTACCCAATCTCATTTACCAATCCGATAAAATGATTAAACTATCCATGTTTTTTAAAAATACCAATTTTATTATTAGAAAGAACAATTTTGTTCACTTTTTTTTCTAGATATTATTTTGTCCTTACCCTCTTCAAGGTTTCTCTACTGTTTTTCATAAAATAGAACTTAAAAAGAATATTTTCAAAATTGTTTATCAACTCATTTTTATGTATTTAATTTAATTGGAATTTATTTTCATGCTATATAATTATTTATACATATATAAAATTTAATGGATTATTTAATCATTTCTTTCATGGAATTTATTATAATTTTATATTTAGTTATGTTATAAGAGATAATTATGAAACCCATTTCCTTTACAGGGTTTTTCTTGTTTCTTATTATTTTAATATGATTTCATTATGTTGAGAAGATATGAATGAAAATGTTATGGTAGGTAAAAATATATAGTTATCCAATGAAATTGTTAATTTTTATGTCTCTTGAGAAGATATCAATGGGATTAGGGATTAAACCAAATCCATGATGAGACTCTATTTATCATGTGATGTTTTCTTTGCAGTTATCCTTGAATTTTTCTTACATTTGGTTTTACCTTGTATTTATATTCCTTTTTTCCATGTTCTTATGATTCATGTTTATTTAGGTCATGATTGTGAATGAATATTCATGAGTGTTTATGCCTTCTAAATGTGCATTGAAATTTTGGGATATGTGAATTACATGAATCATTGGTATTGTTTCCTCCCCAAAGGGATGAATGGAGAAGCATAGATACATGTGGATTATGAACCTGGGATATAAAAATTTTGTGAACCAAAGGACATCATTTCAATTGGTGATATGATTTTCTTGATCTAATCATAATCATGAAATTTCTCACCGACAAGAATACTTGCTCTTATATAGTCTTATATACAAGCACTGATGATCATGAGAAGGTGACCAGATGATTTTACACAATGAAATGATATTTATACATTTATATTCTAAAAAATTACCCAATACAATCATAAAAATCAAAAAAAGGATAAATATTCTTGTCAAATTTATTTACATTGTTTTTCACATGACATGCTTACGTGGTTTTTGAGGTTATTTATAGATCACCTAAAAACCCATTAAGACATGAAAGAATTATCATGTGAAGGATACTAGACATGTAACCTTTACCATTTTATGTATATTATAAATATAAATTATATCACGGTATAACCTAATGCACATCTATTGGGTGGATGTCATGGGATTTATAATATAAAAGGTGGAAAAGGTGGAAACTTTTCATTAAGGAATTTAAGATGATATTCATGTGAGGGTATAATGTGGTTTGTGTGATAATTCTATTAATCATGTGAATGGTTTTAGGTAAGTCTTCTTTGATAATTTTAATTCTATTTTGCTTGATATGTAAATCTCATGAAATCCTAGATATATTGTCCTGACCATGTAAAATTACCTTTTATATGTTAATTTGATTATATTAAATCCTTTTAGAAATCCCTAGGTTCAATAAATATTGGAATGATGGAGTGATCTTGTTGTCATTTTTTATTACATGACACATAGATGATGTCATGAATGACAAATAGTTGGATCATGTGAAATGCATGATGTGATGATCCCTCCCCCGACTCAAAACCATATATGAAATTTAATAACTATATAATGTGGTGTAGATTTAGGAAGTTAATGGTTATAAATCCCCCCATCACAAAAGAAACATAGAACACACAGAAGTGTATATATGAGAGAGGAATTCTCTGGGAGGAAAAACATGTAATGGTAAGATTTTTTCACCAGGTGACCCTGCAGAATGAATTGATGGGCCATTTGGTATTTCTATACACCTCACATGATCACTTCATTAATCATGGTAAGGACTTATAGCATGTTTTACAAATCATGTGAAAGATTTTAATCATGTAATATTGGTCACATTAGGCCTCAAAAATTTATCACCTAATTAACATTGAGTAATATATGAGATAAAATGATGGAAAATAAAAAATCATAACAAAAATATTGATATAACGACTTCCATTAAAATGGTTTCATGCTTCTCATGTGACTCATAAATTATTCACACAATACACTCATACATGTCAGGAAAATAATGCACTAGACTGTGGACATGTCTGCTAAGTCACATGGTGATGCCCAACAATTTATAGAGAATCATGAAATACTCTAAATACATGTTATCCAAGACATGATATGTCCTCTTACACATGTCATCTGGTTCAAGTGACGTCATCTGTACATGTCATTTAGTTCATTGAAGGTCCAAAGTACATTTTATCTTGTTCTGGTGATGTCCTATGGACATGCCAATTGGTTTATGTGATGTCTATATAACATTTCATATATATCATGTGATAACCTCTAAACATGTTCTAAATGTATAAAAATTCCCTATGGAAATTTCTGAGAGATTAGTATTATTCTATATGAAAAATCATTAAAATTGAACAAATTCTTCCGAATATGTCTGGCAGATCATGTGATGTCCTCTAGGCATGTTAGTTGGTTCATACGAAGTCTTACATACCTATTAACATGATTACATTTAATACCTTATACATATTATCTTTGATCAATTTAAGACCCTCGGAAATGATAGGCTGACACCTATAGACATGTCAACCAGATTCCCTAAACATTTTAAGCCCAAACTTATATATATTTAAACCTTCTCCACAAGGATTACAATGTAAATTTCCCTCCAACTATGTGAACCACAAACTATGAGTATTTGGATGATAATTCCACATTAATATGAAAATTTTCTTTAATAAACTAAGGAAATTAATTTATTATGATATCATCATACAACTCATGGGCCCCATTCTCTATATGTCAAAGGTAAAGGTCTTAATAATTTCCAAAACGCATCCACTGTGGTGTAAAACCCTCCATATCTCAAACACTCTATTTCATGGGAACCAAAATCTCTTATGATTTTATAATATTTCCTTTTTCCATTATAGTAATTGAAATAGACTCATTCACGTTCATCCACTTTGGTGTAAGTGTCAAATTTATCATTTCAAAGGGGCCACCTCATGTGGGTATATCATTATTCCTCATCCTTCAGTGGATTGTGATGCTTATTGAAATATGAGGAATATGATTCATGTTGTAGTAACGATATATCAAACACCATCTAAAGGGTGGTGATCTATGTCAAACACTCTATTATGGATGATCCAATGTGTAAGTCTCATATCAATATAGAGTGAGACTTATTACTCACTATCCCTTATTTATCATATCATTCATTGCTCACTTGGAATTAAGTATTAAGAATGATCATATCAATAGAATCATAAAATTACACCAATCAAGTAGACCTTATTATATAATCCTCGTTAAGTGACTGGAATAAAATTCCTCTATACATTGGCTTTCACCGTGGTGTATGTCTTAATGGAATCCTCATATCGGTTTAACCCTGTGGAAATAAGCCATATATGACCTAATTATTTTTCTCTTCCCATCAGTAGGTTGAGGAAAAATCAAACTATCAAGAAACTTATTTTTTTTAATTAATATATGTAAGATTCATTTCTATGGATCTAGATACTTACCTAAATCTTATGTGATTTGTATATTCCCTTTCCATATTATGTCAAACTATATATTTTAGACCCAAATGTATTACATGGGTTTTGATTCATGTTATCATTGAATATATAATATGCCTCTTGAAGGTTCAATTCCATCCTCAAATTAAAAAAATTCCACCCTAGAATGAGGTAAACTCCAAATTTCAGTGTTATATGTCTTTAAAACACTATTATATACACATTGATTCGAAATAATGGTAAAATGATTGACATCCTTAGATACATATAGATGTTATAATTAAAAGTACCCCCTTTACATGAATAAGGATTTAACACCTGATCATTTCGTTTCGGTAACCAATCCCATATCATTATTTTGAAAATATTCGTGAATATATATAAAATTTATAAGAGAGTACCATAGTATAAAATAGCCCCCCCCCACAACGGCGTGATGTTCATGTCCCATCATCTTCTAGACAAATTTGATTTTCTAATAATTGAGGGGTTTGAAACACTGAATGATCTTCAACCTTTGGAAAGTAGTTTGGTGCATTATTATTAATGTGGTATTCATTAAGAGTTTTTATGAGAGATAAAAATGGAAAACCCGACATGAATGATTATGCTGACTTACTCAAAACCAACCCATAATAAATCATTGGAACACACTTTTCATCATAATAAAATATGGTGAACTCAATGTGAATCTGGTAATAACAACCCAATTTAAATTTTTTTAATAAATTCTACCCTTTCATAGGTCAAAACTGATCGATTTCCTAGTTCCTATCGTGTTATTTTTCTACTCCAACTTCAAAAGAAACAAAAATTGTGAAACCAAAATGAAACATTGAAATAATAAAAATGATCAGTTAAACACACATCATTCCATTTTTTCATCTCCTATGAAAATGAAAATGTTACACAAGACACGTAAACATTCAATAACATATCAGGGTTTCTATGAAATAGTTCATTATCTCTATGAAAATTCCATTAATGAAAAATCGATAATAATAATGGAAAATTGTTTTTCTCATGAGTAACTAATTAATAACGTTTTATACTTGTGAGGATATAATAACTGATGACCTTGTTTACTTGATGCCTTTGTGACTGCAAAAACTACCCTCACTTCCCCCACCATGATTTGAGGTCATGTATTCATCAAGTGAATGTCCTAGAAACTCTATTAAAAAAGAAACCTTAATGGGTTTCAAAGAAATATAACCCACAAAACAACTTCATATTTGGGTGGAAAACATGATGGTTTGATAATACCTCCAATATTGTATGATACATCAAATCAAGTTCACACATTAGGTCTCTAGATGATGAATCCAACATGTTTGAAAAATTTCTGGAAAGATCTAATGAACCTAGTGGCCCATATCACCACCACAAACCACTCCAGATTATTATCCCCTAAGAACAAAAATCAAAACCTTTCATATCATAGGATGTTGGACCATGGAGTTGACTATGGAACTATCCTAGTTCAGTAGAAGACAATGATGGATTAATTCTTCCAGCTTCACTATTTTCATCCCACCAATTCCCCCAATCACCTGTTAAGGCCCCCAGCCAAATGATTTCTACCCTGGAAACTCATAAATGGGTACCAGGGAGGACTTTCAAGGTTCATAATGTTGTATATAAAAGGATGTTTTCGCATATCCTTTCTCTAACTGAGGAAGTATGTCAGCATATTCTGACAGTGGCTTCTGAGTAGGATCATGTCCCTACTCACTCAACTCATATCTGCATTAGTATTCTTATAGAAAGCATGGTGTAGGCAGATATGCCATCCCTAGAACATGAAGATCATTGGAATATACCTATGGAAGAATCTCTATTGAAGTGGGATTATATTCTTTCTATAATTCATGAAATCTACCAGTATATCTTGGAGATGAAGAATGTGTAGGACTGTATTCTAGGACCCACATTATAGAAATGTCACTACATTCTAGAAATATTAGAAAATATCCACCATAAAATTATAGTACTAGTATAGATATAGGGATAGGCACATATCCCTATCCTAATAACTAGAGAAGCATATCACCATGATCAGTATGAATTGGTGGCTACTCTAGAGTAAGAACACATTCTTTCTCTTGTTCAAGAATATTATTTACATATTTTCTTAAAGGATGAGACATAAGACCATGTTCATATTCTCATTATTACTGGGTCCTAGTAAATTGGTTTGGAAAATTCCTCAGGATTAGCACACATTACTATCAAATAAATCCATTGGCACACTCTAATAGAAAATATATCGGGCTCCTATTCTAGTTTTGGTTTGGGATCACCATGATAGTTTGGAACAATCCTCATGAAAGGTTCACATTCCTTTTAATGAAATCCAATAGAATAATTAAATTAATTTTAATAAAATTATATATTCAATACAAATCAGATTTATCATTACAATATTTAAATCTCCTCAGGGAATGGTCTTATCCGAACCGATGAAACTTCTCACCATATTAAAGTAGCTTAAAAATTACAACAGCATATCCTACTTCCTTTAAAGAATGACTGAATCAACATATTAAAATGTATATATAGAATGAGACTTATATCTCATCTCCTATTATTTTTTTCATCATATTTTGAATGGGAATGTGTATTTGAACCAGGATTATACCCCTGATTCTTCAGGTATTAGTCAGTATATTCTAGAAACCACCAATAGGAAGGCTCTTATTCATGTTGATGATATAGAAGATCCATGATATACTCTATCAAATTATGGGAATTGGGGTCATATGTTCATAGCATAATATAGATATCAATATATTCTAGAAACAATCATCTAGTAGGTTCATATCCCAACTCAACCCTCAAATGGCTATTTGGCATATTTGAGTTGTGATTCATAATGATTATTATATCCAATATCAGCTCAATTCCATTTTCCATGAGGTTGTGTGATGTATATATGTAATGAATTAAGGGTATGTTGAATCTCAAACAAATTTATAAGTTGTAACTACCTCAATAGTCCTCCTCCCAATATAGTAGAGATGGATTATATGGACTCTACACTTTACATCCACTCTATACAACATCTCTGTGATAATATCTCTCCGAAAATGAAATCCTCCCCTTTCCGAAATAGTTTCTCATAGAGGGGTTCTAGAAACCCAAAAACCCTTTCATAGATAGGTTCTCTTAATAATAGGTTTAACCATATATAGTTCCTCATCCACTATAAGCAACAGATTTCCATAGTTAGTAGGATACCCAGAGAAGAAAATTCATTGGTATTTACAGATTGAGGTATATAACCCCGATGAAGAATATGTAGGCATAGATATATGGAAATATTGAATTGGAAAAAACTACACAACCATGTTATGAACAATCTCCACATATGAAAATGAGTTCCCAAATTTGTAGGAGAAGGAGTTCATGCCTTAATTATTCAATAACATATAGGAAACCCATCAACAGTTGAAGGCTGAACACCTCACTTTTAAATTACATGAGGCTAAACACCATATCATAAATTCTGTATATTTTTAGTTGGACATTGTCACGTTCTATATATCCTGAAAACTTGGATTGTAAGATAATTAAAAATTCTTATAGAGTGTATGTGTCTATATCAATACAACTCTACATCGACTGAAATATAGAGCCCCATTATATATTTGTATCTAGGGATGTGGAACGTATGTATCATTACACGTCACTATATACTTAATATTAAATATCTCCAATTACATCATCTACATATGATATATACATATGAAAAATTTGGGGTCTAGGTAACATGTGATCTAGTTGGTCAATACAGAAAGATAGATCCTCTTTGAGGATGCAATGACATCCCAAATAGAGGGTTAGGGATGCAAGAAGACTTCTATATTCATCCCCATGATTAAATTAGTACATATATCAAACATGGAATCTGATTTTTCACTAGCTGATAGATTCTTTTAAAAAATTACTCCCATTATAAGTTACCATTATACCAAACTCATACATGAGTACAACTGTATCAAATAAAATGGATCGTAATAACAGCCACCATAGAGGCCACCCATAAGAAAACCTATCTCATAGGGATGGGGTTTTTATTTCTATTTCTTCCTCCCTTTGATTCATCAAAACCTGAGAGATTCCTAGAAATATTGACAAGGATTTCAAACCAACAATATCCCACATTGATGGGGTATGTTTTGTCTCAATAACCACCACTAGATTTATCACACCCTAAGAGGGTCCTGGAGAAATTGGAGGTGTTTCCAGATCAAACCAGTCCCATAGGAATGAGGAAATTTATATCTAAATTACCATACAAGGAGGAATAAAATCCTTTATTAAATCCCACATATAATCAATAATAGGATCAGATAATTCCAATAATTGATCCAAAATCATCCCAAGATAGCAGTTATGAGATAATTTTTTTCAGTATCATCATACTAAAGGAAATTAATATTCTATATGTTTGATGGAAAATATTAATAAACAACATAAAATTAATTCCTCCAATAACTACATGGACATCATTAATTTGGGTCCCACTTATTTAGTATGAGCATAAACTCCATTAGGATCACTATTAATAGACCAATACATTGGGAACATATAGAAAAGGTAGAATGTCCCATGTGATTTGTCACACCCAGATTTTCAATTCCATGATTTGTTCGAAATCCATTTTTGGTTCTTAGCATTCCCTTGGTTCCCAGGTGTTCTGGGTTTGATTTTTTTGTCTACCATGTGTTCTTGAGTTATGAACATGTTCTTGGAGGTATCTTATGATACTTGGCCTCTAATTTTTTTTTAAATTATGTCCTGAGGTTGTGGTATTTTTTATTTGGTTTTGTGACACTCTTTTCGGCACCCCTTGTGGGGTAAGTTGTTGAGGTAGTTAGTACCCTTGAGATGGATGTATTTTTTTGGTGAAAAGGATAATTTATTTTTGGAATTTTTCTCCCATATACATGGCCTATCTTTCCCCCTTGGATTCCCCCTTTTACATACTGAAATTGGAGGAGAATATATTGGTATTGGGTGGTTAGGACAGGCCGCATGGTTAGGCCACACGGTTTACTTAAACATGCTGGTAAACTATGAAGGGGTGTCCTGGTCATTCAAAACAGTTAGAATTTCCAAATTTTCCCCTCCACAAAAAACACAAATCCACCCCATTCTTCCACATTTCGTACCCTACCTCAATGGACAACCTCTAAGTTCACTCACCCTTTCTTGGGACTCATTTGTTATGGGATATGTAATGGGGGAACATCATAATTATGCAATTATGTAATCCTAACTTTGATTTCTTCCATATTTTTATGGTTTCTTTAACCCTTTCATGAGTTATAAATTTTCCATAATTTAGGGTTTGATCATGGGGTTTGATTTGGTGTCTTTTTTGTCAAATATTGTTATCTAGGTCTATATTTATCTCCCTTGTGGTGCGGTGGAGCTGTTGTTGATGTTTTGCACCAACATTTTAGGGTTTTGATTAAAACGCTAGGTGACTCCATGTGTAAGCTTTTCATGATGTGTTATATTTCGGGGTTTACTCATTTTTCATGTTCCATATGTGTTATGGGTGGTGAAAAACTAGTTTTTGTTTCATTTGATTAAGTATTTAAATCTATTGTTCCAATGATTATTGAAATTGTGTGTTATTCCATGTGTAACTCTATTCATATTATTTGGGATATTCTATAATATATAAATGTGGGTCAGTAAATGTTGTTTGGGCTCCCAATTATACATTGGTAGGGTCTTGGTGTTCTTTTAGGGTTTTAAGTTGGTTTTTAGTGGGTTTAATGTGTAAAACCATGTTATACATCTAGAAAGTGATTTATGAACACATATGTGTTTCATATGTATCTTTTGTGGTATTATGTGAAGTATTTCTATAGCACTCTAGAGTTTTTTAATTAATGTTTTAAGGGATTTAAAATCTGATTTGGAGTTCTATTAGTGTGTTTTTTGACTTAAAGGATGGTTTTGAAATTGGATTGGTGTGAAAAAACATAGTTATACCCCTTGAGATTGTTTTGTGAAAATTGTAAATGATTTATTTGGTTAAAAAATGAGGTAAAATAGTGTGTCTGTATCGTTTGGGTTAGTGTGTTTACCTAATATGTGTTTTTGAATGATTATGTGGTTATTTACGATGTCAAACATTTTTATAATTTTTTATAAATTTCTAAAATGTTTTACTAAATTGTGGTAGGGGTGCGAAACATGTTTATGGACTGTTTCATGTGAGTTTAATCATAACATTTATTTTGAAGGTGATAAGGGTATTATATGATATATGTGTGGGCTATTTTGCAAGTTATAATATCTGGGAATGGTTTATAAAATTATTTAACGGAATTATGGAAGTGTTAAAAAAATGTGAAAATTTTTGTGGGCTATTTTGGTGTGAGTATGATTTCAAAATGCATTTGAATAAAAAAGTGTATTATGTGACTTGTTTGATATACATGGGGGCTGTTTGGAAAATGTATGATGTAGAAGTGGTGTTTGAATTTGATAATTATATTTCATGTCTTGTTGATCTTTTATGAGCACAAAAGGGAAACCCGGGTATCTAGGTGGGTGGACATGTACTAGAATGCTAGTGCTCCCCTCGGATTTGGCCTTAGTTTCTCGTAAAAAGTATGACACCTACAATAATAACTAAACTATAATGTTGATGATGATTATGATGGGATACCAATTTTTTATGGGTATACTTCCTTCTTGTGGATCATGTGCACGAGAATGGATATTGTGAAGGTTACTCTCACCGAGATGCAGGGTACCTAGGACCAACATCGAGCTACTGCCTAGGGGTTAAATTTCACAATTTTTGTGATCATTAGTTACATTGTGCATACCATTAGCATACATAATTCTTGGAAAGAAAATTCAAGAAGCATTTTCATTATTTTTAAAAGTGATGATTCTTTAAAATAGTTCAATTGAAAATTGTTTTATTTAAAGTTACATCCATTAGAAATTGTAACTAGCATTTCTTGTTTACCAAAACATACATGATTGTCATATGAGAATGTTTATAACATGGAATTCATTAATGGTGGTTTTCTAATGGAATTTGGGTCACACCCTACTTACAAATTTGGGTGTAAGTAGACTTGGTTATTTTTTTCATCCGTTGTGGTACAACATTTTTCCCACTATTTCAGGTTTTTAAGTGTCCCTCGTGATGTGGTGTTGTGGGGATGGCTTGAGGGAAGTTCCTCATTCCATGTGGAGGTTCTTGAGTTGTATTTCTTTGGTTTTATACCTTTGTAATGGTCTATAAATATTGTTTTAAATTGTGTAAATCAGTTTTCAGTTTATGTAAATGATGTTTTCATGTGAAAAAATCATGATTTGGTTGATGGGTTTTTTTTGTTGTTTTATGTTTATAAATTCAATTAAATCATTCCAAATTGTATTTTAATGATAACCGAGAACTTGTGCCAGGCTGTGGGGAATGGGAATGCCCTTCTAGCCTTGTCATAGGTTGGTTCGGGTGGCAATTTTGATGGAAACCAGATTCGGTTCATGAAAAAATGGTACAAAGGAAGATCAGGTAAACTCTTCGGGCCATGTTTTTTGGGAAACAGTTGGGAAAGTATTAAGTAAGAATTATTGGTACTTGAAATTAATGTTATGTGAATTTTTCTTGATCACCACACCTCATGACGGGATTCGAGTCAATTGGGGAAATTGAGATTTATCTTAGTCCTTTTATTTTCTTGGATTGATGTTGATTTGGTGGAATGAAATGAGAGTTGGGTTAATGTTCTCATTGAGCACGTATGGCCTGAAAAGACTTGTAGAGATGGGGATATTTCCCTAGAACACTTTCTCTGATGGTGAAGTTTTTGGTGTTTGGCTGCCAACCTTATGTCCAAGTCACCCACCTAAACAAGTTTCCTCTCGCGTTGTCTTGTGTCCTTTAGTTTTGAAATCATGGAAGCTTAGTTTTAAAGAAAAATGGAAAGGTTTTAAAAAGAATAAAGTTTTAATGAAATTATATTCAAATAAATAAGGAATTTTTATATTAGTGAAATGGTTGAACTGAATTTTGAGAATGGTTTTGGAATGGAAAATAGTGTGTTTTCACCTCTTTTGAATGCTATAAATTATGTTAATGTTGGTTTTGAAAAAGTTTTCCCAATAGAGTTTTCTATACTATTGAAAGGTTTATTCATGGGATGATTTTATTTTAAATTAATTTGAATAACAAGAGAGTGAATTCCTCTTTCAATGTATGTGCCTTTATGAAATGTTTTGTAATTTGTAAACTGGGATATTGATCTTTCGGTTAGTGGTCTTGAGTATAAGGATGTATTGGTTTGTCATTTTGGTTTCGAAAAGTGGAATGAATTTTTTTAACCATTGGTATTTCCATGAGCGACCACATTCATAGAGTTATATGGGATGGCTGGTGGTTGATGGTTTGACTGGATGATCGTTAGGCTAGATATGAGATGATTGCCCAGTGTGTCAAAGAAACATGCTTGTGTGTGGCTCATAGGGTAACATAGGTGGATACTCTAACCACTGAACCATTTTTTTCAAAGAAGTTTTTTTAATAGAAAAAAAATAAGTTCTGATAATTGGAATGGGATGGTGTGTATAATGTGCTTTTGAAAATGTCGATGTTTTGGGTTGTTTGGAGTCTAAGAACCCCTCTTCATTGAATGGTGTTTTTAGTTTGTGTCCGGTCAGTAAGGTTGGTTGAAGGGATTGTTAGTTGTCTCTTCTACGAAATGCTCAGGAATCCTTTAGGATAGTTCCCATCATATGTTTTGATATGTTTTTTGGAATGTTTTTACGAAGGGACCTGCTTGGTTTGATCCTTGAGTTCTCTCATTGGATAAGGTATGTCCCTATTAAGGGTTAGTGCAAAACTAAAGTGTGACCTGGATTATTTATCGATTGTAAAATCCTCCAGTTCATCAATATAATGAATCTTTTTCTTGAGCATTGGAGATTTAGTTTTCACCATTTACCTTTATTTGATTTCTGGATCCTCTTGTAGGATAAGAGTACTCATGGAAGGTTGAAATAAACATTATTATCTTAATTTACCTAATTTGTCAACGGTGGAAGTTGTTTGGGGTTTTTCTTGTGGATGAGTGTCTAGATGGTGCACAAGGGGTTATATGGGTCCCTAGTAGTACTTATAAAGAAATAGTTCACGTTAAACCACAAGTGTGTGAACTCTAGTAATGATTGGATGTTATAGAAACTTTCTGAAATTTGGTGACGTTGGGGGGACATTGTATAAGGTTCCCATTCCATTTATTATTTCTATCAGTTGAAATGGTCATGTTCGGTGATGCCTTAAAATTTTGGGTCCCCATTTGAATGTAATGGTGAAGGCCGTGAAATCATCTGAGAGTCTTTGTTATGTTAGGAGTATTCTTCCCTTAGAAAAACATCAAAATAATCTATTTTAGAAGAAAGTGTTATATGTTTCCTTTCTTTCATGTGATGTGCCTGCATATTTTAAGCCCCTGTTTCTGTGAAATTTCGAGTTAGGGTAAGGTGAGTTTGGAATGTGTCATATCTTGGAAAACATATCGATGATTGTGGTGTAGTAGTTTGTATCACTAGAAGAAGATTTTTTGTATTGGGGTTTCCAAATCATAACTATGAGGCCAAATATTCTTTAATCCTTTGAGCTCCATCCATAGGTATCAGAGAGAATTTGTTGCATAGTCAAGAGAAATCCTAGGGTCATTCAGCCCGGTGTGTAAAGTAGTATCCTCAGTATAAAAAATGGGGATAATTTAAAATTCTGGTGTCTATTTTTGGAGTATGGTTAGGTATTTGTCTAGACAGGGTGAGTGCACAGTTTAAACATTGTTTGTAGTAACCATGAACCTAAAAACCAGGCAAGTAGAAGGATCCACATAGTTAACGCACGATTTCCCAAATTTTTCTAATAAACCATCTGACTGTCCCAACTTTTCAAATTTTGGTTCTTCCTGTGTCAGCCCATGATGGTCGGTTTTGAAGTCCGGTTCATATGGTGGGGATATCCACTATTATTCTTTGGTATGTTCCTTCAGAAATGTTGAATAGAAGTCTACCCCCTGTACTAGAGAGTCTGTTCGGGCCTCACCCTGTTATTGTACTGATCCTGTCTCAGGAAACATCGAGTTGTCTCTTATGGTGGAGAGACCATTTGTGTATCCTCATGCTAGTAACATAGATTGTTCCTTAGTCTTGGCATGGTGGTTAGTATCCTTGTTCAGAGATATCTAACTACCAACACTTCCTTGGATAAATGCTGTGATTGGAGAACCCCACAAGGTTTGGTTAAAGCAAGGTAAGGGTAACCTTATTCATTTTTATTGTTCATCTGGGTAAATTGTTTGAGTATTTTTTGGATATTGTTATAGGATTTTTCTTTTGGAATAAAATATGAATATGCTTTATTATTCATGGAATTTTATTTGTGTTTTCGTTGTGAGAGTATTCCTCCCTTAATTGACCGATGGAGTTTTTTTGGCCTTTCGGGGGTAGACCTTGCTTAAAAAAAGAGTACATTTTTTTCTATCTGTTGGGATAGGTTCTCTCTTTAGACATACTATGGATTTATAGAGGTTTAATTCTTTATGGTGTGGATAATTTTCACACCTTTATTTTCATTTCATGGCTATTTTCAAAATCCTTTTTTTGGTTCTTAGCAATCTCTAGGTTCCCGGGTGTTCTGGGTTTGATGTTTTTGTGTCTGTTATGTTCCCGAGCTATGAATTTGGTCTTGGGGTTATTGTAAAATACAAGACCTCATCATTTGTCAAATTGATTTTATGATGTCGTGGTGTTTTGGATATGGTTTTCTGACACTTCAATAGGAAACACTTGTGGGGTATGTTGTTGAGGTGGTTTGTACCCTTGAGTTGGAGGAGTTTTGGGGTGGAAAATATTGTTTATTTTGGGAATTTATCTCCATTATCCTTGTAATATAATTCGCCCTTGGTTTCCCCCTAGTAACCCCCTGAAATATAGGGATAATGGACTGGTTTTGTGTGGCTAGTACATTCCTCACTGTTAGGCCGCACGGTTTACTAAATCGTACAGGCAAACCGTGCTGGGGTGTCTAGGTCATTAAAAAAAAATTTAATTTCCAACATTTTGATTTTCTAATAATCCAAAATATGCCTCAATATTCCCCATTTCGTTCTCAACCTTTGTGGAAAGCCACCAAGGTCACTCACCCTCATTTGGACTCATTTTTTAAGGGATCTTTGATCGGGGAAACATCAAAATTATGCAAGTAAGTAATCCTCCCTTTGATTTATTCCCTTTCCATTGGATTGATTTCACCATTTCATGTGTTCTAAAATGTCTATAAGTTAGGTTTTGAACCTAGGGTTTGATTTGGTGTATTTTTGGTCAAATATTGTGGTCTATGGATGGATTTATCTCCCTTGTTGTGTGGAAAAGGTGCGGTTGAGGTTTCACAAATAAATTTAAGGGTTTAGATTAAGAAGTACGTGATTCCATGTGAAAGAATTTCTTGATGATTTATATTGCTATATTTACTCATTTTCATATTCCTAGTTTGTTATGTGTGGTGGAAAAACAATTTCTGATGGATTTGGATTGGCTTTTAATTCTATAGTTTCATTTTTTCTTTAAAATGGTTGTTTTTGCACATATAACTCTTGTGGTATTATTTGTGTTATTCTATAACATATGAAAGTGGTTAAGTAAATGTTATTTGGGCTGAAAAATTCGATTTTTTTAGGTTGTTGTTGTTCTTTGGGGTTTTAAAAAGAGTTTTTGAATGGGTTTATTGTGTTGAACCATGCTATACTTCTTGACAGTAATTTATGAAAACGTGTTTTTTTCATGTGTTCCTTTTGTGATATTATTTTAGGTATTTATATTTCACTTAAAATTGGTATAAATAATGTTTAAATGGAATCCATTTATTTTATGGAGTGTTATTGGTGTGATTTTGGACATGAAGTAGGGTTTTGAAATGGGTTTTGTGTGGAAAATATAGTTATACCACTTGGGATTGTTTTGTGAAATTTTTAACTGTTTTATTTGGTTAAAAAAGTGGTGAAAGGGTGTGTATATACTATTTGGGTGAGTGCGTGAATTAATATGGGTTTTTGAAATGAAAAGTGGTGATTGAATATGTCAAACGTTTTTATAATTTTTTTATAAATTTCTAAAATGTTTTACATAATTATGATGTGTGTGCGAAACATGTTTTTGGACTGTTTCGTATGAGTTTGATGATAAAATTAATTTTGAAGATGGTAAGGGTATTATATGATATTTTTTTTTTCGGATTTTATGTTTTTTTGAATATATTTTAAAGTTTTTATAAACTTCATTATAGGAATTGTGGAAGTGTTAATGAAATGTGAAAAATGTTGTGGGCTATTTTTTTGTCTGTATGATTTTAAAATGCATTTAAAAGAAAACGTCCATTATGTGACTTGTGGGATATACATGGGGGATGATTGGTTAATGTGTGATGTGGGATTGGTATTTTAATGTGAAATTTATATTTCATGGCTTGTTGAACTTGTTATATCACAAGTGGGAAACCCAAGTATCTAGGTGGGTGTATGTGTACTAGTATGCTAGTGATCATATGGGGTTTGGCCTCAGTTTCATGTAGAAAGTATGATGCATAAAACACTAACTAATCAATGATGATGGTGGTGGTGGGGGACCACTAGGATATGGGTATGATACTTACTAGTGGCTCGTGTGCATGAGAATAGATATTGTGATGGTTACTCTCATCAAGATTCGAGGTATGTAGGACCCACAATGAGCTAGTGCCTAGGAGTTATTTTTTCCATTGCTTGTGCAAATTATCTATTTTGTGATTACAATAGGCGTACGGTATGGTTGGCTGGAAAATCCAGAAGCATTTTCAATATTTCTAAAAGTGTTGATTCTTTAAAATATCCCACTTGAAAACTGTTTTATTTAAAGTTTCATCCTATATATATTGTTTCTAGCATTTCCTATTTACCAAAACATGAATTCTTTATGCCTTTGAATGATTATCACATGTAATCTCATAGTGTGGGTATCCTACCGGGATTCGTCTCACACCGTACTTACACCTTTGGGAGTATGTACACTTGGTTATTTTTGTCGCAGGTTTGGGTACAGCTTGTGGGCCATTGGTTCGAGTTCATAGCAGTCCTTCGTGATGTGGTGTTGTAAATATGGATCGAGGGAACTATTTCTTATTCATTATTCTTCTTAGTGAAACAACAGACTACAAAAATATTCTCCTTTATTTAGCAAGAATCACAAACACCAATGTGATTATTCAAACACTAAGAATCGGGTCATTTAGAATCATCAGAGTCAATTCTTTTCTTCTTGTTCGTGCATGCATGTGATCATGCATGTGACATTAAAGTGGAACCTTTCTTACCATCATTTCTTCTTCTTATTTAAACATGTGCACACATGTTTTTGATTATTTTATTTATATTCCTTTATGTATGCATGTTCATGCATAAAATCATGCATTCTCTCTTTCCCCTCTTTGTGTGAGAACCCTAATAGTTGTAGTTCTTGGAGAACACTCACAACCTCTTCTCATTTTCCGCTTATTTAACTTCTTTATTCCTCTTGAACTTGGTTATCGGGGTTCTTTATGTTTACATATATATTTTTCTTCAAACCCAAATTGGTCAAACCCTTTCTTTGTGGGAGCATCTTCTTTAAAAAAAACCAATCAAGGCCTTAGGCTTTCTTCAAACCATGCACATGGGTGCATGCAACACGTACTTACCTTCTCTTACACTCCTTCACCTAAACACAACCCCAAATAAACAATATAGTGTAAACTTGCATATCGTAGAGAGTTCTTCATTACCCTGTGAATCCAGGGTGGCCACGTGTTATGTACATCATGCAGGGGATGAACAGTTCTTCTTTTTGCATTAGGTTCATAGATATGCCTCTTTTCAAATCTCATTGAAAGAAAAATGATCAGCCGTTGGATCACGATGTCATGGACTTCACAAATAACAGCAAGGGTTTTACAAAACCAATTGTATTTTCGGTTTTTGATTCTTTGTGATGCTATTTAAGGGTGTGTGCACTAATCAATGGCATGCGGGACACCAATATTTTCATGGAACCATTAGGGGTGTCTTTCGGGGATCTTTAATTCCACTCATGTAAGATATTAATTTTTTCATGAAACACCTCTCGCACGAAACTTCAATCTTACATGCATCTCTCTTCATGCGTATAGGGTCGCCTTATTGCACTCAACTCTATTTCTTTTAGACACTCCACTTTACATAAAATTATTTCACACTTCAGAGCTCAGGTTTTCTCTAAGTGTTGACATACACAAATGAGAGGGGTTAACCTCTTATTTATAGGCATCACTGACCCCTAAACACTAAAACCCTGACACATCATGGAAGATCCTGACGTGTCACACAAAACCCCATTTGAAATCACATTTAGTTTGTAATTCTATTTCACGCTAACCTCATCTTTCGCAATCTTTTTGAATCCTTCATGGACTTCATGCCTTTTCCATTTTTCTGTATTTAAACCTTGAATCATGCCTTGCGCACAAAATTCTAAACCTTCTTCAATATTGCGTGCAACATCCTTTTCCAAAAAATAATTTCTTTTGTGATTCCTCCAGACCATCCATTCCTTTATAATGATTGTCTTCACTGAATTCCATAACCATTATTATGCATTCATCATGAACTCCACTATCCTGATATGTATCTACTGATCGAATAACCTTAGAATTGTCATATTTTCAATGGAATGTACTTAATCATTCCTCTCTTCTATTACAATCATTCCTTCCAACCAAAATTGAATATGACTGGAATCATCTTTAATCCCCCTTTCCTTCATATGTCTTGCATCACATGTTCTCCAAACATATGATATTTTAGAAATACAAAACAAAAAGGCATTGTCTAGTATATTGAAGAATGTATTATAAATTTCCTATCTTCCAACACCATATTTCAATCCAATATTAGCTGAATGTGATTGGAATTACCTTCAATCCAATCACATGCATGGCCACATAGAATGTCAAGCCCATACACTGACACTTAACTCTTCTTCCTAAACCATAATTCCCTAATTTATGAAAATCATATTAATCATTAGATTCATGTAATCTTTTTCATGGTTCTCATGCAGTCGTGATGCATTGCGTGAACTTCTTCAAATTATCGTTAACCATTAACTTTCATAACTTGAATACCATAGAACATCTCCAATCATCCTAAAATGGATGGTACATCATCATTAATCTCTAATCATTCTAATATGTATTATACTTCATAAGTGTTCATTGTTGTAAACAATGTTTCACCTTTGAACAAGTTATTTGAACTCTGGGTGAGTGCAACAATCGTCTAAACTTATCAACATGGATAATTTCCCAAGTGCAGAATCCAATGATTTAAATCCATAGAAATTCTACATGAAATCCTTACTTCAATCAATCTCCATTAAATTTGGTGTAACTTTTTCATTTTGACAATTATTGACACCTGTTGAAAAAAATACAACTTATACACAATGTGGTCCCAACATGGAACAATGTGATAATGAAATTTAGAACATTAGAAAGATTGATGAGGAATTACCTCTCATTGGTTACCATCAACAAATAGATAAAAACATCCAACCTCTGAGGCATCAAGAGAGAACTAATCCACATGAAAGTGTTTAATTTTATCATTATTCCAAACATAGATAGAGAAAACCGGTCAATATAAATGAGTAAGTTGATGTTGATATCAACTTTCCTAAATTATCATGACATCCTCTCCTCCAAACTGGGTGACCATTCTATCATATAATAGATCAAGAATCAAGAGGATTTTAAATTGGTACCTCCTGATCAAACCACTTCTATTTCTTAATGATATAAGGTGTTCTGTACATTGATACCTCTATAAATCCTCAACCCTATTAAAACCCTAAATTCATGTATGGAATCCATGGAGGGAAGAAACACACCTATGCAATCCAAATGGGAGTCGTATCTGAATGGGTGGAAGACACATTCACAATCCCAATTTTTTGAATCCTATATTTTGAGTCTGTGATGGTGCAGGAGATCCAGAACTACATCTCACGTACTTCATGTACCAATGACGCCTGAGGATGGGCCCTCAACATCAGCAAGAGGCGACTAAACTGTGAAATTTTTTATACACTAAGGCAGAGACATTCTTCATTTGGTGTAGAATCCATCTATCATGATACATTCTGTGATTGTGAGACCTTTATTTTCAATTCTTTTTATCTCCTTATTAATGAAAATGATAATTTTAGACCTCAAAAATTATAAAAAATACATCAATGATATTGTTTCTAAATTTATTTCCATATGGAATAGTTTAACCTAATCACTCAGTATCCCACTGTCGCAATAGAAATATTTTAAATATTTTTCCTAGGATCTTCAAGATGAGATAAAAAAACCTTTGATCTTGATGAAGTATCTAGGAGGAATATATGAGTTTGTTGATACAACGCAAAACCTAGAAGTTTTCATTTAGTGACCCCAAGAAAAATATCACCCCACACCCATGGAATAAGGGAAAAGTCCTAGTATGTTAGTGACTATTGTTGTTACCCTCAAACTAGTATCAATACTCTTTCAAGAATCCATTTTGGACAAAAATAATTCTACACAAACCAGAAAGTGGAAACAACAATACAATCAGCCTCATTTGATAGAAAAAATAAATCAGTGTCACCCATTATTTAAGGGATGGATCAATAAACTATATCCACTTTACAATGAGAAAATTACATGTTATTTTTTATAGACATGTAAAATACTTACTGAAGCAATATAAAACAAATAATACTAATATGTCCAACCAAACTAGTTGTTATGACTACTACCCTTTCCATGGAAGATTGTGGAACACCATCCGAAACTATATTTCTTTCAAATATTTCCTCTAGAGAATCATTTATTCTGGGTAAGTGATACTAGAGAAATCCCCTGAATTGGTGAACTATGTAATTATCACCCTATTAGAAAAAAGGATATGTAATAAGAAGTTATGAACAATTTTGTATTAAAGTTATATAACTAGATAACTCAAAAGATTGTATACTGACCTCTTACCGACCAGATAACATAGCATTGAAAAATTGAAAAGATCATGTAACCTAGGAGGGGTAATTTAATAATCATATTAGATAAAAACTTAAACATCATACCTCTGAAAAAACACAAGAGAAAAATTCTTATCCAACTCTTAAACAAGCCCTGACTCTTGTGTAATTATTTCCTTCAACATCTGGTGAACGGGAACTACCTCACCTTATGGAATCTTATTTGGATAAATAAATTATTTTGTATTCTATTAACATACTTCCCTTAATATATCCATTATATAATGATAAATATCCATTGATTATGAGTTCATCATACTAGAATGGGGAGTTGGAGGACAATGATGTATAAGATGAGGATATAAGGATGATGTGAGCATGGTTGAACTCAATATTCTAGTAACATACCAATAAATTCCATATATGCAACCAACACCCATTAGAAGGAACATCATCAAGCCCAATAGAATAATAGATATTTTCATAGCCCTCATACAATCATTCAAGCCCATGTATTTTAAACAATTGAATAGAGGAGAAGTTATTATCTAATATTCTCAAATAAAGGGTATGTACAGTGTGTCATATACCACTTACATAATTTTATCTATCGGCCTCTTCGCAAGCACCAAGACTATCAACCTCAAACACCTTACCTCTTGAGACAAATAATAGGGAGTAACTGAACCTTGGTAAGAACTATCATCTAGCACAAAAACGTGGAATCCTAAAATAATTCTCAACTGTCACATCGAATATCTTAATCCTAGATGTTTTCCATATTTCAAAATAAATCATAGAGACACAAATCATTCCCTATATCGTCGATATAAGTTTGAGATAGAAGAAACTACTTCCAAGGTTTACTGAGTGGATATTATACCATCAAAATGTCATACCCCCTCCTCATTCACATAGTAGGACATAAAAATGGCCATCCATCGATATATCAAACCCTTAAATGTTTTAAAAAAACTTGATGATCTCGATATTGGAAGGACTCTAGTTCAAAATGGTTTTGGGGGTCAACATCATCCTGATATGGACCCTTATATGTTTGGGATAGAGTGTGGTAGACTTATATCTGATGATGTTGATCATTCAGGTGTATGACAAGAGTACGAAATGGCATCCCATGAAGAACATGATCAATGATATGTTTGGGGTATCACATTTATTAATGATTTCATGGTTATCAAGAAAGAAATAGTATATAATTTTCATTCTTGTAAGACCATGGAACCATTTCCATGTCGATGTGCCTTTTACATTGTATCAATAATTTAAATACCCCATTAGTGGAAAGTTCAACATACCACATGTTGATATCATCTTCTTAGAATCTATATTTTCTTATAAACTTGTAAAATTTTCTATAAGATAGAATTAAAGCAACTAATGGTGTTTGGTGGAATACAGATTTCCACTCCTAATGGGTTGGGTACTACCCTTACGAATCCCTGGTGAATGCTCGACAAAGACTATTGGTTTCCCATAAATCTAACAGAGGAGACATATTCAAACCCAAGAAACTATCATAAAAAAATATTTAAAGGCTCATGTGAATGTTATGTCAATCTAATCAGCTGAAATTGATTCATCAAGGGGACTTCAAAAAAATTATCTATTAATAACTGATAATTCTATTATGAAATTATAAAATATCAAATATTCTCCCAAAAAATTATAAATAACTCAGGATATCCATATCATTACTAGACCTTGTAATTGTGAAAAATAAGAAAAGAATCCACATAATTTCTCTATGATGACTTTGGACATTTAGGATATCATTGTCTCCTCTCATGGATTCTATTATCTCGAAAGTGATGGAGATGACCCCAAATTACCCAACATGTCTATAAATACCTCCATGGGCCAATATGTATAAGAATAAGAGGATGATCAAAAGAAATACCCTCCCACAATTGGGGAAGGCATCTCCAACACCATAGATGAGATCAAAAAGGTGAATCTATGAATAGAATAAGACACAAGGGCTATGTTTATCATTCGTCCCAAGGAAAAGGAGATATAAATTGCATTTATAATGTTTCATTAATATGTGATCACTTGTAATTATACACAGATTCCTGTGATGAACCACAATGTGGCTACTCACCACCTAGACATACCAATTTACCATCAAAGTTTCAATAATGTATCCAAGAAAATAAGCCCCTCTCATGATAATAATGTAAAATCAAAAGTTTAAAAATTGATCAAATAAATTTTTTCCTATCGATAAAATACACAAAATGGCATTCCAGCATCATCTCCATCAAGAAAATGAATGGGTTTAATATGGTCTGCCTTAATTTCAGATAACTTAATTAAAACATCCCAAAATATTATTTTCCATTTCTAACCGCATTACTTTTGGATGATATAATTGATGGCTTCCAAGACCATTCATTCTTGGATGGTCATTCAGTGTATAATAAAATAAATATGTCCCCAGAGGATGAGGAATAAACTTTCTTCAGATCACCTCATGTGATATTTTTCTACATTTTAATTCTGTTCATATTAAATAACACTAGATCTACATACCAATGTGGAAAGAACCATATATTAAAACCCTTATTAGTGATAATCATAAAATCTTGTGTTGATGACCTTGTGGTTATATCTCAAAAAATATTGGATCACATCATTTATTATAAAAGTTTCTTTAGTATCTTGTAGGAACGCTATTTGAAGATAAATACTCTAAAGTGTGATATAATAGCAGGATCAGGTATATTCATTGGCTTTGTGGTGTTCATTGACATCATTGAGGTCGGTCTAGAAAAGGCTAGTAAAATCCTACCAATTCCACCCTTTATGATATTAAAGAACTAAGGGGATGTTGGGGTACTTTAATTATATCTATAATTTCATATCCAACATTGATAAAAAAATATCTCCCCTCCACTAATGTAAAAAAGAATTGATTTTCCAAATGATGGGATAAAGTCTATCTATAATATTTTAATAATATGACTTATTACATTATTTTTCTGATGGCCTTGATTCCTCTGGTATAATAATATCCACTTATCATATATGTGACCCATATGGAATGATTGGTTGATGACTTCTCACAAAACAAATGATGACTGGAATGGAAAAAATCCTCTAATATATTTGTCGAAAGATTATAGGTACTAAGAACAAAAATGTAGATATTGAGAATAACTACAGAGCACTAATCTTTACACTAAGAGAGATGAGGAATTATTTGGACATCCATGAATTCCTCTTGGTCTTCCATATAGACAAACCCATTTATATACTTGTCCGTCCTATATTAACTAGTCATTTAGCATAATGGTTAGTTATTGTACAATATAAAGAAATTCAATACATATAATAGAAGGTAGAAAAAATGAATACCCCAGATGATTTCAATATAGAACATACCTCTCTATAAATCACACTAGTGGACACTAATAAATACAAATTATTATATTATGAAGGAATAATTAGAACCTCTTATTCATTATGATAGAGGATTTAAGGAAGAATTACCTTTTAAACAAACATTTGATTGAGTACCATGATCAAAAAAATGTTTAAGTTGATGCACTGACTAATGGAAACATATTCTGGGATGATACCAAATAAGAAGTGGTTTTATACATCACACACTAATTGGTGGTCTCATTAGTCATAATATGTATCATGGAATAAATCAATTATTTCCACACTAAGGCAAAGTGTGATGGCTCAATTTACATTCCTATTTAGATGGATATCATAATAGATTACCTACAAAATTGTATCCTCCCATAAGATCATGCCAAAAGAGAATATATTTGATTTCAATAAGTGAACATTACCCTTTGGGATAATATATACCAGAAAAAATCCCTTTACAAATGTAGATTCAATGGAATACTCTTGAGATCAATTATAGAAGGATTGGTTAACACTTTCATATAAGAAGTTTATATAGAAAACTATGGTTCTCATCGGTCTTGGACCAGAATCTCCCACAAAGTTATATAACTTGGTAAAGGTTGGAAAAAATGATACAAGACATCGTGAATTTTACTAGGAAATTTCTTGCATGCTAGATTCATGCCATCTTTATCCACCAACCCTCATAGTTTCAAAATACATACAAGTATTCTTTCCTATTTTCCATAAGGGGAATGGATAATGTGTTTTTATATCCCTCATAATAATCCAAGCAGTTCAAGTATATCCTTACTGTTACCAACATATTTTCTACATGGGATGAGGCTATACCCCCCATAGAATTTGCGATGATGAATATCATCAACTTTAAAAAGTCCAATATCATCACTATATTCAGTGTTCCTCACACAATTATGACAGAAAAGGAAACCAACATCTATTATTCCAAATTGTAGAAAATGTACCAGGAGTACAACATCGATTCCAGTCATTCATCTAGATACCATGCTATTGAAAATGTATAGATCTAGGCCTTTAACAAAATTATTTGAAATATAATATAGAAAACAGTGGATATTAAAAAGAAGTTCTAAAGAGACAGGATCATTAATATTTTATGGGTCTATAACACAACTATGTTCACTACAACACTAGTGACCCCAAGTACATTGGATTATGGGATAGAAGTAGTGAATACCATAGAAGTTATGTTTCTCTCATTATGAATAAAAATATATTGACAAATATTATATGATGAGAAATAAAAACAGTGGTCAGATGAGTTGGAATGACTTAAAGAGATGAGGTTGTGTACATTTCACAACTTTAATTTCCAATATAATCAGATTGTATAAGTCTTCAAAATACATGTTCGCCTCCACTCATCCTTGTAGGATAATTTATATATTTACATAGAACACCAATGATACAAGAAATGAAACAAGAAATCTAGAACCCATGTGGGAAGGGACTTACATAATATATAAGGTCTATTATGACAGATCATACACATTGGACACAATTTTTGAGGAACATATTACACCACCCACTGGTGTGAGGTATCTACAGAAGTATTATCCATAGATACCATCAATGATTCCAAGTCCTACAAGAAATAATTTAAACTCTGTATCATCCTATGTCCTTATTGGATGATGTTAAACAGCATGTAAGACATCCTTGCTGCACTACATTAAACTAAAATGAATTTGTTTTTACTACGTGATGTTAAATTTCATGGAATATTCCCGAAATGTATAAAACTAATCTATACAAAATACATTTTTACTAGAAGATTTTAAAACTCAAGGAGGATTTTACCACATCACTGGTTCATTGCATATGATCTAAATCTGTGTGAAAGAAAAATTAACTGCTCAAATTTCTATGTGTGAGTTAGATATACATTGTTCATTCTCTATTTAAGAACTATGTGTAACTTTATTTATTTCATTTTAGAATATATATTGATTCTCAGATCTCCTTTCATGGGTCAAAACATAATATAAATGGAAAAAAATTCTTCCTCTATACATATGGGTCAGACCTACTTAATGATTTTTTCATTTCAAAATCTATGTGTGTCTTAATTATTATTACCATATGATATTTAGTGACACATAGATCTCTAATATTAGGTCAAGAAACAATATAAAAATGTATAAATCTCTATGTATGGTAAAAAATTGTGTGCATAATTTTGATATAAGAATTATGTGATTCTTGGTTTCATATTATCATAGGATGCATAGTGATTTCCATATCTCCAATCCGGGGTCCACCCACAATATAAATTTGAAACAATGTTCCCCCATGTGTATGGGTCAAACTTACATAGTAAATTATCTATTTAATAACTATGTGTAGATCAATACATGTTTATATTGGTTATATAGTGATGGACAGATCCCAAATCAGGGTTGAACCACAACAAGTATAAAAATACACCCCTCTCTACAAATGTACAAGACCTATGAAGGGGACATTCTAAGAATTTTGTGTGGATTGATTCTTTTTACAATAGGATATATCATGATTCCTTGATCCCAAATCACAATCCTAAACACAATATGATAAAATTGTCTTATCTCTGCATAAGAACTTGAATAGTGTGGGAATTATAAAATTAATAACTACATGTGGCTTGATTCCTGATTAACATAGGATACATAATGTTTCTTGGATATCAAATCGATGATCATCTGTAACATACATAAAAATGAACTCATCCCTGCATATGGGAAGTACCTATACAATGAACATTATAATAACCTTATATGTCTTCCTTAATAAGTTTTACAATATACATAGTAACACCCATATCTCAAATTTGGACCCAACCACAACATATATAAAAATATACCCTCACTACATATGGACATGACATATGAATGGAACATTCTAATAACTCAATTTATCTTGATATCTATCTTTATGGGATACCTATAGACACATGGATCCTCCATACCAATCCCATACATGAGTTTCCATTACTCTATATCATGTAACATTGTGATTTTTAGATCTATATAAATGTTCCAGTCCACATAAAATTATGAAAACCCCCAAATATTCATTATCACCATTTCCCCCATATCTTAGTTGACTACCGAGTTATCCATTATTTACCACACTTATCAGGACTCATATTATCTTAGGGAACCTATAAATCATTTCTTCATAGTGACATATATATTTTTTCTATATAGGGATCAAAATTCTGGTCTTGTAACATTAAACTGCATGAACACATTGTAGTCGCATGATGTGAAACAACATGTCAACTTCATACTCACATGATGTTAAACTACATTAAAATTTCCAAATCACATTATGTTAAACTGGATGAAAACATCATATAAGAATGATATTAAACGGTATGAATATAGGTCTTTATATTGAAATGATCACCCCCCAAAACTGTGTTTTGTAGAACTCTATGTTTTATCATATCACCCAAAAAAATTCAACACACATTGGTGGTGCCTTTATGGTGCTTAAATACTTCTTGAATATTAACTTTCCTATGAACGATCTTCATATATTCTATATATGAGTTAATACCAACCAATATTTCAAGTATATATTCTTCTCATGGAACCCCATGGACCTTGTTCATCCCTACATCTGCTTCAACCCTTTAGAAAAATGGTAACTGGGACTAGATAATTCAAAGGGGATCCACTAGGAATCAATATTGAATAACTCAATACCTCATATGTTGTGCCTAGTGGGTGTCTTGGTCATAGAGGAGAGGACCACCCTTAAATCCAAGAGTATTGAAGTAACTTCACATAATATGGGATTCCTCCATTACTATTGTTCTAACCATACTCACTAGTCTCAAAATCCCATTAACTTATATATTCTAGGGTTATGATTAAAACAACCCATTTTCCAACTTCTCAAGTAGATTCAGATACTCTAGACATTACACATATGTCCATCATACCAATTTCCTTGTAATATTATTAAATTTCATATTTTTAACCTTTTTATTTGAGGGTATTAATCTCTTATAAAGGCCTGAATTCTTTTTGTTTTGAAAATCTCTTTGTAATTCCCAATGAAAATGATATATTTTACCCTTTTTTACCCACGTCAAAGAGAGATATAGAATGAATCCGTGTTTTATTCCTTCATAATCCATTTTCTTCTGATTGGAATCTAAATTTTACCACCATAATATTAGATATAAGAATGGATAGAATCATATTACCACAATATACATAGTGATGTATGGGTCTTCGATCCTATGTCTGGCTGTAATGTAATGAAAAAAATTATTATTCCCTACGCATGATCATGTTATGTGTAAGGATATTTGTTCCTAAAAACTACATGTATCTTGATTCCCATACTATTGGATACATAGTGATTCATATATTATTCATTTTAGGCATATAAATGATTTCCAATCACTCATAGTTATGCCCTTCAGAGAGAAATAAATTTCTGTGGGGATTCTCACTCATACAAAAAATGTGAGAACCACCACATATTCCTTTTCATGCACTCTCAAACTAATAAATGGAATATATTTTTGACACTTGTATCTCATTTTGAGCATACCCCATGTAAGAATAGGAAACCTAGAAATTATCTTTGACCATTTTGATTGAGGTTTGTTCTATCCAAATATAGGGAACCACATCATAGATGAAAGACATTAAAAACCTAGGAAGTATTCATCACATATAACTGATGCCCCCCTATGATGATTATGTACCCTAGAATCACATGTTTGATCAATTATCCTAAATGTTTTTCATAGATGATATTATAGACATCGCGGTTCTAGAACCCTTCTTGAATATTACATTCTCAACGAAAAAACTTCATATCCTTAATACATTATTTGATGCCAACTAATTCCTTGAGTTGACATTATTCTCTTGGAAACCCATGGACTTTTTCATCCCCTTATTCTAGTTTTCCTTAGTAGACAGATATTAATAGGTATCGATTAATATAAAGGGATACCACTTGGAATAAATCATGAATAATACAATTTCTAATTATTTTTCTCTTAGTGGTAGTTTTGGTCCTAGAGAAGAGGGCCCACTTAACCCCAGTTGTAATTATCATAATTATATGGAATATAGGATTATTCCATTTTTAATGGTTTACTTTACCTACAAATTTCCACATATATTTCATTCAGATATTATTTGGTCATGACATTCACTTCCCATAACCCAACTCATCAAGTAGATGCCGATTCCCTCTATGTTACAAATTTATCAATCATTACCATTTTCAATGAAATATTAAAATATCTTATTCTTGCACCCATTTATCCTAGGGTATGCATATTTTTTGATGATGCAATTATCATGATTTATTCATTCATCTCAATGTTATATCATAGTTACAGGTTTCTAAACAACATGAAAAAAACCTATTCACATTATGTTAAACTACATGACATATAGTACATCTTGAAAGACCTAAAAATTACTTACAACGAGTAGTCTTATTCGTGAATAGGTTATAGTGATAAATAGTTTACCTCCATACCAGAATAAAACATGGAAATTACCTTTCCCTATGTATGACCTTGATATATGTAGAGGACCCATTATCCCACCATGTTGTCGAGATTCAATCCAGGAAGAAAAAAACATGACCTCTCCGTTATATAGAAGTTAGATATACATAGTGTGTTATCCTTAAATAATCTGACAATTCCATGAATATTTCCTTTAAAACTTCATGGGGAAGCCCAACCATAGAAAATACATAGGCCTCTTTCTAGGGAGGATCAATTCATATACTCTCTCTTTACCTACATCTTAATAATATATATATATGGATTTCATTCTCATGATATATATATATATATTTAATAATGGCTTCAACATATGTATTCCCACTAGTATTCATTTTTGAGGATAAAATATGCATCTCACATCAAGACACCCCCGACCAGTGAAATTTATAATTAAGATCATATTTCACAATTTTTTGTAGGTTTCTAACTCCTAACCATTTGAAGTTAAGTTATAATGAATAATTTCATATTGCATGATTTTAAGATGAACAACATATGAATCCCCACTCCATGACACTAAAATATGAAGACCATCATCAATTATAACTCCCTATTAGAGGACTACAAGAGCCTGACCCAGGTCAACAAAATATTAGGGTGATTCTATCATCATTCCAATAACTTCAATATATAAAAAACACATCATTTCATTCACAAATAATGTTACATAAAACCATACATGTCCCATGAGAACGTACACTCTTTTTTAAGGTACCCATTGTTACACTTTTAATTTCTTCACGTGGGTCATATACACGTACTCACAGACATCATCAAAATATTTTTTGCCTTTCAAAAATGGATTATAATCCATTTGATCCCTAGAATTATCACTATATATACCATCACCATATATTTACTCATGATAATCCTTATCATGTCTATCCCATACCATTACTCCTGATCATAGACACTTGAGCCATGATTTACAACATTTTCATCACTTTCTCATAAGGTTGTTGCAATACTCTTGACCTCGGATATCATAATTAGGGTTTTTTTTTGTAAAACTTCCCTCATATCAAGTATAAATGAATAATAACCTTAAAAACATTAAATTTAGTATAAATTTTATGACCATAATCATTAGCCTTTAATGGGCCAAATCAGAAGACTCTAAACTTCTAGTGAAAAACATATAAAAATTTTAGGATGAAACCCACAAATGGAAGTCTGACCAAACTATTGGCCTCTACTAGATAAATTCATCATATATAGAGTTTAGTAAAAATTTAGAGCATAAATAAAAAATCCATAAAGCATATAAGGTATGTTTGGTGTAACTATTAAAATTCAAGCTATGATCACTAGACCCATTAGTTTAGAAACAAGTTAGAGTAGTTATTTTTCCATATCCTCACTATGATAACACTTTTACTATGAAAAGACACATTTGTAGGGTTTCTAAACAATTATTACAAACAAATTTTTCCATAAATCACCTTCATAACTTTAATGTCTAAGCTAATACTCACCAGTTCCTTGAGTTGATAGACTTCTCCTCAAACCCTATAGCCACGAGTTACTTTTATTGGTTATTATCTAATTTTTATAGGTAATAGGGGTTGACTAATAAAAATAGCCCCCACAAGGATTCATTGGTTAATAATATAACACCTTGTAACTTTCACCTAGTGGTTGTTTTTGTCCAAAATGAACATTACCCTGTAAATCCATGTCTGTTGTCCTGGTTGCATGAGATATTGTTTTCCACTATTACTAATGGTTAACCGGTATCCACTAGGCCTTATTTTCAATTGACTCAAATATTCATATACCATGATTTATAACCCCTATAACTATAAAATTAAAGTGGATTCAAAATCCTCAATGTTAATTCACCATGTATTGGACCCATTATTAAATAATGAATGAAATATTCTATTCCCATACCTTTTTTTGGCCTGCACCACAATACTCAAAACCATGGGATGCAGGACTCATGCTCCCAAAAATAAAAGCTACCATATGGTGTCATAATGTTTCATGTATAGCTATTTTATTCATATCCCATTTTATTATAAAATAATGAAACCTTATAAAAAATTTACAACCCTATTAAAGGAGTGGGGACCAATCAAATTAACCATGCAAGTACACCCTGGGGAATTTTGCATAAGGGTCATGATCCATTGACAAGTGGTGTATCCTCCTTGCTGGAAAATGTCTCCTATAATCGTGATCCCTAGTAAGATCACAGTGTAACACAACATCATAGAATTTTTAATGATCATCCTCAGTGTGTCTTACCCCATATTTTCACCTTGGTTAATCCTTTTTTGTTATGACATACAAAAATAATATTATAACAATCCTAGGGTACATTGAATCTGTAATTAAATGAAACTATACATAAAACATGATATCATAAAATATTTAAGATGTCACATCCCATCATGGATACCCATCATTCATAATTTCAATAAGAATGCTATATGTCAGACCCCTTTAGGAAAATTCATTCTTCAGAATAGAAATTATGAATACATGGTATTCAAACCTTTAATGGGTAATTATTCTTCACAATACCAGTAAGAATATAGTGTACCCGTCCCCTAAATGAACACCTTGGTACCACTAAAAATAACAAATGTCCCCATATAGAAGACCCTAAACTATATAAATAAACGATTCAAGATATAAGACCCTAAACTAAAGAAATTGAGGGCCCAAGCTTGAAGACCCTAAAAATAAAAATAGATAGTAGAATCTAAAAGAAACTAAACTAAAATAATATATGGTATGAGACACAAGACCCTAAACTACAACAATATATGGTCTGAGATAGAATACCCTAATTAAAACCAATAGATAGTTTGTGCTATAAGGTTATAAACAACATCAACATTTGATACAAGCTATAAGAAAATAAAATATAGAAATAATTTGTCTGATATAAAATATCATAAACTACATTAAAATAATATTTGATCTAGAAGATTCTAAATTGATGAAACATAGGGTTCAATCTAGAATACCCTAAACTATAAAACCTTATGTTCTGAGCTAGAAGACCATAAACTCTAGTATCTGATCATCTGATCATGTATATCCCAAACTATAGTACTAGATGGTGTGAGATAGGAGACCCTAAACTACAGCTACAACTAGGTTTTCAAGGCCTTAAACATCTAATTTAAATTTAATCAATGGATTCCAGACTAAAACCCCTTAAAGGGTGCTGTATGAGAAATTCAAGTCTCTAGTTTTTTGTACATGTACTTTGTAATACCAGGAAAATATTTTGAATTCATGAAATGGATAAGGTACAAAACATGTCAAAATGAAACCCCATAAATGGAAGCCTGATTCAAAGAAAATTCCATTCCCATTAATCTATTCCCATATTAAACATAGTAAAAATTTAGTGGAATATAAAAAAGTGATAAAAATATTATAGGTTTCATTATCTATCCCCAGAGAAAATCAATATGTTATTGATAAGTCCATGAAAAAAGAAAAAAAATAGATCACTCTCCCATTAGGACATATTCACCAAAATTATCTATTTGAATCATTTGATCTCAGAAAAACAATGAAGACAAGTCAATGAGAATTATTATGCAACTAATTATTCATTTAAAACTATTAAAATATTTCTATTATGATTCAAACATTAAAATTTCAGAGTTTTGGGTTTACTTTGTATTATAAAAATAATGGATATATCTAATTATCTACATGATATTGAGCCTAATAAATCACTTACACATGATGGATAAAATAAATATTGACTGTAATATATAAATTTTGAACAATTTTTTTACCTATCAATTACAATTGAGGGAGGAGTTTCTTTAACCCAAAGTCCCTCTAATGAATATTCAAAATAAAATGAGGCTCATAAAACTATAGTCCCATTATAAAATTTTCATGGAATATTTCTTGAGATACTCCAACTTCTACTCTGTGGAGGCTATAGATTGGTGCAATTGATCAATCGATTAAGTTTCCACCTCTACAACACATTATTATTCTTTCACCCGAGAAACAAAATCGAGTCTCACCTCCTCCTCTAGGTAAAGTATCCCATAAAACATATACATGGTTCTTTATTATATTTTCATTGAATACTAAAATTTATATATCACTTACTAATTACTATCAATTTTAGACTACATTCAAGAAATCTTATCATTCCCATCTCTGATTGATTTTTGATGAGATATTACATGAACCACATATGGGGAATTCCCATTAAGGGACTCATCCCAAATACCTTTGAGTAAAGATGAAGACTCTGCCACAATCTCCCTTATCTCCAGGGCCCTCCTTTGTTCTCTCAAAATAATAATTACCCAAAACCCAATGTAATGTACATTTTAATCAAATCCTCTATATAAATTTATGGTTAACATATACTAATGTGTCCTAATAATTCATTAAACTCTTCCAAGGGGTCCTTTTAAATAAGTATTAAAATATCCCCATAATTGTTTTTGGATATATTGATGAAATTTCGTGTATTCTGGGCATCAGTATAAGCCTCAATAATCATTAGGAATATATTTTGGGACGTCGTCTCTAGGTGATGGATTTATGTTCTTATCCCTTAATGTTATTGGTGTAGATTCAGATTCTACATTAGTCGACCCGATATGAAGGAATTATTTTAAAAAAGTATCTGCAGCCTCTAATCCCTGAGGATAAGGTACTGTAATTAGAGCCACAAAGTATTATCATTCAATAGGAGAGTAATTTTAAATTTCTATCATGTAAAAAGATATTATCAATTCTGGAAACATAATTTTATCAGCATCATCACAAGAAACATTTATCACCCCAACCACATCTTTAGGGGAAGAGGTGACACCCTCTTACGAGGACAGATATTGTTGAACTACTAATAATTTCTCCAGTGGTATATTTTTCTCACCATATTTAAGGGATATAAGTACAAAAAAATGTAAAGTGAAATAATAAAAATTGGAAAATATTATTGGCCTCTACATAAGTTCTAAACTTCAGCCAAATAATCTTACATATGGTCTAACTCAGTAGTATAATAGTTTTCAGCATCAAACTCCTCCAAATGCGAAATTTCATGTGTTGAGAAAAATCATACAACCACTAGATCATTATTGATTACTGTGAGATTTGATTACGCTAACACCATGAACATTTCCAATCCTTGAATGACTATGACCAACATCATTTTTCTTCTAATGATATATAAATCCCACCAATATTCTTATGAATATACATTTCTTCCCATACATAGTCTCAGATGGTCCCTACAAATTTTAAAAGATTTGAGTAATATATTGAAAAGTATTAGAATAATGTATAAATAAAGCATCAACCTTACATGGTGATTAAGGGTGAGAAACCACTGATGACATGGGCAACATTATTATTATTTTCCACTATGAAAAATTTTCCACAAAATAATTTGACGCTGAAGGCACTAAGGTTTGTTCCAATGTAGTTTTATATCATAACGTTTTAGTAACAGTAACCAATAGCATCATTAACTCCATTTGACTTGGGGAGAACTCATCATAGGTCCCTTATTCATCACCCAATTTAGCTCCAAAAGACATATCTGTGGGGAAATATGTTGGACATAGAAAGAGTAACGGGTTCATTTCAGCCCCTTTTGTGCCCAAGGAGATACAAGACATGAAAAACAAGGTTTTGATACTAATATTTTCATTTTATGATGGAAAAGATGATATTATTACTATTTATTCAAGGAAAATCTAGTTCCATCATCTATAGAAACTAAAACTATTCCAACAACCATCATATGTTGTACCTTAAGTGAATAGTATTACTAGCCATCCAAACATTGTAATTTCGCATAAAAATCATAAATTAGGGCTTAACACATAGAGGTTTGGTCTTTAATAGCGATTTCCATGGAGGAAATAATTTTTTAAAATCCTATAATTTCGATTTTCACTTGATGTAACAAACCACAGATTTTGATTGATGAGTTATCTGACCTCTATATTTCATATTTCCGATATGCAGTTAGAAATAATATCTTTTTCATGAATTCCCTTAAAAGAAATACACTTAATGTATATATTTTATCTTACACCTTTTAATGTAATAAAATGATTCAATATTCCTAAAATATTAATGATACATCTCTGAGGTTGTTGGTTTAATTAAAAAATGTGGATATCCATTGTTTTTTTATTGACTTTGGCTATCAGTGGTATCTTTTAAACCTCATGTATTTTTTACAATAATTTTATATTTCTGTATAAGTGGATCTAAATACTGGTATAGAATTTATAAATAATGATATCAGTACATATAGTTGGATATTATATTTGATTCTTTGTCTTCTCTCTAGTAATCATTAACCATAATTTACGACCCAGAGTTGGGTGCATTTCAGATAAAATGTAAAGAGTGTAAGGAATGTTTTTTTGAATGCATCCAAAATAACACCCAAACAAAAAGGGGGAATACGAATCACATGGTATGTTACCATAAATTTGGTGAGAAATTATTCCCTTAATAATTGATATCATGTAAGCCCGAGCCTCATAATTTCTCTAACATTTTCCATTCTACTACCAATGGTAATCACATAATGTTTGAATGAGCAGATATATAAACAACTCAGGTAGGACCTGATTTCCCATTTCCCGAATGTTGTGTGACTTACCCCACTACTCCACTATAAAAACAGATTGAAATATAACATTCATATTTTCATCTTTCTCAAATATTGTAATCTTTCTAGGTGATCCATGATCATACCTTATAACAACTAGAAGGGGATAGATATTTTTTATGGGTATCTCCCTATTTAAAAATGGCGAGAGAGGTGGTATAGTTAGGACTACAAACAAATGGAAAACCAAATGTGACTTTTTCGTTCCACAGATGTCCCCATAATTAAATTTGAATCATTGACTCCATCTTTCTATCAGGTCAGGACCGGGTACCCACTTTGGTATAGCGAGAATGATAGCCAACATAATGTCTTGGTCAATGTTAAGAAGAACCTTCCACCCCCATTTATTGAACAAACCCCCTTAAAATATAAGATAATGTAAAATTTGGTCACTACAAGGATACTTTAAGGTTAAATACTAAGTATTATTGGATTTAGGTTCATAATGGGCCTTTTTGAAAAAGTATCTTGCCTATTTCTTCAACAGGATGTCCCCACCAACGTGTGGAAATTCCAAGGGCCTTATCAGCTAGCTTGATCAACTACATGGAGATAATACTGGTTCTCTCTACATTATCCTAAACAAATTATTTTGCGAGAATCCAAACATTCATATCTCTAAAAATCAGTGCACCATAGATTTCATCAACATCCCAATGATAGATGTTAACTTCACCAGGAGTAAAATGAAATTTCTTCATATCTAGACTCTACTAAATAACCAACTCCTCCTTATGTACCTTATTTCAATAATATATTTTTTATTGATCCTTTTAGATTAATAAATTATTATATGTCGTATATTCGTGAAAATTTCTATATTAGTTTTTTTAACCAGAAGGGCCATAGAAATTCCACTATGAAGCACCCTCCTAAAAGTCCTATTCTGAAAGCCATCCATAATTTAGGTTCATAGAACATATTCACATTATTAATTTGTTCTTATTTATTATAGAATAAGATAAATTATGTTTCCATTTTAATTATATACTTATAAACATCATTGTATACACTTCCATGTGTTTCCCATCAGCAATAAAGTGACCTATATGACATATATTTTCTCTAAATGTGTTATGGGTTGTCGATATTCAATAACGTGGAATGATCATTGATTACGAGGGAATTATGGGATAATCCTTCAAATTGAAAAATATTTAAAGTGGTAATAAGTCCAAAATGGGATAATCTATAATATTTATCACGAGAAAGTCTAGTAGTGTCCTATAGGATCAAAAGAAGATTGGATTATGGTTGGAATCCATACCGAACACCATTGCATTATACTAACCCATGGCGTTTACAGTGTACTTTATTGGAGAGATGCTTATAAATTCTTAATAAATAAATAACATAAAAATAAAATTGAGTCTCATGTCTTGGAAAACATCATGAAAATCAAATGATCAATTTTCAGGGTCGGAATGACAAGTTAGAAGACACAAGTTGAGGTGAATTGTGTTATTTTAAAAACATGAGAGAACCTAAAATTTCCACTTGATATTAAATTTATTCATTCATTATATATTAAATATTAATAATCAATAAAAAATAAATTCAAGAAATAACATGATGATATAGAGTGATTTATACCACAAAGTTCCTTTACTCCACTCCACCAATGCTCTCTCCACAAACATAGTGATTTTTACTAGTATGTACTTATTATGAGGACATATAAAACTAAGTGAATGTTTTTTAAACCTTATATTCAAGGGTTTTATATGATATTTTGGTTCATTTACTAGGAACCAAAATATCCACATCATTGTACAAGAAGCTAACACTCAGCCAATGAATATGTATAACTGACCAATACTCTAAACCAAATAATTGAATATGATATAGATGTTGAAAAAATTTCGGCCCAAATTTTCATTAAAAACTAATAGTTCTATATTTTATTCACTAAAATATGGAAAAATAAAAATATTTTATAAGATGAAAATGGATTTATATATCATGAAATATATAAAACACTATTTAGATGCTAATGGAAGTTAATATCCCAAATATTAATCTTATAGGTTTTTCGTCAAACTGGTGTAAAGTATTAATAGTCATAAGTAGCAGTAGTAAAAACATATGAATTAAAAAAAACAATATAAAATTTACGTATATAAACTATATATTTTAAGGAAATGATACATTATTATTTTCAAATGAATGTATGAATCTTCCAAAGAAAAAAATCATTTATATATATATAATATGAAAATCTCAGTATTTATCCTAATGCTTGAATTCGTTTTTTTTAAATAGATCTATAAATATCGCATGATAAATCATGAATATTTTAATTCATAACATTCAAATATAGTCATAACATACCTTTTAAATAGAAATGATATTATATATTGAATATGTGACTTTCAATTGGTCTTTCACTATATTTAGAAATATATTTTCTGCCATCTATATTGTTTCATAAATAAACCATAATTAATAACTATGTTTTTATAAAGATAAATGTATGGTTTTTCAATGTAGTTATAAACACCAAATGTATAGTTTAATGTGTATATTTGATGTAATAATTAGGGATGAGGAACCATACATTTATTCTCAAACCATAGTACTTCTTCAAAAGTATGGTTTCTAATCCATAACTTTATTCCAAGAATAGGGTATACAAACCATACAATCCGATTAAAAACATATGGTACAAAACATATTTATAGATTACATTTAAAAAACATCCATAATACTTTTCCTTTGTCAAATAATATAACCTCTAACATGAGAAAGATCAAATATACTTCTGGAATAATAAAATTAATCCAGTACTTATCATTATGAAATTAACTTGAAATAACATCATTAGAAATATAAATACAGGATTTTATGAACATCAAAATCTAAAAAATAGCCAAATTTTTTGTTCAACACATTCAAAAAATATACCCATTTTTAATATCACAAAACCCATAAAATATTAAAATATAAAAAAATATATGAAATTTTACAAATATGAGTGTAAATAAATTTCATGTAAATTTATCATAAATTTATCATAAATCTCTCAATAAATTTCTCATTGGTTTATCATATTTTTTAATAAATTTATTCCCCTTATGTGTCATGAAAAACAAATTAAAAAACAGGTTAATCTAATTTTAATGAAAAATAATAAAAATATATTTAAAACATTACAGAAACTAATAGAAAAAATGTATTTTACAAAAAGAATAATAATATTTTACATTAAATAAGATACAAGGTTGAATATGAATCACAATTATTCGAAGCATTCGAAGGCTCATGTAAACACTATAAAAAATTTAAATTTTCACTCACAACTTCTATAACCCTTGTCTTTTATTCTTTGATAAAATGATGAAATGGTTACAAAAGATCATTATTTTATATTTGTTATATTATGATGAAATGCTTATGAATTGAATTTCATTTCTTGGGTTCTAATTTGATGAATATTTTAGGATCTTGTGGTACACATATGTAATAATTTCATTATGTGATGGGTTGTACCCTTATTTCCCTCCAATGCATTGGTTCAATATTTATATCTCATGTGATAAACAAGAATAGAATGGTGAGTAAACCCATTTCAGTAATTTACATTCTTCACTATGATAGTCTTGGGAGTGAACCTTGACTACTATGATGGTTAGGGGAGTGAACCCAATAAACTATTATAGTCTGGGAAATGATCCTTAAACAACTAGGGAACTAATTTAATAATATTATATGTATGGAAAAAATTTATTTCTTATACCAATGTTATGATATCATTGATCATTTTATTTGATTATATTTTGATTCATGCATTATGAACAACCAAAAATTATACTATATCTTAATTTTATGATCTATGATATCAATGGCATGATTTTCAAATGATATTCTCATGTTCTCATACCCTTATGTTCGTAATATGTTGATATATCCCGTCTTTACACTTACTGAGCATCCGACCACACCATTTCTTATGTATACATTCTGCAGGTAATGGTGAAAGGTAATATTTATGATCTATTTAAGAAGGCTTCTAGTTCTGAATGACGTAGTGGTAGATTATGTAACTAACTTATGGATAGGTTTTTTATGTGTATAAATTTCCAAATTCCCAATTTCTTTTAGATTCTCATCAATATGTTTGTGTAATTTATTTAATATCCATATATAAAGATGTAATACCAATGTATGGGAGGTTTGCGTCTTTATTGTTAGCTTTAGAGGATATGATTAGTTAACTTTTAGAAAAAAAGATATTAAAACATTAATGAGAACTCTTAGTTTGTATCTGAATATAAGTCTAAGGATGTGTTAATGAATAGGAAAATTTCTTAAAATTTTGGTAAAGGATAGAGAGAGTAGTTTCTAAGAAAGTATATCCCTATCAGTATTATACTAATGGATTAATCTCTATTACAGAGGTACCTAGTGGTAATAACTCTAAAAATGGAATATTGAAATGGAATCAATCATCACCTGGTGCAAAACAATATTCCATATTTCAGTCCAATTTTGACACTCCCTTGGGATACGCATTGTAAATTCATAAAATCATTACAATATATCAGGAAGGATTTTAATAATGACCATGAATGAACTAGGTTAATAATAAGGTGTAATAAATTGAAAATAAGAAGTCTTGAATTAAACATCATATAAGTTATTTATTATGACTATGTGGTTTTACCACTATGATTAATGTTTCTTACACTATGATTTTTTGTTTTAGTCAATGTATTGAACCAAGAGAAATATTTTTAACACTTATTATGATGGAAAATTTATTTATTATGTACAAAAAAATCGGATGATGATTGAAGAGATATATACCATGATTATACTTAATCATCTGTCATGATATATAATTAACATGATATTTAGTGATATTCCTAAATTATAAAATTAGAGTAATATAAAATTTTAGGGAGTTTTTTCTAGTAATTAATAGAAGAAAGAGGATTTATGTTCCTACTTGTCAGGATATTGGGAATAAGCACCTAGTAAACTATATTAAATTTATATTAAGATTTTATTTATGTGTAAAATAAGGTCATAGAGTGAAAAATTGTTGAGGAGTTCAATGTCTTATTTGTGTGTAACCCAATAATTATCCATGCCAATTCCCTAAACCAATAATTAAAATTTATAATAGGGAAGGAACTACCCCATTTCTAACATTTAAGTGGAGGTATCGAAGTATTTATGAATTGGGATTGAAGGATTTTGTTTTAGATGTTTTTTACCAAGGGTTTTTAGGTTGTAAGAATCATCAATAATTTATCGTTTTTTAAAGGTTCGGGCCGAAGCCTCAATTTATTATTTGAAAGAAAAGACCTCTTTAGACTGGGTAGAGGGAGACCCATTACATAGCCCGAAGGCCCAATGCCAAGTAGCCTACATACAAGGCTTGAAAGCCCATTTTTTTCCCCAAAGGACCACTCGATGAACCGTACTGCTATAGTACCCGCTAAACTACAGTACCTGCTACAATACCTCCACCTCTACAGTATCTCCTATAGTCCCTCCACCGTTATAGTTCTGCCGATGCTATAGTGCCACCCCTGCAACAGTACCTGCTACAGTACTGCTATAGTACCTGGGAAATTCACCCACATATTATGTGACTGTAGTTTATCTAGATTAAGGATATGTTGGGATATATTTATAGAAGTAAAACCCTTCGGTTTAGTAGAAACAATTATTTGAGGGAAGAATTTACATTTTATAGGATTATGAGTAATTTAATTGGTAACCTTGAGGGATAATATTATCATTAATGTTAAGGTAATTATGGGTTATTATAATTTTATAATTTTTCATTAGTATAGTTTTTTGAAATTTTATAACTTACAAGCCATGTGACAACCTATTGCACCTGGTAAGGTGGCATGAATTGAACCCAAAACTAAAGGATGATATATGGTTAAAACAAACCAATGTCCTATAAGAAAGTTTATTTCTGTTGAGATAACATGAATAAATATATTTTTTAGTATGTATCTCAGTACATGGTATGTTAGAAATTTGTGGTCGAGAGATAAAACTCAAAGGGGATTCTAAAACTTTTATCCATACAAGAATATAAATGGGAAAACAAAAACCTATATTATGTTATTTGACTCCCAAAAAAATCTAAATGGAATAATTATATATGGTTTTTATTCAATGAACATAAAAATTATTCAATATTTATCTCTATCATAGAAGGTTTCTCTATTGATTAACATTCTAAAATATATATTAAGAAAATGGTAAGATTGCATGGACTACCAAATTCAATTGTATCTGATTAGCATCTAAATATTCCTGCAATTTTTTTGATAAGTCTTAAAAACATCTTGATAAATAGATACTTTTTAGCACTATGTTTCATCCTCAAATAGATGGTCAGTCTGAGATAATAATTCCAACCCTAGAGGATATGTTGAGATATTATTCACTATATTTTAAATATGGTTGGGATAAAGACCATCCTAGAGTTTAGTTTTCCTCGAAAAATATCTTTCGCTAAAGAATTTATATGGTTCCTTATGAATACCTCTATTGAAATAAGAAAATAGAGCGAGCTTACATGAAGGAAGTTTGATAAAAAAATCTATTGACACTAGAAATAGCGGAAGAAATGACATAGGTGGTTAGATCCATTCAAAAAAACATAATTTCAACATAAATTTGAAAGAAAGGTTAAGCTTATAATCATATATGTCATCTAAAATTTTATTTTTATGATAATGTGTTTCTAAGAATTCCTCAATGGAATAATGTAATGATATTTGGCATGAAGGGAAAACTAATCCCTAAGCATATCATTCCCTTTGAAATTATTGATCGTATCACGATGGTATCCTATAAATTGGAACATCAACCAATAATCTCTAAACTCCATGAAGTGTTCTATATATCATTACTATTTTGTACAAAATTAATTCTTCATTTGTACAAAACTCAGTGGTCATACCACTATAGAAAGATATTTCTTATGAAGAACATCCATCAGATATTCTAGATCATAAATTATGCTACAAAACAATACCACTCACTTGTTCAAGGTTTTTTGGAACCCACCATCGTATATAAGGTACGTAGGAACCTAAAGATATAATAAGGTAGAATTTCCTTCAGGTTTTTTGAAATATATATTTTCAAATATATTTTATATATTTTATATTTTTGATTAAAAAAATATTATATTTAGCTTTTGTTACACACAACAGTATGTTTATCTTGTGTTACACATAACACCGAGTTTAAAGAAAATGTTTCATGCTATTAAAATATTATTATTTAATATGATAGATATCACATAACCATTAGAATGGATATTATGAATAGGATATCCTAAATTATAAAAATATGTACATTAAACATGTAAATAAATTTAATTCTTTGGTGACCAATTCTTTATAAATTAAAATACAAAATATTTTTAAAAAAGGGCATCTTTTTTAATGAAATTATTTTTCTGCGCAAAACACATTTTACCTCAGTAAATTAAAAAAAACAATTTTGGTGAATGATTTCAATGAAATTTTTGTATTATATATTAAATAAAATAGTTAAAATTAAAATTATTTGTCTTCCATAAAATATATATAAATGAAAAAAAAATTATGTCGAAAACATAAATTTTTTTAAAAAACACATTTGTCTGCTTTTACGAACATATTAAAAAAATAAAAATTTCAAATTATATAAAATTTATCTTAAAAAATAAACTTCATTTATTATGTTACCATGTAAATATTATCTTTTAATAATGTTTTTTATAATATTCTAAAAAGATAAAATTTTCAATGAATTGTGAAAAATATTGGTTTTTGTTATGAATTGTAATTAAATTAAAATCATTCAAAAAACTAAACAATTTAAGATGATTTTAAAGGTAAAATTAGTTCTATTATATATCAATTAGTACATTTTACTTCACTATAAAAAATTTCATATTTATTTTTTATATAAAAACTCTTAAACATATGAATTTTTTTTGTTTGGGTAACTATATTCTCATCTTATCTATAGGATTAAATTAAAATTAAAAATTATCCATTTGTTTGAATTAAATTTGGATAAAAGGAAAATATATTTTGAATAATTTATTTTATATTATATAATATATTCAAAATAATTTTTTCCCATAATGAATAGAAAAAATTGTAAAAATCAATTACCGCTGTTAAGGTTAAAATGTCTTTACCTAGGGGTTGAACTAAAAATATAAGGGTTCATAATGAAACCAAACATATCTAACACCAATTTTATAGAAATATATAGATCTTATATCTTTTAGGTATGATAATTTACTATTTTTCATCCTTCTGGAATGTGAAAACATGGTTAGTATTTTTTTCCTTCCAAAAATTACAAGTCAGCCACTCACCTCACATATATATGGCCACCCATTATCCCCCTACTATTAACACTTTAAAAACACATTGGTTCAAAAAACCCCAAACCAAATAGATTTATAAACTCCATAATCTCTTCATACAATCCTTAATGTTCTCTGAAAGAAAGCCTAGAATAGATTTTGGGGTAAACCTAACGAGGTAACTAAAAAAGATGTAACGTTCTTCATTGAGCATTTTGGTTTTATTTATTCATCAATATCCTTAAATTATTATCAAAACATTATTATATAATAAAATTAGTTTCTTAAATAAGGTGAAATTTTTAATGTTATGGTAATAAACTACAACAAACTACACTTGTATCAAATTCGATACAAAATCATCATTTGTGTATACTGTGGACTACCAACTCACGAACCAAGGTTATTCCTCTTCCATCACGACCTCTCACTGATAGATATAATGGTGGATTAAATATTTATATATTATATTATTATATTTTTATAATTTTTAATTTTTTAAATCACATAGACATTCTTACATTCCATTCTGTGGGAATGTGATAATGTCACTCGTGCATATGACAGATTTCCATCTCACAAAGTAATGTGATTCGTTCATGGTTTAAATATAAGGTAATAAAGATATATTTAATAAAAATATGTTATATATATGACATAAAAAATATTTTTTAATTTTAATATACTTTTTCCTTTTATTTCTTTCAATCCATTAAGAATATATAAACAATGTTAACGTGTATGTACGACCTACCATCTTAATGAATAATGTATTTCATTTTTTATCTATATATTTCATAGATTAATATAAATACATATACACATAATATATAGGATATTAATATCATTTTTAACATTCTGGATATTATGTAACCATGATCAAATAAGAGGAATAAAAAAATAACTAACCAGAACACACATGAAATAAAATGCAGTTATTGCTCAAAAGATGAATTTAACAAGGAATTATTAATAGATGGGTAATAAAAGGACATAATTATATAATATGAGGTATTAAATATATATTTATGGTTATAATATCTATTATTTAAAAACTTATATTTTTTATATAGGAGTTTTCAATATGTATTAAGGAATTTGAGACATAAGGTATTGGATTTTTGTGTCAATTTTCCTACATTGAGACATATGTTATGTTATCCAAATATCTTCCGTTATGATGTGTATATACATCCCCTTTTAAATTAAATATAATGAATTTTTTTATTCTCATTATATTATAAGTTTAATTTAATGATATTCTCTTTTAGGGATTATTATTCAATGTTACCAATGTGGTTATAGTTTAACGTCACAATATCTTCATTTAGCCTGATTTCTCAGGATTATGCTTCCAAGGATGAAATATTATGATATATTAATCAATAAATTAATATTTTTATTATACTCTCATTTTTTTGGACAATTATTTTTCTCTTTATTTTCCCTCTATTTTTATACTCTATTGTTCGAAATTATGTTAATAAGAAAAAATTATTGAATTTCCCTCTTTAGTCAAAAAGTTATTTAATTCCAAATGAGTGTTCTCTAAAAAAAGTTTTGGTAAATTTTTTTCATAAATTATTTTAGTGATTTATTAAATAATTTTTCACCCTTGATTTACTTTTTTAAAAAAAATAAAGGAAACTTCTTATCATTTCCCAAACAAGGCCTATTTTTCTTTTATAAAAAATATAAAGGGAGTCTTTATTTTAATGTATTTAACTTGATTGGATATTTATTGACATCATCACCATTGTTTTATTTTATTATTACATTTTATATTTTGAGGGTTATTTTAAAATATTTTTATTTCCAAAAGATATAATGAATTTTTAATTTAAGAATAATAATTTTCAAATAATTTTTATTTTTCTCAATAATCATTGCAAGAGATTTTTATTTCAAATTATGTTTCCATATAGGATGAAACCCTTTGATTTTACGGATTATTTACTTAGGATATCTTCCATGTATACCATTATTATTATTTCTATAAATGTTTTATGTTTAGTATGAAAATATTTTTATGAATCTCATTTTTCATACATGGGTTATTCTATCATAAAATGATTATAATAATTTTTTCATAGCTATAGCTTTTATGAAATTATGAAATGGTTATGAAACCTATCTGTTTTGAATAGTTTATGTTATAATTAAATTTGTATGAATCCTATTTCATTTGATGGGTTCTAATATGATGAATTTTTTATGATCTAATGTGACACATTTGTATTATTGTTAATATGTGATGTGTGGAACCTATATATTCCACCTATGCCATTGGTAAATATTTTTATCTCATTAGATAAGTTGGAATAGAATATGGAGTGAACCCAGTTTGATAAGCGAATATATCCACTATGATATTATTGGGTGTAAACCATGACTACTACTATGATTTGGGGATTGATCCCAATCCACTATGACAGTCTTGTAAATGAACATAGAACTTCTATGTAAATATTTTTCAATTATTAAATATATGCAACAAATATATGTCATGTGAAAATCATATGTTATCATGGTTAATGTTATTTTATTCCATTATTATTCATATCTTATGAACTCCCAAAAATTTTCCATAACTCTGGTTTATGATCTATGACATTCAGGGTATGATTTACAAATGTTATTCTCGTGTTATCATACCTCAATGCTCATGATTTGTTTATATCTCCCTTATTTACACTTAATTTAGATTTTACCCCACCAATTTTTTTATTTTATTTATCCATGTTATGAAAAAAGTTATTATGTATGATATGTCTAAAAATGGAGCTATTTATGAAGAACATAGTGGGAGATTATGTAGATCACTTATGGAATAGTTGCTTATGTGTCCAGATTTCCTAAGTCATTATACCTTTCCTACCCTTAAGTGTGTGTTTATTTATTATAGTGAATATTATCTAAAAATATGTAATATATATTTATGAGAATTTGGGGTCTTTACATTCTCCATATCTGATTCCTATTTGTCCTTATATATATTCTTTCTGCATGACATTATACAACACTATGTAGAACTAAATGAACTATATGGGTTTTCATTCCTATTATAATATGATATATATAGGACTCCTTTTAGGGGTTCTTTCCAAACCATAAAATTTCAATAATGTCCCTAGATGGTGTTAAAACCAATATTGCATTGTAACATGTCTTCAAAACATAAGAAACTATACATGTCTAAGATATAGTGAGAAATAGATGGAGAATATTATATACATGCATATGGTCTCATTAATATAAACCCCATTACATGTAGAAGGATTTAATACTTGATAATTTTATTAGGGTAACCAATCCCATATTGGGATTTGGAATTGATTCCTGAACATATCCTAAAACAATGATAGATTTTTATAGTAAGCAATAATTAACCCATAAGGGTCTGATGATCCCAACCTATTATCCTATCAATGAATTTGAGTTTGTTAGTATCATTGGTTTTGAAAACCCAAATGACCACCTACCTTTATAAAGCAGTTCTATTCTAGGTTATGGATATAGGACCTAATGATATTTCCTATGAGAGATAATAATGGAATACCTAATGTAAATTATTATACAGCTATTTTTGACACCCCCCAAAATCTCATCTCATAAATTACTTTTTTATTTCAAACAATTTTAATGGAAAGTAAGAACCCAAGACCAGATAGAAAAACAAAGATTTATACAGTGAAAGAAACAGATGAACCATTAAAATAAAGTTTAAGAATATTTTAAGCATTATTCCTAAGTAGTTTCAAGAGAATTCCATTTACCTCTAACTCTAGATCATTTTTATTATACATTTCATTCCTCTCCCGTAGCGAGTATTTTTATCTCACCACTTTGTTTATGTATTCCCTAAATTATCCTATGTTTTTTAGGATCTCAAAGGTATTTATGATCACATTATTGAGATTAAAATAGAGATTTTTTATTTTAGTTTCATTTTAATTTATTATGATCCTATTCTTCGAAAACACGTGGAATATCAATCTTTGGGTTATCTTTATTCTATATTTATGATAAAATTCATATAATAAATTGAGTAAATTTATTATGTTTCAGTATATTTTTCTTATGATTTCCCCAATGTGTCCAAATTTGATAATTATTTTGTTAATTATAATTTCATTCCAACATGGTACATGATTTTGTTATCATATATATGATCTGCGTATATTTTTTTAAACGTTATAGAAAATTTGATTTTTTAATCTCTATTGGGTTAATGAATGAGTTCTTATAAGAATATAGTAGTTGATATTTTTTATAATAAACCTCTAGTAATGTACTAATTATAGGTCATGATTCAACTATATGTGTTGTAAATCGTGATACCCCATGTGATTTTATTGATAGTAAAGGAATCATCAATTGTTAGAGGAAGAGCTCTAAGAATTGAAAATAGTGAAAATATCTTATTCTGTTCCCTCATAGTAGTAGATAAGTTAGAGAATAATTTTAAATTTATGTATATATTATGAATACTCATTTAAAAAAATAATTCCATGGTTAAGGATAATTATTATAGTTTCTAGGATCATGATTCAGTGGTTATTCAGTGACACTCTATATTCCATAGTCATAGTGGTCACCTCAAGACATGGGAGGTGTAGTTTTCTATCTCTTGGTGTCATGTCTTAGAAACTTATTGGTCTTTTAGAGAGTTAATATGAATCTTGGAATATACATAGGATATCTGAAAGTAAATTATGGAGTGATCTCAGGGTTAGGTACTTCCTCAAATGAGGTATCATTGATGAGGTGTGAGTTAACATTATTTTAAAGGAGTATTACTTCCCCTGATGATTGTGATGTGACTTCTCCAAGTTTTAAATAGGTACATAAGAGATCCATTTACCATTACAATATTAATTAGGTGTGTTATCAGTTTTATATAATGGTATATATTACTACTTCATAAAATGGGAAACATTCCATATATATATGGGGTTACTAATCCCTCATCTAGTATAATTTTTCACATAATAGTTGTGCATCCTCCACTTTGGGAAGACCTTTAATGTGATATTTTTAGGAAAAAATTTATTTGGTGGGTTCTAAAAGAATATTGTTTTGTTCTAGGAGTAACAAAGTATCAATTTGTCCAATTTTTTTCCTTTATTTTTTATGAAGGATGATTTCCAAATGGAAACAATGTAAATCATTGATGTGTGAGCTTGTATTGAGGTGTTTTTTAAATAGTATGTTATTTCCCACGTTTAAATGTTTTTCATACTCAATATATATTTTAGATAGATAGATGTATTTGTATGCATGATTTAATTTGTTTGGTCCTTGAATCAGGTATCATGTTAGAAAGTGTAATTATATTTCATTATTAGATATATTTGAAAGTTACATGTTTTATTTTGATCATGGAATCCCATATATAGTATGAATTATTATTTCTAGTCACCAAACCCTATCCTATTTGAGTTAATCTTTGGGTGGCGCACTCTACCTATCAATGCTCTTAGAAATGGTCCCTGAGTGAAATGTGATTTCAGATAGGTATCAGGGCAGGGTTGTGTCCTAGGGATGTATTATGGAGATATGTGTATTGTGAGGTCTGGTTTGGGAATTTTTGGGGAAAATATTTATGGCATCATATTATTTTTTAAAAACTAATGATACCAAATAATTGATGTAGTTTCTAACATATTCCTATTAATGGACTCAATTATATGATGAATAAATTGTCTATTTAATGTTTTTTCTCATAGTATGGTAAATTTGTTTTATTCATCATATAAAAATCAAGGAATTTTTATATTAAAGATGTGCCATCAAAAAAGTAGTGAAATCAATATATGTTTTTAAAATAGACATTCTCACGATATTGCATAAAGTTGATGCATATTTTAAACCTCCTGTGGGTAATGTGAATGGTTAGACTACTATCAACTATGAGAGTTTCCCTATTGAATATTTTTTAAATTTTAATGGACCATTTACTTGATGAAAAAAAATCATAATCCTTGAATTGGGACAAGGATCTTGGTTGATATAAGTGCTCATATAGAAATGGATTTGGTTACTCACTCATTGATCTGACATCATTGAGGTTTGCTTCCCTCATTTGTATAAAACAAATCATCTACTCTAATAGTTATTATACTATCTATAAAGAGTGGTTCCATTGTGTGATGGATATTCTTAGTTACTCCCCTAATTATTGGGTGATAATTCATTTATTTTTTATAGTATTTTATCCCTTTATAACCATGGTTTTGGTCCTATATCTTCTAATTTGGTAATCCCCATATGAGTTGGGTGTATGTAATCTATCAACGGAGTAGTTAATCCCATGATAATTGGGATGTCTGTTCTCTACCAATGGATTTTTAACTCATATAGATAATTGGTTGTGATTCCCCAACCAGTGGGGTAAGAACTCACACAATGACAAGGGTATGAGTCATTTATATGTGGGGCTGTGTACTCCCATGAATGATGCCTATTTAGCTCATCGTGGAATAATTCATGCACCATAGTCCCATAATTAGGGTAACTAAACCAACACAAAATAATTATTGTTATCCAATAGATAAGGGTATAGGCCTAAAAGCTATATTAACCATATCTATATGGGACTTTGGGATCTATCATTCAAGGAGAAATAATTTTATTGAGCTTGATTTATTTCATGAGAGACTTCACTAGATGAGATGATCAAATGTTTTACACTTTTTAAGTATGAGAAACCATTCATTGAAGAGTTTATTCCACGACTAACATTACAATGATGAATAATGATTATTATTAAAATTATCATCCAATAATTAGTATTTGATTGATTTTCATATCTTGAAATTCATTCAATGACATTTGTTTGAGGAGTTATATGATATTATTTTAAAGTATAGGCTTCTAATATATGTTATTTAGTTATATGAATGTCTAGTAAAGTTTAATAAAATAAATCTAGACTACTTACTATAACTTTTTTAATTTCATATCATGACCTTTAGTGATATTCCCTTATGATTCATATATAAGGTATCTAAGAGGGTTGTTTGAACTGGGGTTATTCTAAATGATCATCAGTTTATGGATGTTTTTGAACATCTAATAATTCATAAAAATATATTAAATAATATGGGTTTTATTGTAGAGATCCCATTTGATATATCTAGTAGTGCGGTGAGGAATGATGTTGATTTGGGTATGCTTATTTTTTTTATCATTTTATATAACTATGAATAATTTCAATGATGTATGTTGAGTTAATGTGGAATAAGATTCATTAGGATAGTGACATGGTCACATGAGTTTTTCAAGGTCTTATCATAGGGCATGGATTCAAGATATAAGGTTAATTTTAATAAGTTTAAATATCCTATTTGGATTGGGTTATAATGATCCACCATTGATCTAAGATCTAGATTATAGTTTGTGTGAAGTGGCTAAAGCATTTCCTTATATTTTCCTCACAATTGTTCACAAGGGGAGATAATGAAGTGATTATTCCATCAAATATAATCAGTGACAAGCTCACCAGTGGTGAATGTGTCAATGTGTTATTCATTCTATTAATATTAAAAGGTAAACATGAGTGAATGTTTGTTTTTATCGTGTTATATAATGGTTAAATATATATATATATATATATATGTGTGTATAAATTATATTTGTGGAGTTCTAAAAATGAAAATCCTTAAGGAGAATATAGCCATGATACTCTAATGAGGGTATTTTGGTGAATTCGTTAAAGAATCGATGACATAGTTTATGTGTATAGATGATAAAATATGTGTTTTATTGAGTTTTTTTTGTAGTTTAGTGAAATGTTTTTAACATCTTATAATTAAACTATAATTTCTCATGTAATATCATTCTTTTAGATGATTTTTTTATTATAGACATTATAATTTATCAAATCTATGTGTTTTTTTTATGGATGAAAAGTTTATTAGTGGGGAGAATGTAGTGAGTCGCGTTTTTGAAGAATGAAATACATAATTTTTTAATTGGGACCATGAACAGTTTAAAAGGATCAAAAAGTTAGTTCACCCTAGTAAATGTCCTTATAAATAAAATTTATGGACCCGTTGAACCAAAAACCTGGTGATTACCCTTAGGTGATGTTTGGATAAGTTTTTAGTGTAGTTGAGTTTAAATGGATATTTAAGATTTATTTATTACATATATTTTTATCCCAGACATGAAATCATAAATATCTTATAATCAAAGACTGATAAGGAAAATGCATTGTCACTATTTAGTGTGAGATGACGATTTTCACCTTAAAAAGGTGAAACTTATATTCAGGTTTTAAGCTCCAGAACATGTCTATTTTTAATTAATAATCATTTTTTTATTTTATGTCTGTACAAAATATAAATTTACCCCCTTTAACTTCTCTCAATATTGTTATCATCCAATGATGACATAATACCTATGTGTGACTGAAGGATGGAAGATGGTGTTCTTTGAAGAGTAGATTATGTTTATTGATGGATCAAGGTTAGACATAGATACATAAATTAATTATCCAAGGAGATATGGGGTTTTTTATAATTAATTTCTCAATTCTTCAAGAAAATAAAATTTTATTTTTCATTCTAAAATAATACTTAAAACAAAAAAATCTGTGAAAGTATATTTTTAAAAGTTTCTTGTTGATGTTTTCATATGGAAAATGTGGTAAACATGATGATGTGAATACAGATTTGATGGATGCATAAAATCCAAACACTATCCCCACTACCGCTCCCTTATTTCATACACCTCTTGGTGTAGTAAAATTTCATCAAATTGAAATGAATTTGCTTCATAAATGGATTCACTACTTTGATTAGTCACTATTGTTCCCTATCTTCTCTCCCGCTTATCATTTTTCCTTGTAATGATATGGATACAAAACCAAGAATCACTTATAGTGTCTATTTGTATGGAAGTTCAATAATTTCATAATATGGCTTGCTCAAGAAAGATTTCTTAGTGACATATAGAAGGGTTCTATGAAATAAAAACACTTAGGAAGATTGAAAGTGTTATGCAAGATGAAGGATCTGGTGGGCCACTCTAGTGGTGTCAGTTAGTGGTATTATAAGAAACATGAAGTGGTATGGAATATTTTTTATGGTGGTAGTGATAAATCTATCAATATTGGTTTTATAGGGATTATATAGAGATAATATTATAGTTAATTTTTAATTATTAGATGATCCAACATTCAAAGGATGATTTGTTACTATGTGGTTTCCTTGGGAGAATTTTTGGTGGTTCAAACCCTTATGTTTGAAAACTCTTACCTAGACAAACATTAATCCTCAACATGGATGGAATGTTTTCAGTGATTGGTCTTAATGGATTATTATGTCTTATTGGATGTAGAATAAACCTTTAGAATACATGATCTATCATCAGCAAATAAACGTGTAGTATAAATAACATGAAATATAAATTGGAATACCTCTAATTTTTAAAATTCCATATCAATCAAAATTGGATTATTTTACTGGATGGATATCACCAAGTGATAATCTAAGGACTCATTCCTCATTAAGGATGACACCAACCACTATAATCATCAATCAAAATGGTAGAACCCCTGAAATACAAGGGTTTTCTATAATTTTCATTCAGAAGATCAATGGATAGCTAGGTTGAATATAGATTATTCTATAACATAAAAATTTCATACGATCAAACACCCCCCCAAAGAGGATATATTATCCTTTATAAATCCTACATCATTCAATAAAGGAGTTTCAGGGACATCATCCAACACATTGCAATAGACATGTGTCACCCATAATGTGTGCTTAATCAAACTATGATTGTTTAAATGTTTCAGATGATCTATCATGAAAAAAATGATTCAAGAGATTTAATCAAAAATAATTGAACCCATGGAAATGATAATGAAAAATCCATACACCCAATATATCATATATCTATGTTATAATCTTCTAAAACAATTAGATATTGTATACTAGGATAATGGAATTTTCGTGTTATATAAAAAATTACCCAATGTATATTATAAAATACTTTATACACATTTTAATTAATTTCTTAAAATATACCACTTCCACAAAAATCCCATAAGGGTAGAATGAAATGATTTCAATAAAAAATTGAATTCATATAAATTTTTTTTGGTTTATCAATCTCTCTACATTTTGTAAGAACCTTATCCAAAAATTAATCATTATTATAATCCCTATCTATGTGACCCTAAATGAAATTATATCATTGAAAAAAATATAAAATACATATTTAATTGATATAAAAAATTGTGACCACTGGAAAACATTGGTGTTACTCTAGCTATAAAGGGATTGGGTGTGATCTCGAACAAACTTACTCATATTCATATTATAATTTATACCAAGACATATATCACATACATCATATATATATATATATCTTAATATTATATTTCTATATTAGATATATTTATAAATAAAAATATAAAATTTCAATATAGTATCTCTCACCTCATTCGTTCATGATTCTTTAAAATAGAATGAAAACATGAAAGAATAAATCACATGTTATTCATCCAAGCATCCAAGAACAACACATGTCACATAACTAATCATGGGAATGTATTTCATCAATATAATTTAATTAAGGACTTATATTTATTCAAATAATCATAGGTGTGTAAAAATAACTTATTTGTTCATCAGAAACAAATGGATAGATCAAAATAATATCTAAAAATACACTTAGTAGTTGACCCTGATGGATTAAGTAAGAAATATATCATGTTATGAATGTTCTAATGCTAGATATATCACTAAAATTAGGTTACAGTGATTAATAAAAAGTATACAACACAAAGTGTACCAATTAAAATATGATATTCCATGTGATTTAATTTGGTAGGTTATTATAGATAACAATACATGACGAGTTACCGCATTTGTCTATTCTTTTTATCTCATACATAACACTTTTTATTGAGTTACAAATTTTAATCCCATTAATCTAAACATATAATCACAAACAATAATACGCCATAATGATCATAGATTATGTAAAATTATAATTAATATTTTATTGGATTTTATCATTCAACTACGTGGTTAATATAAACTACAACACGTAGGAATTATTGGTAAACATAATTATTCATTATTATAAAATCAAGTCACAATTTACAACTATTAAATATAATATCTCATGTATCTAATAATAAGATATTCATTAAAAACCCATTCATTATCTATGCTAATAGTTTTTCCAATGGATTCACTACCCCATCTTCTATATCCACCCAATTTATCATTACATCACCCCTCTCAATGATATCTTTAATTAGAATGGGTATTCACTGATGATGAAATTAAAAGATAATTTTAGTTTTCATTTTTTTAAGAATGATAGATTTTTTAATAGCATTCAAAATGGAATTTTATGAGTGATAACCCCTAAAAATGGGTTATAATACATGTTTTGGGTTCTAAAAGGTTAGGGTGAAGTCTCAAGTGAGTAGTAGGAGCAAATAGGTGACTTATGATGTTATAGTAGAAAACTCCAGTAACAATGGGCTATTTCATGGAAAGCCAGTAGCACCCCCTTGATAAGGGGGGAGACCGTCTAGCTAGTGGAACCATGCCACGAAGGTGGGGAGTATATTAAGGTGGAATAATTACCCTTATTCACCCATAGATTTTCAATAGGGGAGGCCATTTTTCCTCTTTCTTTAGTGTGTGTTAGACGAATGGCCCTCTCCCCCTTCCTCCTTGGACTCCTATTATTTGGGGATGATTTTGGAATTTTTCTCTATTTACTCATAATGTCATTCCCCCATTTTTATACCCAGTGTATCTCCACCATCCTTCGATTATAATTTTCTTCTCCTTTGGTTATTTCATTATGGTTGATTCTACCAAATCATGGTGGAATCACCCAATTCTACTAAGGCTCCCATGTTTCTTGCATAGATGATATCAAAATAGAACATTTAACAACTATTTAACACTATTTTAGTGGAGTTAAGATAAATAATTGGTTTATTTATATTATTTATTCAATTTAAATTTATCTAACAATTGAAATGGAATTTCCCATTGGGGAATTTTCTATACTTTCATTGAGGATGTCTTGAGATAGAATCTACCAGTTGTTACACATCATTCTCAAGATGCACATCACATTTTGGAATCTTTCTACATTTTTTTCCATGAAATAATGAATTTTATTAATTTAATTTTCACTATTGGTTAAGGATTTATCCAGGGATGTGATTGGGAGTGCTCTGCAAAATATTAGAGATTATTCAGTCATAGTTGTAGTGTGATGAGGTCAATTAGAAGACTTATAACTTTTTTTAATATTTAAATTGAAATTTAGAATTTCATAAAAAAATATGTTTATTAATTAACTATAATTATATTTTAATTAATTAATTTTTTTGTTGGATACGGGGCCTTAATGTTTTAGAATATAGACAAGTTTACTTGTAGAACTTCGACGATATCTTCTAAGAAACTTTGAAAAGGAAATTTATATAGTTAAATGTTGGTGTAAATGATGTATGTACCTATTATATTATGATTTTTTAAAAATACTTGTGTTGTGTGTGTCCATTTAATTTTAGGTGATGGTCCTATATTAATTTTTTTATATCATTATCTAAAAAACAAGAGTTGATGATTTAATTGCCCAAGGTGGAAATGGACTTGATAAACCCTCTTGTAGTGGATGGAAATATCAACCACTGATGGATAATAATATAATTTGGATCACATTAATTTTAAAATTTGAACAGCTTCACATATAGGGGTTAGTTAAATTTATGTGAATGGTGTGCAGTGGTCCTAGAAAAATTTGAGGTATTTACCACTATGTATGGAGGAGTGATCCCTAGGGATTCATGGTCGTGGGTTTATCCCTGACAACTACCCTAGAATAGGCAGGATTATTAATATGACATGGGGAGAGTGATCCATCCCAACTGGAATATGATTACATGGGTTCTTACACCCTATTGAGACATGTGGAATGGTTAGGTGTTATGGCTGACATTGGACAACTAGGAAAGGGAATATTCTTAAAGCCATCTCACTGTTGTTACATTCTTCTGAGGTTAGAGTGACCTCAACGAGTCATTTGGGACCCTTGTATGTTCTCTTGTAACTTGTGACTTAGGTTGGAGGGTTCATATAAGAACTATGAGAGATGGAATAAGGTATCACCTTAGAACCCATGTTGATGATGTGATACTAATGGGTGTAGATATAGGTGATGGGTTTATGACTTTGGCCAACCCTATCATATACTTATGATTTCACCTATTTAATTTTTATATATCTACAAGTACCCTTAATGGACCACTGGTAACCCACCTATTGGCCAGATGAGATGTGTTGGGGACTTTGGGGATGCCTAGAGGTACTTCTAGGATTTGACATTTGTGTCTCATATGGTATGGTTGGTCTATCATGGATTGCATCCAAATACATGGTTGAGATTCCATGGATTTTGAGATGATATATCATTGTAGATTCCGTGGATTAAGAACATAGATGATAGACTATTTTGGGATGGGTCACAAGAGTCTGGAGGATACATGTATGTTTATCATGGATTTGAATCCAGATATATGGTTGGGTTTCCATAGATTTGAATCTGGTATGCAATTAGATTCTCCATGGATTTAGATATTGGATACTGTAATGTCATTGGATAGGTCCCCAGAGTCAAGAGGATACATTTATGGAATCCATGGATTCTGTGTCAAAAATATAGTTGGGTTATCAATTATTTCAAGCTAGAATAAAATTACAGATTCCATGTATTTGGAGCATGGATGTTGTAATTTCATGATATGGATCCCCATATTCAAGACGATATAGTTATGGATGCCAAGGATTTTAAACTGGAAAAATATTTGGGATTCCATAGATTTTCTTTTCAAATACCATTCTGGATACAGTGGATTTGGAGCTCAGATGTTGGAATACCTTGATATGGATCATGGAGTCTTGAGGATACAATTAAGGATGCCTTGGATTTTTTTCAAAAATATGGTCTTACTGTTACAAATATGGATCTTTTATACCTTTGGTGATACCATTGATATGGAAATATTATATTGTGATTTTAGGGTATGAGTCTTTATAGTCCTTAGTATATGGTTGAATATACCATGGATTTGGATTCTACATGTTATTAGGTGCTCACATTCATCACGATGTGCTCAGAGACCCCTTGGGACTAGACAAAGTAGGTATGGATGATCAGGGTCATTAAACTAAGGATCAATTATGTTAATTTATTAATTTAATTTTTCTAGATGTTTATTTTTTTCAAATGAGAATTTAAAATTCACATATCACAACATTTCAAATTAATTATTTGACCATATTGGTTCCATACTAAGCAATGTTCTCAAAATGTTCTCAAGCGTTCATGGAACTGGGGTACCCGAGCATACATCTCACATGAAATTAGAACAAGATGGGTAGAGACCTGAAATGATTTTAATGAATGAGATGAAAATATAGATTGGGATTAGAGATTAAGATTAATGAGAGGAACTTGGTCATAGTAGATCCTCTCATAATTTTTTTATCTTATTTTTATTTGATATTATCTCTGTGGGTGATCATCTTTTTATAACTATTCGACTTTCTTATAGAATATTTTTAAGTATGGTATGTTTCAACAATCATTAATAATTTTATTTCCATTATTTATGTATATTTTGTGGTTATTTATCTGTAATTTCACACTTTCATATAGGGTGTGTAGCCTCTATAGGATATATACCATGACCCCCACTGCTAGTTGGCAGCCTTTGGTGTTTAGGCCGGCATGTGTGAGGTCACGTCATGAACTAGTATGGTTACTATAAAACCCTGAGTTTTTAAGAATTATTTCTTTCCAAATAAATTAAATTTATTTGATATCATACATTACACATAAAACCAACTTAATCTTGTGTTATATGCAACACTATATTAATTTGTGCTACATGCAACACAGAGTACATCATTCGTTATATGCAACGTTATCTTTTTACAAAACCAAAATATATTTATTTAATAGTTATTGTGTATTATCCAATAAAATAGTATAATGTTAATTGTTTATACTATAATATTCATCTATATCATTTTTCATAAATGCTATTTTTAGTGTATTTTACAATTTGAACATTATTTTACAATATGACTATAATTCTTTGTTAGGTGGAATATTACTTGGTCCATATTTGAACACCTCCTAAAATAAAAATGGTATTTTTTTTATTTCAAGGTGTCCCATTCTACAAGAAAAAAATATTTCATTTGGAGCACTTGTAGAATAAAATTTGAAGACACCAAAGTGGGCTAAGAAAGAACAACATTCTAGGTGAAGTAAACTAGATATCAGATCAATAAATGTACTATATTGGACAAGATTAAATCTCAATGATTCTAAAATTTTAAATTAATATAGAGGATATCATGAGAAACATTTAAATCAATAGTTAAAAAATCTATTTCTGACGTTTTATTGGAGTTCTAGGTGGCCCAAGTTGAAGACAAATTTCTGGTCCAAATTCTACGGCCTTGAAAAAGTGCCCACCATTTAAATCATATCTCTCAAACCACAACATATTTTTGTGTGATAGTTTACAGATGATTATGGGACATGTAGTGGTAAATTTTCCAATTATGTGGACTAATTGAATTTATCCAACTATAATTCCATTTCATCACCTCTTTTTGGTGGATACAATCTGGTTTCCACTTCTATGAATGAGTTGAGTGTCTCTTCTAAATTATTTTTCCACCCACCTAGGCCCACCACTATTACATAAAAAGACTTGGAATGATGGGGGATCTACCCAAGACTTCCAAAATTCATATTTAATGCAGTTGTGGTGGATGATTTAGGTATCCTGGAGTTTTGTTTTCATTTTAATGTTATTATGTCGATTTTTCTTTGTAACGTTCTTCTTTCTCGTGTAAGTAGTTAGAATCATATTATATTTTAATAAAAGTTATTTTTTATATTATTATAATCTTCTTCATATAATGTTGATATTGTTGCATCATGGTTTGAACTTATTAACACCAAACCTTGTGATATTATTCACACAATGATGGAGTGATCATTATTTGGTTGTTTTTACTTCTTCAATTACACCCTTATGAGTCTAATTCTTGCTTCCTTTGAGAACATGTCATACATAGAGGGATAAATATTTTATGGGTTTATCAAAGGGAGTACATGTAACACCCCGACATTTTATATGATATATTATTATTAATTTCATTCATATCTTCTGTTGTATGCTAAACCAATATCATCTTGCGCTATACGCAATGCCGTATTAGCTTGCAGTATACGCTACACTAATCTTTGATCATGTTACACAAAATTTCAATTTCGTTTGATAGAAGTTATTATATGCAACATTGAGTGTGTGTATATATATATATTTATTTATTGTATAAATGAAATATGGTTTGATTCTATTATATGAAACAACCAAGGAATCTTGTACTACATGCAACCCTGACTTTTCTTGCATTACACGCAATCACGACCTTCCATGTTAGTATGTGTTTTACGCAATACAGACTTTCACTAAACAATGATATGTTATTAAAATATTATATATACTAGCCATTATGAATAGTAATACAAATTTTTTGTAATTTTATAAATTTTACCGTTCAAAATGGACTTTGTTTTTGGATTCAGAATATCGAAATTAGCCTAGGGTAATTTTTTTGGTATTTTTCTGAAAACTTTCAATTTTTGATGAATAGGGAAAAACACTGAGTTATTGGTTAAAACCAACTTTTAATTTAAATAATAATTTATTTAAATTTATTTTAGGTCAAAATAGATACATAATAACAATATAAGTTCAATTTAATTCATTGGAGTCATTTTATAATAGTTTTAGATATATAAAACGTTTATTAAATTTTTACTGTCCTTTACCCACCTCTTAGGAGCATTCGAAAATTTACATAAATCTTAATTTTACCGCTTATGTGAGTGGAATTTCTAAAATCTAAGAGACATTATTAATATCAATGAGAAAATTTGGTTCAATAAGATAAATTGTTTTTGGTGAATAGTATCTTTTTACTTTTATTTACCACGGTTAAAAGTAAATAGGGTAATTAAGAGTAAAAATGATATTATTATTACCCTAACACATGTCATAATTCTATTTGATAAGTATAATTCGACAAAAATCATCCTTATGAATATAATATTATCATTTAGGTTCACTTTGATTAGATTAGGACATTTATTATTATTTAATTCAAAGAAGAGTTAGAAGAGTTAAAATCAAATTTTAATAAATATATATTTTTTAATATAGGGTTATTCATATTATAAATTCGACTGTAAATATTCATTAGAAAGATAAAATTATTTCATACATAATGGAATTTTATTTATAATTTTTAGACATTAAATAAGCTTAATTATTTATGACACAATGAAGATGCATAAATTACCTTATTAATGAAATATTAACATAATTGATGTCATAAAAACCCAAATAAATGTATTTTGAGACTTTATATGAATTCCAATAATTTTCTAGGTTAATATGACATGTTAGTATTGATTAAATTAACATTTTTCAAACTAATCATGCTGTTATAATTTTCACCAAAATCAATTACCAAATATTGTCAAAATTGACGTAAATTTATTTTTAAAACAAATATTATATTATTAATTGATATTCTATTCATAAAAATATGATGTTCAGCCAAATGAATTAGATAAGGTTATATATATTAATAATGAACCACATGGGGTTCGTTTGTCTTGTTATAGTATGTTTATTAACCATATAGTGTATGAAAACAAGAAGACACGGTAATGGTTAAATTATTTAACTTATAGTTGAATCTAAATGATAAGGTTAAAATAGTAACCTAAACTTTCAAAAACCTATTGGATGAGGGGATTTCAACCCATAACTACTTTAGCTTCAAAATAAAACAATTTGGAACTATTATTAACCGAATATGACTTTATTATAAAATAATATTTTATGTTTTTTCTAAGATGCCCCTCTCCTACGTTATAAAAGGGCACCTCCACCCTCAACTCTTTAAAAAAAATTGAGCCTTCATGCTCAGTCAACCCCTACCCATTTTCCTTCTCAACTTCCCTATAAACATTATATAGGTTCTGGTCTCCTCAAAAGTCCAGCTCTATTTCCTTAAGAGGAATCTTAAAAGTGGTGCATCAAAGAAGAGGAGGTTCGGATACGTATGAAGCATATCCGACCTAAGGTAAGGGATAACTTTTCCAATATCATTTTTTCCATGATTTTTTATTCGTAATTATTTACTGTGGTTATATTTAACATCCATGTTCATGTTTTCTAAAAATGGTTTCATGTATGTTTAAAGTCCTTTTTACCTATTTTATTGACTCTTACTACATTTTATGTAAGGAATCTTTCTTTTGTTTACCATTCGAAGAACTTTTTTACTTTTCTGAAAAAAGTATGAGTAGAATGTTTTTTTATCTTATATGGAATGAACGTATTTTTACGGTTTCATATCACCTAATTTTAAAGAATCATCCTCTACACGTTTTCATGGTTTATTAAATAAAATCCTTTTCTTTTAAAATTGTGTTGTATTTCGTGAAAAGAAATTGATCTTTATAGAGAAAGGATATTTTCTTCAAGAATTCATTTCGTGTGTTTTATCAAAACTATTTTCCATCTATGGTGACATTATTTAACAGGTTTATGTTTCATATATAATGTCCCTATTATTTACATGGTTTGATTCTTCTTATGATGAAATGATATCCATTTGTATTATACGGATTATGTTATGATGGGATGATGTTTATGAAACCAATTTTATTCTTTGGGTTATGATAAAAGATTATTTTGTGGAACAAGTAATAATGATTTCAATATGATATGGGTGGGACCTATATTTCTCTCCAATGAATTGGGTAAATATTTATATCTCTTGTGATAGACATGGCTAGAACAGTAAGTTTATCTGGTTCAGCGTTACAGGACTGGAATGAGGAGTGAACTCAATTCAGAAAGGGAATTTATCCACTATGATGGTCTTGGAAGCAATGTCTTGGCTACTATGGAAATAATATCATGTGCTTAATGGTTTTCCACAATTACATGTTTTATTCCCATACTATTTTATCATGATTGATGTTCCATTATGATATATTTCTCACGTCTCTACTCATGATTTTGATGTTTAGATTTTATGTTCAAGTTTTTTCATTCAAATGTTTATGGATTGTTTTATGTTCTCTATGTTTACCCTTAATGAGCATTTGAGCTCACCCTTTCTATGTTTTATTTTCCCTAGGATATAAAAAAATGTTTTAGGTAAGAAAAGAAAAGGTTAAGATCTTTATGGGAGATGTTGAAGATCTTTCACCATGATTAAAAGATTATTTTTTAGTGTTTCCGAAGACACTAAATCATTACGGTCCGTGTGTGTTTGTTTTTGTTATGTATTATGTATTTTTAGGGTCTTGAAAAATCATCAAAGGAAATTCTACCCAATTCCCCCAAATACTTGAGGGGAAGAAGAGAGAAAACTCATAGGATGCACAAAGCCGGACCGGTCTGTAGACTCGGTCCAAATGATGACGCAACGTGGCCAGTTCCATAGAGCCCCCCCTCTACGGGCTATTATCGATCGTGGAATGGGGGAATAGATCCTCTACGGGCATGATGTAGGACAGGAACCGAACCAGTCCACCTTCATGAACCGCCCCAGTCGCGGACCGCGTTGACCGGCCCTAGCCGCATCCACTATCGTTCGGGGAATGGAGGCATAACCCTCCGTGGCCATGAAGCACTCTCCATGCTCATTTGGTTCATGGGGGAAGATGTTCTTGATGCCCCCCGTGAGTTGTAGATTGACCGGGTCATCCGTGAATCGGGTTTCTGATCACGGGCCTCCACAAAAGGTCCCAAATGATCATTGATACATCCCTTCCCCCACTCTATAAACGGAGGTCAAGGTAAAAGAAAAGGGGTATTCGGAAAGAAGATCAATCAGATTTGGTTAGAAGGATTTTGATGGAAGGATCTTAGTATTTCAAAAACAGCGGAGTTCTAGTTCGCGAACCAGAATAGGTACGAACCTGGAAGTGAATTAATAAGGAACTGAAAACTCATAACAACTTGGTGATCCGTGAACATAAAATAAAAATGAAAATAATACTGCGAACCATGGCCCCTCAGTGGATGCACACGCTATGGGCCAGGGAGTTTATGCCCCTTTTCCAATCTGTCGCACCGCGTCGCACTCTCTTACATGGGCGAAGCCCCGACCGACAAACCCCCGACCGACATCACCCTTGGTCGTCGTTTCTCACATGGATCCCACCGCGTACCACCCTAGTACGTGGATCGAAACTGAATCCCCGAACCGCCATGGTTCGCGGGATGCCAACCAAGCCGCGAACCACCCTGGTTCGCGTGGTGCCCATCAGTATACGAACCACCCTGGTTCGCGGAGAGCCTCTCCAGTCGCGTAGCACCTCCCTACGTGAAGGGCACCACTCCTCATCTACCCACGTGGCCTGCCAAATCCTTCGGGATTCCCATTCCTCATGCCAGATAAAATCCTTCCAATCCAGAATGATCTTCCGCAACTCCCTCAATGCCCCACTCATTGGCCCCGAGCCGAGGCCTCCATCGGAGCCATCAGACCCGTGTGATGTAACCTTCAGGCGCATTAGCGCGCCATTTTGAGTTCACATACCCACGACAAACAGGGGTGAAGGGGTTACTCCGACCCTTGAGCGGATTTTTGAAGCATACCTGGGTTCACATTCCCACGGTAATGTGGAGTCGGAGCTCAGGAGCCCCCTTTCTGCCCCTCCAGCTGTTGGGGTTGGGGAACTTCTCCCTTCTTCAGGGGGTAGTAAAATACCAATCAGAAGGAATCCCCCATGCACATCTATACTTCCCCCAGGAACAAGGGAGTTGACGGGGACATGAGAACCTTTATCCCTCTCTAGTTGTGGTTTGTCATCATGGGCATCCATCCCGGTGTAATCCATGACCTTATGGGTCTCCCTATTAATAAGCCCCACTCCACTTCCCACAGATTCACCTTTCGCAATGTGATCATCGGGTCCCTGTCGCCTCTTGTTTCTCACACCGAGAAAGACTCATGTGGGCATATAGTAATCATCGACTATGACATCCTCTTATGGGCCTCCTCAAAGGGAAATCCCCAATCCACACCATGGGCCTCCTCAGAGTGTAAGCCCAAATCCATTACAATCTACGGTGACTTTGATCCATGTTAAGGCATGGTACGTAGGAAGCCTCCCCGAGGATCAAGCCCGATCATTGTCAGACCCCTGGGACCACATTTACATCGGCTCTCCGACAATCCATTCGAACTACGTGGACTTTGATCCATGTCTCCCAGGAATGGTACGTAGGAAGCCCCCTTGAGTTTAAAGCATAATGACCGGTCAATTAGACTATCTTTACATTGGTTCACCGTGCCACTCCTAGTACCGCCTCAATGAGTCCTGACTCCTTGGGGTCATTAATCCAACGAGGGATGGTAAACCTCGGGTGTAAATGATTCTGAACCCCTGCGTTCAGCTGACCATTGCCAACCAAGAGTAATCTTTGGATACTATCCTTGGGTATAAACCAATGATTCGCGAACATATGGATACGTCTTAAATATATAAGAGAGTCCCAGAACAGGAAATAATTCCACCCAAAATGTTGTGATGATCCATACTTCCAATACTCTCAACCAATGTGAGTTCTTAAGCGTCACAGGTCAGACCACCCAGTGAATGCCTGCCTTTGGAAAGAAGGTCCACGGGTCATCAGATACGGAACTGTTGGGCATTTCGAGACCGAACCGAAACAAAAATGTTGAACCTGAAATGAATCATTAACCAATCATGACATATTTAACCTAATTCCACTATGTGCCACCTTTATACTCGCAAGGGGGGCTAGGAAAGGTCCTTAATTGCGCATGGGATCATGAGATGATTCTTTGACGTGTTTTCTACTCGTATTTGTTAAAATATTCTATTGGTACCACATAGAACTCCCTTCGATCCAATGGTATCCCGAAGGAACTCACACGAGCGTGCTTACAACAATGCAATGGAAGGACTTCCTCACCAACGGAGGACCCTGTCACCTACCCAGCGTCTTCAGCACAGGGTCTCAGACGCATTGATCTGAGAGTACCACGTGAACGGTTCTCTCTCGATGGTGGAGGCGACCATGCATGCCCACCAATCTGCCAGAACTCGTTGGTCGCCTACCCAACAACGGTCAAAAAGGTAGATCCAGAAATCCCATATTGTTGTCTCCAACCGTTTCGGGAGACTATCCCCGAAATGGGACAATGCGTACCTCTCTTATCTTAGGGAGTCATAAGAGTTCGGTGTTGAGGACTTCATCCCCACCGAACGGGGGTTCCGCTCCAAGGCCCCCGCCGTAAGACGTCGTCGTGGTCACGCCGTGACTCAACATCCTCATGCTTGGGAAGATGTATCCTAGATGATTCAGGCCCACGCTCCCCAAGCTCTGGCCCCTCGGACCGCCCAAAGAGGGTGGAATACTTACAACCGGGGACCATTCATCACCCTTGTCCCTGAGGAGGAGCTCCTCTATCGATTCACAGAGATGCATTACAAACAGGCACATACAGATGATCGTTTCTCCAAGGCCCGCCATCTAGACATGGTGGCCTCATATGTGCAGGCTCACATCCCCACTAAGATCCGTCAAGACCGTCACTCACACAAGATGAAACTTCCCAGGTAGACACCACTCCCTACCCAGGGTCGTGAAGCCCACCAACTAGATGTGGTGGCGACCCAGAACCTACAGGACTAGCTCCTACCAGATGCTTCTGACGCCTACCATCCCAATGTGGTGGCGATCATCAAATCCCACCATCCAGATGTGGCAGACACTCACAGGCGGGTAGGTCTCCCCACTAATAAAGGCCACTGACTCGATACAGTGGGAAACCAACATATACAGGGCCAGCTCCTTGCGTATGCAAGTAAAGTCCTCCATCCGGATGTGGTGAAAAATGGAGAGATAAACTGGCATATTTCAGTACAGGGGACGATTCGTTCACCTGCCCCGACATAGGAGAATTTTCATTACCCATTGACCACCGGAGGACTAGATCTGGATATTCCTACTCCAATACCGGAATGGGCCTTCATACCCGTTTTGGCCAAAGATGTATCTCTGCATTTCATGGGAATGATGGAGGAGAAGGTATCGATCCTAGATCATATCTTGCAAACTTGTAAGAGTGTAATTGCATCTACATCAACAAAAAGGACTTGGGCCCGTCATCCCATCTCCCCAATTGAGGCGACTCATCTATGAGACGAGATGGCCACCTCAGAGCAGATCTGCATCCCTGATTCCACCCAAGAGGGTCACCGGCCATATTCCGCGATGTAAGGGAAACCCGATCGAGCAGCTTCACTTGTTCCAACTGGGGGACACCCGTCCATCATGGTGGATTCTCCAGAGCTGGAATATATCCCTGCTAAAAGTAAATATGTTCATTGGCATAACCCGGATGCATCACAGGACCCAATTAGACATAGACCCAAAGGTGAAGGTCATTGATAACAACAGATGATCCCCGCTTCCCACAAGAAAGTGCCCCGAACGTGCTGAAGGAAACTAGAAAATAAAGAGCGGGTTCATGACTCTGCTCTGCAAAAACCCGGGGTTCCCAATGCCGCTAAGAGTATTTCAAAGGCTCAGGACCCTACCCACCCATTAGCATATTATGGGATTGACACTAGAAATTGCGAAGGTCATCCCCGCAATCGCACTACCAGTAGCTGTGAAGGTCCTCCCCAGAGCACCCATGGGTGGCTCCCTCACAGGAATATAACAATCGATCATGGGAGATCCTATTTTGATGTGAGTCACGGAAACCCTCCACGTGATCAGGAGATTGAGCAGCAAGAATGTCCTCCACTTTCTGCGGTCCACCCTAAAGGGCCTCCCCAGGGTAAACACTACAAACACTCTCCATGCAGTGGGACAACAAATTATGATTGTAGTCCTCGCTATCATAGTCGCAACTATTGAGGCCCTCCCCACAATGACATCTCATCATGACAATAAATCCCTCCCATTGTTGTAGCCTGCCCCGAAGGTCCTTTTCAGGGGTTACACTACAACGACACTCTACGAATCCAGGAATCAGATCATGGTGGTAGTCCTCGCCACCCTGATAACAGAGGTCCTCCCCGTAGAGACGTCAAACAACGAGAAGGCAGTCCCCTTGTTGTGGTACATTCTGAAGAATCTCCCTAGGGTGTACCCCGACTATATTCTCTCTTTGGAAGCTGTAATGGTTGTCCTCTCCATTACAGCAGCTGTGATGGTAGTCCTTGCCACCACGACCACCATTGCGATGGTCCTCCCGGCTATGGCCCCAAGAAACAAGACGGTCATCCCCTTATCGTAGTGTGTCTTGAAGGTCCTCCCCAGGATGCACATCAAACGTCAAACCATGATGGTAATCCTCACCATAATGGCAGTTGTTGCGAAGGCCCTCCAAGTAACAATGCTATGAAGCCAGAAGATCCTCCCCAGGCTATGCGCTGCAAAAGTACTCTATGTAGTGAGGCGTCAAGAAGTAGTGGTAGTCCTCACCATTATAGATGTCATTGTGATGGTCCTCCCCGCAATGACATATCATATCAGCAGGAAGGTCCTCCCCTTGCCGAATCAAGCATAGAAAAGCCCTTGTATGCCAAGGCACTCCGAAGGATGGGATAGAGCATGTCAGATTCCTAGTTAGTCGCCAGCAACATCCTTCTTCAATCGGGAGACATTCTGGGGCCACGTTCATCTTACGAATCACCCTGGAATCTCCAATATAATAATTCACCACCAACCAGTCCCACTGCCTCTGACCTCACTATCGGCTGGCATCTCAATTGGGCTGACCAGGTAGAGGAATCACTAGAGGAGGAGTATGACGACATGTTTCACTAGAAGAAACGATTGTCCAGGGATGATATACCAGTTATGTTTTGGCCCACTGACACCTCTCAGTTCGACATACCTGGAGATTTGTCGGAAGAATGTGTACACGTCATCCGCCATAATATATGGACAACCCTTCGCCGGCTAAAATGAAGCTTCATGCCCTACGACCGGTATATAGACCATGTCAAGGCAATAGAAGATATCCTGTGTCACATCGACCTGGAAGCTCTTCAGTCGGCACGACAATAGTGACCCGAGAGGCGTAAAGGAAACATTGAGATAGCCTACCTCCGTGCGCTAAACCAGTTGCATCTCCTCATCGGTGACGCCCCGATAGGAGTCCATATCAAGGGATGGGGAGAACATGGAGCTCTTCATTTTACTCTGCTCCCCACCTAGAAGAACTCGTTCGGCATAGTGTCTTGCAACATCATCACGTCAAGCCAGCAATCGTGTGGTCTCCATGTTCGTGAATGGAAACACACACAACAGAGTCAGGCCTTGATTAAGTCCCAGAAGGGTCAAGGCCGATGGGAACAATCCATGAAAAAACTCTTGAATCAGGCCACCGAGAGCATACAATAGGCCTCTTGCCTAAGAGAGACCAATCAGCGAACTTTTCCTACCTCCCCAGAAGGGATCGGTTCACCGAAGAACTTGGTACCAAACCTAGTTCACCCCTATATGGGGGCACGCAAGATCATGCATGTAGCGATAACAACATCCACAGCCGTAACCCAGGGTCAACCCCAGCCTGTAGGGATGTGGGAATTTTTAACAACAAATTCCCCAATAAGACCAATAAAAATGGTAAGAGACCCAGCGTCCAGGGAATGGAGCAAATCCCAGCTCTCAGGGAAGGGGGCATTATCAGCCCCTCAACAACAACCTCCCCCATGGGAGTCATTATTCTCTCCTATAGGGAGGAAAGTCAAAAGATGATTCTCCCATCCTATCACATCATTTTAATCAACATCCCCTCCAAGAGGAACGCGCACCATAAGGTCACATCAAATAACTCTTTGTGTCACCCTTCATCAAGAAGTCTGAAGGCAATCCCGACACATGAAAATGAAGGCCAGTAAAATAAATGGGAGATCCTATTCCTATTTGGAAGATGACATCTTCTCCTCCCCTTGAAATGAATCTATCAATGTCATAGAGGTTAACCCCATGGGTGACATCATATATGATGAAAATCAGGATGTATCAGGAGACGATGGATCCGGTGAGGCTGCCACCCACAAAGAATCACCAGGTGTGCACACCCAGAACCAGAGGGCTACATTAAACATGGCTTCCCCTTCAGCTAACATTCTTCTGCTCCCCCTGTGAGCTTCCATCAAGGATAAAAATAAGGGACTGGTTATCCTTAATTCATCCCCTCCTCTCAACAAAAATGAGACACTTACTCTTGAAGATTGATTCACTCGACAGGAAGAGTAAATGAATGAATTGAGGTGGCTTAATGCCGACCTACTCCATAGGAACCGTCTTATTGAAAGTGTGTCCTGATAGGAACCAGATCATGCGCTCCTAGTAAGTGTACCCCAAGGACCCAGTCTTACCCTACCCAATGAGGCGCCTGGTCTGTCCAACTACCTAAATTTGTATCTGGATGAATACCAAGACTTCCCTCCACTCAGGAAGCAACTAGAGTCGGAACGCTCGAACCCTATGAGGGTCCCCCGAATGGAAAATTCACCCTTGGTGCCGGCTGAGATAGATCCTTGAGAAATTCCTCATGGTGCACCTGCCCAAGACTGGGCCCAGCAGGATGTAAAACAGGGACTCACCGGCACCAACGAAGCACTAACGGCTCGATTAGAAGTAATGGAATGTCGACATGCTCCGATACAGCCAGAGCGGAAGCCCTACTCAGATTGGGGGAGTAGAAAACCTCCTCCACCCAATTTTGGGAGACCTGTATTCCCTCTCTTCAATGGATTAGGAGATCTGGAATAGCGTTTGATGCACTATGCATCCTATTGCTACCCTATGATGGGGAATCCGGAACAATAAGAAGTAGTGATACTTAGATTATTTTGTGAGGACCTTGCAAGGATCTGCAATCTTCTATACGAGTCTGCCATCCCAGTCGATAAAAAGATGGGAAGACCTTCAGCAGAAGTTCTTGTTCCACTTAATCTCAAGGTTGCCTAAGAAAACGGTCATCGACCGCATAAAATGCAAGAAGAGGGATAATGAGAGGGTCTGAGATTTTATCGCTAGATGGAAAGGTTTGACCTACTCTCTGAACATGCCAATGCCTCATGATGAGCTACTCACCATATACATCGACACTCTTCGATATGAGCTGCAAACACCGCTTATACAAGTGGAGTGCACAACTGTCATCTGCCATCTCTCTGCCATTTCCCATAAAATTGAGGACTCTCTGCAGTGGACCAATTTGAAGTCCCGAATAGCCTCGAAGGCTCCCACAAAGAGAGAGGCCAGGGCTGAAGCATCCTCTTTCATGCTCAAGCCAGCCCCTGTGCCTGCTCCACAGCTCAGGCCTCTGCCAAATCGTCAAGGGTCCCCAATATATCAGTGGCAGCCTCCACCTAGGTAGGACGATCAGAAAGGGGTGAAGCGAAACTAGTTTGAGGAAAGAAAACCTAAAGTACACTCATTCAGAGAGGACCTACTCTGTGGATAATTCATTACCGCCATGAATTGCAACTTTATCCACCTCCCGGATCCGAGGAAACCCAAAGAAGTCAGCCAGGATGATAGGCCAGAGTACTGTTCTTACCATCAGATGTTGGGGCACAATATTATTGAATGCTTCATCTTCATAGACCTCCTGCAAAGGATGGAAGGCTCCGAGCAGGTTGTGCTGGGACCACCCCCATCACATGTGATGTATATTTATACCACTGACTCCAATAGAGGGGAGGGGTGACAAGAAGTCACCAGCCAAAAAGGGCAGAAATTTGAAAATTTTATGACTCAGAAGACTATCAACCGACCCTAGGGCATTCTTCGAGCTCAACTAAAATAGCTGTTGTTGCCACCAACAACCCATGAGGTCGTCTAGCCTACAGTGTCGGCCTCACAACCCTCCATGAGCCGGTCATCCATGCGTAATAAAAAAGGGAGGAGACCAGCGCAATAGGAGCAGTCCGCAACGAGGCCAATGTTAGCCCCAACGCTATTAGATTTCATGCCCTCGAATTTGGCACCATGGGCAACGACCTACCAAACGGCACCATCAAGGAAAACCGCCAGGGTGACCTGTCAGAGGATGAAGATCCAATTTTGGTTCCACTAACATCATCCATCTTATGGAATAATTCCCTGTCGAAGGGTATGTTTATGAACCCGAGCTCCCAATACGAGGAGCCGGGATGAGGAATCGCAGAGGTTGGGGATATCAGGGAAGGTGCAGTCGTGGCCAAAAAGAACCCTATGGTTGGAACTCGGCCCGAACCGTCAATATCGCAGAAACTAGTGGAAGATCCATTCAACGGACATAGAAGGAGAAAGAATATCCCTCCCCCTCTACAAGAATCCTCCCTGGCCTCGTTATTCTGCGATACCCATCAGAGGAGGAACAAGTGTCTATTAGCCTAGTGCGCACAAATAGACCGGTTAGGATGAGTCCCCAGAACGTTGGAACATCGTCAAAACTTGACCCCATGACCAGTCCCTCCTCATCACACACTCCTCCTCCAAATACGCCTACTAGAACTCTCTCCTTAGTGGTGAAGCATCGGTTGTTAGAGAAATAATACGACATCCTTAAGTAGCGGGCGTCAGTACCAGCTAATCAGTCCAACCTAGAGGCCCTGGGTTTTTTAGCCGACCTCAGAGAGGCACTTATAGAAGCCTTGCTTTGCCCCCAGGAGTTTCAAGATGAGGTAGTTGCCTCCAAGATTTACCGGATGGAGACCAGCCTGGCTGAATGTAGTACAGTGATTTCGTTCATTGATCTAGATGAAGATTCCATCATGAAGAGACACATCAAACCACTATATGTGTCTAGCACACTAGATGATTTTGAGATATGTAATGTCTTTATTGACAACGACTCTAGAGTTAACCTCTTTCCCCTACCGACACTCCGTAAGTTGGGATACAGTGAGGGTAATTTAATACACTCTGCCATGACTCTGTTAGGTTATGACAAGAGTGATCAGAAGTCGATGGGACAAATTAAGATAAGGAGCCATTTTGGCGACCTTGTGGCCTACTCATAATTCCTGGTGGTTCGGAAGAACACAGAATTCAATGCCCTACTGGGAAGGTCGTGGCTCCATAAGCACATGGTCCTTCCTTTATCCTACCACTAGTGTATTAAATACTGCGTCAATGGGAAAAGTGGGGCACTACATGCTAACAAGGCCCCTTTCGAGCTCTCCGAGTCACACTACATTGACGCCGGGTTCTATGATCAGAAGAGGAAGAAGCCTTTGGAAAATGGTGTTGACTGGATCCCTACTCCAAATGGTCTAGAAGTGGTTCCTGACGACCCCCTCAGGCCACATGGAAGAGACTACATACTTTTTATCAACCATATTGGGAGCAGGGATTCATGTTCGAACACACACTCAGCTGTCATCATGACTTCAGCCCTAACAGTCAAGCGTAACAATGTAGGAATGTCTCCCAAATCACAATCTGGGGATGGATACTCTAGCAGGGATGCCCACGATGCCTCTCCCTCACCTCCAGATTCCCAAGAACCTAGGCTGGGAGCTATCCCCCTGTCAGATCAAGAAGATGAGGATTTGGGAGAAGAAGAGGAGGAAGATCTCAGGGATGCACCTCTCGCATTTGAGGAGGGAATCTACGCCATGGTGGATGATCTCAGGGAAATAAACTTGGGTACCGAGGAATATCTGAGACCTACTATCATTAGTGTGTCCATGTCCCCGATGGACCACGAGGCATGTACCTATTTCCTAAAGAAACATTGGTATTTCTTTTCCTGGAATTACACAGCAATTTCGGGACTCAATCACGAAGTGGTGACGCATCACCTAGGTCTTCTAGAATACCACCAGGGCTATAAATAGGCCACCAGAAGAAAAAATCCCTCACATGCCATCAAAATAGAGGCTAAAGTCGATAAGCTCATTAAAGCAGGCTTCATTCTAAAGGTCCAATACCTCATCTGGATGGCCAACATCATCCCTATCAATAAAAATAACGGGCAGTTCCACGTCTACATCGATATCAGAGATCTCAATCGGCATTTCCCAAAATATGACTTCCTGGTCTCGATCAACAAGTTATTAATCGATACAACGGCCAGGTATGAGGCTCTGTCCTTCATGGATGTCTATTCTGGATATAATAAAATAAAAATGGCCCGAGAAGACGAAGAATCCACTACCTTCAGGGCCCCTAAAGGAATACTCTATTACAGGGTCATGCCCTTTGGTCTTAAGAATTTTGGCACCACATATCAGTGCGCCATGAATTGTATTTTCAAGACATTCCTAGGGAAATTCGTCGAATGTTATGTTGATGACTTCGTGGTCAAATCAAGAAAATTCTCAGATCACATGTCAGACCTTACGACCGTCTTCAACAAACTTCAAAAACATAGTCTTAATATGAACACCTTGAAGTGCACCTTCAGGGTTACCTCAGGGAAATTCTGTGGCATTGTTGTATGCCATCACGACATAGAAGTTGACCCTGAAAAGACAAAGGCTATCCTTGGCCTACCACATCCCCACAACCTCACCGAGTTGAGAGCATTCCAGGGGAACTTGGACTATATCAGGTGATTCATAACAATCATGGCAGTCAAATGATTTCCCTTTACCGGGTTAATGTAGTAGGGAGTCACATACCAATGGATAGACGACTGCCAAGAGGCATTTGACAGCCTAAATTGGTACCTTCTAAGCCCAAAGGGGCTCATTCCCCTGGTCAAAGGAAGACCTCTCATCCTATATGTGATGTCCCTAGAGTGGTCACTAGGAGCCTTCCCTGCGCAAAAGAACGATGCTGGTAGTGAAAATAGTCTCTATTTCTTCATCCGAATGATGATTGATGCCGAGACTCGATACTAAATCATCGAGAAGGGTTGTTTGGCCTGGGTCTTCGCAGTTCAAAAGTTGTGACATTATCTATAGCATCATGAAATCCATTTGGTCTCATGTAATAACCCGGTAAAGTACATCCTCAGCCGCCCAATGCTGATCAGGCGCCTATCTCCATGGGAAGTCATCCTGCAACAGTTTGACATTCGTTTTGTGCCTCAGAAGGCCATCAAAGGCCATGAATTAGTAGAATGTCTGGCAGAGCACCCCTCAAAAGAGACTACCACACCGTACATCAAGCTACCAGATGAAGACATCTTCAAGATTCAAGAGGATCTCCCAACATGGGAAATGTACTTCAACAGCTTATCCCGTAGCCCAACCGGGAAGATGATGTAAGACCCCAAATTTAACATGGTGGGATTAGGGATAATACTCATTTACCTGAAAATGCAAGTCTTGTTGTATTCCTTCGTCCTATTAGAGGGATGTACGAACAATGAAGCGGAATATCAAGACCTCATTGTAGGCCTGGAGCTCACACTCCAAGCACAAGTACTGCACCTTAAGGACAAAGGTGACTCAGAACTGGTCATTAAGCAAGTCAATGGTGACTGCACTATTAAAAAGGAGTAGCTAATCCCCCTGTTTGACCATGTATGAGGGTTAATGTCATAATTCTATACAGAACCCACATTAACCTGTATTCCCCGGTCTTAGAATGCCCAGGCTCATGAATTAGCCAACGTGGCCACAACCCTAGTCGACCCAGACCGAGATGAAATATTAATCAGTATTTTTCACCGCCAAATGGTCTTTCCATTTCTCCAGAACAAGATAGAGGAGATCCAAACAAATTAGTCCTATCCCTAAGCCATATGCTCTCTCCACCGGTTGGATGACCCCCACTGCAAACTACCTTCAACGGGGAGAACTTCCATCAGACAGGGTTGAATGAGAGCAAATACGGAGAAGGGAAACCAACATTATTCTATATGGTGGCGTGGGTCAGTAAGAGGTCCTCTACAAACAAGGCCTCGACAGAGTCCTCCTCAGATGCATTGATTGAGAAGAAACCACCGCCATCATGACTAATGTTCATGTCGGACTATGTGGAGCACATTATCTAGGAACCAAGCTTTCCCATCATGTTCAGAGGCTTGTGTACTATTGGCCCACAGTGGCACAAGATTGCGAGCGCTTTACCATGAAATGCCACTCGTGCCAAATTCATGCTAACTTCATACACCAACCCCCATAGTTACTTCAATAGTCCAAGTAATCCTGGACATTTTTCATGTGGGGAAAGGATGTTGTGGGACCATATCCCCCCGCCCCAGCCAAACAACTGATGTATATCCTCACGGCAACCGACTTCTTTTCCAAATGGGCAGAAGTTGTACCACTTAAGGAAGTCAGGGAAATAAATGTTGACATCTTTGTAAAAACAAATATCATCACCAGATTTGGTGTCCCTCATACCATACAGACGAATAATGGCACCAAATTCTGTTCTACTGAATTGGAGAAGCTATACCAAGAATATTGTATCAAGTCTAACCACTTATCCCACTACCACGCAGCGGCCAATGGACAGATAGAGGCTTTCACCAAGACCTTGTCCAACATTATCCATAAAATAGTGGACAAAGACAATAATTCATGGCCAGAGAAACTCCTCCATGCATTGTGGGCTTATCGAACCATAATCTGCACCGCTACTTGGGCCACCCCGTACTCACTGGTATATGGCACAGAGGCAGTCCTACCCGTTGAACTCCAACTTCCCTCACTCTGTGTTTCCATCTGTGATCAATTATCCGATGATGAGCAATCAAAAAAGTAGCTGGGTGAATTGGAATAGTCGGATGAGATGTGGCTTCACACTTTGCAGCATCTGGAAGTCTACCAGAATCAGATTGCATGAGCCTTCAATAAAAAGGTCTGTCTCCTCTCATTCTTGGAAGTATAATTGGTGTTTATCCTCCAGAGCCCAATGATACCTGGAATGAAACCTCCAATGATGGAGCCCAAGTGGGAGGGACCGTACGTTGTACACAAGGTCTACTCCAACAAAGCATACACCCTGATCTACATGGATGGGCAATTCACCACGTCACCTACCAATGCGAGATTCCTGAAGAAGTATTTCTCATAGAGACGAAAAGTATTTTTCATCCTTACCGCACGATGTTAAACATCACGGATAATAAGTGTTAAGAATGTCCTCCTTCCCCCGTGTATGGACCAGACCTGCACGGGGTGTATTTTTCGTCCTTACAGCACGACGTTAAACTACACGAATAATAAGAGTTAAGAATGTCCTTCTTCCACTGTGTACAGACTAGACCTGCACATGGTGTATTTTTCTTCCTTACCGCATGATGTTAAACTGCACGGATAATAAGAGTTGAGAATTTCCTCCTTCCCCCTTGTACGGACCAGACCTACCCGGGGTGTATTTTTCGTCCTTACCGCATGACGTTAAACTGCACAGATTTCAGAGAACTACGTGAGCCATGATTCTTGCCCTCGTAGGATATGTTGCGACGCTAGGAACCCATATCCTGGCCCGACCACCACCTAAAAAAATAATATATATATATATATATATATATATAATAATACCAAACAAATGCGCCCCCCCCCCCCCTCTTTATGGACCAAACCTACATGTGTTGTATTCATTTTCCGAGCTGCATGACGTTAAACTTCCAAGAACCCAATGGTCCAAACACCATGACCTTAAACTAAGAATATTTCTTCCTCACCACATGATGTAAAACTACACGGACAAGAATTTTTAAAAATGCCTTCCCCCCCCCCCCCCGAGTACGGACGAGACCTACACGGGATGTACTCCTTTTAGAGAACTACTTACGGATTGATTCCTGCCCTCGTAGGATACGTAGTGACGCCAGGGTCCCCAATCCTAGCCCAGTCACCCCTCAAATAAGAGTTAAAAAAGTCCACTTCCTCCGTGTATAGACCAGACCTACACGTGGTGTATTTAGAAGAGAACTACGTACAGCTTGATTCCTGCCTTCGCAGGATACGTAGCAATTCCGGGGTCCCCTATCCTGGCCTAGTCATTCCCAAATGAAATAAAATAGAATCCATCACCATTCCCCCCCCCCCCATGTACAAAACAGACCTGCACGGGATGTATTTGTTTTTCTTTGCATCCTCACCGCATGACATTAAACTACATGGATAATGAGATTTAAAAATGCACCCTTCCCCCCTTGTATGAACCGGACCTGCATGGGGTGTATTCTTTGTCTGAGCTACATGACGTTAAATTTCGAAGCACCCAATGGTCCAAACTATATGACCATAAACTAAGAGTATTCTTCCTCACCGCAAGATGTTAAACTGCATGGAAAAGATGTTTTAAAAATTCCATCTCCCCCGTGTGTGTACCAGACATGCCCGGGTTGTACTCCTTTCAGAGAACTATGTACGGCTTGATTCCTGCCCTCACAGGATACATTGTGATGCTAGGGTCTCCAATCCTGGCCCAGTCACCCCTCAATTAACAGTTAAAAAACACCCTTCCCCTGTGTACGGACCAAACCTGCACGGGGTGTATTTAGCATAGAACTACATACGACTTGATTAATTCCTTCTCAGGATACGTAGCAAAAATGGGATCCCCTATCATGTACCAGCCACTCCCAAATGAAATGACATAAAAGTCAATGCCCTTCCCCCCCCCCCCCCCCGTGTACAAACCAGACCTGGACGGGTTGTATTTGTTTTATTGCTTCCTCATCGCACGACGTTAAACTGCATGAATAATGAGATTTAAAAATTCTCTCTTTCCCTATCTATGGACTAGAACTGGACGGGGTGTATTTTTGCATCCTTACCGCAAGATGTTCAACTGGATGAATAATGAATGTTAAATTCCCCTTTCCCCTGAATATGGACCAGACCTGCACAGGGTGTATTTTTCATCCTCACTACATGATGTTAAACTACATTGACCACGTCCTCACCGTACATAGTTAAACTATAGGTATTTCTTCACAAGCCACCTAATATGTATGGAAACATAAGGTGGAAATACTCCTTTCACATTTGGATGAATCCTCCCCATACAACAGACTCCATGACCCAGATAATTATGGATCTTCGTAACCATTCATGGCCATCAGTGGTGGAAATGAATTGATCAGTGGACACCTTTGCATGATTATGCATACCATGACCTCAGCGGCTCTACATATTAATATCCCATGGACCGTCTACCAAAGGAAACATTTCCATAGGCGACACTCTTCCTTGCTCCATATTCTTACCGGCCTCAGAGCCCTTACACCAAACCTCCCGATCCAGAAATTTATCGCATAGTGGTTTACATGTTCGTCCCCTTTTCACATCCAAACATCACCAGGGTATCACTACCTAGCTAGCCTATGTACCTACCCATATTTCACATGAAGACCTGTATCTACAAACATCAAGCTAGTACTAGCCTACTTTGACTCAATGGATAATTGTAGTGAAGATATTTCTTGTATGGTCGGACACCATTGTCCCCACATGCCGAACTATGTACGGTGAGCAATCTCGGGTTTTCATAATCATTCATGGACATCGAAATTATAAAGTTACCAACTGAAAGACTCCTTTTCATGACTATTCATACTGTTCCCTCAGCGGTTCTGTATATTGATAGCCCATGGCCCGTCTACCAAAGTCAAGATTTCCTTGGGCGACACTCTTCCTAGCTCCATATGGTTACTAGCCTCAGAGCCCCCACACCCTATCTCCTAATCTGTGAAACCTCAGAGTTGCAGTTTAAAACCTTCATCGCCCACCCTGTTTAGAGTATATCAGAGCATGGTAACTCAGTTATCCTTCGAGTGATTGCAGCAATAGTCACCCAATGGTCCGATCTCTATGACCGCTAAACTAGGAGTACTACGTCCTTACCGTATGACGATAAACTGCATAGAGTAAAGGTACACCCCTGTGCGCAAGATAAATCATTACAGTGAGTTCTCTAAGCTTTAACAGAAACTAGGTACAAACATCGCAGACATGTACAGTCAATTCTTTACCAAATAACAGACGTTGTGGCATGGATAATTATGGATCTTCATAACCATTCATGGCTATCATATGTGGAATGTTATCGAACCATGGACACCTTTGCATGAAAATTAATACCATTCCCCCAACGGCTCTGCATATTGATAGCCCATGGATCGTATACCAAAGGCAAGATTTCCTCAGGTAGAACTCTTCCTAGCCCCGTACGCTTACCGGCAACAGAGCCCTCATATCATTTCTCCTGATCCAAGAGGCCCTGAAACAATGATTTACACCATCAAACTCTCTCCACGTCTTGGGCATGACGGGATGTTCAATCCCTGTTACATTTTGATGAAGAGTGGCCTTTGAAACTACGTCCTAACCGCATGATGATAAACTGCATGGAACATCTTGGCCTCTTCGCATAAAACTAAAAAGACCAAGCATTAATCGTCCCGGGAAATGCCTTTAACAACAAGCATTTTAACTGGTTTAAAAATTCCCCCGTCATAACTCCATGATGTTAAACTGCACCTGCATCCTTTAATAATACCCCATTTCCTTACCGCATGATGTTAAAATACACTGAATCTAATAATGATCCTTGTCTTTACCGTATGACGATAAACTGCACAGAAGTCGTCCTTACCGCATGATGTTAAACTACATGGACAAACCTGTCATTGGTTCAGTAAGGAACAAAGTCTTTTCCCTATCCCCCAGTGCATGGGTTAGTCCTGCACGAACCATCGTCTCACACCAGCATGAGAAGGAATGGCTTCACCCATTCTTGGGATATTTTGCCTAGACTTTCCTCCTGTATCCATAAACCCTCTCCTCATAATCCATACTAGGTACTTAAAAGAAAGTCAAACTCTCATAAGACACCCCTGATGTTCCTAATATCAACTTCCTTGATGTTTCTCGGCCATCGGGAGAATACAATCATTCACCCAAGGACACCTTTTCATGATTATGCATACCATTCCCTCAGCGGCTCTACATATTGATAGCCCCTGGCCCTTCTACGAAAGGCAAGATTTCCTCAGGCAATGCTTCTCTCTATACGCCTCTTGGCCCCTAAACCCCTATGATCATCCTGGGATTCGAAAACCCTTTGAGATACAATTTACCATCCTCTTTCACAACCCTGCCTGAATATGGTGGAACGTCTCTAATGAGATTACCAAGGACCATGAAAAGTCGTTCCATTCAAGATGATGTCCCAGCTGCATGAGTTTAAACTGTGCCAATCCCCAACCGTCATTTATGCTAGATAAATGAGTACGATAGGAACCTTTCTTCCACACTCCTTATTGATACATATGTACTCAAAACCATTCAGATGTCACATACCCTTTCCAAGCCACCCCGGGTGGTTTTTATAATTCTCCAAGCCAACCATGGTGGTTTCCTTAAGCCAGACATCCATGAAGTCCTATGGACATTAGAAATGGAGAGTCTTTGACATAAGGAAACCTCTTTACAACTATGCATACCATTCCCTCAGCGGCTCTACATATTGATCTTCCCTGGCCGGTTTACCAAAGGCAATATTTCCATAGGCGATGCACTTCCCAACTCTGCACACTGATACGGCTCCCATGCCTTGAGACAGTCCCTGCATATTGTTCAAATCTAAACATGCTCCCTTCACATGCGTCTAAAAGATATTGAGACATATTTAAATCAATCAAACCTCATTGGGGCCCTCACTCCACCATACTTGTTCAAATCTGTTCGACCTAATATATCAGTCATGATAGTCTTGAAGGAGGGACATTAAACCACTCACAAAAAGAGGTACAAAGTCTATTAGGCTGAATACTTGAAAAGGGAGACCTATGAAAAATTCGGGCCATACCAACTGGGCACACAATAAATGGGCCCAGGAAAAATTAGGGCATTAAAAGAAAAGACAAAATATTTGTGGGGTTTTTCTACAAAATCCTAGAAATAGTCAAACTATGCTCGCTGGATCCCATGGTCTAGGAAATAGTTAGAGTTATTTTTCTTGAGTTATGATTAATTATGATTCAGTGAGTTGTTATTTACACAACAATTGTTCCAGTAACATTAAAATTTTACGTGGAAAAGAGATTGACAGAGATTGTATTCCGTTTGAACAAAAAGGGAGGAAGTCCACTAGCTGGGGTCTCTACCTCACAAAAAAAGGGGTAAGTAAAACTGAGAGTACAAGAATGGCTATGATAGTCATAAAGGATCCTGACTCACTCACTCCACCAGATCAATAACTGAGCAGTGAAGGTTGTTGCAAGACTACTCCAGCATGACCTTATCCATGGCTTCAACCTCAGCCACCGAACGACTATGTTCCACTATTGTTTGGAGATCGTTAATTCCTTTCCTGGTGGCTTCAAGACCACCAGTCATAGCTGATAACTGATCCCTCAGCATCGCTGCCCATTCTTCACATTCTTGAAACTCAGAGGATAGGATAGCCGCCTGATCTCGAGAGATCGCCTCCTGTGCTATTATCTAATGGATTGTATCATGTCTTCCTCTAGGGCTCGGATCCCGCAATGAGTGACATCAAGGTGAGCAAGTTTGCTTTCACTAGTGGCAACTTCTTCATGGGCCATGAAAACATGGAAATAAAGAGAATGGAACTGCTGATAGTCAAATCCATCTGACCCCAAACCCAGGAAGAGCTATTGAAGCGCTTCAGTTTTAGTTTCCATATCAGCTAGAGGAGTTTCGACAACAGTCGCGTAAATCTGGGGTCAGGCCCACCTACGCACTGCTCAGTGGTCTGGCATGACATGAGGATCTTTGGTATCCTCACAGGATATAACGGGAGAAATGTCTAGAATTTTAATCAGTATAGGCATGTCCACGCCAGAAGATGATTCCGAAGCTGGAAGGTCTGAATCTTTTAACCCCGTCTCGGGCTTGGGAATCTTGTTTCTGAGTCCAGTATCGGTCGGTAAAAATTCAGGAATTGTCTCGTTGGGACCCAAAGCCACAGGGTCATCCTCATCTAAATCCAAGAAGGTTGGTTTCATCTAAACATCGGCCACAGAAGGGCAGGAAGAGGAGAATCCATTGAGTCGCTTTGGCTGAAGAGCCATCAGTCGGTCCTCCCTCAGAGCCGATGATAAAGGTACGGTAGGCACAAAAGCCGCAATGACTCCTGACTTGGGAACCTTCCAGACAGCTTTCCCAAGGATCCCATTGGGGTAATGTTTTACCCACATCCTTGCGTACTCCAAGGATAGGCTCGCAGCCTCTCTCATATCATGCAAGAGAATGCTCGTGTTAGATCCCTCCCGCATCAGCATCAACCACCATTGACGGAGAGTGGTCGGGTTGTAACACCCCGAGCTTCCACGATATGCCTCTCTTTCAATAATGCAATAGCTTGCATTGTACGCAAGTTCGAGTTCTAAAACACCGCGACTAATCAAAGTAGCCGTTATGAATAGTAATAACCACCTTTTAAAATTATAGAAATTTTATATTTCAAAATGGACTTCATTTTTGTATTCATAATATCGAAATTAGCCTATGTTGAATTTTTGGTATTTTTTTGAGAACTTCTAACTTTTTATGAATAGTGAAAATTACTTAAAAACAACTTTTTTAATCAAAATAATTTATAATGATAAATTATACTATTTAGTGGTTTTTAAGTATAATTATAATATATTTTTACCATTTTATCAAATGGTGGTCATTAGAATTAATTTAACATTGAAATTGGACATAAACAATTGCCAATCTTTTGATATAAATTGTTTCTTAAAAACACGCTATTTGTTGTGACAGCGGGAATTAATTATAAAATTAATTAATGAAACTTATATGTTTGGAATTTTTTAAAATAGACATCATTTTTGAATTCGGAATATCAATTATAGATTAGGGTGAAATTTTGGCATTGTTCTGAAAAACTTCAATTTTTGATGAATAGTGAAACCACTAAGTGGTAGTTAAATAACTGATTTTTCATTTAAATTAAAGATTACCACTTCTGTGATTTTATTTTCAAAAATCCGACATACATGGTTGTCATTAATAAGTAAAATTTTGTTCAATGAGATTAAAATAATTTTTTGGTGAATAGTAACTTTTAAGTTCTCAATCGCGATTAGAGGTAATTAGTGTAGTTTAAGGTAAAAACAATGTTTTAATAATATGATATGAGCTTGACACTTGTCCTACTCCTATTGGATGAGTCATGACCGACCAAGACAACCCATGGGTCAACTTGGGGACCCCATGGAGCCACTTTAGTTGGAAAATGACATTAATATATATTTATTTAATGATAAAATTAAATTCACACAAACATGAGTTGTTTTACTAAAATAGTTTTTAAGTGGGGTTACACAAGTCCAAATTTTGACTATAAATATTCATTAGAAAGATAAAACGATTTCCTACATCATAGTAGTTTTTTTATAATTTTTAGACATTAAATAAATTAAATTATTCCTGACATCGTTATGATGCAGCGATGACCTCATTATTTAACGATTTTAATAAAATTAAAAGATAATGTAAAATACAAGGCTTACACTTGTCCAAAGACTATTGGATGGGTATATTTCGAACCCTTATCACCTTATCCACACATTATATTAGTGTGGGACCTTTATAATCCAAAAATAATTGTGTAATAATGTAGCATTTCAATCTTTCCAAAAGAGCCCCTCCTCTCCACTTATAAAAGGCCCCCACCTCTCCCACCTCATTTACACTTTCAATCCATTTGGCTCGGCCAACCTCTGCCCAAATACTCTCCAAACTTCCCCCTCTTACTCCTAGAATCCTCACTTTGGGCATAACTCTTCCCAAGGAATCCTTTGGCTCAAATCAAAAAGAGTTACCCGATTTTGAGGTAATGTCTTCTCTAATGTTGATTTGTTTTATTTTTCTTCTCCAACCCCCTAAACTCTTTTTATTCATTTCTTTTGTAACAAAAACAGTATCCTAAATATAGTAGGATGTTGTTATAGGAAGGATTCGAGCTACACTTACACACACCTACATCTAATGGTTAAAGAACATACGGTTTCTGTGGATGGCGAATTTCTTCCTCACGAAACGATGATTGTTCAACACTCATATAACACCTCAAAGGTGGCCATTATGATGTCAATATATTTATATATGATATATAATATGTTTATGTTTTACTTATTCTTCTGTATTTCTCATTTATGGCATACTTTATGATTTCCATTAATGGTAAACGCGATAATTTCATTTTAGGAAGTGCGGACTACCAGCCCCTCAAAGTGATTTGAATCGTTAATGCCATATGTGGGATGTATAAAGGATGGAGTAAATGGTATTACACACTATATTATACTGGAATTATATTATACATTTATATCATTATGAAATCATTCCATTAAATATGAAATAGAAATGAAAGTAGCGTTCATGCGTACGTACGGCTTACCGTCTCCATTAACGGTGCATTTCATTTCTTACCTCTAAATGTTACGTAATGTTATAAATGAATGTATATACTGGATATATATGATATATATGAAATATAAATCATGAATATAATTCTGGAGATAATGGATATTCTACCACATAAACAACTTGTAATTATAAGAAGTTTATTGTTGACTCAAGTACCAAAGATCGACAAAACGACCCTTATTAACTTAAATAATTAAATAATGTTCATAACATGGTAACAAGGGATATAAAAGGAATAATGAACATTAAAAAGGTTCTTAAGTAAATATAAATTAACTCTAGTTTATTATTCAGGAGGTTAAAGAATGGTCGAGTCAGGACAAGACGCAAGGTACGAGAACTTCTTCACCCAATTTTTATTCTTTTGGTTAATCTCCTACTTTCAAATTATGTCATTATATTATTATTTCATATCTTTTATTTGTACTTTATTTATGTGTACTTATAGTGAATACACATAGTATATCTATTTTATTTTAATAATGATCTTTTTAAGGACTTCGTCTCAATCTCCTTTCATTGAGGCATATTCGGCTTTATACACAACTTTCTTTTATACGGTGTATAAACCCCTTTGACTTTTATGTTTATTCAAAAGGAATATTTTTTATACGAAGTGTTTTACTAAATGACAAAAAGGGAATGTTTTTCTTTCCTTACTTACGCGGCGACAACAACTTCTCCGCCTCCGTGACCATTATTTGAGTTTCGGCTTCCTCTACAAGCCATCATTTTTTTTAATGAAAAATAAATACAAAGTTTTAACTTTCTTTTATTTTGGTATTGAAAATGGTTTTGAAAGAGTTTTTATTATATCAATGTGTTGTATTGATATCTTGTGATTGAAATGTGGAAATGTTATGTTTCCTTTATGCATGTTTTATGTGATACGATTATGTTTTGGTTTATTATATGTTTAAACCTATTCATATGAGGAGTGCATTGGACATAATAAGTGACGGATGGATCCCGCTATAGCTCCTAGATGCATCGGTAGGTCTCATGAGACAACTAGATGTGGAATTGGCCGAGGGCCTTTCCCAATTTGATTTATGATTTTGGCCGAGGCCTTAATCATTTTAGACGTCTTGGCCGAGGCCTTGACAAAATATTTCAGAATGTCTGGCATTATGCATTCCATCATTATGAAAGTGGTTGATGATATTTCATGTGATTATTCGACCAGTAGAATATCCATGTGAAGAAGTAAATGTCATTATCTCATTGTACGTTTTCCATATTATGTTGATGTTCAAGATTAAAAGGCTTTTGTTTTAGTTATACATTGCCTTAAATGTTTATGTTTATTTATGAAGGCCTCCGTAATATTGTTATCCTTACTGAGCATCTGAGCTCACCCCTTTCAATGTTTTAATATTTTCCAGGATGTGAAGAAGTGTATTATGACTGAATTGCAAGAATAGTCAGTGAGGATATGAGTGTGGACTCTGAAGACCATGTTATTGTAGTTTGTTTACTTTTTGATGTAATGAAAGAATTATGAATGTATCTAGTGTTTCCAAGGCTACTAAACTAATCGGTCTTTCGAGACTTGATCTTTTGTGATCATGCCAATGTTACGAAGTAATGCACCGACTCTGGGTAGCTGGGGTCGGGGCGTTACAGTTGGTATCAGAGGCAGTTTAGTACTAACCTTGGAAGCTAGATTTAGATAAACTCTGATTAGAGCACATAACCCGAAGATAGACTTTGAGGATTAGTATAGAAGAACTTCCTAGAATTTTGGTATTATAGAGATGTTATGAGTTTTCCGAGCAATACATCTCTGTCTGGATACGAGCAGGTAGAGGCGGCTCTGGCACAGATGTTCCTAGGGGTAAAACCCGAAAACACCGCTTTGAGCTAGACTCGAACAGGAACTGGTGCACGACAACGGGCCTTGCTGCACTCTTGGTTACGACACTCCCGGGGGATATGCTTAGGATAATTCCCATTTTCTTTACAAACCACTATGAAGGGTTACGAGTATATACTTCCTCAGAGAAAACATTTTTATGGATTATATCCATAAATAGTTCAATTTATGTTAAGTATCTTACAAGTATGGAATTATGTATTTTGATTCATAAACTTATATAGTTTATGCCATTGTATAGAAATGGAGCCTAGTGGAAGGAATAGAAACCGTATCAATGCACGCACTCCGTGTAGGGACTGCCCTCCTGCTCATGATAATTATTGTGGATCTGGAGATACAACTGGTGCTGATCAACTTATTACCATACTGGGACAAATCACTCAAGTTATGAATAATAACCTTACTCGTATGGATCACCCTGATCCACAATGTGGAGGACCAATGTTAGACCGCTTCATGAGGCAACAACCACGAACATTTAATGGGGCTACAAATCCGTTAGTAGCTGAGCAATGGATAAACTCCTTAGAGAAAATATTCCACGCCTTGGGGAGTAGCGAAAGGGAGAAGGTTATCATGGCAGTTTACCGCCTCACTGGAGATTCCGATCAATGGTGGTCACTAATTCAAAACACAAAGGAAGATGATGAATTAACAAACATGGAATGGCAGGAGTTCAAAGAGATGTTCTTAGAAAAATACTTTCCTCGAGACCATCGAGCAGATATGGAAAGGCAATTTCTGAGTTTGAGGCAGAAGGAGGATGAGAATGTAGCAAAGTATGAGGCTAACTTTACAAGGTTAGCGAGACATGCTGCCGATTATATACGCAACCCAATGAGTAAGATTGATCGTTTCTTTGATGGGTTAAAACCATTTCTCCGTCGAGCATTAGTCTCACAAACCTTCTCATCATATGAAGATATTGTCTCGTGTTCTATCAAGACAGAAAAGGAATTCTCTAAGTCTTATGACAACAAAGTAAAGCAAGAGAAGAAGAGAACGGTGGAACAAGAGACAGATAAAGGGAAAAAGGGAAAGAAGGATTTTCCATTATGCGATAGTTGTGGGAAGAATCACCCTGGTACTTGCCTAAAAGGAATGGGAGTTTGTTATAAATGTGGAGAAAAGGGTCACCAGGCTCGTGATTGCAAGGGAAAGAAAGAGGATATCAAAGTTGAATGCTACAATTGTAGAGAAATGGGTCATTATGCAAATGAATGTCCTAAGCGTCAGGGAAACTTACCTCAGAAAAGGCCAAGGGATCAAGGCCAATCTTATGCTGTAACTATAGTTGAAGCGGAATAATTAATGTATTGGTGCTTTTGGACTCAAGGATTATATTCTGGTTATAAGAATAATGTGATATATATATATATATATGTGGATTGTACTGCATTAATTTTTGATTTCAGTAAGGTTTTAATATGATTAAGGTAGTCATATTTTTAGTATGTGACAATAAGAGGAACTTTTCTTTGCTTGGGGAATCTGATGTTACAATTGATTTTGGAATTAAGAGACCTTTTAGAGAAAGTCTGGACAGAGGTATTTTGGATAACTATAAAGGTTGGAGTGGATTAAGTTGATCTTTGGATAGTATTGTTTAAGGTTAAAGCATTTCTGAAGATTATTTTTGGAATAGTATAGTACTATATTTTTAGGAAAAGGACAACCTGCAGGGTGGGGCATAACCCGTCGCGTCGGACAAAGCTGCAGGAATCGAACCCACAACCATAGTGCGACATGCCATTATTTCCTACCACTAGCCTACAGGAAGTCCCTGGTTATTAGAAAATAATTTTACTAATCTAAATTGTATGTGTTAACATTTGGAACCTTATACAATTAGGAAAAGTATAATATTTTTGGGTTCTATTATCTTTTTGAGTGAAAGGTGAGTTGTAGGTTGAAACTCTAATTGTCAGCCATAAATATATATATACCTATCTATTATTCAATGAATAAATTAATTCTTAAAGTTTAGAAAAGGGATATTAAAACAAAAAAATGCGTTATCCTAATACCTTATGTCTTGTTGAACTGATGATATTTTAAATCAACATAGATTGAAGGCTTTGATGCCCTCAATTTGATAGTTGATTGTGATTGATGACCTCAATCACTCCCTACGAATATTTACGTTTTTCCTCCAATTATATGTCTCTAATTGCCACCAATGTTCTCCTAATCAAGATCATAATTGGGTGGTGACTTTTTCATTTCCCTTTCCCTCTTATTAAGGCTAAATTTTATTAACCTTATTTCCGATGTGGGTTTTCCACAAAGTTATTTTCTATTTTCAACCTTTTATTTTCAAAGAAAAATATCAAATTGCGAGGACGCAATTTATTGAAGGAGGGTAGAATGTAATACCCTGAGCTTCCATGATATGCCTCTCTTCCAATAATGCAATAGCTTGCATTGTACGTAAGTTGGAGTTCTAAAACACCGCGACTAATCAAAGTAGCCGTTATGAATAGTAATAACCACCTTTTAAAATTATAGAAATTTTATATTTCAAAATGGACTTCATTTTTGTATTCGTAATATCGAAATTAGCCTATGTTGAATTTTTGGTATTTTTCTGAGAACTTCTAACTTTTTATGAATAGTGAAAATTCCTTAAAAACAACTTTTTTAATCAAAATAATTTATAGTGATAAATTATACTATTTAGTAGTTTTTAAGTATAATTAGAATATATTTTTACCATTTTATCCAATGGTGGTCATTATAATTAATTTAACATTGAAATTGGACATAAACAATTGCCAATCTTTTGATATAAATTGTTTCTTAAAAACACGCTATTTGTTGTGACAGCGGGAATTAATTATAAAATTAATTAATGCAAATTATATGTTTGGAATTTTTTAAAATAGACAACATTTTTGAATTCGGAATATCAATTATAGCTTAGGGTGAAATTTTGGCATTGTTCTGAAAAACTTCAATTTTTGATGAATAGTGAAACCACTAAGTGGTAGTTAAATAACTGATTTTTCATTTAAATGAAATATTACCACTTCTGTGATTTGATTTTCAAAAATCCGACATACATGGTTGTCATTAAGAAGTAAAATGTGGTTCAATGAGATTAAAATAATTTTTATTGAATAGTAACTTTTAAGTTCTTAATCGCGATTAGAGGTAATTAGTGTAGTTTAAGGTAAAAACAATGTTTTAATAATATGATATGAGCTTGACACTTGTTCTACTTCTATTGGATGAGTCATGTCCGACCAAGACAACCCATGGGTCAACTTGGGGACCCCATGGAGCCACTTTATTTGGAAAATGACATTAATATATATTTATTTAATGTTAAAATTAAATTGACACAAACATGAGTTATTTTACTAAAACAGTTTTTAATTGGGGTTACACAAGTCCAAAATTTGACTATAAATATTCATTAGAAATCTAACACGATTTCCTACATCATAGTATTTTTTTATAATTTTTAGACATTAAATAAATTAAATTATTTATGACATCGTTATGATGCAGCGATGACCTCATTATTTAACGATTTTAATAAAATGAAAAGATAATGTAAACTACAAGGCTTACACTTGTCCAAAGACTATTGGATGGGTAGATTGCGAACCCTTATCAGCTTAGCCACGCATTATATAAGTTTGGTACCTTTAGAATCTGAAAAGAATTGTGTAATAATGTAACATTTCAATCTTTTTAAAAGAGCCCCTCCTCTCCACTTATAAAAGGCCCCCACCTCTCCCACATCATTTACACTTTCAAGCCATTTAGCTCGGCCAAACGCTGCCCAAATACTCTCCCAACGTCCCCCTATTACTCCTAGAAGCCTCACTTTGGGCAGAACTCTTCCCAATGAAGCCTTTGGCTCAAATCAAAAAGAGTTACCCGATTTTGAGGTAATGTCTTCTCTAATGTTGTTTTGTTTTATTTTTCTTCTCCAACCCCCTAAACTCTTTTTATTCATTTCTTTTGTAACAAAAACAGTATCCTCAATATACTAGGATGTTGTTATAGGAAGGATTCGAGCTACACTTACACGCACCTACATCTAATGGTTAATGAACATGCGGTTTCTGTGGATGGCGAATTTCTGCCTCACGAAATGATGATTGTTCAACACTCATATAACACCTCAAAGGTGGCCATTATGATGTCACTATATTTATATATGATATATAATATGTTTATGTTTTACTTATGCTTCTGTATTTCTCATTTATGGCATACTTTATGATTTCCATTATGGGTAAACACGATAATTTCATTTTAGGAAGTGCGGACTACCGCCCCCTCAAAGTGATTTGAATCGTTAATGCCATATGTGGGATGTATAAAGGATGGAGTAAATGGTATTATACACTATATTATACTGGAATTATATTATACATTTATGTCATTATGATTTCATTCCATTAAATATGAAACAGAAATGAAAGTAGCGTTCATGCGTACGTACGGCTTACCGTCTCCATTAACGGTGCATTTCATTTCTTACCTCTAAATGTTACGTAATGTTATAAATGAATGTATATACTGGATATATATGATATATATGAAATATAAATCATGAATATAATTCTGGAGATAATGGATATTCTACCACATAAACAACTTGTAATTATAAGAAGTTTATTGTTGACTCAAGTACCAAAGATCGACAAAACGACTGTTATTAACTTAAATAATTAAATAATGTTCATAACATGGTAATAAGGGATATAAAAGGAATAATGAACATGAAAAAGGTTCTTAAGTAAATATAAATTAACTCTAGTTTATTATTCAGGAGGTTAAAGAACGGTCGAGTTAGGACAAGACGCAAGGTAAGGGAACTTCTTCACCCAATTTCCATTCTTTTGGTTAATCTCCTACTTTCAAATTATGTCATTATATTATTATTTCATATATTTTATTTGTACATTATTTATGTTTACTTATAGTGAATACAAATTGTATATCTATTTTATTTTAAAAATGATCTTTTTAAGGACTTCGTCTCAACCTCCTTTCATTGAGGCATATTCGGCTTTATACACAACTTTCTTTCATACGGTGTATAAACCCCTTTGAATTTTATGTTTATTCAAAAGGAATCTTTTTTATACGAAGTGTTTTAATAAATGACAAAAAGGGAATGTTTTTCTTTCCTTACTTACGCTGCGACAACAAATTCTCCGCCGCCGTGACCATTATTTGAGTTTCGGCTTCCTCTACAAGCCATCATTTTTTTAATGAAAAATAAATAAAAAGTTTTAACTTTCTTTTATTTTGGTATTGAAAATGGTTTTGAAAGCGTTTTTATTATATCAATGTGTTGTATTGATATCTTGTGATTGAAATGTGGAAATGTTATGTTTTCTTTATGAATGTTTTATGTGATACGATTATGTTTTGGTTTATGATATGTTTAAAACTATTCATATGAGGAATGCATTGGACTTAATAAGTGACGGGTGGAGCCCGCTATAGCTCCTCGATGCATCGGTAGGTCTCATGAGACAAATAGATGTGGAATTGGCCGAGGCCCTTTCCCAATTTGATTTATGGTTTTGGCCGAGGCCTTAATCATTTTAGACGTCTTGGCCGAGGCCTTGACAAAATGTTTCAGAATGTCTGGAATTATGCATTCCATCATTATGAAAGTGGTTGATGATATTTCATGTGATTATTCGACCAGTAGAATATCCATGTGAATAAGTAAATGGCATTATCTCATTGTACTTTTTCCATATTATGTTGATGTTCAAGTTTAAAAGGCTTTTGTTTTAATTATACATTGCCTTAAATGATTATGTTTATTTATGAAGGCTTCTGCAATATTGTTATCCTTACTGAGCATCTGAGCTCACCCCTTTCAATGTTTTAATATTTTCCAGGATGTGAAGAAGTGTATTATGACTGACCTGCAAGAATAGTCAGTGAGGATATGAGTGTGGACTATGAAGACCATGTTATTGTAGTTTGTTTACTTTTTGATGTAATGAAAGAATTATGAATGTATCATGTTCATGTTTTCAAAAAATGGTTCCATGTATGTTTAAAGTTCTTTTTTCCCATTTTTTTGACTTTTACTACATTGTATGTAAGGAATATTTCTTTTGTTTACCATATGAGGAAATTTTTTACTTTTCTAAAAAAATTAGGAGGAGAATGTTTTTTTATCTTCTACAGCATGAAAATATTTTTACAGTTTCATATTTCTTAATTTTTAAGAATCTTATTCTATAATTTTTCATGGTTATTTTTAATAAAATCTTTTTCTTTTAAAATTTTGTGGCATTTTTTGAAAATATAATGATTTTTAAGTTGAAAGGATATTTTCCTCAAGAATTCATTTCAAGCATTTAATCAAATCTATTTCCCATCCAAGATTACATTATTTATTATGTTTATGTTTCAAGTATAACGTCTCTATTATTTACATGGTTTGTTTGTTCTTATGATGAAATTATATCAATTTGTTTTATATGGATTAAGTTATGATGGGATGATGTTTTTGAAACCCTTTTTATACTTTGGGATATGATGAAAGATTATTTCGTGGAACAAGTAAGAATGATTTCAGTATGAGATGGGTGGGTCCTATATCTCCCTCCAATGCATTGGGTAAAGATTTATATTTAATGAGATATACATGGCTGGAATGGTAAGTTAATTTGGTTCAGTGTTACAGGACTGGAACAATGAGTGAAATCGATTCAGAAAGGGACTTTTTCCACTAAGATCGTCTTGGAAGCAATGCATTGGCTAATATGGAAATCATATCATGTGATTAATGGTTTGACAGAATTACATGTTTCATTTCCATGCTATTTTATCATGATCGATGTTCTTTTTATGATATATTCCTTACGTCTTTGCTCAAGATTTTTAATTTTAGATTTTATGTTCATGTTTTTTCATTCAAATGTTTATGGATTGTTTTATATTCTCTATGTTTACCCTTTTTGAGAATTTTAGCTTCCCTTGTTATGTTTTCTTTTCCCCAGAATATAAATAAAGGTTTTAGGTAAGAAAACAAAAGGGGAAGATCTTTATGGGAGATTTTGAAGATCCTTAACCATGATTAGAATATTATTTTTCCGAATTTCCAAAGACACTGAACTATTACGGTCCTTGTTTTTTTGTTATGTATTAAGTATTCTGCAGAAGTAAGGTAATTTCAATGTACATCAAGCTTTGGTCTCTACAGTATAAAGGGTCTATATTGTATTTTATTTATCACTCTATAATTGTTATTAATTTCATAAATTTTATTTTCTTTTATACAGTGGTTTTCTGTCATCATATTCCTTGTTGAATTTATTAACCCCACTTTAATGTACTAAAAAGATCATTTACCCTGGAGTGATCATGAAAATGATCCTACAAGTGTATAAATTATTAGAATGTGTTTTTTAGGTGTTTAAGTAGTAAGTGATGAGTATATTTTGAATTAATTTCATGAATCCTTCTCAAGTTAATTAAATTGAAATTGTTAAAAAATGAATTCATCCAATCCACCCTGAGCAATAACCTAAGATCAAATAATTATCTCATAATTTGAATTCACATAGATCAATTAGTTCCCTTTTAAAACCATATAAAATCAACTAATGTTCATCACTTCATTTCCAATAATCCTTCTCTTTATATTGTGTGTCTATAAGTTCTTCTTAGGACATTGAGGATTTGACAATGCACACTGCATAGAAATCAATGGCTTAACCATTAGGACTTGGGTAAATTTGGGTGAGGCCAAATTTTGGCATCATTTCGAGGGACCATGTAAGATCCATAGATCAAAAACCTTCCCTCTTCACACTGATTCTTCTATTTTTATCCTATTTCACTTATCTTTTCCTTTTTGTGATTTTTTTCTTTTGGTGCATGTATGCCTACACCCACGATAACTCAAACTGATTAGTTAGGGAGAAATTCCTAGGATATGAGAGAAAGGTTCCCCAAAGGGATTGTTTACATTTGATAAAAATATTCTTAAAACTCAAAATCCACTAATTAAAACCATTTCAATAGAGGTTATTCCATGAAATCAAATGGTAAACCCTTTTGGGGATAAAATGGTAAACTCAAACCAAGTATCTCTATACATAGAGAATGTAGTCGATCAAAGAATGAATGACTACCTCACTAAATTTTGGACCAATGAACCCTCACTAGTTAGACACAATTACCAAGGATATTACAAAAACATTTTTAAACACCATTTCTTAAAACACCTTACCAAATTCCATGGAATGGACTACGAGATTCCAGAACATCACGTTAAATAAGATCACTGACATTGTAGAAACCATGTGTCCACCACATCAACTAAAATCTACTAAGATGAGGATCTTTCCTTTTTCATTAAATTATCAAGATAAAAACTGGATAAACAATTTGAGACCATCATCCATCAAATATTGGAACTAATTACTATGAGAATTAGAAAAAAATAAATTCCCCACCACAAAACAATTTCACATAAAAAGAGAATAAAATACCTTTTTAAACATAGGGAGATTCATTCTATGAAACATGGTGGAGGTTAAAAGACACCATTAAAATTGTTCCACACCATGGTTTTTCTATTCCTTAACAAGTGAAAATTTTCTATGATGGGTTGGGAATAAGGATCAAACAATTCATTGTCATGATGTGTAATGTGACCTTTAAAAACAAAAACCTAAATAATGCTTACAAGTATCTAGAAATCCATTCCGAATAAAACAAAACATGGGGAACATCACCGAATTCAAGAAATCCTTAAAGAACAACTATAATGCATACAATTAGAGAATAGGAAAGCATCTGGTCTAAACTCACTTCACTCATTAGGAAGGTTGAAGAGATATACCTTAGGAAAATCCTTGATATCCAAACTGTAGGCCATCTTTGGACAATTTGTGACAAACATGACCACAAAAAAGAAAAGTCAAGAACCATTCCATACATCAAGGATGTTCTTCTAGGAGGACCACCTGTTGAAGTAAATTCCTTAAAATTTAAAAATCCCCAATACCAAAACTCATTCAACCCAAGGTATAATGACCACCCAAGATTTTGATGGAAAGATAACCAACAACCGAGCCTATGACACGGAACAAAACCCTACACTAAAAAAATTTTACAAAACCAAAACCAATTACAACCAAAACTAGTCCAATACCAACATCCTCCTATACAATACCAACAACCGAACCAGAAAACTATCCAATAACCAAAGTATACTCTTTCGATAAACCAAAAAACCCTAGGCCACACCCAATTTTTCCCTCTCCCAATCCTTGAACCGGTGTGTAAAAAAGGGAGAATATTAAATCATATGTATATTACCTTAAGAAATAACTTCAAACCATTAAAACTATAAAGTCACACATTCCTACACAGGCCATTCCACAAAAAATATAAATGGGAGAGTTGTGTTCCACTCAAACAACTCATGAACAACTAAAGGTTGTAATAGTTTTATGAAATCAGAAATCAATTCATAAAAATGAAAAAAATAATTCAGAAAAAATCTAAATGTTCAAACTCTAATGAAAATTCAAATGAACCACTTGATCAAACTAAAAAACTAATAATAATGTGAAAGAAACAACTCTTCAACAAACAATCCCACAACCTACACTATTTATTTAACACGTGAGGTGGAAAACCATGCCGGAATTGATTGAAACATTGATGGAAATATTCACAAAAGTCATGTTAAACATTCCACACCTTGATTATATTCAAACCATTACTACATACTCAAAATACATAAAGGGCCAATAAACATTTAAGAGGAAATTATTATATAAAATTCAAGAATCCAAAGAACCCTTCCACTAATGAAAAAATACCTAGGATTCCATTATATCAATATTGAACTAGGAGAGAATACAATTTTCACATCCTTGTGATACCTAGGATCTAGTTTCAATATAATTCTCTATATTGTGTACTGCCAGTTGTGCCTAAAAGGGCTCCAACCAACATCTGTCACACGTCAACTTTCTAATCATAGCATTAGGGTTCCAAAGTGGATTTTAAAAGATGTATTCGAAAATGTAGAAATATCCATCTACCATAAATACATCATTGACCTTAAAAACAATACAAACTTAGGTAGAAGGAACAAACCCCACTAATCCTTGGTCATCCCTTCCTTGCAACAATCAAATATGTTATCTGTGTCTGAAATGGGAACATGACCATCACCATTAGAAACATGAGGTTAGACTTGAACATCTATAATCTAAGCTTAAAAATTTGGAATGGTGAGGATATACATGAAGTAAACACGATAAGAAGAAATTATAATAAATCCATAAAACATCATGGAATATTTGAGGAATATTTAAATCAGGATTAGTTTAATTTCCATTGTTCACATGAAGAAAGTTAATATCCTTGGATAGAATCACATTTATATTACTCCTATGATGAAATCTTAAAACCAACAATTAGTGACAAATTTCAAGAAACCACATTCATGGAGACCTCTCTAAATCCCTTCCCTAACACTGATCAAACCAGTAAAGTAGAAAAATAAACTACACATGAGGAATAAATGTTATCTTAAAGTCTAAAAAATTAAATTTCTCTTGATTAAATGTCCCAATCCTCTACTAAAATTTTAAACTACATGGATCTTGAATTGAAATATCTTCCTACTACAATTAACTATGACTTTCTCAGAGAAAATGAAACACAACCTATTGTCATTTGTTTTTCTATTCAATTATATTTTGAGAGAATTATTCTAGATGTCCATAGGAGACACAATAAATCCATTAGATAGACACTATCTAATATTCCTAGGACTACCCCGCTTATTAGGAGTCATATTATTGTTCTAGAATCTGATTCAAAGTCATGTTATCAAAATCAGTTGTTACTCAATCCTAATCTCATGGATGTAGTGGTAAAAGAACATCGTAAATTGTTAAAAGCTATTATCATGAATCCCATAGATGAGAGCGACAGGTTCAACCCGATTTACATGGTTCCAACGAAATATGGAATCATAGTGATAACCAATAAGGATGGATTGATTCTTCCAACTAGAGTGAGTAGTGGCTGGAGAGTCTGCATCGACTATTGGAAGCTATACTCATTTACCAAGAATGACCATTTCCCTTTACTATTCATTGACCGTGTCCTTGAGATTGTTGATGGATATTACTTATACTGTTTCTTAGATAGGTACTCGGGGTAGATTCAGATTGAGGTCTCCCTATAGGATCAAGGGAAGACTACATTCACCCATCCATTCAACACCTTTTCCTTTAAACACATGCCCTTTTGGTTAGGAAATACCCCTAAAACATTCAAGCGGTGCATGATGGGAATCTTATTAGATAAGGTAAATGATTTTCTAGAGGTATTCATGGATTTATTTTCTTTGTTAAGGTATAAATTTGAGGGATTTTTGAGGAATGTGGAGAGAGTTTTGTCAAGATATGAAAAAAAAACATTTGGTACTAAACTGGGAAAAATGCAATTTCAGGGTTAAAGAAGGACTAGTCCATGTCTATCTTGTATTATGTTGGGGGATTGAAGTAGATAAATCCATGGTTGACATCAGGTTTCACCTTCCTTCACCCAAAACTATCAAGGAATTGAGGAATTTTGTAGGACAAACGTGTTTCTGTAGAATATTCATTAGGATCTTTAGTTTAATCGCTCATCCCATTTTTGGTCTTCTACTAAATGATGGTCAATTTATTTTGGAATGAAAGCTATGAGGGTTTATTCTCAACCCTCAAATAATCTCTCAACTCTCCTCTCATCCTGAAATTTCCAAATTAAATCCTTCCATGCAAACTCTGTTGTGATTCTAGTGACTTTTCTTTAGGATCTATGTTAGAACAACATTGTGATAAAACTACTTTTGTAATTTCTTATGGAAGAAAATCCTTAAATGGTGCCCCAATAAACTACAAACCCACTAATAAAGAGTTAATTTATGTTGTATTTTCCATAGAAATGTTTATGTACTACCTATTATGATGCCCCATCACTGTGTTCAGTGACCATTCTGCACTGAAATACTACTCCCAGAAACAAGATGTTAAGGCTAGACTAATTAGGTGGGTCCTTCTCATACAAGAGTTTTACTTCACTATCAAGGATAAAAAGGGTGTTAGAAATGTTTTAGAAGATCATCTCTCTATGATAGAATTTAATGACAAGTTATCTCCATTTTATGTGTCTAATTCATTCCCCGATGAACACCTATACTCAGTGAGTGACTTCCCAAGGTATGCTGACATAGCCAACATCTTAGTTAAAAGAGTCATTCCAAAATTACTAGGGACTCAAGCTAGAAGGAAATTACATTATGATGTCAGGCACTGTGTTTTTTATGATCCATACTTCTATAAGTTCATCCCTAAATAATTCTTTAGGATGTGTCTCCCAGAATCCGAGTAGGAGTCCATCCTTAAATTCCCTCATATTGAAGCATGTGGAGGTCACTTTTCATCTATGAAATCTTTTTTCTAAGATTCTTCATTGTGGTCTCTTATGTCCCACCCTCTCAAAGGACTCATACACAATTTTTCAAAGCTGACCTAGGAGTCAACAAGTAGGGTCCATCACAAAAATGAATCATATTCCACTCACTCCAATATTATTGATTGAAATATTTGATAGTTGGGGAATCAATTTCATGTGACCCTTCCCAAACTCTAAGGTATATTTCTATATCCTTTTAGATTTTGATTATGTCTCAAATTGGGTTGAGGACCTTCTTAAAATAAATCCAATGATCATAAAACCATGTTTATATTTCTCAATAAAAAAATCCTATCTTGTTTTGGTATTCTTAGGGATATCATTAGTGATCGTGGATCTCATTTTTGAAATAGTCCATTCTCCTCACCTATGGACACTTATGGAATTTCTCAACAAAAAGTGTCCACTAATTACCACCAAATACCATTGGTAAAATGGAGTTATCGAGTCATAAAATTAAACAAATTCTTGAGAAAAATGATTCTCCATCTAGGAAATATTGGATGAGCAAACTCTTAGATGCTCTTTAGGAATATTGAACCCCATTTAAATCTGTTTTAGGAATGTCTTCTTATAAGTTGGTTTATGGTAAATCATGCCATTTCTCTGTGGAGATTGAACAAAAGGCCTTTCTGGAAATTAAAAAAATGAATTATGACCTATAATTGGACAAAAAAAACGAAATTAGATAACCATAATCTTGACGAACATGGGATGGAGGCTTATAAAAATTCCATGATCAATAAAGATAAAGTACAAGCCTAAAAATATCAAAATATTAAAACCAAACACATTATACTCAGTAAAACTATTCTTTTTTATAGTTCTAAACTTTATTTACACTAAGGAATGTTGAGATCCAAATGTTTTGGTTTATACATATTGTATAAGGTGTACCCCCATGGGGCTATAGAAATTCAAGATCCCACCATTGGTAAATCCATTATAGTTAATGGTCATAGAGTTAAACCATTCATTGAACCATTTGAAAGATATGAATTTGATGAAGACTTGTATGAACCAACTATAGATGAAGAAAATACTTAATCAATTATGGGTATAATTCAAGCAAGAGATGATAAACAAAAGTGCTGCACAGGAGGAAACCTATGGTTTTCAGGTTTCCAATTGGTTTGAATCATATTTATTTTTAAAATATGTTTAATTTATCATTTTGATATTTAAAAATAATTAGTACCTTATATTATTGATGTGTTATTAAATTATGAGTACGGATGGGTTTGAAAGGGGAGCACCAAATTCGTTTGTGTCACGTGGTGTGATACCTGAGTAATACCTTACCCAAGAATTTAAAAAGAAAACAATGTATCATTAGTTAATTTTATTTTTATGTGTTTTAAGGTTAAAGGAAAAAATACAAAGAAATACATAAAAAATATTTTTATTATAATAATACCTTAGTGTGTCGACCTATTCTTATATTATATGTATTGATTGGTTTTAAAGGGGGGCACCATATCCATCCATGACACATAGTGTGATCTCTAAGTAATTACTTAACAAAAAATTTAAAATTAAGACAATTTATCATCAAATTTTGTTCTTTTTTTTTGTTTTCCCCTGTTCCACTATGGAACTCTGTGAGTGAAATGGATATAAAAGGATTAAATTTGAGCACCACGAATGTCAACTTTAACAACTAGGTGAATTCATTCCATGATTCTCATTTTCAATGTCCTCTTTGAACACCTCTCCCATTCCCCCTTCTATGTTATTTATAAAAACACTAGGGACAATGTTATTCTTTGTTGGGGGGAGATGAAATTAAAAAAAATGCTTTTGTGTGCATAAAAAGGTGTAGAATGAAAGAATTATATAACCTTGAATAAGATAATACACATTGATAAATCTGAAATTGGATATGAAATAATTTTTCATTCATTGATTATTATTTTAATGAAAGTTTAATTTCATGTTCATAGATTTTAGAAGGTTCGGTTGTCCGATGTGATTTTTCACCATTTATAATTTCGTAAATTTAACAAAAATACCCAAGGCACATCCTATAGAATGTGGGTTATTAGTTTGAGTTCTTTGGGTCCCATAATAAATGGAATAGGTTTGGTGATCATTTTAATTTTAACATGAGTACAATAACATAATAATAAAAATAATAATAATTAAAAAAACCAATTGTGTATAGAGAAATGCATTGACCTAATATGTGGATTTGGAACTTGGGGATTGTGACTCTGTAGATGTTTGGCCCATAAATGGGAATTTTATATTTATCTTATATAATTTTTTTATTGAATAAACATGAGATGATTCCTGAGTATGTGAGCTTCAATTAGACCACAACCGTCATTGAACCTAGGAGTCATCGGCAAAGTTGTTCGACATGGGTTGACTCGATTGAGTTCAATTTCAATTTCCATAGAAAAATTGCAAAAAATAGTAAAAATAAAATATAATTTTTTTAAAAAAAATATTAATAAACAACTTAATATTAAAATTTGATTCCTCCTAGCGCTTCCATATTTTCTCCCTTGAATGAAGATTAACCTCCATGTCTTTTGTGATGCATAACACTTCATCACGCTTAATTGAAATTGGATGAAACATGGTGATGAATTTTAAAAAAGGAATCAGTCTAGGATTGGTATTGGGATATTCCTCTAGACCTATCCTATTTTAAATTATTTTTATGGGTTTCATAATTTTTGGGTATGAGATCTTTGGGTGAGCTATGTGTATTAAAATTTTATTATAAATGGGAATTCGAATTTCATATTTTTGAGATATATTTTTCTTTAGACTAGTGAAAATAAAGTTGGCGGTGTGATTATAAAATTAAAAATGATAATATTCATTGTTTATATTGTAATATTCAAGTGTTTTATTATTCATAAACTCCATTTTTAGTGAATTTTACCATTTGAAAATTATTTTACATTATTATTGTAATTTATTATTAATTTTCACTATTACATGGTCCATATATGAACACCTCCTAAAAGACAAGATGATATTGATTTAATTTTCATGTCTCTCATGATATAGGGAACATTTATTTATTTTGGAACACTTTGAGATTGAAATTGGAAGACCGCCAAACATTTATGTTAATGTAGAGGATATCATGTGGAACATTTCATTCAATAGTTTCCCAAGCTAACTTGGACATTCTAATGGATTTTCTAGCATCCCAAGTTGAAGACAAAATTCTAGGACAGATTCTGCCACCCAAAAAAAACACACCATTTAAATCACATCTCGAAATCCAAAAAATATTTTCAGTTGAAAATTTTCAAGAGATTATGGGAAATTCTGGGATACATTTTATTATTTTATGTACCCCGTCAGTTCATCCATCTAAATTTCATTCTGGCACCTCTGATCAGTGGATGCAAGCTAACTGCCACTTTAGGGAAAGAGTGGAGAAGTCTCATATACATTAAGTTTCCACCCACCTTGGCCCACCACAATTAATTAATGATACTTGGACATATGGGGGCTCGACCCAAAGCTTCATAAATACCTATTTAAGGTATTAGTGGTGGAAAATTTTGGGATCTTGGAGCTTTTTTTCATTGTTTTTTTATTATGCCAATTTTTCTTTGTATCATTCTTCTTTATTTAGTAAGTTGTTTAGATCACCTGAGTTTTTAATAAATTTACTTATAATTATATTATTATATTCTTCATCATATAACTTTGATTATTTTTTCTCAATTTGTGAACTTATTCACACCAATAATTTTGAAATTAATCACACAATGGTGGAGTGATTGTTATTTTATTGTTTTTACTCTTTCAATTCCGCCCTTATGAGTCTATATCCTGCTTCTGTTGAGAACATGTCATCAATGGAGGGATAAATCTTTTATGGGTTGATCAAAGGGAGTAAAATGGGTCTAGATTGTATGTTATTTCCCACTCTATAAATTTTATGTGCTAATAAGATCATTTACCTTTGTGTGATCATGAAAATAATCCTACAAGTGTATATGTGATTAGAATGTGGTTGTGAGGTTTTTAACCATTGAGTGATGAGGTTATTTTGAATTCATTTCATGAATCATTTTCGAGTTAATAAATTAAAAATTGTTAAAAATGGAATTCATCCAATCCACCATGAGCAATAACTTTTGATCAACTCATTTTATCATAATTTTAATTCACATAGATTTCTTAGCTCCCTTTTAAAATCATCTAAAATCAACACAATTTGGCCACTTAGTATCCAAAAATCCAGCAATTTATATTTTGTGACTATAGTTTCTTCTTACGTCTCTGAGGATTCGACAACCCAATCTCCACTCCAAGAAACTACGTGACCCTTAGAACATGGGTACATTTTGGAGAGAACAAATTTTGGAATCATTTCTTGGGACCTAGTATGTTCCTTAGACCAAAAACCTTATTTACTCACCCAAATTCATCTATTCTCATAAAAATTCTCTTATATTTTCTTGTTATCCCTTTTTTTCTTTCAGTGCATGTCTGCCTACAATTGTCATAACTCAAACAGATTAGTTAGGGTGGAAAGTATAAGGATAAGTGCGACAAGTGAACCTAATGGATTTTTTACCTTTGATAAAAATATTATTGAAACTCTAAAGTCACCAATTAGAAAAATTCCAATAGAGGGTATTCCATGAAATCAAATGGTAAACCCTTTAGGGGGTCAAATGGGACACCTAAAAAAAGAAGCTCAAAAAATATGGAATGTAGTTGATCAAACCATGAATGACTACCTCACTCTATCTTGGACCAATGTCTCATCATTAATTAGACACAATTCCCAATGATATTCCAACTATATCATTAAACAACGGGTCATAAACAACCTTCCCATATTACATTTAATGGAGTCTAATATTCCCTACCTTCATGTTAAGAAGTTCAATGACATTTTAGAATCCATGTATCACCCAAATCAACTAGAATCAGCTAAGATGAGGCTATTTCCATTTTCATTAAAGGATAGAACTAAAAATTGGCTAAACATATTTTGAACATCATCTATCAACTGTTGTGACTAATTACAAATATAATTTAAAAAAAACTAATTTCCGAACCACAAAAAAATTTAACTTAAAAGAGTATCAGAATATTTTCTGAAAAAGAGGGAGAGGCATTATATGAAACATGGGGGAGGTTCAACGACACCATAAACATGGTTCCACACCATGGTTTTTCTATTCCTAAACAAGTTATTTTTTTTAAGGGTTAGGCCTAGGGATCAATCAATTCATTGACCTAATGTTTAATTGGAACTTTAAAAACAAATCCTCAAATGATGCTTACGCGTATATAAAATCCTTGCTGAACAAAACCAAACACCGTGAACATCACCTTATTCTGAAAAGACAAAGAGAAATACTTTAATGCACACACATATATAAGATGAGATCTTTAGGGATAAACACCATGTACTCACTAGGAAGGTTGAAGAGATAGACCTTAAGAAAATCCATAAATCCAAACTGTAGACCATGTTTGCACAATTTGAAAAAAACAAGACCACAAAATAGAAAACATCCCAACCATTCCATCCATCAAGTATGTTCTTTTATGAGGAAAACCTTCTGAAGTCAATGCACTAAACTTATAAAAGCCCCAATACCAAAAACAATTCCACCCAATATATACTCACCACCTAGGATTATGCTGGAAAGATAACCAACAACCCAACCAACCAAAAGGACCAAAGCCCAACCCTACACAATTTGTTTTAAAACAATAACCAATTCGAACCAAAACCAGTATAATAAGAACATCCTCAAATCCAATACCAAGAACCCATACCGAAACCCATCCAAAAATCAAAGTATCCTCCTAGGATAAACCAACCAACACAAGCCCCCACCCAATCCATCCCTCTCCCAATCCTTGAACAGTTGTGTAAAAAAATGGAGAAAATGAACCCAGATGTCTCTTCCCTTAAACAAGAACATCAAAACTTAAATTCAAGAGAGGCACCAATTCCTTCACAGTCATTTATACAAAAAACATCATGGGGAGAGTCATGTTTCATTCAAAAAAATCTTGAACATCAAAAGGCTGTGACAGTCTCATGAAGCGATAAATCAATTGGGAAAATTGAAAAAATAATTCAGAAACCATATAAATATGCAAAAAAAAAATGAAAATTAAAATTAACAGTATGATAAAAATAAAAAAACTAATAACAATTTTAAAGAAACAAATTTTCTAAAAAAAATACCACAACCTACTCCATTTCCTCAACTCATGAGGGGGGAAACCAGTCCTGAATTGAGTGAAATATTAAGGGAAATATTCTCACAAGTCAAGTTGAACATTCCACTCCCAGATTCTATTCAAAAAATTCCTACATAATCAAAATAACTAAAGGACCTAGGAACATTTTAGAGGAAATTCTCACATAAGAACCAAGTCCATCTGAAAAAAATGATTTCCGAATAATCCAAGGAACCCTTCCACCAAAGATTAATGACCCAAGATTCCCTTACATTAATGTAGAAATAAGAGAGAATAAAATTTTAAATTCCATGTGTAACCAAGTTCCCAAGGAAAATCTCATTCCCTATGTTTTATACTAAAAGTTTGTCCTAGAAGAGCTCCAACCCATATCTTTCACAATTCAACTTACTGATAGTAGAATTAGGGCTCCAAAAGAGATTTTAAATTTTGTTATGGTAAAAGTATAAAATTTCATCTACCCTTATAAAATCATTGTCCATGAAAACAATCCAATCATAGGTAATAAGTAACAAAACACAATCATCCTTGGTTGTAACTTCCTTGAGAAAATAAATATTGTTATCTGAGTCTAAAATGATAACTTCACCGTCACATTTGAAAACATCATTCTATACTTGAACATCTATAATTAAATCTCACAAATAGGGGATGATGAGGATATTCCTGAAGTATACATGGTAGGATGCATTGATAATGAATCCATTGAACATAAAGGAAAATTTGAGGAATGTTTATGTCCGGACGATATTAATTTACTTTGTTCACATAAAGGAAGTTTATCTCCTTGGTTATAATCACTTTCATATTACTTCTATGATGCAATCGCAAGACTGATAATCCGTGAAATATTTCAGGAAAATAGCATCATTGAGACCACTCCAACTCTATTCCCTTACAATGACCAAACCAATATAGTAGCTAAAACATCCAAATATGGGGAATAAATATTATCTCAATGTATAAAAAATAAATTTATCTTGATCCAATGTCCCAATATTTTATTGATATTTTAAACCAACCTGATCTTGAATTTAATGAGCTTCCTACTGCACTTAATTACGCCTTCTTATGAGAAAATGGAACACATCTTATTGTTATTTCTTCTTCTCTTCAAGACGATCATGAGAGTATGCTTTTAGATGTCCTTAAGAGACACAAGAAATATATTATATGGATCCTATCTGGTATTCATGTGATTATCCCTCTTATCGGGAGTCATGGGATTGATCAAGACTCTGATTCAAAGTCATGTTGTCAACCTTATCGGAAACTCAAAACTGCTCTCATGGAAGTAGTGAGAAAAGAACCTATGATATTATTAAAAGTTAGTACCATTTATCCCATATATGAGAGTGAGTGGGTCAACCTAGTTCCCATGGTTCCAAAGAAGGCTATAATCATAGTGATAACTAATAAGGACGTAGAGATTCTTCCAACGAGGTTGAGTAGTGGCTTGAGACTATGCACCGACTAGAGGAAGGTAAAATAATTTACCAAGAAAGAATATTCCCCCATAGAGATCATTGACCATGTATTTGAGAGAGTGGTAGCTCATTCCTTATACTATTTATTATATGGGTACTCGGGGTACAATCAGATTGAGGTCTCCCAAAACGACTAAGGGAAGACTACATTAACCAATCCATTTGGTAATTTCTCCATTAAACGCATGCCCTTCGGATTATGAAATTCCCCTGGATCCCTATAGCGGTGCATGATGAAAATCTTCTCGGAAATGGTAGTGGATTTTCTAGAGGTATTCATGGATGAATTCTCTATGTTTGGGGATACATTTTATGGATGTATGAGGAATATGCAGAGAGTTTTTTCAAAATGGAATGAAAATAATATGGTCACAAACTGGGAAAAATGCCACTTCATGGTTAAATTGGGACTAGTCCTTAGTCATCTTGTCTCAGGTATGGGGTTTAAAGTCAATAAAAACAAGTTTGAAATCATTCATCACCTTTTATCAACCAAAACTATCAATGAAGTGAGGTCATTATTTGGACATACTGGTTTCTATATAGGATATATTAGGAACTTTAGATCAATATCCCATCCCCTTTATGGTCTTCTAGTAATGGATGCTCCATTTTTATCGACATAAAGCTATGAGGGTTTAATCTCAACCCTCAAATCATCTCTCACCTATCCTTTTGTCATGAAATCATCAAATTGGAACATTCCTTTCGAACTCATGTTGGATTCCAGTGAATTTTCTTTTGGAACTACTTTAGGAAAATGTTGTGATTAAACTATTTACATAATTTCTTATACAAGAAAATCCTTAAATGATGCCCAAATAAACTACAAAACATCCGAGAAAGAGTTAATTTATATTTTATTTTCATTAGAAATATTTATGTCATACCTATTAGGATCCCCCATCACTGTGTTCACTAACCATTCTACACTGAAATATCTCTTCCACAAAAAAGATTCCAAGGATAGACTGATTAGGTTAGTCCTTCTCTTATAAGAGTTTGACCTCGCAATCATGGAAAAAATGGTGATGAAAATGTTATAGCTGGTAATCTCTCTAGGGTAGAATTTAATGACAAATTATCTCACTTTTTTGTGTCTGATTCATTCCCTGATGAACACTTAAACTCTGTGAGTGACTGTCTTTGGTATTCCAACATATCCATCTTCTTGGTTACAGGAGTCATTAAAAAATTCATAGGGACTCACTCTAGTAGAAAATCCCTCTATAGTGGTAGTCACTATTAGTTTGATGGTACATACCTCTATATGTTCTGCCCTGACCATGTCATTAGGAGGTGTGTCTTAGAACCAAAATAAGAGTCTATCCTTAAATTATATCATAGTGAAGTATATGGAGTTCACTTTTCTTATATGAAAACTTCTTCTATGGTTCTTTAGTGTGGTCTCTTCTAGAGAACCCTCTCAAGGCACTCTTATACATTTTTTCATTTTTCTCCTATGTGTCAAAATGTAGGATCCATCACAAAAAGGAATAAAATTCCTTTCACTTCAATCTAAGTGATTGAAATATTTGATTGTTTGGGAATTTATTTCATGGGTCCCTTCCCAAACACTAAGTAAAATATGTTTATCATTTTTACTGATGATTATATCTAAAAATGGGTTGATAAATTCCTAAAAAATCCATTAATCATCCAACTTTGATTAGATTTCGTCATAAAAACAACTCTCTAGAATAGGAATTTATAGGGATGTCAATAGTGATAGTGGAACTCATTTTTTTAATCATCCATTCAATGAACACATGGAAAAGTATGGAATTTATCACGATTTTTCCACTGCTTACCAATAATAGACCATTGGTCATGCTAAGATAGGCAATCATGAAATTGAATTTTTTCAGAAAAATGTTAAGCCATCTAGGAAATATTTGTTGAACAAACTCTTAGATTCTCTTTGGGCCTATCAAACTGCATTTAAAAGAATTTTAGGAAGGTACCCTTATAGAATGGCTTATAGTAAAGCATGCCAATTTTCAGTGGATATTGAACATAAGGCCTTTTGGGTAATTAAAAAAATTAATTATTACCTCTCATTGGATGAAACAAAAAGTTAAATTAGATCTCTCTAGACTTGAAGAACTTAGTATGGAGGATTATGAGAAATAAAGGATCAATAAGGCTAAAAAAAATTCTACCAATCTCGAAATAATAAAGCCAAACACATTATATAGGGTAAACCTACTCTTTTTTATAGTTCTAAACTTCATTTACACTAAGTAAAGATGATATCCAGATGGTCAGGTCCATACATAGTGCATAATGTGTACCCCCAGGGGGATGTAGAATTTCATGATCCCAGCAATGGTCAAACCTTTAATGTTAATGTTCATAGAGTCAAACCATTCAATGAAAAATTTCAAAAACATGATGTTGACGAAGAGTTGTGTGAACCAACCATTGATGAGGAAAATACATAAACAATTAAGTTTTTATGTTGATCTAGAGATATTAAACAAAAGTGTTTAATGAGAGGCAACATGTGGTTTTGAACATTTCAAATCAATGTAAATCATATTTATTTTTCAAATAGGTTTAATGAATCATTTTGATATTTAAAAAAATTAGTACCATAGACTATTGACTTTTTTTATGATTATGGATAGGTATGAAAGGGGATCACCATATTCATCCATGTCATGCGGTGTGATCCCTATGAAATAACTTACCTTGAAATTTAAAAAGAAGACAATTTATCATCAGTTTTTTTGGTGTTTTTAGTCTAAAACTAAAATACAAAAAAATATGTAAAAAAAATATTCTAAATATAATAATACCTTCAACTATTGACTTGTTCATTTTTTATGAGTATGGATGGGTATGAAAGGGTATAAATATATTCATCTGTGTCATGGGGTGTGATCCCAGAGTAATTCCTTACCCAGAAATTTAAAACGAAGACATTGTATCATCAGTTTATTTTATTTTTTTGTTTTCCCTTGTTCCTCAATAGAACATTGCATGTGTAATGGATATCAAAGGATTAAATTGGAGAAGCCTTAACATCAAAATAATCCACCAGGTGATGTCATTCCATGAATCTCATTTTCAATGTCCTCTTCAATCACCCCTCCCATACACCTTTATATGTTTTTTTAAACACTGGGGACATTTTAATTCTATGTTAGGGGGAAATAAAATAAAAATTGCTTTTTTGTGCATAAGATTTGTGTGGAAGGAAAATTTTCTATAACAGTGGATGTGATAATAAACATTGAAAACTATAAAAATGGATATCAAATAATTTTTCATGCCATAATTTTGATTTTAATTCAATTTTATGTTCATGTTCATGGATTTTTGAATGTGGAGTTAACCGATGTTCTTTTTTAGTATTTATATTTTAAACCATTTAATAACTAAAAAACACAATGCATACATCCTATAGATTGTGGGGTATTTTTTTTGAGTTTTTGGATACCCATAATAAATGGCATAGGTGTGGTGATCATTTTAATTTTAACTTCATAATTATAAATAATAATATAAATATTTAAAAAATTAATTTCACTTACAGAAATTAATTGACCTAAAGTGTGGATTTCAAAACATGGGGATCAGGAATCCATAGTGTTGTAGCCCAAAGTTGGGAATTCTATCTCTATTTGTGGAATTTTGAATTTGTTTTTAATTGAGAAAACTCGAGATGATTCCTGAGTATATGAGATTCACTTAGTTCCATATGGTCTTTGAGCCTAGGAGTCATCAGCGAAGTCTTGCTACATGGGTTAACTTGATTGAGTACAATTTTAATTACTAATAAAAACGTCCAAAAAAAATACAAAATACATAATTAAAATTATAAAAATTAGAAAAAAAAGAATAATCTAATTAATATTAAAATTTTATTCCTCCAAGAACTTTCATATTTTCTCCTTTGAATAAAGATGAACCCCGTGTCTATTGTGACACACAACACTTCATCATGCTTAATTAAAGATGGATAAAATATGGAACATAATCTGAAAAAAGGAATGGTCTTGGGATTGGGATATGCCTTTGTACCTAGATTGTTTTAAATGATTTTGATGGGTTTTATAATTTTTTTAATGAGAGTTTTGGGTGAGCAATATTTATTAATATGTTTTTGGAAAAGGGAATTCAAATTTCATATTTATGAGATATCTTTTTCTTGGGACTAGAAAAACTGAAGTTGGGGGCGTTATTATCTAATGGAAGAGGATAATATTTATTGTTTATATTATAATATCCTTGTGTTTCATTTTTACTAAACATCATTTTTAGTGCATTTTACAAATTGAACATTATTTCATATTAGGATTGTAATTATTTGTTAAAGTGCACTGTTACATGGTTCATAATTGAACACCTACTAAAAAACGGTGTCAATTTTATTTTCAATTATTCTATGATATAAGGATGAATTCATGACTGTTGAGCATTTGGAGATAAAAGTTGTAATATCATCAAAGTGTGACTTAAAATAACAACATTCTAGGTGAAGTAAACTGGATATCTGCCCATTAAAAGTACTATAAGGGACAATATTTAAGCCCAGTGATTCTAAAACATTATATAAAAATATAGGATATCATGGGGAACATTTTATTCTATAGTGGACTATGATTAGTCGGACGTTTTAATGGATTTCCTTGTATCCCATGTTGAAGACAAAATTCTAAGACAGATTATGCGGCCTAGAAACAGATTCCACCATTTAAATCTTATCTCTCAAAACATAAAATATTTTTTGCTGAAAGATTATAGGGGGTTAGGGGATAGCCGGGGAAGAAATATATCCTTCTATAACCCACTCTTATTCATCCATATTTAAGGAGATATTGGTGCCTATATTTTCTGAATAAAAGTTGGATGACAATTCGAGGCAAGCGTGGAAAGGTCTCCTCTAAATTAATTTTTTTCCCACCTAGGCCCACCTAAATTAATTAAAGAGACATGGAAAGATGGGGGATCAACCTTAGGATTCCATAATTCCTACTTAAGGTATTAATGGTGGAGGATTTGGGGATATTTGTTCTTTGTATTAATTGTAATGTTATTATGATGTTTTGTATTTGCAACATTCTTCTTTCTCGTGTAGGATGTTTGAATCACCTTAGTTTTTATTAAAAGTTATTCTATTTATAATATTCTATTATTATTAATATCAAATTAATATCATTGCCTCATGGTGTGAAATTATTCCAAACAACCCTTTTGATATATTCTTCACACAATGGAATATTGATCATTAATTTTTTGTTTTTATTTCTTTAATTATGCCCTTTTGAATCTACTTCCTCCATTTGTCAGGAACATGTGATCATTGGAGGGTAACTGTTTTATGGGTTGATCAATTAGTTTAAAATGGGGATGTAATTTATATTATTTATCACTCTCTAAATGTTGTTAATTTATTTTATTTGAGTTTCTTTTATTCAATGAATTTCTCTCTTCAATATCCTTATTTAATTTATTCTCCCTACATTTAGGTGCTAAAAAGATCCTTTAGCTTGGAGTGCTCATGAAAATGACCCAACAAGTTTATATGTGATTATAATGTGTTAGTTAGTTTTTTAACTTTTAATTGATGAGTTTATTTTTAATTCATTTCATGAATCCTTCTTGAGTTAATGAAATTTAAATTGTTAAAAAAGGAATTCATCCAATCCACCCCAACCAATTACTTAGGATCAACTCATTTTTTCATAATTTGAATTCACATAGATCTATTAGTTCCCTTTTTAAACCATATGAAATAAACCCATGTTGGCCACTTCATATCAAAAATTCAATCACTTTATATTGTGGGTATATATGTTCCTCTAATATCTCTAAGGGTTCAACAACCCAAGCTCAACTACATGTGACTGCTAAACCCTGAGAACATAGGTAAACATGGGTGAGACCAGCTATTATAACATGCCCATTAAATTTAGTGAAATGAATAAAAATAAATCATTTTTAAATTTTATTATAATGATTTTAAATAATGTAATTTTATTTATAAAAAATTACATAATTTTCAGTAAAGTATTTATATGTTTCAAAACTATTATTTTCACAAAAATATTGATTTTTAATTATTTTTGTAAAGACAAATAAAATTAATTTTCATGATTTTAGAAAATTTATTTAATTAAATAAACTTTATTTTTAAAATAATAATTTAATAATTATCTTAGGGAAAATGTTTGTGGTTTTTTCTGAAAGTTTTCATTTTTTGATGAATAGTGAAATACACAGAGTTTAAATTAAAAAAATTTATTTTTGTTGAAATTATTTATAATGTAAAATTATATTTTAAATATATATTAATGGAAAAATTGTTCAATTATAAATAATTTTATCCAATTTATTTCATTTTAATCAATTTTATTTTGAATTTTGTTATAAAATCATTCTAATCTTTTGATCGTTTTATCATTAAAAAACATGCATTCTTATTGAGACTATGGGATTATTTTAAATTTAATTTTAATAATTATGTGATTTTAATTTGAAAAAATTTATTCCATATTTAGACTCATAATAATTTATGTTATATAGTAAGTTCAACATAATGTTTGACCAAAAATGAATAGTCAAAATAGTCAAAATTAATTATCATGGTAAAGGGAAAAAATGTTTTACATGGTGTTAATCTAAAACATTATGGATAATAGGAAAAAAACCATGTATGACCCACTTTTTATGTTATTATTTAAACCTTTTCTTTTCAATGATCTATAAAGGACCCTTTTGATGGCATTGGGCATGATTAAAACGTCGGTATGATGAAATATTTTCAAAAAATTACAAGTGTGCCACTTAGTTCACTTATAAATGTCTATACCCTCTCATCTATTCTTTACACCATAAAATAACTATTTACATACAATAAAACCCCAAATAAATTCCTAAATTCTATCCTCTCATCCATTAATGCATATTGTTTATAGAAGTCCACACAAGTTAAGATTTTAGTGCAAATCTATGGAGGATACCCGAAAATAGGTAACGTTCATCAATGATCATTTTAATTTTCTTTCTTCTTACACATACATAAATTATTAGTATTCTAAACTGTTAATATAATAAACTAATTAAATTAAAAATAAATATCTTTTTATGTTAATTTCATGACCTGAAACCATATCCACTCCCATCAAATGGGTTATGAAATCATTTTTCGTGTATACCACGGACTACGACCTCATGAAACGATGTCATTATTATTTTTCATTACCACCACTCACAGTTTAACTTGATGATGGATATAATTTATATATATATATTAAATATATGAGATTATTATGATTCCTGGTTTATTATATCACTCATACCTTCTTACTTTCCATTTCATGGGAATACGATAACGTCACTCATTTGAAAGGCGTATTACAGCCTCGTGAAGTGATGTGATCAGTTCATAATTTACATTTCAATGTCTCAAGGATGGGTTTAATAAAAATATTATATATATATGAAATAAAATTTTTCTTTAATCATTATATATCGTTTGACTTTATTTCTTTTAAAACATTAATAAAATGGATACAACATTCTTGTGTATGTACGACCTACAGTCTCCTTGAATGGTGTAATTAATTTTCAATATAAATATTTTATGTATTTATATAAATATATATATTCAGAATATATATGATATTTATATAATGTTTGAAATTATTTATATGATTAAATAACGATCAAATTAATTGGAATAAAAATAAAAAATCAGAATAAATATAAAAAACAAATCAATTATAGCTCAAAAACTGTCATTAACATAGAATTGTTAATAAATGTGTAATAAAAGGTCATAATAATATAATATATAGTATGATATTTATAAATATTGATCATATATATATATTTATAATAAACATATATTTATTATATCGTTGTTTTGTACATGTGTGACGAATGTCAAGACTTAAGGTAAGTGATTTTTTTCTCAATTTTCTTATTTTGAGATGTAGGTTATATAATGCACCTATATTATTTCATGTGGTTCATATAAAGACCCTTTTATAAGTACTATAAATAAATTATTTTTTCTAAATATATTTTATCTTCCAATTTATGTTATTCTGCATGGGTATTATGATTCAATGTTACCATTGTAGTACTGATTTTATTTTACAATAGTGGTTTTTATCATGATTATTTATTATTACGTTTATGATATTAAAATATGATAATACCTCTCTCAATAATGTTATTAATTTTACTCTACTATATTTATTAATGATATCCTAAAGTAATAGTTCCATTTTTTCACTCCTTTTTACAAAAAATATTAGGGAAAAATATTTTAAGAAAAATCATCCTTATTTCTCTCTGCGGTCATAAATATATTTTATATGAAAACCATGTTTTCTAAAAATTTATTCAAAAGTGTCTTATCATATTCCAATTATTTTTATAATAAATCTTTACCCATGTTTTTATTTTATAAAAAATTGAAAATAATTATCGTGTATTGTTTTCAAACAATTCCTAATTGGATTTTACAAAAAAATGTGAAAGGAAATTTTTTTTAACATCTACATCATTAATAAAACCTTACATCATCATAAAAATTGTTTTATTTGAAGACTTATTTGTAATATTTCATGTTTATTTTAAATTAAAATTATTTTAAATTTTTTTTGTTATAAACATATTTTTCATTTTAGAAAGGATATTTACCCTAAGAAATGTTTTAAATAATCAATCAAAATAATTTTCTATCTAAGACAACATATGTTGATGTTAAAAATTCCATTATGGGAATATGATCAAAGGATAATATTCTTATTGTATATATAAATATTTTATATTAATTATGGAACTATTTTTATGAATCCTAGTTCTCTTCCATAGGTTATATATCAACACTGTCTTTATTACACACTTAAACAAGATTTATTACATAAACATGCACTTAAGACAATTCTTATGATTGAGAGGTCTACTTATTTGAGAAATTTGGAAAATTACATAACCACTTAGAACATAAAACCCAATATTTTTATTTAAAACATCTTTTACATGACCACAAAATTCTTTCGTACTTAGCATGCATGGGAGAACCTTAGGATATGCATAAGAAAATGGTGAGCTATAAATCCATGTAAGGGAGTAAATAAGGTATATCATGAATAATACAGTAAATGTTAGGAAGTATGAATATAAATGGATCACAAGATAAACATGAACATAATGTCATGATATATCATGATTATCATAACATGGAAATTCAGCAACAACATTTAACATGATATTAGCATGAGCTAAGGCTCATTGCACATGGATCATGGGTAAAGCCTCATTGAAATTGAATTATCATGAGTAAACTCTCATTTCACTTGAATTGTCATGTGTAAACCCTAAATGATCATGGAGTATCAGGATAATATTTTTAACCCAATGCATTGGAGCGCAATCAAGGCGCACCCTTTATAAACATTTCATTTCATGTATAAGCATGAGACATTGATCTTACAACATGGATTCATTAAGAATCATAATTTATTACATGAATAAGAGATGAGGAATATATATATATTTATGTCCTCAATAAACCGGTACATTTTATTAATGATCAATACACTTGATAAATAAATGGTTATGGTGTTCACTTACACGATGATTTTGGCATGATAATTTTGGTGTAACTTCAGCAGCATAATGACATCAAATAGAAATCATAAAATGGGTTCTGATATACAAAGGGGACTCTCATCAGAAATATATGAAATGGAATGTAAGGGGGTAATGGATTATAATATCCCCACATATTTAATGGATTTTAAATTCATATTATAAAATAATTGCTTGAATGTAAATGAGAATAGAGAGATCTCTTATGGAATTTCAGCATGGTAAGGAGTGTAATTGGGAGGAATTAGTTAGAGATAAAGGGGTATCTCCTAATTATTAAATAATTAGGTAAGTATAGGGGGTGTAAAATCATAAACCAACATTTGTAATTGAAAATACAAGGGTATAGAAACATAAAGAATCTTGGAGAAACATGAGAGAGGAAGAAATCCCTTACATGGAAGTGTGATCCCAAAGGCATAGGAGAAGCTTGATAGTGTATTCCTGGGAAATTGGGCGTGACTTGGGAGGATTTGACAGATATTATGGTAGGGGTTGGTAGAGATCCAAATGGTTTTAGTGAAGATTAATTGGTATTGAGTGGGTTTATATAGGAAAGTATATGGAATTATTTAATATTTTGGGTTTGGACACCACACATTAAACTAATCAAAACCACAAAGCATAACATGGTTTTTAAACCTGGTTTCTTCCAAAGTGGAATGGAAAAAATATTTTATAAGGAAAATTCCATAAATTTTTAAAATATAAGGCTTTCATATAAGGATGTGAGTAACGCTCTCAAGAAGATCATTTTAAAATGTTAAAATGGTTTTTAAGTCTTGGAAGGTCCACTAAGGCTTTGTAAAATAAATAAAACAAACATAAAATCAAATTATTTTTAAGGTAAAACATATATTGGAAGAAAAACCTATTTTAGTTATATTATTACATAACTATTGGGACATTATGATTTCATAAAACACTTTATATATTTAAATGATATTTAATTTTTACCCAAAAATTTGACTGTGTAAGAAAAATATGAAAAATTTACCATTGGATAATATCGATTTCCTGATTCCAAAAATAATATTCATTTTATAAAAATATATTTATAAATATTTTATTTTTTTGTTTTAAAATTAAAACCTACATTTATCAAAAATTTATCGGTTTTCAAAAAAACAGCATTCAAAACATAATAATAATTACAATTGTATTGACAAAAATTATATGATAATTTATATTTAATAAATATTAATTTAGTAAAAATATTTTATTATTTTATTATTTTATTTAAAAATCCATTCGTTCCTCAAAATATATTTCTTAATTGAATATTAACTAAAAATATTATTTATTCTGTAAACACTATTTACAAAGGAAAAAAATATTTTTTATTATTTAAAAATAATAATGAAAAAAGTCATAGTTATAGGGTATTGTTGAATAACCCCTTACAGCACATGCATATGACCTACAGGTAAGGTTTTCAATGGTGACAGACTCTTGGGGTGGCTCGGATAACATCTCTTGGATGTTAATCTCTATCAACTTCCACTTCTCCCATACATGGTTCCATTAATGAGTAGCATTTTGATGATCAGATTGGGCTTGGTCAAGAGTGAAACCTAGTGACACCACAACCTTTACTAGATTGGAAAAATTGGATTCATATGGAGCAATTCTACTGCATGAGGCCATTGACTCCTTTGACTGAGTAAATTGGATTGGTTAAAGCCATATATATACTAATCATGTGATCACTTTTCAATGGCTATATTAGAAGTATTAAAAATTCTTAATGATTTTTTAAAATCAAAAAACATAAAACAAAATAATATCATATGTTTTATACTACCATTTTACATAATATTAAATTTAATAAGATCAATAGTAATTTTCATTGGTAAAAGTATTTTTGTTACAATATTCACCCCATAATAAATTTTACGTCGAAATTTTCATTTCCCACACTGAAATAGATGAGGTTAACTCTACTTCTTTACTTCCTCTGATTCCCATGTTTCCCCTTCAAACTATTGGTTTTTCCACAACACCATGATGAGGGGCATTCTCTTATTTAATATAAATTTTTCTTTATGATATAATATCTTCACGATCTTCTCCTAATAGGAGAGGTCATTATTCAATGGTACCAACTATGGATTGAGTACATGTGATGAGTCATGTATGTACTTCTTCAATAGTGATACATGTAATTTATCATGTACTTGAGATAGGTTCGGTGGGAGTGTTAGTTGATAGGCCACTTCTCCAATGCGATGAAGGAACCCAAAAGAGATGTTGTACCTTAGTCTAAGCTTTCCATTCTTCCCAAATATCATAACTCTCTTCCATGAAGATATGCAGAGGAATACCATGTCTCCAACTTCAAAATCTAGGCATCATTGAAGATTAACATCATTTCTCTTTTATCTACTCTGAGAGGCTTCAATGTTCTAGTGGATGGTCTTAACCTTCTATAGCATTTCTCCGACCATTTCGGGACCTAGGAGCTTTCTCTCCCCAACGTTATCCCAACATGTTGGCGTTCTACAACTCTTCCCATAAAGGGAATTATAATGATTTATTTTGATGCTTGAGTGGAAAATTTTATTGTACGATAACTCAACTAGATGGAGATGATAATATAATCTTCCTTTTAAGTCAATTGACCTTGCTCTCAATATGTCATCATGTGTTATGATAGTCCACTCATATTTTCTATCAATTTGAGGATTATAAGTCTTTCTGATGTTTATCTCAATATTCAGAGCATGTTGAAGACTCTTCTAGAACATAGAGGTTAACCTTGGATATCGATCGAATAAAATATATAGTGGTACTCTATCCAGCAATACCACTTCTCTCTTATTTATATGTTCTAGTTTAACTAATGATAAATCCTCTTGACTTGCAATTATGTGTGCAATCTTTATAAGATAATCCCCAACATCCCAGATATCATTTTTTCCTTTGGATGTATTTGGAATTCCAGTGACCATTTCCATGGAGATTTTCTCCCATTTCCATGATGGTGTGAGTAATGGTTACATCATCTCCTTAGACTTTTCTCTCCCCGCCTTAACCTACTGACATATGAAGAACTTTGATGTATACTCATTGATATACTTCTTCATGTTATCCCACCAAAAATTCACCCAAAGCTTTCAATACATCCTTTTGTTTACTAGGTGAATGGAGAAATTGGAACTATGTGCATCATCTAAAAGTTATTTATTTAACTCCAAATTTGATGTAAAGCATATTTGTGACTGAAATCTCACCATTCCATCTTTATTAACATTGAACTCCAAGGGTTTCTCTTTTTTGATAGTTTCCAATTTCTTCTGAATTCCCATATGAATCTTTTGAGCATCCTTTACCAATTCGAAAAACATGGATGAGAAATCAATTATGAAATGATAGATGATGTTCCCTTCGGTATGACTCCCATGTTCATCTTCGTCAAATCTAAGAAGATTGGATCATTTTCAACTGTCATCAATTATAGAATCATTATTTCCTTTCTAATTATATCATCTTCCACCTTGTTCTCTTTACCAGGTTAGTAATGGATTGAGTATTCATCATCTTTGATCATCTCTAACCATATTCATTGGCACATGTTCAACTCTTTCTGTGTGAATATATAATTGAGGATTTTGTGATCTATGTATATTTCACATGTTTCTCCAAAGAGGTAACGTCACCAAATTTTCAAAAAAAATATTACTAAATCCAACCCCATTTCATGTGTTGGATATTTTCTCTCATGAAAATTCAATTTCCTTGAAGCATAGGCAATGAATTTGTCATTTTTTATCAACACACAGCCCGGGACCTTCTTCGAAGCATCACTAAATACTAAAAAATGTTATCCTCTTTTGGATAGTGTCTGTACGGGTGCAGTGATAAGCCTCATATTCAATAGCTTGAAGATATCTTCTTATTCATCACCCCAAGAAAACATAACTCCCTTCCAAGATATATTGTTAAGATTGTTTGAAAATCATGATAAATATCTCATAAATTAGCGATAATATCTAGGTAACCTTAGTAAGATATGGATATCCATCACTGATGTTGGCCTCGTCCATCCCTCTATCGCAGCTATCTTATAGGGATCTAGATATATCCCATTTATTGTAATCATATGATCTAATAATGATAATTCATTCAACCATAACTCACACATGTTTTATATTGCATAGAGCTCCTCCATTTTCAAGGTCTCTAGTACAATGATTAGATAATTCTCATGATCCTACTTGGTTTTAGAGTATATTGACACATATTCTATAAAGTGTACCAAAAATTTTATAAGGTAATATCTAAGTACTCTATTCATCAAGTCCATAAATATTTCTGGATCATTAGTGTGTCTGAAAGTCATTACTATGAATTCATAGTGCTCGTACCTTGTACCAAAAGTAGTCTTGGGGATATCCTCTTTCTTTACCCATACTTTGTAATATAATGATTGCAAATTCACCATGGAGAAGTATTGTGTTCCATGTAGCTGATTGAATAAGTCATCAATTCAAGGTAGATGATAATTTTTCTTTATCGTGATTTTTTTGATCTCACAATAATTAATGAAAATGTGAATTGACACATCCTTCTTCTTAATGAAGAGGATTGGTGCACCCCATGGTGATGCACTTGGGAATATTAATTTTTTATCTAGATTCTCATGTAGTATTTTCTCCATCTCTTCAGTCTCCAAAACAACCATTCTATATGGAGGTGTGCATATTTCAAATTCCTCATGTATAAGATCAATTGAGAATTCAACATCTCATCTAGGAGTAAGACCAGAAAATTCCATAGAAAAGACTTCAAGGAATTACCTCATAATAGGAATAACATCAAGGATGGTTTATCCCTTAGACTAAATCATCTAATAATGATACAAGTTCACATAGGGGGGTAATATGCATTACTGAGAACATTGTTCTAAGGAAGCTTCATCCTCCTCCATTTACTTATACAGAATCGGGGGTCGATTCTCCATATGGAGAGTGATTTCCCACTCAAATAAATATCAGTTGGATCAAAATAAGAAAAGACAATACATTTCATGAATTATATAAAATTCCATCGTAGGTAGTATGATGATGTTTTGTAGGATGTTCAAACAAAAAATTATAACATGGGAGTAGTTATATTCATGGGATGCAATGATTTCCCCATTTTCCATTCTCACCAACATCATTACTTCCATTATTTGTGTTGGTGTTGGGATTGTTCGACTAAAAATTATAGATATAAAATAATGCAAAGAGACATAATGAAAAAAATTATATTCTCTATTATTTAATGATTGACTATCATACCTATCACTACTTTGTTATCAGGGATAGCATTAGTGGTAGTGATGGAAAAATATCTCCCCTGAAGCCTTAGAGGTTTTTGGTTTCCACTAAAAACCCTTGGCATTGGGAAATGGTTTGAAAAGTTTCATAATTATTTGAAATTCAAGAAAGGAAGAATGAGTTGAGGGTAAAAAAGAGTGTTCCTCTCCTATGTCGTAGTAGCTAGTTTTTCTTGTTGGCAGTTAATAGACAACTGCCCTTCACATCCACACCTAAAGCATTTCCTTGTCCCCTTTAAGAAATTCCTAGGGTGCCTTTCAATACACCTATGGAAAGTGGGGTGTTGGAATTTCGTACCACATTGGATTTATCCACCGGACCATCAAAATTAAAGTAAACCTTATTCTTCTAATCCCTATGAGACCCTTGAGAATCGTATATATCCATTTTAAATTTGAAGACACATCGAACAATTTCATCATTGCTCTCAAACTCATGGATGACTAGGGATTTTCGTAGGATTGGTTTTAGCCTACAAAAGAATCAGTCAACCTTACATTTAGGGGTAATATCATAGATGGAGGCATATTGTGATAGCCTTTTGACATGTTCTTCGTACGTTTGGATAGATTCGTCGTCCTTTTTCATGAGGTAATGTATGTCCCTTTCTATCTTAATTCGGAAGGTGCGAGGAAAATATTTATCGAATTTGTTTTCCAGAAATAATTCCACTGTAACACATCGATCTCCTCCCCAGGATTCTTATTTTTTATCAATTTCAACCATTTATTAGCTTCACCCACCATATGATAATCAATCAGAAGCATTGTCTCCTGTTCAAAACATTGAAGGATGGATAAGACCTTCTCAATGGAATTTATCCATGGTTAGGTGAATGATGTATCAGACGATCCATTAAAAGTTGGAGGCCTTTGTCTCATGAATCTATCAATTGCGGCTTATTATTTATTAGGGGGGGGGGTGAACGTTCATCTTGCCCGATGTTTCTATTAAAAACTTTATTTAACTGAGAGAGTATCTTGACAAAGATTGTGATTCCTGTTCCCATCAGATTGGGAATCTCATTATAATAGTAATGACATTGATCATTGCATCATTTGTTAGCCCAAGTCCTCCAATTACTGGCCATTGGCGGGAATGAAAGGACCGTTATGGGTAACACATAAAGAGGAATCCAATGAAAAAATGGATTACTTATAAATTACATTTATTTCCTTAAATTATCTATTTTATCCATGTCCTACTTCCAAACATATATTCTTGGCAGTAGTTTTTAATTCACATAATTATGGTTCATAACAGGCATATGAATTTACCCAAGCATATCCCTTGAGAATATCATAAACAAGAGTGAAGCAAGGCCCATTTTCATTCATGAGCTTTCATTCGAGTCTAGATCAAAGTAGTGTTTTAAGATTTTACCCCAAGATAAATTTGTACCAGAGCTGCCTCTACCTGCTCGTATCTAGAGAGGGATGTATTTTTTAATAAACAACTTACTAAATACTCAACAAAATTTAGAGATGTTTTTATTATAATTAATCTTATACCTAAGTATTTCACTAGGGTTATATAATCCTAATCCCATAAATTAACAAACCAATCCTTTTATACCAACTATAACAACCCTGCTCTTTATTACACACTTAAACATAATTTATTACATATACTTTCCCTTAAGAAAACTATGTGGATCTGTAAGTTTAGTATCTCGGTGAATTAAGGACATTACATAACAACTTATAACATAAAACCCAACATATTTATTGAAACCATATATTATATGACCACAAACTTCCTTCATATATAGCATTTCATGGGATAACCTAAGGACATTCACATGTAAAGGGTGAGCTATGAAGACCAGTAAGGGAGTAAACAAGGCATAACATGAAGAATATAGTACATGTTAGGAAATAGTTATATCAATGGATCATAATATAAACATGAATCTAATGGCATGATATAGAATGATTATTATAACATGGAAATGTGGAAACAACATTTAACATGATATTAGCATGAGCCAAGGATCATTGCACATGGAGCATAAGTAAACCCTTATTTCATTTGAATTAGAATAAGTAAACCCTCATTGAAAACTAATTTTAAAGAGTAAACCCTTTTTAAAATTCAATTATTAAGAATAAAATATCATTTCACAGGTATTACCATGATGTTATTCTTTACCCAATGCATTGGAGCGTTATCAGGGAGCACTATTTTTAAACATTTCATTTCATGAATAAGCGTTCCACATGGATCATACAACATGGATTCACTAAAAATTATAATTTATTCCATGATTAATAGATATTTAATACATAAATATATTTCCTCAATCACCATCTACTTGTGCATAATTTTTAATACCCTTTATAGAAAAATGGGTATGGTATTTACATACACGAGGATTTTGGCATGGGAAATTTTGGGGTAACTTTAGCAGCATAACCACATCTAGTGGAAATTATAAAGTGGTTTGATGAGATAAAAATAGATATCTCATCACATATACATGAAATGGAATGTAAGGGGGGTCGTGGAACATAATATCCCAACACATTTAATGTAATTTAAATGAATAATATAAAATAATCTCCTGAATGTAAATTAGAATTGATAAATTTCTTACAGAATTTCTGTATAGTAAAGGGTGTACATGGGAGGAATTAATGAGAGATAAAGGGGTATATCATCATTAAAATATACTTATGGCAGTATTTGGGTGGATTGAAATCATTCCCCATCATTTTTAATTAGAAATACAAGGGTATAACAACATAAATAATCTTCGAAAAAATAAGAGAGGAAGAAATCTCTTAATTGGGAGTGTGATCCCAAAGGCTTGGGAGAGGCTTGAGAAGGGATTCTAAGGAAAATGAGGTGCCTTGGGAGGATTATAGAGAGATGAGGGTAGGTTTTGGTCGAGCTCCAAATGGTTTTAGTTACGAGGAATTGGATATTGAGTGGGTTTTTATAGGAAATGAGAGGGAATTCTATATTATTTAGGTTTTGGACACCACATATTAAACTAATCAAAACCACAAACCATTGCCTGGTTTATACATATAGTTTTTGAAATGTTTTGTATAAAATATTAATTTATAATTCTAATTTACTAAATTATTAAAATATTTGTCTTTATTATGTGGAGGTGAGTGACACTCTCAAGGAAATCATTTTAAATGTTAAAATATGTTTTAAGTATTGGAGGGTCCACTGAGGCTTTGTAAAATAAAAAAAACATACCTAAAATCACATTATTTTAAAGGTAAGACATATATTGACCTAAAATTCCATTTATAGTATTTTATTACCACACTATTGGGTCATTATGATGTCATATTAACCAAAATATATTTAAACGGTATTTAACTTTTACCCAAAAAATTGAATCTCTAAGAAATTTATGAAAAATTCACTGTTTTATAATTTTGATGTTCTGATTCCAAAAATAAACTTAATTTTATATAAATAATTTTCTAAATATTCTAATTTTTAATTTTAAAATAAAAACAGACATTTATTGAAAATTCATGTCTTTTTTAAAAAACTGATTTCAAACTTTAATAAAAATTACAATTGTATTCATAAAAATTACATGACCTTTTATATTTAGTAATATTTAATTTACTAACAATAATTTATTAAATTATTATTTAATTCAAAAATCCATTAATTTATCAAAATATATTTATTAATTAAATATTAAATAAAAAATATTATTTGTTATTTAAAAACCATTTACAATGTAAAAATAATATTCTTTATTCTATAAAAAATAATTCACATAATAATAGTGATGGGGTTCAGTTACGTAAACCCTTATAACACCTGCATATGACCTAATGTTATGGTATGCGATAGTGACATAATCTTGGGTTGGCTCAGATAACATCGCTAATGTGGTAATCTCTATCAACATACACTTCACTTGTAGGTGATTCCATTGATGCTTAGTGTGTTGATGCTCAGCTTGGGCTTGGAAAAGAGAGAAGCCTAGTGACTCCACCTCCTTTATGATCTCTGAAAAATGTGATTCATATGGAGAAATTATACTGAATGAGGTCATGGATTCATTTGTCTGAGTAAATTGGATTTCTTAAAGCCTTATATTTATACTAATCATGTGATCATTGTTCAACTAGTATATTAGCAACGGTAAATATTCATAATGGTATTTTAAAATCCAAAAACATATAACCAAAGAAGTGCATATGTTTATATTACCATTTTACATAATAATGCATTTAATCAGATCAAAGAGAATTTTATTAGTAAACTTCTGGTCCTTATAGGTTATACCATGATAAATCTCTTATGAAACCCACTTCATTTCACAGGTTATGTTATGATTAAATGATGAAATCATTATGAAACCTATCTATTTCCCACATGTTATAATATGATTAAATATTTATAAAACCCATTTTATTTTATGGGTTATGATATGTTTAATGATTAAGTTATTATTTCACATATAAATGATCCTTGAAAAATATGGAAATTATTTTCTATTCATATGTGTTTTTCACAAATACTTGACTTATTCCAATTTTATGATCTCATGTCTTGTGTTATTCGGTTATATTATTATTCATGTCCTATGAACTTACAATATTTATTCCATGATTCAAGATTGTGATCTTTTTTATGAATGATATGGTTTTAAAAAAGTTATTTTCAGGTCCTTATACCCTTATGCACATTTTATACTTTATATCTCCCTTGGAAATATTTACTGGTCATTTGAGATCACCCGTCCTTATGATTACTTTTCTCATGTTATAGAGAATTTTATTTTGTATTAAATATCTAAGAAGGGGTCTGATTATGAATAACATAGTGGTAGATGATGTAGTCTACATATAAACTAGTTTTTCATATTCCCATGATCCTAAGGCACTGAAATATTATGGTCATCATGCATGTGATTGTGTTATAGAATAAATGTTCATAAAACATTATGTAACATGTACCTACGAAAATCATGGATCACTATAGTTACTATTCATAGGGTTATCCAGATCAAGATATTGTAGTCTATCAAAAGATATTTAACTTGTTAAGGATGTGTTTATCATGTTATTGAGACTGAGGCTCATTTTTCAATGAAATATCTCTATTGTTTTTACATTAATCTTAATAGTTACCTTGTTGATATAAACCTACCAATATTAAATGAAGAAATTAATAATCCCCATAAAATTATTTATATCATCCTATATTGTTATTTACTCTTCCACTTTTGATGTTTCTTATACAGTTTCATTTTTACAACTCATCTAACAAATAAATCCATGATTTTAGTACAACACAAAACCAAATTTAGAACTCATATCATATTTTTTTAATTAGAGATAATTGGCATTTTAACCCTTTATAATAATCTCCTCCTCTACTATAATGACCACGAAAATATTTTAACTTCTTCTAAAGTACATAAGAATGTACTTTACAATAATGTAGAGACTCTAACCAAGAATTGATTAGTTTTAACTAGTTATTCTCAAAGCATAAGAAACACCTGGTTGGGTACATAACATAACATAAATGATATATCCTATTATACAAACATAAATAATCATATTTATCTTTTATAACTATGTAGGGATATCGAATCCTCTTTATTTTATTTTCATACAACACTGGTAAGTACCACTAGTTGGGGTTTTTATATGAAAGGGAATTTCCACTTTACCAATATATATGTTATAAATTTGTATAAAAAATATCTAAGAACTACCTATATAGATATACAATCCCTTTATACAGGATTATTTACTAAATACTTTTATTCCGAATCATTTTCCCATCCATATATTTACAGAGTGAGAAGTTAGGATATCTTCCCTTTTAAGAAGTATATAATTCACATAATATACCGGAACTACCACAATGCTCTCACTAATCCACTTATTTATAGAATAATTATCACATTTTATATGAAAAAATTATTTTATTACATAATAAAACCATATGTTCAAACCCTAAGAAGAATACTTCAATCGATAAATAGAACATTGAAACTTATAAACATTAACAGACTTGTTTAGAACAATAATAAAATTGGAATGTAGAATATATAAATCCTTGAATTCATTTTCTTTAAGTAAATTGATTTTGGAACCCATTTAATAAATCTAAAAATTATAATGATTAACTGCGGAAATAGATATAATAATATAATTTATCATAATGCGTGAAGAAAATGTTTATTCATAGTCAATACTAGGATTATTTCGTATCATTATCCAACTAAGAGATAGTTATAGGTATATATCATATAATCCATATCATTTTATAGATAAAATACACTAGTAACCTATGGGTCATAACCCATTAGATACATTCAACAAGTTAAAATATATTGTTAGTGAACATGGATACCATTTTAGATATCAAGGTATTTAGCCCTCTTTCATTTTCATATTCTCAGTGATACCTTAGGTTTTGGTACTGTAAAAACCTGAGATTTTATGAGAAATATTTTTTTTATGTCTTATGTAATATGCAACACCAAAGGAATCTCTCACAACACACAATACAGACTGGGCTTGCATTACACGCAATCACAACCTTCCTCGATAGCATGTGTAGTACGCAATACCGGGTTTCCCTAAACAACAATATATTATCATGAACAAGCAGTTATAAATAGTATTAACTATATTTTGAATTTTATTATTCATCTTACACATTTTCTAGAACATGGTAAGATAACAAAATAAATTTTTCACGTAAAATAAGAATTTTTAAAAAAATGCAGTGTTACTACCTTTTGATTGCACACCCACATTAAATATAGTTTTTGACATGTTTATAAGTTCAATTTGAAAAAATAAAATTCTTCTTTTTAATTACGATTTAAAAATTTACTTTGGATAAATTTTTGATATTTTTCTGATAACATTCATATTTTGATAAATAGTAAAAATATGCTAATTTTTAATTAAAAACAACTTTTTTCATTGAGATAATTTATATAGTTAAATTATATTATTGAGTGGTTTTAATGTATAAATAGAATAAATTTACCATTTAATATAATTTATGTCATTAGCATTAATTTCACATTGAATTCATAGGTAAAAACATTTCAATCTTTGGCGATGTTTTAACTTCTAAAACCTGTTTTCTTAACAACGGGATTTATTTTAAAGTAATTACTGCAACTTATATGTTTTGAGTTTGAAAAATGGATTCAATATTTGGAATCAGGGGGTCCAAATTATGTTAATAGGATATTTTTTATTTTTGGGCATTATGAATAGTAACTACGGTAAATTTTATTTACCAAAGTTAAAGGTAAATCGGGTAATTAAGGGTAAATATAAGATTATAAAATTACCCGAACACCTGCCAAAGTCCTATTGGATTACTAAAAGTAGACCCATATCACATAATGGTCGGATTAGATTAATTTAATGGACTTTTGTCCATGAACAGAATTTAATTATTATTAAAACCAAAGAATGTGACAACATGTCACTTTCTTAATTCTTATCAATATAATGATTTTAATTTAGTGATAAACTTAATGAAACTTCAAACATGAATAGTATCCAGAAATCTAATATGATTATCTACATCATAGGAATTTATTTAGAATTTTTAGGGATTAAATAGTTATCATTAATTATGACACAATAGTGATGTTGAAATTATTTTATAAATTTAAATATCAAATAAATGGTTTTAAAAATATTAAAATAAATATTATATGAACTATTTAATGTGCTCCAATACTTTTCTAGGTACATATGAAATTTTATGAATCTATTAGAGATTTAATTTTGATCATATCTTCTATATATATATATTATTTAAATTCAAATAAATGTATAGCGTCAAAATTGACACTATTGTTATTTTATAAAAATATCATATTATTAACTTGTTTAAAAATCACAAAAATATTTAAAAATTATAAATTAAAATTTATATGGTCGAAAATTTTATAAAGTGTCAAATTATATAAAATTCAAAACACATATGTAATTATTTATAATAATTTAAAATTTAGAATATTATTACCACAAATAAAATTAAATTCATAAATAAGGATAAATCAAGTTGATAATGTTTAAAATAAATTCATTAAATGTCTAAATTTTATTGGATGATGATATTACAACCCTACCTCATCTAATATTAAGATATGAGTCATTTTGGAAGTTTTTATGTGGGGTTGGAATTTAATATAATCTAATATTTCTTATATTTCCAAAGGTGCCCCTCTCCTCCCTTATAAAAGGGTACCTCCTCCCTCTCCTCATCACACCAATTTGAGCCTTCAAGATCGGCCAAACCCTGACCATTTCACTTCCCCACTTCCCTGGAAACATCCTAGAGGTCCTTCTATTCTTCAAAGACCAATTTTAGTGCCCTAAGAGGAGGTCTCAAAGAGGATCTTCAAAGAAGAGGTAATATCTGTTACCGATTCATTCAACTATATTTCTTCTTCCACATATTTATCGTTAGTTGTTTCATTATTAATTAATAACACCAGTATCAATAATATACTGATATGTTATTATAAGTATGAAACTACACTATTTCACCATATCAATCCTACGGAAAAGGAAATCACCGCGCGTGCGTACGTACGGAATACCGTCTCCACACCATGGTGTAATATATTTTCCATCACCACCTTACTTGGATGGGTATAATGGTGCAAATAAATAACTATATATGATTATTGTAATGTGTTATTGATTATTAAATGGTATATATACACTCCAATACAATTCCAAGATCATGGGAACGATATCATCGCTCGTGCATACGTACGGAATATCGTCTCCACGATGTGATGCGATTCGTTCTACATGATATTCATTGCATAATGATTATATAAATGAATTGAATAAATAAATATGATATATAGTACACTAATCCCAATCTGGAAATGAGGGATCTATAACCTAAAGATAAGAATAAGAATTTATTCGACAAAACACACATAAGAACAAAAAGTAATAAATGCCTGAATAACAAGTAGAATGAAATATTACTAATATAAAGCTAATAATATGACCATATATAATATAATAACAAAAACTATGATTCATAAATTAGTCAATAACATTATTTAAATCATTATACAGGAGGTTCAGACACTGACCAAGCAAATCGGACCAAAGGTAAGGGATAATCTCGCAATCTCAATTTTTATCCGAGATTGTTTATACTTCATAATTTACTGGGGAATATTTATCATCCACATACATTTTTCCACAATATATAATATCATTTATATCCTCCTACAATTTTTTAAATCCAATTTTACCCTTCGGTGAGTTTTTGGTAAAAGATATGAAAGGAATCCTTTGTCGTTTTTCATATGAGGTACTTTTTGAATTTTCTGACAAAAGTACGAGAAGAATGTTTTTTTAACTTTTACGGAATGAATGGATTTTAAAAACATTATTTCCAAGATTCTACCTTTACAATTTTTCAAGTTTATTTTTAATCAACTTTGTTTAGTTTAAAATTGTATGACATGTTAAGAAAGGAGAAATATTTTTGAAGTAGAAAGGATATTTTCCACAAGAATGGAGTTCAAGAGTTTTATCAAAATTATTTTCCAGATAATATAATATAGGGTTATGTTTCTATCCCTATTATTAAATTGATTTGATTATGTTGTGATGGAAATATTTGTATGAATCCATTTATCTTATATGAAATATTTTTTGATTTCACGATGTTTAAGATTCCCATTTTTATTACATGGGTTATGCCATGATGTATGGTTTATGATTTTGGGGCACACATAAGAATGGTATCATTATGAGATGGGTGGGACATATATCTCCCTCTAATGCATTGGTTACGGATTTTATATCTCATGAGATATACATGGCTAGAAAGGTAGGTTAAACCAGTTCAGTGAAACAGGACTAAAACGAGGAGTGAACTTAGTTCAGAAATGGACTTTGCCCACTAAGATATTCTTGAAAATGAGTATTGACTAATAAGAAATGATTCTCTATGATTATGTGTTTATGCCATAAATTATCATGTTTTAAGTCATGATTATTTGGGTTACATTTCACTACCATGATTTATCCCATCTTATCAAATTATTATCTCTTTTGTAGGGTAAGATTTCCAAAATGTTATGTTCTTATGAATATGATGTGATTGATATTTCTTTTTTTACCCTTACTGAGCATTTGAGCTCACCCTTTTGTATGTTTTCATTCCCTGGGTCAGAATATGGTTATTAAGTAACATATTCCAAAAGGGACAATAGATATGATGAAATAAATGGGAGACAGTGTAGATGCTTTATGAACCAGCTGCTTATGTTTTCCTATTTCTAAAGACATTGTACCTATATGGTCCTTTCATGGTTTTGTTATATGTTTTAATAAGTATGCTTCAATTCTGAAGTATTAAACATGTATGCAATGTATGGTCGCTATAGTTGGTATCAGAGGAAAGGTATAATCAAACTTTGGAAACTAGGATGTGAATGCCTTAGTAAGAAACCTAAGGATATGTCTAATCATAGAACACAATCTTAGTGTTTTAGAAATGGCCATGAACAACATATGATAAGACCTTAAGTGTGAAATTTTATTCCTGATTATGTGCTTTTCCTATTATAATTAGTGTTGCTTACACTATTCTTCTTTGTTTTAGTCAATGGCTAGAACCTGAAGGAACCGTGTTAATGCGGAATGCGACGGGCAATGCAATGATTGTCCCCCTGAGCAACCAAACGTTATGGGAGCTGGAATGCAAAATCTTGTAGCCATGATCACACAACTTTCTCAGGCTATGAATCATGCATGACTTCCAAATGAGCAGAGTAAAGAGCAACATTCTGTTGAATCCTTCATGAGGCAGCGTCCACCTTCATTCAGCGGGTCTTCTGATCCATTAGTGGTTGAATAATGGATCAGTACCACTAAAAAGATATTTTCTGTTCCTCAATGTACTGAACATGATAAATTCATCTTATCACTGTATCGTTTGGAAGGTGATGCTGATAAATGGTGGAATCTTATTAAGCATACGAGGCAAAGGGATGAAATTGTGTCCATGGCATGGGACGAGTTCAAGAACTTATTTTTCACTAAGTATTTCCCTCATATTCTTCGAACAATGATGGATAAGAAGTTTCTTGAAATGAAACAAAAGGAAGATGAATCTGTTGGTACCTACGAAGAAAATTTTACAAGACTTGCAAGGTACGCTTCCTGAATTATTATCCAACCTGAGAGTAATATCGATCGATTCTTTGTGGCTTAAAACCAAGTCTTCAAAGGGAGTTACCCATAAGGGACTTCAATAGCTACGAGGAAATTGTTCGATGTGATCTAATGGTTGAGATGGAGATTGGTGTAACCCATCAGTGACATGGGTTTGATAAGAAGAGGAAAATGGAATTCAAAGGAAAATCTAAAGACCACACTGAAAAGAAGATGAGTTTTCCCTTATGCTCAAAGTGTGGAACGAAACATGGATGAAATTGTCTTAAGGGGACAAGAAAATGTTATATGTGTGGAAAATAAGGTCATCAGGCAATTGAATGTCGAAATAATGGGAAGAATATGTCTAATGATGAAAAAAAAGGAAGGGATACATAGAATAAACCTATTACACTTCAATGTTTTAAGTGCATGGAGGTGGGTCATTATGCCAATCAATGCCCAAATCCAAGGGTTGATGATGATTATCGACGTCAACAAACTCTTAAGGCCAAAGACAAAGGAAAGTCACATGCAATTACAATCGTTGATGTGGAGTATGACAACGAAGTGGTGAGAGGTACACTTACCATCCACTCTAAAGTAGAAAATGTTTTATTTGATTCTAGATCCACCCACTCTGTTATTTCTGAAGAATTTTCTAAGGGTATCGCCGTATTACCTAAAAAATTAGATGTTCAGTAGGTTGTGACAACTCCTAATGGAACAACAGTTGCATCAAAAGTTTACAATTATTCTCCGATTGAAGTTTGTGGGAAAGTGCTTCCTGTAAATCTTGTGATCATTCTTATAGTGATGTTTGATGTGATTCATGGCATGGATTGGCTTTCTTTATATGGAGCTCATATCAATTGCCAAAGAAGGGAAGTCACATTTCATATTCCAGATCAATCTATGATCATCTATCGATGCAAGGATGAACATAACCTTCCAGTGGAAATTTATTCTATCTTATGGGTCTTGATTCCTCTAAATGAAGGTTATTTATCTAAAATGGTTGGAGAGAAACACACGACTAATAATATGTCCATTGTACGGGAATTTGATGATGTCTTTCCGGTGGAATTTCCATCTCTTCCACCAAATCGTGAAGTTGAGTTTTCAATAGAACTCGTACCTGGTTCTTTTCCTATTTCAAAGACACCTTATAGAATGGCCCCAATTGAGTTGCAGAAATTGAAGAAGCAACTCCAAGAGAATCTTGATAAAGGATTCATACACCCCAGCGCATCACCTTGGGGAGATCTAATTCAGTTTGTTATGAAGAAAGATGGATCAATGGGACTCTGCATTGATTATCGAGAACTTAACAAGATCACTATCAAGAAAAAATATCCTCTCCCACGCATTGATGACCTATTTGACCAACTGTGCGGAGCACAATACTTTTCCAAGATTGATCTTCATTCAGGGTATCATCAATTATGGGTCAAAAGGGAGGATATACCAAAGACGACTTCCCGTACAAGGTATGGACACTATGAATTTATAGTGATGCCATTTGGTCTTACTAATGCCCCTGTTATCTTCATGGATCTGATGAATAGCGTCTATAGAGACTATCTTTATCAGTTTGTGGTAGTCATTATAGATGACATTCTTGTCTATTCAAAGAGAAAGGAAGAACATAAAGATCACTTGAGAATTGTATTAAAGACCCTATGAAAGGAGAATATTTATGCCAAATTTACCAAGTGTGAATTTTGGCTTCAAAAAGTTTCATTTTTTGGTCACATATTCTCAAAAGAGGGGATATCATTGGATCCAGCAAAAACAGAGGTTATCAAATGATGGTCGAGACCAACAATAGTAACCGAGATCCGAAGTTTTCTTGGTTTGGCTGGATATTATCGACGTTTTGTAAATGATTTTTCATGATTATCTAATCCACTCACCATGTTGACTCAGAAAGGAGTTAAGTTTGTTTGGACGGAGGAATGTGAAGAGGATTTCTAGGAGTTGAAAAGAAGGTTATCCTGTGCACATGTGCTCGTACTACCTTGTAGTAGAGAAAGGTTTGTGATCTACAGTGATGCATCCAAGAAGATATTGGGGTGTGTTCTTTTGAAAAATGATATGGTGATAGCTTATGCCTCATGACAGTTGAAAATCCATGAGAAAAATTACCCAACTCATGATTTGGAGATAGCTGCGGTAATATTTTTAGTAAGGATTTGGATGCATTATCTTTATGGAGAAAAGTGTGACATTTATACTAATTATAAAGGTTTAAAGTATATTTTCACACAAAAGGAGCTGAATATGCACCAAAGAAGATGGTTGGAGTTGATTAAGGATTACGACTTCTCAATTCATTACCACCCTAAGAAAGAAAACCATACGACAGATGCATTAAGTTGACAAGACCATGCTAGCTTATCCATGATGAGGATCACAAAAGATCCAATATTTATGGATTTACAATGGATGGATCTTGAAATTATAATGAAAGGGGAAAAATCTTATCTTTCTCAAATGAATGTTCAACCATATATACAAGTGAAGATTAAAGAGGCACAGAAAGAAGATGTCGAGTTACAAAAGAAGGTGAGAAATGTTCCTGAATTCAACCATGATTGTGATGGGATAATAATGTTCAGGAATCAGGTTTGTGTTCCTCCCATCCCCGAATTAAAGGAGCTATTGGATGAGGCTCATAGTTCTTCATTCTCTATTCATCCTGGAAGCACAATGATGTATAGGGACCTGAAAGAGTACTTCTATTGGGATAGCATGAAAAGAGATGTTGCTGAATATGTCTCTCGATGCTTGGTTTTTCAGCAAGTTAAATGCCGAGAGACAGAAGTATAAGGGGATGTTACAACCATTACCTATACCAGAATGGAAATGGGGAAACATCATTATGGACTTTGTCACTGGACTTCATAAAACATCCAAAGGCAATAATGTTATCTGGGTCATAGTTGATCGTCTTACAAAGACTGCACACTTCATTTCTATTAGAGAGGATTTCTCTTTAGATCAGCTTTCCAGGATATATGTAAAGGAAGTTTTAAGATAGCATGGAGTACCATTTTCTATTATATCTGATCGGGATCAGAGGTTTACCTCAATGTTCTGGAGATATTTTCATCATACTCTAGATACAGAGTTGAGTTTCAGCACTGCTTATCATCCTTAGATAGATGGTCAGTCTGAGAGGAAAATTCAAACTCTAGAAGATATGTTGAGAAAATACTATATGGATTTCAAAGGTGGGTGGGATCAACACCTACCTTTGGTGAAATTTTCTTATAATAATTGCTTTCACTCCAGTATTCAGATGGCTCCTTATGATGCTCTCTATGGAAATAAAGGAAGGACTCCAACATGCTGGGATGAAGTTGGGGAAAGAAAGCTATTAGGACCTGATTTTGTTGATGAGATGGCAGAAAAGGTCAGATCTATTCAACAACACATTAGAGCATCTCAGAGTCGACAAAACATTTATGCCGACAATCGAAAAAAGACTTAGAGTTTGAAGTGGGTGAAAAAGTATTCTTACGAATATCTCCTTGGAAGAGGGCCATGAGATTTGGAAAGAAGGGAAAGTTGAGCCCTAGATATATTGGTCCTTTTGAAATTCTGGATCATGTTGGGAAGGTAGCTTACCGATTGGCACTTCCATCGAATCTCTATCAAGTTCACGATGTGTTCCATTCATCTCTCCTGAGAAAGTACATACCTAATCCTTCACATGTACTCAGCTCAGAAGTTGTACCGCTGGAGCATGATCTTTCTTATGAAGAACAGCTGATATAAATTCTGGATCGTAGAAAAAACATCCTATGAAACAAGACCACTCTCGTGGTTAATGTTTTATGGAGGAACCACCAATTAGAAGAAGCTACATGGGAACTTGAGGATATGATGAGGGAGAGGTATCCTCATCTTTTTGTAATGAAGTGACGAATTTCGAGGGAGAAAATCATTTTATGGGGGGTAGAATGTAACACCCTGATATTTTATGAGAAATATTTTTTTTATGTCTTATTTTATACGCAACACCAAAAGAATCTTTCACAACTCACAATACAGACATGGTTTGCATTACACGCAATCACAACCTTCCTCGATAACGTGTGTAGCACACAATACCAGGTTTCACTAAAAAACTATATACTATTATGAACTAACCGTTATGAATATTATTAACTACATTTGGAATTTTATTATTCATCTTACACATTTTCTAGAACATGGTAAGAGAACAAAATAAATTTTTCAGGTAACATAAGTATTTTTCAAAAATTGCAGTTTTGCCGCCTTTTGATGGGGCGCCCACATTAAATCTCGTTTTTGACATGTTAATAAGTTAAATTTGACAAAATAAAATTCTTCTTTTGAATCATTATTTAAAAATTTACTTTGGATATTTTTTTGATATTTTTCTGATTACTTTTATATTTTGATGAATACTAAAAATACGCTAATTTTAAATTAAAGACAACTTTTTTCATTGAGATAATTTATTTGGTTACATTATAATATTGAATTGATTTAAAGTATAAATAGAATATATTTTTACCATTTAATATAATGTGTGTCATTATCATTAATTTCACCTTGAATTCATAGGTAAAAACATTTCAATCTTTGACAATGTTTTAACTTCTATAACCTGCTTTCTTAACTACGGGATTTATTTTATATTAATTACGACAACTTATATGTTTTGAATTTAGAAAAATGGATTCCATATTTGGAATTAGTGGTTCCAAATTATTTTAATAGGCTACTTTTTATTTTTGGGCATTATGAATAGTAACTACGGTAAATTTTATTTACCGTAGTTAAAGGTAAATCGGGTAATTCAGGATAAATATAAGATTATAAAATTACCCTAACACCTACCAAAATCCTATTGGATGACTAAAAGACGACCCATATCACCTAAGGGTTGGATTAGATTCATTTAATGGACTTTTTTCAATGAAAATAATTTAATTATTATTAAAACCAAAGAATGTGACATCATATCACTTTCTTAATTCTTATAAGTATAATAATTTTAATCTATTGGTACACATAATGCAACATCGAACATGAATAGTTTCCAGAAATATAATACAATTATCTACATCATACGATTTTATTTATAATTTTTAGGGATTAAATAATTATCATTAATTATGACACAATAGTGATGTTGAAATTATTTTATTAATTAAAATATCAAATAAATGGTTTTAAAAATATTAAATTAAATATTATATGAACTATTTAATGTTCTCCACTAATTTTCTAGATACATATGACATTTTATAAATCTATTAAATCTTTTAGTTCAAACATATCTTCTTTTTATAGTTTATTTAAATTCAAATAAATGAATAGTGTCAAAATTGACACTGTTGTTATTTTATAAAAATAACCTCTTAAAAAATTGTTTAAAAATCAAAAAAAAATTAAAAATTAGAAATTAAATTTTATATAGTCTAAAATTTCATAAAGTGTCTAATTATAGAAAATTAAGAACACATATGTAATTATTTATAATAATTTAAAATTTAGAATATTATTAACAAAAATAAAATTAAATTGATAAATAAGGATAAATCAAGTTGATAATGTTTAAAATAAATTCCTAACATGTATAAATATTATTGTTTGACGAGATTACAACCCTATCTCATCTAAGCTTCGGATATTAGTCATTTTGGATGTTTTTAATTGGGTTTCATATTTAATATAAACTAATATTTCTAATATTTCCAAAGGTGTCCCTCTCCTCCCTTATAAAAGTGCACCTCCTCCCTCTACTCCTCACACCAATTTGAGCCTTCAATCTCGGCCAAACCCTACCCATTTCACTTCCACACTTCCATATAATCATCCTAGAGGTACTGGTATTCTTCTAAGACCAATTGTAGTGACCTAAGAGGAGGTCTCAAAGAGGCGCTTCAAAGAAGAAGTAATATCCGTTACCGATTCTTTCAACATTATTTCTCCTTCCACTTCTTCTTCATTAGTTGTTTCATTATTAATTAATAACATCAGTAACTCTCATATAATGATATTTTATTATAATAATGAAACAACACTATTTCACCGTCTATCCATCCTACAGAAAACGAAATCATTGTGCGTGTGTACGTACGGAATACCGTCTCCATGCTGTGGTGTAATCTATTTTCCATCACCACCTTACATGGATGGGTATAATGTTGCAAATAAATTACTATATATGATTATTGTAAAGTGTTATTGATTCTTAAATAGTATTCATACACTCCAATAAAATTCCACGATCATGGGAACGATATCATCGCTCGTGCGTACGTACAGAATACTGTCTCCACGATGTGACGCGATTTGTTATACATGATCTTCAATGAATAATGATTATATAAATGTATTGAATGAATAAATATGATATATAGTACAGTAATACCATTCTAGAAATTAGGTATTTATAACCTAAAGGGCATAATAATAATTTATTCGACAAAACACGCATAAGAACAAAAGTAATAAACACCTGAATAACAAAGGGCAATGAAATATTACTAATAAGAAGCTAATAATATGACCATATATGATATCATAACAATAAGTATGATTCTGGAATAAGTAAATAACATTATTTAAATCATTATACAGGAGGTTTGGACACTTACGAAGCAAATCAGACCTAAGGTAAGGGATAATCTCGCAATCTCAATTTTTATCTGAGATTATTTATACTTCATAATTTACTGGGGAATATTTATCATCCACATCCATGTTTCCTCAATATGTAATATTATTTATATCCTCCTACAATTGTTTAAATCCAATTTTACCCTTCAGTGAGTTTTTAGTAAAAGATATGAAAGGAATATTTTGTCGTTTTTTCGTACAATGTACTTTTTGACTTTTCCGACAAAAGTACGAGAAGATTGTTTTTAAACTTATACAGAATGAATGTATTTTTTAAACAATATTTCCAAGAATATTTGTTTACAAGTTTTCAAGTTTATTTTTTAATCAACTTCTTTTAGTTTAAAATTGTATGACATGTTAAGAAAGGAAAATTGTTTTTGATGTAGAAAAGGATATTTTCCTCAAGAATGGAGTTCAAGAGTTTTATCAAAATTATTTTCCACATAAGACAATATAGGGTTCTGTTTCTATCCCTATTTTTACATTGATTTTATTATGCTATGATGGATATATTTGTATGAATTCTGTTATCTTATATGAATTGTTTTATGATGTCACGATGTTTGAGATCCCCATTTTTATTACATGGGTTATGCTATGATGTACGGTTTATGATTTTGTGTCACACATAAGAATGGTATCATTATGAGATGGGTGGGACCTATATCTCCCTCCAATGCATTGGGTAATGATTTTATATCTCATGAGATAGACATGGCTGTAACGGTAGGTTAAACTGGTTCAGTGAAACAGGAATGAAATGAGGAGTGAACTCGGTTCAGAAATGGACTTTGTCCACTAAGATAGTCTTGGAAATGAGTCTTTACTAATAAGAAATGATTCTATATGATTATGTTTGTATGACAAAAAGATTCTTGTTTTAAGTTATGATTATTGGGATTACATTTCACTACCATGATTTATCCCATGTTATGAAATTATGATCTCTTTTGTAGGGTAAGATTTCCAAAATGTTAAGTTCTAATGAATATGATGTGATTGATATTTCTTTTGATTACCCTTACTGAGAATTTGAGCTCACCCTTTTGTATGTTTTCTTTCCCCATGTCGGGAAGAAAGTTATTAATTAAGATATGCCAAAAGGGAATGTAGATATGAGGAAATAAATGGGAGACAGTGTAGATGCTTTATGAACCAGTTGTTTATGTTTCCCAGTTTCTAATGACCCTATACTAATATGGTCCTTTCATGGTTTTGTTATATGTTGTAATAAGTATGCTTCAATTTTCAAGTATTAACCATGTATGTAATGTATGGGTCAGTATAGGTACTTCCATCATCGAAAATATTACTTTATCATTATTTCCAATAATAAATCCATATATCTTTGCCTTTTAATGAATATCTACATACCTTAGAGGTTCTTATATAAATTGTCACGACCCAAACCTACCAGGGATCGAGCCGCAACTACACCAAGCCTGCCTCCATAGGCCAGGGGCTGGCGACCAGTGCCAAAGGCACAACAACTCAGGGAGGCCTTTACCTAAGAACCTGTACACACACACGCAGCACACTCAATGAAAAAGTGCAGAGTAAAAAGAAAAGAAAAGGGAAACTGCTATAAACAACCACAAGAGTGCATCAACCTCTAAACAGTGCAAGAAAATTTACCAAAAGGAAAAAGGGGAAAAACACGCGCCCAACCAAAAAGTGACACAACCCGGCAACAGGTAAACAAAAGAAATAGCTGACGGGTCTCCCACCTGGAACCTGGCTACGACCACCACATGAGGTCCAACCTCCCAAGCTCCTATGCTCCAATGAAGTCACGCTCCACCTGTCCGTTATCTGCAAGGGCACACTTAGTAAGAGAAAATCCCAAGCAGGGGTGAGTATAAAAATACTCAGTAGGATACCCCGAAGGCTCGAGGGAGCAACAAAGGAGGTACCGAACGGTGAGCAATAGAGAGAATAGGAAAAGTAGAGGAGTACAAATGAAAGTGCAGTAAAGTGTCCAGCTCAACCCAACAAGAGAAAGGAAGTAGACTCGTCTAGGCAGAAGGAGCTGTAAATGGTGAGGAGATGAACTTCCCGTCGAGTCCTCGCTACCTATAGCAGGATAGTAGACTCACCCAACCACGAGAACCTAGACACGGAAAGCATGTGGCATACCCCTCGCGTCTTCGCCTCTGCTGGAGGAAGAGTAACCAAGCCCAAGAAGTGGGTACTCGAACAAGGTATATAAATATATATATGCTCTACATGAAGCCCAAACAAGCTCGTAAAGAGATCTTCATCCCCTATCTCAACCCATGAAAAAAGTATCCAACAGTCCCAGAAGTAAACACCATCACCGATTCCCAGCATCCTGCACGTCTGCCCCGAACCGCAAGCCAAGGAGCTCAATCACCGCACCTTGACACTATCTGCTTTAGGCGACACTGACTCACCCGTACGGTTTTAGATCGCGTCAGAAGAACACGTCTCGATAGGGAAAGTTCCCCTCGTACTTGAGAGATCTAGGGAATGTCAAACCACACCTCGTCATTGCCCTTCAGTCGAGAGGTCTCCTCAAAGTCAAAGCCGTCACAACACTGACCCTTATAACCAAGGGTCCCACTCTGGTAATCATGGAGGAAAGACTTAGACTAGCCTAGTATAAAGGACTGAGCCTGGAATGCAAACCGGTGTCCCACTTCCTATCCCTGCTGGAGGGTAATTCATAATAGGATATAGGGTGACCTACTACCCAGACCTGCTGGAGGGTAAACCATAATACTTTATCCGACAACCCAGTGCCCAGCCCTACTGGAGGGTAGACCTGGAATAATTCGACAGGAGACCCACTACCCAGCCTTGCTGGAGGGTAGACCCGGAACTAGATGACGGGCGACCCACTGCCCAGCCTCTACTGGAGGGTAGACCCGAAGAGGTGGTCGGGTGACCCACTGCCCAATCTCTGCTAGAGGGTAGATCCTAATAGCGTTGGGTGACCCACTGCCCAGTCTCTGCTGGAGGGTAGACCCTATGAGCGTTGAGTGACCCACTTCCCAGTCTCTGCTGGAAGGTAAGCCCTAGAAGTTAGTGAGCAACCGACTGCCCAACCCTTCTGGAGGGTAAACCCGAAGAAGTCGATGAGTAACCCACTGCCCAGCCCCGCTGGAGGGTAAAACTCAGAACTGCTCTACCCATCTCGACTGGAGGGTACACCACTGGCCAACCAAACACGAAGTGGGTATCGCGCAACCACCCAACTCTAGAACAACTCACCCAAAAGAGGTTCAGTGCCTATTCCATCACGGGGTGCCAATAGCACCGCTACTGGAAGATCCATCGAGAACGAAACCAGGAGGAGACCACTCAACCCTACTGGTCAAAAAAACGAGCACAGAGCCAGGGAAAAAACTCCACCATGCTAGTCAAACAAATGAGCACAGAGGGACCATCTACATCGCGAGAGGTCAAATTACGTAAGACAGAACAGGGCACGCACATGGGACCCACACGATATGTGGCCCCAAGTCAACACCAACCAAGTGCACGAACGTCTCAGGTACAAACCACACGTACCTCCAAGCGCTCCCATATACTCCCAGAGTATACGTCGTTCCAGCCCATAGGAAATCGTGCAAACATCACCCAACTTCAATGCGAAGTCATGATGTAACAACTCCAACCTTCCACCTCATAGGCTGAGGCACAACCAACCACATCTCTTCACTCACATGGGTGTGCACGCGATCACACGCCAAGGGTTCTCTGCAAACACAGCGAGAAGAAATTCCATTAGAGCGCCTTTCACATTTAACATAATCGCGCAAGAGGCTTCGCACAACCAAACGGATTGCACGGTTGTAATCCTCTCGAAAAAACATGCGAGGTAGACTACTTACTCGCCTCAAATGGATATCCAACGGAAAAGTTTCCAACACCGCCTCACGCCCGAATGGCGTCCCATGATCCCGAGCCCCTACCCCAAAAACAGTCGGGTGCATCGCACTATTGCCATCCCCTCGGGAAAACACCTCAAAAGCACCACTCACATGAGTGCAATGGATAACCGGAGAAAATGGTTCATTCCGGTACACCGCACATGAGCGGTGCTGCGTGGGACCCGTATTTCGGTCCTTAACCACTGCCAACGGATCGCACCGCTGCGATCCTCTCGAAAAATCACACAAGATGGACTATTCACTTGTCCAAAACGGTCGCCCGGTGATAAAGATGGAAAATCACCGTCGACGCCCAAACGACCCTCATGGGCCCCACACCATCATGCAGAATTACAGTGGGCAGACTGCACCAACACGATGCCCCCGAAAAACACCCAACATCGACTGCTCGCATGCCCCAAATGGACGCCCGAGGAAAAAGTCGCTAAAAGATGCACAAAGCTCAAACGACGGGCCGTGGGGCCCGCGCCTCAACTTTGGAATCAACACCTGAAACCACCCTAGAATGTCCGCATTGGTTCTAGGCTCCCAACGCCACTGACGGCGCTTAAATCGGATGTTGGACACGTCCGCGCCGCTCAAAACAAGAACCCCCGGGATGACGTCAATCCCCTCGTCGCACGTGTCGTGCCACTGACAGCCCCTGTCTCAGAAATTAAAAATTCATGAAACCATCTAAAACAGTCCTCCTCATCGACACGGTTCCACCGCCGCAGATGACACTCAAAACGGACACCGGTAGAGGAAAATACGGGTGTCCGAAAATCGAGGGGGCAAGGCCCCCGGGGCTGGACCGGCCGGTCCGCCCGGCCTGGGTCAGCCCGCGGCTTAGCCTCGCGGGCCTGCCGCGGACTCGCGGTCCATGCACAGACCAGCCACACGGGCCGGTCGCAGCGGCCGCGTGAAGACCCGCATGTCACGGTTCTTTGTCGCCACACGGGGGTCGCGCGCCACAACCCCGCTGTCACCGCTCCCTGGCGACCGCCGCCTCGCCGAGAACTCCGCCAGAGCCCCGCCCTTCTCCGGAAGCGCATCCACCGCCTCACGCCGTAAAACCCGCGGGCACCCGCGGACTCCCCCAGCGCCCGCTGCCACTCACCGTTTCCCCCAGCGCTCGCTGTCACTGCCGCGGCACCGGATCTCCCCGGACCACCGCGCTGCCGCCGCAAAATCCCAAAACCCGCAAACTTTTGCGGGTTTTTGCGATCATCTCCAAATTCGGATTTTCGATCTGAAAGAAGCGATGGGAAGAACCGAGAATGTACTACGCATATACGGGCATTGTTCTAATATTAAACATCAAATCGTCGCAAAAAATTGAATTCAATGGGCAGTTCGGAAATGAAAACGCAACGAAACCACCTACCTCTTGGGCGATGCCTGGAGCTTCACGGGGAGTCCACCGACGCGCCGCGCCTTGCCGGAGCTGCTTCGCTAGAGCTGGACGAGGAGAGATAGGACTTCCTCCTTGCTGCTATCTAGGTAGTGAAGAAGAAGAGGGAGGGGTGAGTTAAGCGTTTAAATGGAAAACGCTCAACAACCCTCCCGTCGGCTAGAACCCGAACCCTCAGCAGGGTCAAGGTTAAGCCTCCCCTAGGGTAAACACAACCTCTCGATCACAACGGCGGTCTCAGAATTTTAATCCGAGTCTTTATTCAAAAGATATAAAACATAGTGCCCGAGGCCTCCAAATTACGAAAACGCCCCTGAGGCCATTTTTCACAAACGACACACGCCCGCAAAACTTACACCCCTCCTAGGGTAAACGGCACCTTCCAAACTCAAAGGTGCCCTCGGTTTCCCAATCTGATACACCGTATAAGAGATACTCGAGTTTAACCATTAAGAGAATTAATTAATTAATTAATTAATCTGTTTAACGTTCCGAAAGCGAGCGACGGGTTCAAACATCCCGCACCGACAAGTTTTATGTCATTCCGAGGGTAAACACTCCATTCCAGACCCATCTGTACACTAATATCTCTGATGTGGATCACCGTTTAGGAGTTATCCCATTTATCTGGCGTTTCCAGTGTGAATGCACTTAAAATTTAATTTCGGGCACTCCGGGGATTGGAATCACACACCGTCTGAAGTCACTGCTCTGGAATATCATCAAGAATATTCCAAAGTTGTTCACAGCAAAACCCAAGTTCTTACATCATTCCCACCTTCAAGCTTTTCATCACCAAAAAGCAAAATCAGGGAAAAACTATGGGTACTCAGCCCGCACCTGGCTCCTCCATATTCAGAAGAACTCATGCATAAATCTGTGCCACCGCACACAGACCAAAGGCCTGTTCTATTCACGCTAGTTCTGCCCATGCTGATGTCGTGCACCCACTCCATACTTTGGGGTTAGGGCAAGGTGGTAGGGAACCTCTCCATCCTTCTACACGGTCTCAAACGATCCGATGGACCTCGGGGGTAGCTCACCTCCCCGGTCAAACCTCTACGTCGCACGCCGCGACTGGAATCACCGGCCGCACCTGGAACAGGGCGCGATGATTCCCTCCTTCATAATATCTATATGGTGAAACACCCATGTATATCTGGTCATGCAAGGTTTCACAGTCGATGTCTCATAGCCAAGGCCCTCTTACACGATCGGAAGTGAAGGATTCAACTTCATCGACTAAAGGAAAAGGTCTCACGCCTTTTTCTATACCAACACAGGGTTACACCCGACGCCCTGCGTCACCCTGGTAACACCTCAAACAAGGAGCAAGGAGAAAATTCTATCACATGAAGAGCCTAACAATTCTACTGCAAGAAGTAGAAGAGTCGCAAGGGGTACCTCTCACCATCCCATGCTCTGCAGGATCGTAGACATCCAAAGCTCGCGGCTGTCAGTGGTCCCAACCGTCAGCTCCCGGAGCCAAACATGGACCGCCTAGTGGTGATGGGAATACCTCGTACCATCTTCCCCCACTCCCAGCTCCCCTCGCTTCTCTTCTAGAACCACCTCTCTGGGTACTACTCCGATCAAAATGTTGCCTCTGCCGTGGTGGTGCGCCTGCTGCCTGCCCGAAGCTCTCAGCAACTCGGGTCGGGCAGTCTCGTGCCAAGTGAACTTGCCCATCACAAGCATAGTACCGACTCTCTCTGGGATGCACTGGTGCCCTCCGGCGCCACTGTGGTGTACGACAACTCCCCTGAGTCTAGTTGTCAGAAAGCCACCTGCGTCGAGGCTCTGCTTGCCGACGCCCACTAGTTGCGGCAGACGTCTCAGCTCCGGCGTGCCTGCTGCCACCACCAACACTAGAACGTGACAGAAAGCCCTCTTTCACCAGCACCTTATCTAGCACCCCGGAATATGTGGAAATTCCCAAGGGTACTATGATAGCACGAATCACTTTTCGGAGACTCTGCTCAAGCTTCCGCGCTCAGAGGTTGTCGTCATGGACCAAGTCCAAGTAAAAGCGTGCAGAGTCTACAAAACTTGCCGCGTACTCAGCCACCGTCATCCCTCCCTGCTAAACTGCAGGATCTCTTGAATCTGAACGGAGCGCAAGTAGGAGGGGAAAAACTCCTCAATAAACAACTAGAAGTCTCCCCATGAAAGCGATGACTCACGAAGAAGATGAGTCACCAGACTCCACCAATGCCAAGCTACTGCACGAAAAAGGATGGCTACCAAAGACACTATCTGATCTGTCGGTGTCTTCACAAGCCTGAAAAGGCAAACCACTATCTCTAGCCAACCCTCTTCTGCCTGAGGGTCTGGCTCACCACTGAACCTCTGCAGTCTCTACCGCTGAAACTCATGGATCACGCTCAACCTGCACTCAAGCTCATCCGGCTCTGCTGAAACTCCCTACTGCTCAACAGGTGGGGGTGCTGCTACCGGCCCACCCAGAGAAAGGGGATCACATGATGGGTCCTGGACTATGGCCTCATAGCTCACATGGTCATCGTCACGAACCAAATCTGGTATCCTGGCTGGCTGTCTTCGTAGAGACATACTGAATATTATCAAGGAGTGCCACGGTCAGATGAGCATATATGTATATACCAATGACAACAACGATGGGTAGTTGACTCAAGAAGGATAGTCAAAGACTCAATCCTATGTTATGAACAAACCAAATTTTCCCTACAACAAGTGTCTCAGCATGCCGAGTCAACAAGTGGGTTATCAAGGTCCTGGTGAATGGATATGTCGGCCGCCGCACCATCACTGGACTCCCTTGCCTGAGAGCCGCTCTCGAGACACGTTAACACTATTGCTCTAATTCCCAACCAATTCCTTTCATTTTATGGACGTCCGAACAGCGTCCCAAGGAACGAACCACCTTTGATACCACTTTGTCATGACCTGCCCTACCCGAGCTTGAGACGCAACTACCCCAAGCCCGCCTCCACTGGCCAGGGGCTGGCGACCAGCACCGAAGGAACAACAAATTGGGGAGGCCTTTTCCTAAGAACCTGTACACACACACAGAAAACTCATTGTAAAAGTGCAGAGTAAAAATAAAAGCAAAGGAAAACTGCTATAAACAACCACAAGAGTGCATCAACCTCTAAATAGTACATGAAAAGTACCGAAAACTAAAAAGGGGAAAAACAAGCACCCCACCAAAAAGTTCCACAACCCGGGAACATGTAAACAAAAGAAACAGCTGACGGGTCTCCTACCTTGAACCCGGCTACGACCACCGCATGCGGTCCAACCTCCCAAGCTCCTATGCTCTACTGAAGTCACACTCCACCTGTCCATAGTCTGCAAGGTAACACTATGTACGGGAAAATCCCAAGCTTGGGTGAGTATAAAAATACTCAGTAGGATACCCCGAAGGCTCGAGGGACCAACAAAGGAGGTACCGAAGTGTGTGTAGTAGAGCGAATAGGAAAAGTAGAGGAGTACAACTGAATGTGCAGAAAAGAGTCCAGCTCAACCCAACAAGAGAAAGGAAGTATACTCTTCCAGGAACAAGAATCTGGAAACAGTGAGGAGATGAACTTCCCGTTGAGTCTTCTCTACCTATTGCAGGATAGTAGACTCATCCAACCACGAGAAGCTAGACACGGAAATCATGTGGCATACCCTGCGCGTCTTCACCTCTCCTGGAGGGAGAGTAACCAAGCACAAGAAGTGGGAACTCGAACAAGGTATATACATATATATATTCTCTACAAGAAGCCCGAACATGCTCGTATGGGGATATCTGTACCGTAGCTCAGCCCAAGAAAAGATTTTTCAACAGTCCCAGAAGTAAACTCCATCATCGATGCCCAGCATCCTGCATGTCTGCCCCGAACTGCAAGCCAAGGGGCTCAATCACTACACCTTGACACTATCCACTTTGGTCGGCACTAAAACGCCCTCACGGTTTTAGATCGTGTCCCAAGAACGCGTCTTGGTGTGGAAAGTGCCCCTTGTACTTGAGAGTTCTTGGGAAAGTCAAACCACACCTCGTCACTGCCCTGCAGTCGAGAGGTCTCCTCAAAGTCGAAGTCGTCACAACACTGACCCATATAACCAAGGGTCCCGCTCCGGTAATCACAGAGGAAAGCCTCAGAATAGCCTAGTAGAAAGGACTGAGCCTGGAATGCCAACCGGTGTCCCACTGCCTAGCCCTACTGGTGGGTAATTCATAATAGGATATCGGGTGACCCACTACCCAGCCCTGCTGAAGGGTAACCCATAATACATTATCCGACGACCCACTCCCCAGCCCCGCTGGAGGGTAGACCTTAATACATCATCAGGTGACCCACTGCCCAACCCCGCTGGAGGGTAGACATGGAATAAGTCTACATGGGACCCACTGCCCAGCCTTGCTGGAGGGTAGACCTGGAACTAGATGATGGGCGAACCACTGTCTAGCTTCTGCTGGAGGGTAGACCCTAAGAGGTCATCGGGTGACCCACTTCCCAGTCTCTTCTAGAGGGTAGATCCTAATAGCGTCGGGTGACCCACTGCCCAGTCTCTGTTGGAGGTTAGACCCTAAGAACATCGGGTGACCCACTACCCAGTCTCTGCTGGAGGGTAAGCCCTAGAAGTTAGTGAGCAACCCACTGCCCTGCCCTATTGGAGGGTAAACCCGAAGAAGTCGATGAGTAACCCACTGTGCAGCCCCGCTAGAGGTTAAAACACCAAAATGCTCTAGCAATCACTAATAGAGGGTACACCACTAGCCAACCGAACACGAAGTAGGTATCGCGCAACCACCCAACTCTAGAACAACTCACCCAAAAGAGGTTCAGCGCTTGTTCCATCATGGGGTGCCACTAGCACCACTACTGGATAATCCATAGAGAACGAAACCAGGGGGAGACCACTCAACACTGATGGTCAAACAAACAAGCACAGAGCCAGGGGAAAAACTCCACCCTTCTAGTCAAACAAACGAGCATAGAGGGACCCTCTACGGCGCAAGAGGTCAAAGTACATAAGGCAGAACACAGCACACACATGGGGCCCACACGACGTGTGGCCCCAAGTCAACACCAACCAAGCGCACAAACATCTCTAGTACAAACCATATGAACATCCAAGAGCTCTTGTATACTCTAAGAGTATACCTCGTTCCAGCCTTTAGGCTATTGTGCACACGGCAACCAACGTCAACGTGAAGGGGTGACATAACAACTCCAACCTTCCACCTCATCAGCTGAGGCATAGCCAACCACATCTCTTCACTCACACGGGAGTGAACGCGATCACACGCCCAGGGTTCTCTGCAAACACGGCGAGATGAAATGCCATCAGATCCCCTTTCACATTTAACAAGATTGCGCGAGAGGCTCCGCACAACCAAACGGATTGCACCGTTGTAATCCTCTTGGAAGAAGACGCGAGATATACTACTTACTCGCCTCAAATGGATATCTGATGAATAAGTCGACAACACTGCATCACGCCCAAACGGCGTCCCGTGATCCTGAGCCCCGGCCCTGAAAACAGTCGAGCACATCACACCATTGCAATCCCCTCGTAAAAACACGTCAAAAGCACTACTCACATGAGTGCAACAGATATCCGGAGATAAAGGTGCATTCTGGTGCACCGCACATGAGCGGTGCTGCGTGGTACCCGTATCCCGGTCCCGAAACACTGCCAACGGATCGCACCGCTGTGATCCTCTCGAAAAAAGCACACAAGATAGACTATTAACTTGTCCAAAATGGTCGCCCGGTGATAAAGATGGAAAATCACCGTCGACACCCAAACGGCCCTCGTGGGCCCTGCACCATCGTGCGAATTTACAGCGGGCAGACTGTGCCAACGCGATGCCCCCTGAAAAACACCCAACATCGACTGCTCGCACGCCCCGAACGGACGTCCGAGGAAAAAATCGCTAAAATCTGCACGCAGCTCAAAAGACGGTTCGTGGGTCTTGTGCCTCAACTTCGGCCTCAATGAATGAAACCTCCCTGGAATGCTCCACCTTGGTTCCAGAGTCCCAATGCCACTGACGGTGCTTAAATCGAATGTCGGACGCATCCGCTCTGCTCAAAACAAGAACCCTCGGGATGACGTCAATCCCCTCATTGCATGTGTCGCACCACCGACGACCCCCGTCTCAGGAATTAAAAATTCCCTAAACCATCTCAAAAAGTCCTCCTCATCGACACAGTTCCACCACCATAGACGGCACTCAAAACTGACACCCGTAGCGGAAAATACAGGTGTCCGAAAATCGAGGAGGCAAGGCCCCTGGGGGTGGACCGGCCTGGACCGGCTGGTCCGCCCAGCCTGGGCCGGCCCGCGGCTTAGCCACGCGGGCCGGCCGCGGACTCGCGGTCTGCATGTAGACCGGCCACGAGGGACAGTCGTGGCGGCCGAGTGAAGACCCGCGTGGCGTGGGTTTTTGTCCCCGGACGGGGGTCGCGCGTCGTGACCTCGCGGTCACCGCTCCCTGGAAACCGCCGCCTCGCCGAGCGCTCCGCCTGAGCCTCGCCATCATTCGGAAGGGCATCCTCCACCTCACACCGCGAAACCTACAGCTGCCCATGGACACCCCCACGACCCGCTCCCGCTCACCGTCTCCCCCAGCACCCGCCGCCACTGCCGCCGCACCGGAGCTCCCCGGACCACCGCGCTGCCACCGCAAAATCCCAAAACCCGCAAACTTCGGCGGGTTTTTGCGATTATCTCCAAATTCGGATTTTCGATCTGAAAGAAGCGAAGGAAGAAAAGAAAACGTACTACGCATATACAGGAATTGTTCTAAGATTAAACATCAAATCGACGCATAAAATTGAATTCAAAGGTCGGTTCGGAAATGAAAACCCAACGAAACAACCTACCTCTTGGGCGATGCCCGGAGCATCACGGGGAGTCCGCCGCCGCACCGTGCCTTGCCGGAGCTACTTCGCTGGAGCTGGAGGAGGAGAGGGAGGAGTTCCTTCTTGATTCTGTCCAGGTGGGGAGGAAGAAGAGGGAGGGGTTGAGTTAAGCGTTTAAATGGAAAACGCTTAACCACCCGCCTGTCGGCCCGAACCCGAACCCTCAGCAGGGTTGAGGATAAGCCTCCCCTAGGGTAAAAACCACCTCCTGAACACAACATCAGTCTCGTAATTTTAATCTGAGACCCCGTTCAAAAGTTATAAAACATAGCGCCTGAGGACGCCAAATTTGGAAAACGCCCCTGAGGCCATTTTTCACAAACGGCCCGCGCCCGCGAAACTTACACCCCTCCTAGGGTAAACGGCACCTTCCAAACTCAACGGGGCACTCTGTTTCCCAATTTGAGCCACCGTTTAATAGATACTCATGTTTAACCATTAAACGAATAAATTAATTAATTAATTTATCCATTTAACGTTCTGAAAGCGAGCGAGGGGTCCAAACATCCCGTGCCGAAATGTTTTATGTCGTTCCTAGGGAAAACACCCCATTCCGGACCCATCCGTACACTTGGATCTCTGATCCGGATCACTGTTTAGGAGTTATCCCATTTATTTGGCATTTCCAATGTGAACACACTGAAAATTTAATTCCGGCCACTCCGGGGCTCGGAATCACATGCGGTCTGAAGGCACTGCTCTAGAATATCATCAAGAATATTACAAAGTCGTTCATAGAAAAACCCACGTTCTTACCTAACTTGAGTCATTTTATTTTCCATAACCCTTTTCTGGAAACATCTCAACATCCATTTAGTAACATATCCTATTTTTTAGTCTTTAACTTCTCCATCTCCTAATTTCATTCCCCTATCTCCTCAAATTCTATTATTTCTACTAATAAACACAACATTACATTATGGTGTCCTAGTAAGAGTGAGTTATAGAAAAATTCTAAAATCTATTATATGATAAATGAATTCATAGCTAAATTGATCACCACCCAGATTGGATTTGATTATCTCAATAATTTTCCACGTTTATTTTTTTATTTTATCATAAACACATTGGCCATTTTTAATCTTTCAATCCTATATATCATAAAATAAATATAAACATACGAACTAAATTCATATTTAAAATTTGAAAAGTATATAAACCCACAACTGTATGGTATACTCATTGTTCCAGAAACATTACTATGTATAAGTTATAATCATCTATTAGACCCCTCAACATTTCCACAAAATGGTTCTTTTGTAATTTTTCCTTAGAAAAAATATTCAACGTCATCAAATTATTTTTAATCAAATGATTCCCAAAATCCATCTAAATACTGTTTTTAATGAGTTTATCTTATATATTTTGAAGGTGACGATGCCAAAGGTAATTGGAGTTAGAATCCACCTTCACCATATTGTCTTAAATGTTATTAATAGTATTATCCAGATAAAAAAAATTAAAAACAATTACTATATTCATGATGACATAAAATATTTAATTCATATATATAGAAGAACTATTGTTCATAATTATGAATGAAAATCACATCTTGTATAATAAGATACATAAATCAAATTTCTATTTACGGAAGGAAAATATTTATATTTCTCTATTGAAAAAACCAAATCCACTAGGTACAGATAGATTATATATTCCAAACTCTAATGTTGTAACATTTTTCCCATTACCACCATCTTCATCTACATCACATTTATTCAATTCCCCCTTCTCTAAGTATTTTCTATTAGCTTAAATGTGTGATTCACACTCGATATCGAATAACCATGAGTTAGAGTTGAAGAAATTTATTTCTTTGCAATTTGTATTTTTATTCATAGAATCCTTCAATTTTTTAACTCTTATCAACATTAAATACAAATATAGAATAGTTTCATAACTCATACATATATGTGACCTCAGAAATATAGTCATCATGTAATATATAGAAAATATATATATATGTTTTAGTATCATGTTTTACTTCTTAACATCGATGAATTTTAATAAATGTAATCCCGCAAAAATGATGAAAAAATACATCATTAAATTTTGTGTTTTAATATCCATATTTCACTACAGAATGAACCCCCTTTGGAATGAACTTCATCACATTTTCTATTTTGGTATGCAAAATTTCCAGTCATATCCCTTATGAATCTTGTGTATATGAATTGAAAACTAGTTTTCCATATCCATAATATTGATAATGCTCAATAATATTCCTCTAGAATTAAAATCCTAAGGTTTCCTAATTAATTGTTAGCCAAATATTATAATAAGATATGGTTAACTAACTCTTAGGGTTATTCCAATCCACTATTCCTTACATAAGACAATCCATTGGAAACCCACTTTTTTATAAACCTACCCATTTGGATAACTGATATCATGACATGTGATTATATTAGAAGGAATCTCCCACTTATTATTTGAGGGTTTTTCATTAAAATCACACCAATTTAATATAAGTCATATTATTTTTAAATTCATAAATTTGCGTCTCATTAAATATTTATTAACTCTTTTCTTTTTCCTTTATGTTTGAATTATTATTATATTTAGTTCTGGAATCCATATTCCATCAACTATAATAATATACTCAAACTATTTTAATGTGTGACTCTTTACACAATCCATTGTTTATTTTTATAACCCCAAAATTAAAGCCAATCATATTTAAACTTATCCAAATGAATAATATGTGTAAATTATATGAACATTTCATATAAGTGTTTTATATTAAATAAAATTGAAAATTCTTACATGAGTCATAATAGAGATCCAAATTTCCAACCCCCATATTTATTGAATAGGGTATAATCTTCCTAGACTGTGGAAATCCTGACTCAATGTCCCTCTACCATGGGATACTTTACTCAATGAAATTATAATTAATTATAATAGTGGATAGTGTAGTGTAGTACTTTTAATGAATTTGGTCCAACCTCTAGAATCCTAGACTGTACACCAATTCAGAAGTTTGGCAACAATGACATGATATATAACTTTTGATTGATGATATCAACAAGAAGATGAATTAGTTTTTACTTTATCATGGTAATGTAGCAACATGTTATTAGATACAATTATAGGTTACTTTAATTCCACAGAATTATCAACATCGATTAATATCGCACAGTGGACTAAATATGGAGTTGGTTGAACTGTATAAATATGGGTTATTTTTTACCACATTTCATTATTAGATCATTTGATATTGGTTTTTTGTGTTGGTGAGACTCTGATATTCACCTTTTAATTTTCCTATCCAACATAGTGAAATTTATACCTCTCCATAGATATAGGGATCATTTCTTGAATCATGTAAATCTATGTTTCTTGTTGTTATCTTATTATTCTTTTTTTATTAATTTTACTCTTCATATACAAATAATAATATATTTTTTTCTCTATGTGTTCTCGTAATAAATAAATCTAATACCTAATATTTAAAAAATATATTCAATAACTAAATTGAATATAATAACAATAATTAAAAATTTTGGTCAATGTTTATGAAAACTAAATCTTTTGTTTTATTAAATAACATGTAATACATGGAGTGCTAATTTAAAAAAACAAATTTATCACAAAAAAATAATTCATAAAAAATATTTACATGTTATAATCAATTTATAAAATTGAATACTCAAAATTAATAAATTAATAAATAATATTTTTATTTATTTCTAAAGAGATAGCTGAATATGAACATTTCATATTTTATTTAAGTATGAAACCCTAATATTTTTAATGAATAACTCTTCTAATTTATTAAAAATTTATAAACTATAGTTTTTATCAAAAATATTAAATTCCTACTTTTGGATAAAACATTATTTTATGATAGATAAGTGTCATTGTATATTATGATTTCTTACTCAACTGGTTATTATAATATGTTTTGTCATGAAAATATTAAAAAACCAAATATGTAGTAATGAAACTTATGTATCATGTTTTTAATTCTACAACATAGAGAAATATCATATGTATTTAAAATGGAATTACCCTTATATATCACTATATTTATACATTTCTTTGATAAACTCAATTATGTTATGAATGGGAATGTATCTTATAAATGGGTTTCTCTCTTATGTATGGGATGATCATAATCAGAAATATATATTATATCACAATTATAATTTGATAATCTATTTTCATTCAACCTAAGTTTTAGTCATACCCTATGATATCACATATTGTATCTTATGAAATAGTAAAAAACATTACAATTTTTTTATGTTCTACCTAACTATATGATGTATTTAAGCCTAATAACTAATAAAAAATAAATTTATTATATCCCTTATAAAAAATCCAAGTGATCTGGTGGTTGATATTCAACCACAACATATCATACGCTATGATATGCCCTCAATTATATTAGGATAATCATTTTCTTCATAAAATTAATCAATTAATGTATAGATTCATTGATGTCTGTGGATATGATACCACTTATAGATATTGGTGGAAAATCACATGATGTTGGTAGCGAAATAAACCCAATAAGGTTTTTTATTTATCATTAAAAACAATAATGAATAATGTGAAATATAATTTGTTGAACTTATAATGTTACAAGTTAAATATATTTAAAACTCATAAGAATTTTTCATTATGGAGACATTGGGATATATCATAAGGACGCTCACCTCTAAAGTTATTACATTAAAAACTAGAATCCCCATTCATAATGACATGAGTTGTGAACCCCAAAGGTATTATAGAACATTTAATATCTAGGTAAATAGAAAATTGGGAAAATTAGAGATTTTGGTAAGGAATAACATTGTTTTACTATTGCATAAACCCCCATTATAGGATCACATATCTTTTATATAGTCTTATTCGTATAATGAAGGTGGATATCCGTTAAATTCAATCACGTGGAATTTGACATGCATTAACCATAATGCAATCCTATTAGAGTTATGATCATTGGAATATTACAAATGATCTATCATGACATAAATAAATCAACCCATTTATTCATAATTAATGGAAACTGAGTAAAATACATGGAAGAGGATCTCCAATCAATATTCAATATCACTATTTTTTCATATAGATTGATAAATAGAAATCATATGCAATAATAAATTAATCTTCATTCTATATCATGGACTATGAAAAAGGGTATATCAAAAATTATAAAATACCTATTTTAGTGCATTTTTTAAATAGAGTAATGAGGAGGGTGGGGAATGCTTGCGTAACCTAGATTAAAGTAGTGGTATGCCCGATTTACCAGATTCTTCCTACTTGGATACTAGAGGGGAGTGCATGCATGTCCTCATAAACTATCATACCCCTCTTGGTGGACTTACCTTCTATCTAGATTAAATAGTTGGGTCTATGCACAATTATTTATTTAAGTCTGACTTAGCCCCTAGGTTGGGTTCTTGTGGAATTACATGGCTTCCTCGTCCCATCTATTCAATGGGTAGGAAACACACCCCACAAGAGCTTTATTACCCCATTTTAAAAAACCATGTGGAACTCCTTTGGGATTCCATCAGGCACAAAAAATTTTCCACATGTAATATTTATACCTTTTGACCTAGATTTTTGAATTGGAAAAGTTAGTTGTCCATTATAATAGTTTTCTTCATAGAACGTTATGGAGTGATCCTCTCCATAGTAATAGGTTTTTAATGAATTTTCTATATGTTCGAGTATTTTATATGTGTACAGTCACAAAATTTGTAAATGTGTGATAACCTGAGATTTGTTTGGTTTAATAATCATAAATAATTGTGTTGATGATAGGTATGATCCCTTCACCTACATTTATGGATATTGGTACTCTTGGGTTTCTTATTTTCGAGTGTGAAATTATTGATCATTAAAGGGATATTAAAAAACATATAAGCATGTATATCAGTCTTTTGAAGTACCCTCATAAGATTAATGAACTTATATGATAATTGTAGATAAATATAGATATCATATTAAATTTTTTGTACACAAACATTACATGGTTTAGAAAAATACATAATGTTTTTGGAGGCAGATTTGGTGATTAGTTATAGGCTATTGATACACCATGGTCCCGGACACCAACTAAAACATGAAATATATATTACTCACTCCCTTTATATTTTTTCATTGGCATGGAGGAAGGATTAATGGAGTATCCATATAGAATTATACTCGGGTTAATAAGAATGACGATTAGAGTGATCTCATTGTTAGGTTCTCCAATGGTTGAGGTATCATTAATAATTTATGGGTTAATTTTATGTTAATAGAGTCAGTAATCCATTGAATACAAGTTCCGGAATTCCTCAAGTTTGGTATGGGTTCTTATTGTATCATATTAATTTAACATTTTATATGAGGTTAATTATACATAGAGATGAAGGGGTTGAGAAATCCCTCATGGTATGGATTGCATGTCCTTCATCTATAGCTTTGGAACTCCTTTATCCAATATATTGTTTCCCCAGGGTGGTGAATGTCCTCCATGAGAACCTAATATTTTTAAGTTAGATATATTAAGGAAATGTTTTTTATTATATTTACTTGTAATAATGTGTTGTTTGAGGATCAATGGGGTTTTGGTGTGTCCTATTCATTTCCATTATTTTTTACAAATAATATGATCTAGATATAAGTGTTTTAGCTCATATACAAGTTATATTATCTTTATGATTTTTTTGTTACCCAAGGATTGATGTTAGGAATCAAATTCAAAACCACTCCATGTAATAAAATTTATATACTAACTTTTATTGTCATGGGAGAGTAGGGAGGTGTAGTTTTCCAATTGGGAAAGGGGTTAATTTTTTGGGTAATTATTTCAATTATATAGGATGAATATTGGGTTGTCTCCCTTTTATTGAGAGGGAATGATTATGTAATTGTTTACAGTTAATTCATAAATTTATATTTTCTCTTTCTACCTTATAATTTCACCTATTTTGGATTTAGTTATGTCATAGATTTACCCCCCAATTTGATATGATTTATTTTTTTTTCTTTTTTATTTATACCCATCCTAATAGATATTTTTATACACACCCATGGATGATATTTCTCTCCCATGAAAGTTTTTCGTAGAAAATAACATTTATATCAATGGTGATCTTGGAGGTTATGGATTTGGTGGTGTATGTTCTCAGTGATACTCAGTCGTATTAGCTTCCAATTAGTCATGTGACCAAATGTTAATGAGGGGTATTCCATTTCATTAGTGGTGTTTTGTTATCCTTGGTTTCCTTATATACCATACATTCAATTTTGGATATTGATTCTATGTTATCCATGGATTATTAGTGATATTTTTATACATGATTTATCCCCTTTTTGTTTTTTCATGTATCATGTTGGTTGTTGTTGTTATATTTTATTATTAGAGTTATGATTATGTTATAGGTTTATTAATGACAATAAATAGATTGTATGTTTTGAATTATTTAGGTTATTCTCTATAAACTATCCTTTTATAGTTGAGATTGTGGTTTCACATTCATCTTATCTTCCGACCAATGGGGTTGAGTCATTTTAAGATCACAGATTTAAGATCTATGATATTATCCCTGAGTAACCATCTTCCCAAGAAAATACCAAAATGTGACCCAAAATTGAATAACACATAACAATTTCTATTGAAATATGTATGTTTTTTGTTTTATAAAAATACATTATTTTAACAAATTAGAATCAATTAGAAACTATAAACCCAAGATCTACAATTCTAGAATCAAAAAGTATTTATTTATATAATTAATAACTATCCAATGTGTAACTTACCTCAATTGTCATAACTAATTTATTAGTTTTCATTATTCATGAAGAATTTTACAAAGTGGTTACTGAAGACCTCCCTCCTCTTTGGTGTATCCATAGGTTATACAGAACAAAATAATTTTTTAGTAGGACTCTCCTGCACCCATTATATGCTAATATTTAATGATGGAAAGCGGAGGAGAAGTGATTACTATGATTATGAGAATATATAAACGAGTCATAAAACCAGCCACACTGTCTCATCATTCATTACATACTCATATAATCATCAATATACAACTATACATTAACTTACATATTATAATATATGGGATAATTTTATTGAAAACCATGAACTCATTACTTGAATACATCAATCCTATTGATTGTTTCATATTATGAAGAAAATTTTCTAATGATATAAATTGGAAGTGATTATAACATTTAACCATTAAAAATAATCATTCAATAATTTAGTTATACATTATAAACAATGAAGAATGATATTTCAAGGTAGTTCCATACAATATAGTCATATCATACCTTACAATTGACAGATTGTGGTGACATGTTATCTTATAACATTCCATATGACATGCCTATATCAACTCTTATGATATTCCCCTAGAATATCACATATTACAATACCTTGATATAAACAATGAGAGTGGGGGTGAATTAGTGTGTTTCCCAACTCAGATTTTTCTTTCATTCAATCGTCTATATAGTGGATCTTATTTCCATTCTAGTATGCACCAATATTCATCCAATTAACAAATTACTTTCCCCTACAATGACACCAAACCTCAATAATAAAAATAAAAATGTAAATAATACATAAGACATAGGTCTTTTACTATGTTATCCATAAAGGGATAATCAAAAGAGAAAATCTGAGTGTCTTTCAGTATTCCATGAAAGAAAACCACTCGTTATAGTTTCTACAAATGTTTCAGAAAGATGCATTGTTAATTACGAGGATCACTCCCAATTCTTCTCTTCCATTGGGAAAAACATTAATAATGGAAAAGTCTATTTATAGATGTGAGGTTTTCACTAATATATTATATACATTAAGACCTCTTCAAGATTATAATATTTTTATGATACACCTTGAAACCTTGTCTCTATATATGTGTTTTGTTACAATCCTTTTTCACTCTACTCCTCGTCTTTATGATAAATATGATAAAACCATTGTAAGGAGTTTAGTATAGTGTATTTTTATTTGAAATCCATATGAGGAAATTCTATTTATAAGAGCATTTACGCTTTTCCCTATAAATGATCAAATTAATGAATAACCCCTTCCCGATGATGATTTTATAATAATATTATATTTTTTTTTTTGAATAGTAACTTTAGTAAGTTTTTTTTATTTACCATGGTTAAGTGTAAAATCAGGTGATAAAAGGTAAAAAATAATATAATATTGTTATAAAATTACACTAAAACTTGTAATAATTTAATTTTATAAGTTTTTTTAGACAAAAATATTCCTTATGTCTATAATATGATATTTTTTAAGATAATTGGGTAAGATTAGAAAGTTCAATATATATGTTTTTAAGAAGAGTCCAAGATATCATATTTAAAATTTAAAAATATTATCATTTTAATAAGATTTAATATATGGGATATGTTAGAATATAAATATTTTTTTGAAATATAAAATTTTTATCTATATCATTATAATTTATTTCTTATTTATATAAATTAAATACTTAAATTTAATTATGACACAATGATTATGAAATAATTGACTAATTAAAGAGAAAATCAAATAAATAATATAAATAATGTTAAAATAAATATCATTTGAAATATTTGATTCCATACATGAATGTTTTGGATGAATATGACATGTTATGGAAGATTTAATTTAGTTTTTTGTTGAAGGAATAAAGTGGTTATGAATTTATAAAAAGTAAAATAATAAATAGTGTCTGCATTGACATAAATGAGATTTTAAATGAAATAATATTTTATTAAATTATATGATGTTAATAAAAATCTAAAATTAAAAAAACGTATAATGTAAACTATGTCATAAATAATTTAATTGAGGTTCGTTTATCATTTTAATGTAACTATATTAACCTTATAGTGTAAAAATAGTAGATGTCATGGTAAGAGTTAAATTGTTTAACTATAGTGTAAATTCAAAATATAAGGTTAATTTTTTGTCCTAACCATGTCTAAAATTCATGGGTTTTTAGTATTTAGACCCATCATCATCTGAGCCATGAAATAACTCACTTTGGAGCTATTTTAAATAGAGAATAAATTTGTGTTAAAATAATTGTTTTGGTGTTTCCTAAAGTGCCCCTACCCTCTCTTATAAAAGGAATCCTCTCATTATATTTTATTCGCACCGATTAATAACTTTAGTATGGAACTAATCTACCCATTTCCCCTCCCAAATTACCTAATGTAATAATAGAAGCTATAATTTGGGAATAAATCCACCGTAATGTGTCCTTTTGAGAAAATAAAAACAAGAAACTCGAAGAATAGGTCGTCATTTCATAAACCCTTTAAAAGTTCCTTTTTTAAAGGTTGGATCAGAAGCATAATTTATTATTAAAGCAAATCAAAGACCTCTTTAACTGGGTAGAGGGAGACCCATTACATTATCTGAAGGCCCAGTCGGAAATTAGCCCATTACATGGCCCGTTGGCCCAAATTATTGGCCAAAAGCCCATTCTGTGAATAGTACTGCTTCAGTACCCATAGCTTCTACATTACCCTAACACCGCTATAGTGACATGCTGCCGCTACAGTGCATGTCATTACTACAGTGATGCCGCTGCTATAGTGCGCTACAGTACTGCTACAGTTCCCACCACTACTACAGTTCCCTACAAAAATACTTCTACCTCCCTCTCTTAAGTTGTTTACCTACAAAATTAATAACTCCATCATATAATATATTATAATATTTCATTATTATTGTGGTAAAACCATATTATTTCTTTTATCCATCCTATAAAAGTACTATATCACCATGTGTGTGTGCTTACGACTTATTGTGTTTACACTGTGGTGTAAACATTTTTTCATCAATTCATTATTTAGATGGGGATATTGATAAATATAAAGGGTTTAAATAAAAAAATGACATTATATAGTTTTTATGAAATTCATATTCCATCCAATTACTTAACCTTTACCATTATGGAATAATATCATCGCATGTGCGTACGTACAACGTACCGTCTCCATGACACGATGAGATTCATTCTCCACGATAAGCATTCAAGAATGATTATAAATATATATAATGAATAAGTATGAAATATATGGAATAATATTTCTAACTGAATAATTTATAAATATATCTGTGTGTTTGTGTGTTTTTGGGTTTCATTTACTTGCATCCAATCAATATGATAAGAAAAAAAGAAACAATGTTCTTGTGTACGTACAACCTACTGTCTTCATTAATGGTGTGTTCTATTTAATTTCTCTATTTATTATATATATTTAAATACTAAATATATATGATATATAAATAATTTTTTACATTCTATATGTAAGTAAATTTATATATATAAAATAATAACAATAATAACAATAATAACAAGTCAAAACGCATAAGATAAACCAAGAGATTATTACCTGAAACGTTGCATTAACTCAAAATTGTTAATAAACGGGTAATGTGAAGTCATAAATGGATCATATATTATATAAAAAATATTATTATTATTATATAACAAGTTAATAATATGTTTAAAACCACTATAAAGGAGTATCAGACACCTGAAGAGAGTATCAGACCTAAGGTAATGGAATTTCGTCACACTTTTAATTTTCATGAGATATTAGACATGTTGACCACCTATTTTCTTCGGATGGTGTATGTACTACCCCTATAGTATTTCATATCATGAATAAATTTATCTTCATGGTATTTAATTATTCATATGAAAATATAAGACTTATGAATTAAATTTTCAATGTGGTATGTGGTGTTTTTAAGGATTATAGAACTAATCCTTTCTTTATTTCAATATTCAAGATATTATCATACAAATTTATTTATATTTTTATAATTTATTATATAGTACACTTTAAGTCCATTTTTAATTTATTCCATATTTTTTTAAAATTAATATTTTTAAGGTTTTATATAAGTCACTCTTTAACTAAGAAATCGTTTCAAATGTTTAAAAATTTTATTCTTCAAAATATTTTTCATTAAATTAAACGATTTTAAAATGGTTTTAAGGATTTATTTATATAGAAAATAATTTTTGAAAATTATAATTCATTTCAATGTTTTTGAATTGGTATAGTACACATTGATTCAAAAATCACTTTTTAAAATTCTTCTTTTATAATTTTGTGTATTTTGAATAAATGATTTCAAAGATAAAGGGTTATTTTTATCAATATATATTGAATGATTTTAATTGAGTATTTTCATCTATGTCAACCACATTTTTTGGATCTTATTCATAATTGAATTTGATCTCATATGACATCATTTACCATATTTTGTTGAATGGTTTTGGATCATATTTATTGTGGATGTTCTAGTTATATACCATTCATTTTTTATGGTTTATGTATTAATATTTAGTATGCTTGTTATAAAATGAATGTTATGCGAGTTATTTTTTAGCCTTTTCATAAGAGGAATTTGTTGAACTTATTATGTGATGGATGGCCCCATTATAGCCCCTCGATGCATCAATATGTTTCATAAAACAAAATAGATATGGTTTTGGCTGGCGCTTTACCCATTTATTGGATTCTTGGCATGAATATATGAAAGAAATAGATTCATGGAATGAAGCATTGATTTTTTTATATTCTTGGAATGAATCCTCAATGGTAAGTTTAAAATGTCAAACATTATGCATTCCTTCATTAGGATATTAGTTATTGATAATACATGTGATTATTCATCTAGAATAATATTCATGTTAAATTTTAAATAGAATTATATGATTTATTCTCGACATATTATTCTGAATATTATATTTAAAAGGATTTTGTTTTAGTTTTGCACCATATTTTAAAATTTTATGCTTATTTATGAATGATTATACCAAATTGTTTACCCTTAATGAGCATCTGAGCTCACCCTTTTTTTATGTTTTATTTTCTCATAATGCTAATAAGTGTTTTATGGTTGATATGTGGTGTTAAGATCGGAGAATAATAGAATTCACAATGAATTATATATGTTGTATTTTATTTTTTGAAATTTAATGTAAGGTTCATGTATGTAATCTATTTTCCAATATTAATAACGTAATGGGTCCTTCATTATTTGATCTATTGTAATTGTGAAAATGTATTAAATTAATGCACCAGATTTGGGATTCTAGGGTCAGGGCCTTATAGTTGGTATCAAAATAATTTTATCGACAACCTTGGAAACAATATTTAGAAAAACTAGATTTGAGAACATAACCCTGGTATATAATTTGACGATTAGTATAGAAGAACGCCCTAGAAATATGGTAATGTATATATTTTATGGGTTTTGTAGAAAATACATCCATGTATGGATACTACAAGCAAATGGGTTTTTGGCATAGATGTACCTTGGATTAAAAACTTCGATAAGATATTATTAGGTTGACTTAGGGTAACCTGGTACACGACAACCAACCTTGATATGCACCTGGATTGAAACTCTTTAGTGATATGCTTAGTTTAATTGAAATTTTCATTAAGAACCATTATGAATGATTTAAAAGTATATATGTTCCCAAAGAAACAATGTTTATGATTATGAGATTGGATGGGCATAAATTTTTCAATTTATCTTTTGTATTTTAAAATTACAAATTATGAATAATAACATAATCTAGTAAATTATGTTGTTTAAAAATGGAGCGTAGTGGATTAATGGAAATCATATCAATTCACATAATCCAGGTAGGGATTTCCCTCTTATACAACCAAATAATATTGGATCAGGTGATGTAATTGATGTTGAAGAACTTCTAACAATACTTGGACAGTTAAACCAGGTTATGAATAATAAACATACTCATATCTAGAAGAATGATATACAACATAGTGGATCGATGTTAGCCGCTTCATGATACAGTGGCCCCAAACATTCAATGGGACTAAAAATACATTTGTAGGTGAGAAATGGATAAGTTCATTTGAGAAAATATTTCTTAATTTGGGTTGTGACGAAAGGGAAAAAATTTCATAGAAGTTTATCACCTCTTAGAAGATATATATTAATGGTGGTTAGTAATTCGAAACATGAAGAAGGATGAATAAGTAGAAAATTTTGAATGGTGGTAATTTAAATAAATCTTATGAGAAAAATACATTCCTCATGATCAGCGAGCTGGTATGGAGATTTAATTATAGAGTCCATGGCTGAAATATGATAAGAATGTTCCTATTTATGAATCTATCTTTACAAGGTTAAAAATGAATGATACATACTAAATATATAACCCAAGGATTAATATTTATCATTTCATTGATGGGATAAAATTATTTCTTTGAATGTATTTGGTCTCACAAATATTCCCATTATGTGAAGATATATTATCATTTGCAATCAAGAGAGAGAAATAATTTTCTAGGTCATATGAATTTAAGGAAAATCAAGAGAAAAAGAGAATGGTGGAGAAATAGATTGATAAGAGGAAGAAGGGAAATAATGATTTTCCCACATGTGCCAATTGTGGACAAAAACACCATGATGGCTGCTTAAAAGTAAAAGGAGTTTGTTTCATGTATAGAGAAAAAGACCACAATTCTCATAATAGAATGGAAAAGAAAGAATTTTCCAATGGGAAATGTATCCATTGTAAAGAGAATATAAATTATGTAAATGAGTATCCAAAGAATCATGTAAATATAGATTAGAATAAGAAAATTGATCATGGTCAATCTTATGTTGTTACTATGGTCGATGTGGAATAATTAATGTTTTATTCTTTTTCGATCCAAGAATAATGTTATAAGAATAATTTGATATATAAGTATTTCACTACATTACATATTCTATAAGTATTTGGAGGCATGAACGTTTTAATTAATGTTTTTAGGGTGATTAAATATTTTGTATGTGTTAATAAGAGTAACATTACATTGTTTGTGGATTCTTATGTTAAAAATGATTTTGCAAAATTACAGACATTTTTGGACTGTTAATTTGGACAGATGTATTTTGGATAATTCTTAATGTTGAAATGGAGTAAGTTAAATGTTGTATATTAATTTTTGTTCTTAAATTATTATTTATTGGTTACATTGCGATAACTGTTTTTGTTTCAGTAATCATTTACAGGATTAATGAAATACTTATAGGCCTTATGATTTACTAAAACTGCTTGAGGTGTGAAAAAATCATTTTGATCATTCATTTTTGGGTGTAAGGGATGATTTGAAAATAGATCGAAGAAAAACAAAAGGATGAGATTATGCTTATGACATGGACAGAAATCAATTGTTTTCTAATCTGAATAGTAAAATATTCTTCAAATATATAGAAAAGATATTTAAGCAATAAATTATATCCTAGTACTTTTCCTGATGAATCAAATGATCCCTTAGATTATTTCATATTTAGAGCTTTATTATTCAAAACTCTCTCCTCATCATGTTCTCTATAACTCTCCATAATAACATAATGGTTAGTTTTTTCTTTCATGTCTATGTTTTATTAAATGGAACCCTTGTATGTGTTATCTTTAGTAACCTTCATACATCCCTTTCTATATTTTAAAGTGTATTTTTATCGACCATTGTTCTTATGTGGGATTTAAATAAAGGAATTTTTAATATTCAAACCATAATTACCAAACCCGAATTCAAAATTTTATAGGAAAAAATTTATTTCAGTTAGGGATATTGTTATACCATGATATTTCATATTATGATTCTTTTTAAATAAGTCGATATCTTATGCTTCATGAAACACCGAGTTCGAGCAAACCATAAGCTATCAAACTAGCCATTGAAAAAGTGGTTATGAATAGTGTTAACCTTATTATAAAATTTATAAATTTAAATTTTCTATATAGACTTCATTTTTTGAATTTAGAATATTTTAATTATATTATTTTGATATTTTGGTAATATTCCAAAAAGTTTTTATTTTTTATGAATAGTGAAAAATACTCCATTGTTGTTTAAAAACCAATATTTTCATTTAAATAATTCTTTAACTTCAAATTGATTTTAAATTCAAAATAGATAAATAATACAAATAATAATCCAATATAGTTCATTGAAATCATTTTTAATCATAAAATTAGATAAAAACGTTTATTTAAATTTTGAACGTCTCTTTTACCTGCCTTTTAAGACACATTTTCATATTATGATTAAACATAATTTTACCACTTCTATGAATTATTTTAGAAAACATTACATACATTCTTTTAATTCGTATGAAATTTGTGATCAAATATGATCAATTTACTATTTTGGTTAATATTAACATTAGTAAATTTTTATTGTTTTACCATTGTTAAGGGAAAATTAGGTTATTATAGATAAAAACAATAATATAATATTATAATAAAATTACCCTAAAACTTATTTTAATTTTATTGTATAAGTTTTTTTCTACCAAAATCACTATTATGTCAAAAATATGATCCTTTTTAAGAAACTTGTGTAAGGTTAGGACATTTATTATATTTTATTTAAAGAATTGATAAAAATGTCATTTTCAAATTTCAATAACTATATCATTTTCAGTATGAGGTTTTTTATATTATATGGGGTACTATAAAAATTCAATAGAAATATAAAATGTTTATATACATCATGATAATGTTACTATAATTTGTAGATGATAAATAATTAAATTTAATTTTGACACAATGATGATGCAGTAATGGATTTAATAAAAGAATATTCCAATAAATGATATTAATAATATTGAAAAAAATATAATTCAAAATATTTGATACCATAAAAGATTTTTTGGATGAATATGACATTTTATGGAATATTTAATGTTTTTTTCAATAGAATCTAGTTTTAGTGAGTTTTGAAAAAGGTAAATAATTAATAGTGTTGAAATTGACATAAATGATATTTTAAAATAAATAATATTTTATTAAACGATATAAAGTTTATAAAAATATAAAATTGATCCAAATTACTAGGATTATTTTAAATATGTCATAAATGATCCAATTGGGGTTCTTTTGGAATTATATTGTAACTATATTAACCCTATTGTGTAAAAAAGATCAGTTGTCATGGTAAGAGTTAAATTGTTTAGCTAGGGATAAATCTAGAATGTAATGTTAATTTGGTGACATAAACATGTCTAAAATTCATTGGTTGAGAGGATTTTGACCCATCTGCATCATTCCCTATAAATAAATAACTTTTTAGATATTTGAAATTGAATATAAATTTATATAAAATTAATAGATATGGAGTTTCATAAGGTTCCCCTATCCTCTATTATAAAAGGTAACCTCTCCTCCACTTCTATTCACACCACTAATGAAATTTAGTTCGGCTAGAACCATCCCATTTCTCCTAAAAACTTCCATAAATTCATCCTAGAGCCTCTAATTTACGTATAAATCCACCCTAAGGGGTCTTTTGTGCAAATAAATAAGTTGCACTAGAATAAGAGGTAATGGTTTTACCAACACTTTCAATGTTGTTTTCTTCATATACATTCTTTCACAAAGTTGATTACATTCTAAAGTAATAAATCCAGAATCTAATATTTTTTTAGGTGTTTTTATGATTATGTAACAACCATATTATATTTTTACCCATCCTATGAATAATAATATCAACATGTGTGCGTATGTACGGCTTACCATCTCCATACTGTGGTGTAAAGTGTTTTACAACTATACATTATTTATATGGCTATAATGATGAATATAAAATATTTAAATAGTAAATATGACATCATATTATTTCGTTATAATACATATTCTATCAAATTTCTTACCCTTTACAATTACATAATGATATCGTCGCTCGTGGTTACCTACGACCTACCATCTCCACGACGCGATTAGACTCATTCTCCACATTGACAATTCAACAATGATTATAAAATTATATATAATGAATAATTATGAAATATGTGAAATAATAATTCTACTATAAAAATATTTAAATCTATATGTGTGTGTGTCATTTACTTACGTCCATTCAATACGATAAGAAAACAAAAACAACATTTATTTGTGCTTACTGACTACCATATCCATTAATAGTGTATTCCATTTTAGTTTTCCTTCTATTATATATATTTATATACCGAATATATATATAATATTAATAATTTTTTACATTCTATATGTAATTAATAATATCATGAATAACATGTCAAAACATGTGTGATAAACAGGTCACTTATTACCTAAAATGTTGATTTAACTGTGAATTGTTTACAAATGGGTAATTTAAAGTCATAAGAAGATCATATATGATTTCATAAATATTATAATGATTCAATTACAAGTTAATAATATGTTTAAAATAACTATACATGGGTTTCATACATATATGAAGAGTATCAGATCTATGGTAAGGGAATTCCATCTCACTTTTAATTTTTTGTGTGATATAAGTCATGTTCACCACCTATTTCTTGTGTGTGGTGTGTTTACTACCCATATTATATTTAATATCATGAATAAATTAATATTAATATTATTTAAGGATTCATTTTAATATATTGGCGTTATGATTTTAAATTTCCAAAGTGGAATGGGATGCTCTGAATGTTTAAATAATTAATCTTTTCTCCATTTAAATATTCTTGATATTATGATACATATTTATTTATATGTATATAATGGATTTAAAGAAAATTTTATGACTAATTTTAATTTTATTCAAATATTTTAAAAGTAATATTTTTAAGGTTTTATGTATATGAAACATTAATTAAAACATCAATTTAAATGTTTTAATAATTTATTCTTCCAATTCTTTCTCATTAATATCCATGTTTCCAAAATTGTTTTAAGGGTTTATTTATATAGACATGAATTTTTTAAAAATATAATTACATTAAAAATTTTCAAACTTGTGTAGTACAGTTTGATTCAGAAATCCCGTTTTAAATGTCTTCTTTTATATGTGTGTGGATTTTAAATAAATGATTTCAAATAAAAACATGTATTTTTAAAAAGATATTTTGAATCATTTTAAAACAGTATTTTCATCTATGTCAACAACATTTGATTGATATTATTCTTAATTGTGGATGATATCTTATGATATCATTTAAGATATTTTTTTGAATGATTTTTTATCAGTTTTATTGTGGGTGTTATAGTTAGATTCCATTCATGGTTTATAGTTAATGTATTAACATTTCATATTATTGTTTTAATATGAATGTAATGTTGGATTTTTTCACACATTTAGTAAGAGGAAAGTTTTGGTCTTAGTAAGTGATGTGAAGTACTTCTACAGCTACAAGATGCATTGGTAGGTTTCATGAAATAAAATATATAGGGTTTTGGTTGTGGCCTTACATATTTATTAGATTCTTGGCATTAATCCTTGAAAGTATTAGATTCATGCAATGAAGCCTTGATAGTGTCAGATTCATGGCATGAAGCCTTGATGGTATGTTTCTAATGTCTAATATTATGCATTTCTTCATTAGGATATTAGTTATTGCTATTACAGATGATTATTCAACTATTAGGATATCCATGTGAATTTTTAAATATAATTATTTGATCTATTATTGATATATTAGGTATAATATTATCTATAAAAAGCTTGTGTTTTAGTTTTATATCTAGCCTTAAAAGTTTATTCTTATTTATGAAATTTTTTACTAAGTTGTTTACCCTTAGTGAGCATATGATATAACCCATTTCTTATGTTTTATTTTCCCAGTATGCTAATAAGTATTTTATGATTGATATGTAGGATTAAATTATGATAGTAATGGAATTAATAAAGAATTAACTATGATGTATTTTATGTTTTAAATTTCCATGTAAGGTTCATGTATGTAATCAACTTTACAATACTACTAAATTGATCGGTCCTTCAGGATTTGATTCCTTGTTATCATGCCAATGTATTAAATTGATGCATGGAATCCAGTCTTCTTGGTTAGAGGTGTTACAATCACACTATGAGCCTACGTCTATTCACATTCTCACAACATATTTTAGCAACAAATTTTTCAATATATTTGGAATCTACATACTAGTAAAACCATTGAAATTCATATATGTGTCCTTATGGTGTATAAATCCTTACCATGACATGAAAAAATCTAGCAATTTTTGTGTAATCAATCATTTATTACGATATGTAATATTTCATAAACTAAAACTTCCTAATTTTTCAATAGTATTTTATAATAGGTAGTAACCTATATATTTCAACTTTCCTAGTCGAGTTATTCTTATGTATTTTCTAGATTTACTATTATGTTTTCCATTAATGTTTGAAGCATTTCTATTTTACCATATAATACACTTAGGACATGAGATTCATTCATCATGGCATAAATCATTTTAATGCAATTGAGAGCCTTCTTGTTCATACATATGTCATGAAATAGGGTAATATGTCACAGAATGATCCTGACTTCTTTATGTTTTTCTAATTAAAAAATCATATTTATCAAATAAAATTCTCCAAAATCCTCCCACTATAAATTTCTAAACCCATACATATGTTCCCTAATTTCTTATATATCAACAATTCATCCTATAACAAAACCACATGTATTAATGACAAAACCCGTTATATAATTTGAAAAATATTATATATATAGTGATTGTTTTCCTTTTTCACATTTTCATACTGATAAAAACATTATTTATACAGGGATTTTGTTTCCATTTATTAGATTTCAGTGCCGATAAAAAGATTATGTATAGAAATTAGAAATATTTGACTCTAAATAACCCTTAAAACTTACTCATTACTTCTATGAAATCATTAAAAACATTTTAACTTAAAAAGAAACTTCTATACCAAAAAGATACAAAACAATATGCAATATAAAACTTCTTGCATATATACTTACAGAACACAAAATTTTTGAAATATACAATTTTAATTTCCACATCAATAATCATCCTATGAACATCCTCTACTAGAATATATTTCATTTTTTCTATAAAAAAATTAGATACTCTTCTAGGATAATAACCTAAACATACAGCTTACACTGGTTGTTAACAAATCCAACACACAATATCACCAAGTAGACATAATATTCTTCTTTATATTTTATTTAAAATACTATTATAAATCATACTAAAACATTTCAATCTATATAGTACAATAAAAATGAACATATTTATTGAATAGTATATACACTACCCCATTACTAAAAAAATAAATGGTTTTCCAATCGATATTTTCTTTTCATTAACATCCATTTTATAAAAGTCTTTCATAAAGAAAATCTTATCATCCCTACTCACCATTCATCCATAAAAGAATTTACCTAGATTTTAAATGGTATCAACCAGAGTCTTGTTGGAACATGCTAATTATACTCAACATATGAAAACTAGATGTGTGGAGTTTTTTATTAGAATTTTTTGTGAATTTGTTTATATACCATTTGATACAACTAGTTGAAATTATATGTATTAGTTAACAGAAATTCTACTTTAAGTAAATCCAAATAATCATTATATCTAATATAAATTGGTTTTTCCCCTTTACCTTTAGGTTCTCCAACCCATATTTTGATTTAACCATTGGATCTTCTACTACTACTATTACTTACAACTTTTCACTTTATCTGTGATACCACTTATTGAATAAAAAATTTCTATATATTAATTTTTCAAGATCTAAACCAAATCCAATATCAAGGTGAAATTTCAACAAAAAAATTTAATGAGTGAATTTACTACTGAAAATGGAACATTTAAAAATACTCTAAGCCTATTCAGTTAAAACATCAAACATGAAAGAAGTTTCTTTGTTAATGAAATAATTTTTTCCCAGATCACTCGTTTAATTCAATAACCACTTACAGCTATGATACTTGTCTTTTAAATATTATTCAATAGTTATCCCTATGATATTAAGAATAATTTCACCAAACCATTAGTTGATAATCAATTAATCATAAAATGTGTGAGTAATACCACATGTAAAATAAAATTATACCACTTGTTCATAATGAAGTATTGAATCCAGTTTTTATTCATCATTATTTCTTTCTTCCCAGATATTATCATTTTCTTGATGACATTAACAAACCATTGAATGCTTATCAGCAATTCTCCCATAATTCCTTTATATCATAACTAATAGTATTTCGATAATTTCAACAATGGGTAATCGACTTTTTAATAATGGAATATTCTTCCTCGTAGCTTTTGGTATCCTAAAAAATAATCAACTAAAACCACATAATTTGAACGTGATCAAATGAATTGGAATTCAATGAAGGTTTCTATATCATTTCATGAGTTTTCTTATTCTTTTCTTAAGGTAAAATACTACTTTAGATATGTCTTAATTTATTTTTTTAATCAATATAGTTACCTTTATTCCACTGGATATATTGTAAAAGTATTTAACATGACTTATATGTTATAAAAATCTATATAACATATTTACTTCTTCATAAAATCATGAAACAACATATTCTTCTTTGAAATCCAATGAGTTTTCTCAATAATATTGTTTTAGTAAACATTCATCCTTAATACCATTTAAAATTATCTTTTAGTCCTGTTAATAATTTAAAACTATAATAACACTGATCCCACGAGGAATATGTTTCTCTTTTTTACATAATCACACTATATGGATCATATCACCCTTGTAATATATATCACTTCATACAATAGATAAAAAAATTAATCACACATCGAGAGGGTAGCTTCCTATTCATCCTAAAAATGAGGATTATGGTTGTCCATGGTGAACTAACCAATTGATTCCCACTTTTTTTAAGCCTTCTTAATTGTTATTACTTGGACAAAACCACTCAGGAAAATATTATTCCATATATTTTCATTAGAGTTCTCTATATGTTTTTAATTGGGATTCATTACTCTAAGGATAATCATACCACAAGTGCATGTTTATACCTCCAATTCTCCATTATTTATTCATTTATTATTCTTTATTCACTACATGAGGTCTCTTTTATAGGTCCTTATTAATTTACTTTTTTTTGTTAATTTTGAAAATGAATATTCCTGTCTGATATTTATCCTCTATGATTAATATTAAAACTACTTCAAATTAATTTATACAGGTTAAAATATTCATTAAACAACCATTCATTCTTTATTTGATGTAAAAAAATTCCTTAAACGTTGAAAATGGTGGTCTACATTTTACATACTCTTTGATAACAATGAGATAAACATATTATTTATTCTTTACCATCTATGAGATCTTCTTTACTTTCAAATAATATTGGATAGATTAAATAATCATTTGTTCTTGATACTCTCTCTATTCACTACATTCATCACTGACTTTATTTTATAGTTATAGTGAATAAGCTTTCAATGAATCTTTAGGTATCCTTCTTTACTTTCAAACTATATAATCATCAAATTCAATGAATCTATTTTTTTAAAGGAACATATTTCCCATTATTCCCTTCCTACATCCTTCTTCTTATAAGAGTATGGGATCTCATTATGGAACCTCCATTACTTTTTTTATTTCAACAGGATTCCAAGGGTTATTATAGTAGAAGGATTCCATTAATTACACATATCCAATTACACATTAAAAAATTATTATATTCCCAATGATTCCATAAAAATATTATTTATTTAACATTCTACATGGATATTTTTTTCCTTCCGAATCATTCATAAAAATTATTCTTCGATAGAATCTTTAGTATTTAATAACTCCCTAACAAAATTAAGCTTTGCCTAAATATTACTAAACATAAAATACCTTTTACTTATTTTGAATTTAAAATTTCCAAATTTATAATTCATTTTATTAAATATAACAAGAAAAAAAATTGGCTCTGGGTAGATTGGTCTTATCAATTATTAATATAAAAAAAAGTAAAAAAGAGTATAAGTACAATGGGGTTTACAAATATAGGAATAAAACACTACCCTCATGTCTTCCTCCACCAAAGGTACATAGTACTCAATATACATAAAGGACAATATGGTAGTCATTTCAATTCTTTCCCTCTTGGATTTTGCACCAAGAAATATATTTTCCTCTCGATATACATGTCAGACTATTAAATTGAGATACCTATCCAGGTTGACACATACAATCCAATTATGTATAATTATACATAGTACATTGGTATACCTAGATTTAAGAGAATGAATATAATGTTTAGAGTCTGGTTCAATCTATAATACATTTATATTATGATGTATAATAAGCTTGATATCGCAGAGGATGGATCACAATTCAACTTCATATGTAATTCCCAATCCAATAAAATGATGAAGTAACCCTTGATAAATCCACGATACGTGGGGAAGAAACCACTACAACTTGGTCATCCTATAATTATATATGTTTCTCCTTCAAAATTATCTTTAACACATGGAATGATAGTTGGGATCGATTGTATACTCTTTACCTACAATGTTCTCTTCGAACTACCTGATATTCCTAGTGGAAAAGGTGTATACAGATACAGGAGGGTGTTTGATATAGATCTATTTGAATTTTTATAGAATCATTTATGTCACATTAAATCAATAAGTCACCTACTTGAAAAAAGGGTTCATGTCGTCAAACAAGGAATTATTTCAGGAAATCCAGATAGCATGACTAGTGACTATAGTGGATAAAAACTAAATATTTTATATTTGATCACCTCTCCAATTTTTTTTGATATGATTCATTAATTCATCATGACTAATATGAAAAAACAAGTAAATAATAAATAGAAAACAAATGTATCGCCATAAATTCTGGTAAAAATATCATCATAGAAATAAGTGTTGTATTGATTCAACATCTGTCAGCATCATTTGTTAAGTTGAGACAATGATCTTCCCAAACATTCTCAACCAATCATGTGTATGAAAATGATTCTTCCAAATTCTCTAAATAATAAGGATAATTTTAGTTTGAATAAAAGATTTCCTGAATTTTTGAAATTGGGTAGGTGGTTCAATTGATCCATCATATTGAAAATTATAAAACTATTGTTTTATTGAAATTAAAATTTCTATTTAGATTCCAAATCAGAATGTCATTATTCGTGAAAGTGTATTTCTGAATTTAAATATTGTATTTAAGAGTACCCATGTCCTCAAGTCTATTTATTTAAATCAATAACACTATTATAATCATTTTAATAATGTTGGACGATATATTTCCAGTGTGTTGAGGATTTTCCAGCCAAGGGGTACCCTAGAAATTAAGCCTAGATTGTGTAATGACAATCCATTTTGAATTCTGTATTATATCATGGAACGAATTTTTGAGATTTTATGAAGATATATAGTGAGGATACTCATTGAGATGATTCACCTTTAACCTACATGATGAAACATTCCATATAAGGGTCATTATATATAAGAGATTCCATATTAACATATGAATAAGTCCATCATTAAAATTCCTAGGAACCTTGTTTCCAAGGCCATCCATCCAAATGGATCTAATGCACTCTTTCCATGAAACTGTGATCATATTTCATTCAATGATAGATCATGTCCAAATAAAGTTCATTATCATGTATTGGAGATCATGGAGAATATTTCGTGGCTATATATTTATTGAGAATGAATACACAAATGTTGATGTGATCACTAAGTTAATGAGACACACCCTCCAAGTTTGAGACATAACATTACTCATCTATCTAGATATCTGATTAATGGTTCCGGAGTATATGTATTCAAGATACTACCTCTTCACTCTTACATAATATAAGGTAACTCTAATTTAAATAAGTGTAAAAGAACCTTTTTTACCTCCAAGAGCCTTGGTGATCCTTTTTTCCACAAAATTTATACCATCTAAAAAAATGAAATATTTATTATATATTATGTGATTTCAAACCACTACCTCATAATAAGAGAAGAAGGATACAATCATAGATATGTAATTCCTTAGGAATTTAAAAAAAAATAAGTATGGAATTTGTATATATTAAGTGATATGGGATGAGATTATCCCTACGAGCTTTGATCTTCATAAAAATTACAATTTGATATATTTAATTAAATCATATACTCTTGTAGTCTTCAATAATGAAAAATAAATTCCATAATGGAGGACCTCCTTGTCTAACTACTCTAGTGAATTGAGAGTAGCCTCTAGGTGATCCATTAGTAAACATGGAAAGCCTTTCTGATCCAACAATATTGTTAATAAGTCTAATAATGCCTTTCTAAAAATCATACCTCCTGAGAACATCATGAAGTAAGATCCATTTTATGGTATCAAAATACATCTAAATTTAAATTTTGGGGTAAACTTTCCATTTCATTGATTCATTTTCATCTGGTTAATACTCATAGAAGTAGTGAAGAGGTAATTCTGGATGATCCTACTAGGTATAAATCCAAACTGGTTAGGGAAAATGTTCACCTTGATAATTCCTCCTAATATTGTCATCGTGATTTTAATTATTAATTTAGGGGTAAAGTTTCTTATATACATTGTCCTTAAGTATTGAATTTAATTCGAATTATTTTTCATGGGAATCAAGTGAAAGATGTTTGAATTTATTTAATATTGTATATGAGCCTAGGTAAAGAAATATTTTACTTGATTAAAAATGTCATCATAAAGTATATCCCAATAAACCATAAAAAACATGTTGGTATGACCATCCAGGTCAGCTGCACATTCAATGTTTAGATAGAAGAGGGAATCCTTAACTTCCCCCTAGGAAGATTCCATTTTGAAATAATTTTTTTGGAATTCATAAATACTATGGTAAATATTATCAATCATCTTTGGGGTGTTTCCCATTCCATAATTAGAGTAAAAAATAGTGAAATAATTCACCACTACATTTGAAATCTCGCAATCAATGTTTGAAAGACATTCCTCAATTTTAATGATAGTTATTTCTTCCCTGATCATTTTTCCTTGGGAATCCTATGAAATAATGTGGAATTCTAATATTCATAATTTAGCCTTTTGAAATTTATGTGATTATGGTCCAGCCACTCTTTAATAGTTAGAAGAGATTATAGCCTTCATATAGATTGAATTGCCTCACTTTAGGGGCTATCAAGGTGTTGTTTTCTATTTGATTGCTTTTTAGAATTGTAATTCACTCTTCAAGTCTTAAAGCCTCTTTTTTTATTTAAAAAAACTCAATATTTACAAAATTAAAAAAATTCATCCCTTCTAAAATCATCCTCCAACTATGTGGGTAATGTATAATCTTTATCATCATATTTATAAGAAATATTAACAATAATGTTTAATTAAAATATACATAAGGAATCAATTTTTTTAACCTCAATGGGAGTAACCAAATTATTTACGACCTTCTTATTGTTTTTTTCTTCTTATATATATACATATGAAATTATCATTCAATATATTTCATATCTAGATCATTAATTAATTCATATTCATCACTAGCTGAATAAATCCGGTTCTCTTCATTCAATACGGATTCAATAACATTATAACATTATATCCTCATCTAAAAATATGTATAATATATCAAGAGATATATATTCTTGGATATTCCCTCCTCTAAAACATTATTTAAGGCCTTATTTGTATAATCATTAATCATAAAATTCTATGATCTATCTCAAAAATAATTCAATGTAGACATAGAAAAACCAATACAATTAACAAAATATAATTATGGATTCCAACATGTACTTCAAAAAATTCCATAATCACCTTCAAATAAGAAAAAATACATCAATAGAAATTAAATTTTTCATTGAAAACACCACATTTCAGGTAATAATAAAATCATTATAAGACATATATGCCTGGTTAAATCCACAATAGAACCTTTTTTATCTGACATCACTTGTTGAAACCTAAGAGACACCCTAAGTGGGGAAGGGGTATGAATCTGTGTGTTTCATATATAAAACATTTCATTAATTTGGTCATATGTTTATTATATATTGTTCATTTGTTAAAAAGAGTTTTTGTTCGACCTCTTGATCAATTATTTTTTCAAAAAACATCATTAAGTCTCATGTATGAATTGAGAAATATAAATCTTGTACATGGAACAGATATAGTAAATATTGAGCCTCAAAATATAAAATCCAATGATTATACAATATTAATGTGTTTGTATTCCTGGTGATAACACTATTCAATATGGTTGTTTTAAAGGTTCAGTAAAGATACTTTATCAGACCAGTGGACACTTATCTTCTTGTTTATACATGCCTTCAGTGTAAGAAAATATTTGTATTAAATGTGAGGGTGAATTAATGTGTTTATAATATTGAATATACCTTACGTATTAGTTTAGTTATATGAAAAACCTTACATCCTTGTCTCCATATTAATGATCTTAAAATCTCCATATTGTTTGAAATCCTCTTAATGAATCTAGATAATATAAACTATTTATAACGAGATGACTCTTTTGTATTCCTCTTCCAATCAAAAATTATAATGTCCAAATTTTATAAAGATTTAATCCTTTTTATTAAAATGAACACAACAATAAATAAACCATTTTGGATGAATATTATACCATACTGGAATTATCTTTAGGTACCCTATCCTCTTCAATTACCATATATGCCAAAACAACCCATTATTCTTCCTTGAGGATTCACTCTTGAACAAACTAGATATAAAATTATCATTTTAAACTAGAATACTTAGTATTTATCTATGTTAATCTCTCTTAAAATATTAATAGTATATTTATAGATCTTTAAAAATGCCTCCCTTTTGGCCTATCAATTGGGACCAATCCTTCTTCTTCAATTTAAATAATATCATGCAAGGTGATCCAAGAGATTTTATGTGGTCTAGGAAATGCATTCACAACTACAGAAATCACAAATATTTTGAGCTAAATATATTATTTTAAACTCAACTGAATCTATATTTATGTAGTTCTATCATCAACATGGCCTGATGTTTGATACCATGGTATGAACATTTATTTTCTCAACATTAATATGACATTATTTACTTCTTCCTGACATGATTCTAATTCTGTAACCCAATCAATGAAATTATCCATGTGTCTTATATTTAAATCCTATGAATATAATGACATTATCCTCTAACTATTCATGGTATCCTACATTTTTGTGTAATAAAATTCTTCCATCATGTTTGAATCACTGTATATATATAACCATATAAATCCATCTATATCACTTTATTGAATATGCATGTTTTTCACATAATGACATCATCCTAAACTAGTCATATAACCAATTTCCATTTATGATATTTGGTATATCATAATCCATACCATTTCACTTAATAAATATAATTTTACAATTAATAGTAACCATTATGTTTCAGATTATATGGTCTAATTACTCTTATGCATGATACATGTGTTCTCATATGTATTTGACAGTAGTTCAAAAAAATTATTTTCCCAGAGACACCACTCAGACCGTTAAAATCATTCAAAATGGAACAAAGGGATTTTTCGGATTTCAAAAACATTCCATGCAGGCTAATCTCAAGGAGTATTAGAATAGGTCAAAAACATAATAAATACTTCTTTACAATTAATATGTATCAACCCATTTTGGTAGAAATACTTTAGCAGAAAAGGTATAAAATCGTACACATGTTCCCCAATTTATTACACATTATTAATGTATCCTTGAATGAAACCATACATATTGATGAAAAATATTACCTATCATCTGGAAAATATAACAAAAATAGTTAATATTTTATTTTTTTACATTCTCATATCAATAAAAATCATATATATATATAGATTATTTTCCCCTTTTTCTAATTTTAGTATTGATAAAAACCATACATTATTAACTTTACTAGATTCCAATTCCAAATCGACTTTGGGGATTTTACTTTACTTATAAAAAATCATTCAAAGAATATTAACATCTATACCAACATCAGTACATCCAAAAGAAAAAAAAATGTAGAATATACAAATTCTTCATTCGTTGCTTCCGAACATTTATCTTCTGAAACGTATAACATTCACATGCACTTACAAAATCAACTTCTAGACCTCCACTTCCAATATATATTTTGGTATTTATAGAACACATGTACCTCATATTCCATTATAACTTCTAGAATATATAAATTATTGATGTTGTAAATAGATCCATCATAAAATATCTTCTGGTAGCAACACACAAGGGCTTTATGGTATATATCCATTAATATCCCAATTACACTAAAGTCACATAGAATATGTCTCATTTCACCCTATATTCTATAATAAATTATAACTTGTAAAACTTTATCCAAAACTCCTTTTAGATGTCATCCAAATAACTTTTAAAATAAATGTTATCAAATTCACCTAGATTCACATCATATGTAACATGTTGTGAAAATAAATCCAAAGATCAATTCTATATGAACTCAAAAAAATAGGAATTATATGATTTAAAACAAATACCCATTAATTAAACCATAATTTGTGACATCACATCCCTTTATAACTCTGAAAAATTATAAATATAATATCGCATATTTCTAATGAACTTTTATATAAATTTTCTTCCATAAGTATAAATGTAAATTCTATATGGATTTCATTATTATTATTCTTCCAAATATTTATATATAGATATTTATTAAAAAGGTTTCGTGTATATATATTTCAATATAAAATACAAATATATTTATTAAATTTTTTTATTAGAAACTGGTCATCTCGAAGGTTGGGTGATAACAAGCCGCCTCTAGTGAGGTCATGGGGCTCAAACCCATCATCGAAGGGTGACAAAGAAACAATTCATACCATTATCCCATATTCTATACTATTACCATCTTCCATAATTTTAATATATACACTCATATCACTTTTACTATATTTATAATTATATATATATATATATATTTATTTGAAAATTACATTACTAATAGTTTCATTTTCATAATAATTATGTCATTATGAGATAGTTATTTAATATTATTTTACACTAAAATAAAACCTAAACATTGATTCTCATTACATTATATTTCATTTAATATCTAAATGGTCAATAAAAAATTCTGTGTACACCTTTTACAAATCTAAAATTTTCATTTTTTCAATGATAGGTTACATCATCCATAATAAAACAAAATTATAAAATATGTGTTATATTTTTAGAATTTTATGAAAACTTCATAATATCACAAAGTTATTATTATTATTTTGATAATATAGTCTTTAAAAAAATAAAACAGTTATTACAATGTCATTGTAATTATGAAATATAATGTTCATTATACTAAAACGCTCATCTTGATCATATTCATAGACGCAAAATTCAAACTAAATAGAAGTATAATTTCCTAAAATGTAAAAATTTTACATTTTAAATAATTAAATATCAATCATATAATAATTAATAGATAGTAATAATGATAAATGTACTTACTTATAACAAAATAAATAAACTTTTTAATGAATTTTTTTCTGTGATTTATTTTATTTTAATTAAAAATTAAATATAAAATTTTTCAAAATTGAATTTGATAAATATTAAATCATTTTTGAATCATAAATTTGAAATTATATTATGGTAAATTTTGGTATTTTTATGAAAAAATTATTTTTTTGTGTAAATTATCAAAATATCTTTTTTTTAACAGTAATCGTTTTATATCACTATCATTTCATAAATATGTTATAAAATTTTATGAAAAGTTTTTATAAATTAAATATTTACGGAGTAAAATTGTTTAATTTAAATTTGAAAATATAAATTTTACATTTTGGAATTAAAATTTCATTTATCCTTATAATATTTTTGGATTATTTTCATTTATTTGAGTGGTTGGAAGGTTTATTTCGATTTTGGACTGATTTCAAATTAAAATAAAATTCATTAGTTTTAAAATTATCCAAATAATCTATTGGATTCAATGATAACCAAAATTAGGAAGCCTAAATATTAAAATAATCAAATAATTTTTTCAAAAGACCCCTCCCCTTGAGTATATATACACCATGTATTTATCCCTTCCTCCCCATATATTAATTGAATTCCACTAACAAATATCTATGATTATACCTCTCTATGAATCATTCACCATTTCTCGATTCCACTGGTCGTGAAAAAACCCCACTAAATATTTTAATCTCAATCAAAGAGAGTCACATCAATAGAATGTAATGGTTCTTAATCTAAAACCTTCCACGTTTTTTTGAGATTATTTGATCACTATCTATAATAAACTCAAATTTCATATTCTGTAATTATATATATATATATATATATTGTCACCAATTTTTTCCATTTTGGATGATATTCAACTAATTCCCTCCCATTAAACCATTTTCATAACCCGTTACTATATCAAAATTTACTATTTTCTAAATTATTTTATTTTTTATTTCCTAAAAGGGATTATTATACTATAAAATTATTGAAAAATCTACCTAATATAAATAAATGATTTAATTTTCATATTATTATTTTTATTTTTAAATATTATTGATGATACATTTCAAATTTTCTCTCTTCAAACCCATTCCAAAAGAATTTATTACAATGAAATATGGGGTTTTTTCTAAAACATGTTCCTTTAATTTGAATATATATATAACTCTTACCAATATAAAAGTTGAAATTTTAAAGTGACCTAAAAAAAATTATTATAATATAATTTTTTTATACTCAATCATTTATCTATTTCAAATCATTAAAACTATTTTGAACCAACATCTCTTATCAAGGTAGTTTCATGTTGCCATAGTGAACGATGATGTTTTATAAACATATTTTTTTTCATTCAAATAGTCTAAAATTTATTTTATGCTTTAATATAATGTAAATATAAATTAAATTACATGTTTATGATTATAGAATGGTAAATTTCTATTATATCATTGATACTAAATATAAGAATACAAAAACATTTTCTTTTTAACATTAAATATGTGCTTATTGAGGATGATTTTTTAATGCTGACTATTTAAAAATCAATGTTACTCCGTAAAATTTTGTAATTTTTTTAAAATATATATTTTTAATATTATATTTGTTATAAAACTACATTATAATTAATATTAACCTGTATGACAGAATCATAACTATTTCAGGGACTATACACTAAGAAACCTCGAAATGACTCAAGAAACTTATACTAATTTTGTAAATGAATGAAAATTAAATTGAATGAACTAGAGGTGAAAAATATATAGGAGATTAAAATTATATAGTTTTTAAAAATATTATTAATGAGTCCTAGTTTGTTATATAGGATGTTAATTTATTTATGAGAAAGATAGAATCCATGGTAATGTCTTTACCGATCAATTTTTTCTTCATTGTGAGAAGTTTTATATTATCCACCTATTACTTCTTATAAGGGTCATATACTTCACTTTTGACATATAAATTCGTTATTTTTTCTTTATTCATGCTATTTAATGTTCGATTTCATGTATTATCCTTAAATAAGTTTTGATTCAAAAAATAATAAATCTCTATGGGTCATTATCCCCTTTTGAAAATTTAACCTTTTTATATGAAATAGTTAATATCCCTTATTTTTAAATGAGAAAAGTTTTCATGATTCACTCTTATATATTTATCATAATTAATTATCGGTTACTATTCCCTCTCAATATAATATATTTATAAGTAATTATAATTATTAGGCATTCCTATGGAAATAAATCACCTTTAAATTTGGGAAATTAATAAGTGCAATATTTCCTAAAAATTACATTTCTATCTGAATACTAGAAAGTATATGTTGTTATGGGACATATGCACCTAGGGGTAATCACCCAAAAAAAAATTAGTTGAGTATTAACTTTATATAAACTAATTTCACACTACGTGGGACTAAAATAGAACACCTAAATATATGCTCAATGTGGATATGATTTAAGTGATTCAATTTCTTAATACAAACCCCAATGAAGGGTTTCAATATATTTTTATTACATTGGTCACCCAACATTGAAAAATAGTGAATCCAATGAAAATTTCCTTTTAAATTTTATCTTATTTTATAAACTTCATTTATTAGGATATAATGGTCTTGTTTTCTCCATTAAAGACTTTATTAATAGACTACTCTGTTCAAATGGTTTTTATTACTACTCATCATGTATCATAGTGTTTGGTTCTCCATCACTCTCCATATTTATAATGGAATTATATTTATACTCCCTGAAAATGTTTATATCTACATGTGGTGTGAAGGAAATTATATATTTTTCATTAGTGATCCATCACTCACTATTTCATTCCTCTCCATAAAATATAGAAATATGTAAATTCTATAATAATTCATTTCCATCTTGAATAATCTCACATTAATCATCTAATTTTAGGGTATTCACCATGATACCAAGAAGTATATAAACTAGGTAATTATTTATTAATTTTTATACCCTTGATTCTATGAATTTTACCTACCTTATAGTTCATTTAATTGATTTAAGGGTATTTACAAGGAGTGTTACTTGATATCACTAGATAACTATGTTGTTCGAAGTAGAAATAGAAATAGGTGGTGAATTTCCTTTAATAAATTTATGTTATAGAAGAAAGTGAAAATTTTAAAATAAAATGATTTCCAAAAGATAAATAAATTAAAGAGATGAAATATATTAAACCAAAATTGATAAAGTTGGTATTTATTAAAAAGATAATATCAATGAAGATTAATCATGGAAATGATAAATATGAATTTAAGAAATTATTCATAATGATATTGAAAAATAAAAATAGAACAAGTTAATAGAAGACAAAAGTGATCTAATTTGGTGTTCGAATATAGCACTATGGGATAACTGAAATCTCCACCCCTCAAATATATGTTTATGTATTATTACGAACATCCCATTGTTTTAATGGATCCAAATAAAAACTTCCCTTAGTTATAATAGAATCCCCAAAAACAAATTTAATTTTTATTCACAAAAAACCAAGAACCCCTTCACACAGTTTTAGCATAAATACAATAACCAAACATTAAACGTGGTTTGATAAGAGATACATTTTCAATTCCTATATCTAATACAGCTTCATCCCTCTAACTCCTTGTAATAATGTATAGAAATAAAGAGTGATTGATAGATACAGGATTATATCCTTTGAAATTTGGAAATTACAAATTGATATTTGAGTGGAGGTTTGGAGAAATATAGTGATTATATATCATGATTCAAGTAGATTGTTGTTGGAAGATGAAGTAATTATTACCAAGATGGCTTGTATCTCTATTTATATACTCCATGTGGTCTAGGAAAATTCTATAATTCCTTAGGTTAATTAAATTCGAAAATATGATATATAAAAGCATTATGGACATCATTAAAATAATCCCTAGATATTTTGTATTGATTCCACCAGATACTTGGTAGCCTCCATTAGGTAGATGGTGGACTTTATGGAGTATTTTACTCACTGTCTACTTCTACAAATGAAATTATAGGAATTCACTATCTAGTTAGTGGGTCTTCTATAGATATTGTTATTTTTGTTCATTCCACCAGTTAGACAGAGTTATATTCTATAACCAACATCAAAATGTGGCACATCAAATTCATTAAAAAGTATTATATTATTCTAATAAACTATATACAATGTTTCAAAAAATCCAAATATATATATGTAATATGTTTAAGAATGATTCAAATTCATTATTTCTATATCCCATTATAATCATAATTATATCATTTTGTTCATTAAAAACATGAATTGCAATTTTATTAAATAACAGAGAAGATCTAAATTAAATCACTATATACAAAAATGAGTGTTTCTAATCATTAAAAGACGATGAGAGTAAAAAACAAGTATAAAAATATCCCCTTTTAATAATCATAAATAAATAACATAAAAGAAATATAAAATTAAAATCATGAGTAAAACAATTAAAGGATAATAAATATTTCTCAAAATATAAAGAAGCATTTTAAAAAATATCAAGAGATAATAATATATTCAACATTCTTAATATTTAAGTAAAATATATTCCATATTTTCATGATACAAACTGACTTCTTCCCAACAGAAAAAAAAATAATATCCAAAAAAATCCCCCCCCCCTTGACATAAAAGTCCCTATAACCAGAAAACTATAAAACCATTACCCCTTACTGATTATAAAAAAGGAAAAAAGGAAATATAAAAGGTAAAATCATTCTATAATAGAGGAATTTAAAATATTCTTTTAAAAAATACCAAAACAAACTCATTCTTAGGGAAAACATTATGAATATACTTATAAAATGGAGAAAAAGAGAATTGATAATTCAAACAAATCCACAAATATGGAAAAATAGATCATAAAACAATGAAGTTCAAAACATTATACAAATAGAGGGAATTAACTTCACTAAAAAGAAAAAGAGAAAAAAATTGAAAAAAATAGAATAAAATAATATTTGAAAAATATTAGAAAATAATATTTCAAAAATAAATATCTCACACTTAATGAAAATAAATAAATCATGGGTAGAGATAGAGTATATATTTCTAAATTAGATTAAATATAATTATTAAATAAAAAAAGGAATGAAGATACATCTCCCATGTAGATCAAGGTTGATATGAAAAATTCTCTAGGAAGAAATGTCTAGGATCCACCTAATTGAATCATTTCAAAATTAACACAAGATAGAAGATGTTGATTAATCATTTAAATGGGTGTTGAAGAACTATTTTTATTAAGAATCAAAAAAATTATATTTTAATTAATATTTTTTGAAAATCCCGTTTAAAAAACAAAATTAATGTGCATTTTGGTACAGTTGAGGGTCTGACAATGTTAGATAAGAATTCATGAGATGGTGAAATTTCTGGGTTCCACTAAGATTAGATAATAACTATTTTGGAACCCAAATTGTTTTATAAATATAAATTAATTTATTGGTGAGGTGAATTGATTTTAGTATTTAATATCTCGAATTTTTTAAATCAAATTCATAAATTAAAAGAATAAAATTTTAAAAAAAATTGAAAAACATTTTTTGATAAATACCTTTTATTAATGTTGTATTTTTATAAGAACTTTCACTATTTGAAAAACTAAAACATTATTATTTCATTTAACACATATAATAGTGAGGATACAATTGGGATTCTATTCACCTTGGTTGAATCTTGAAATATTTCTTCTGAAATCCATGATTTCATATTTGAAAACTTAAACATCAGACTAATTTTTCTAATTTCCAAACTAATTCCTATTTCTCATTTATATAAGGAAATTCCATATAAAACTTTTTTATATTTTTTATTAATATTTTTACATAATTAAAAAAATTAGAAAAACTATTTTTGAGTTGATCAAGAGAATATTCAATTTTTTCCTACCATAGGGGTTTTGAAGAAGAAGAAGTGCTAGAAGAATATATGGTGTAATAGTAATGGGAAGGTGAGTGAGAAATTGGAAAACATAACTCATTGCATTCCTTGGGATGTTTCAAGAGTCATTTAGAAATATTAACACTTTTTGAGGTTGAATTAATACAAGTCAAATCATTAACATATTTCTCTACTTTTTTCTTACATTTCAATCTCTTTTTATATTTTAAATTTCATTCAAATAGGACCCATTTTTTGTATTCATATCACTTCCCCTCCATCATGAAAATTTGATCATTTTTTGTATTTCATTATTATTTCATCCTATTTATAAGTTTATTCATAATTTTAACATTTTTTAAGTCCACAATCATCATTATTTTTTGTTTTGGAAGAATCAATTACTTTTATTTCATTAAAATATGTATTATTCTAGGTTTCCATTATTTCTAATACTTCCTTTACCACTTGGCTTTTCATATTGATCTCATATGTTAATAAGGATTTGATTATTTCTTTAAACAATATTTCCTTCACATTATTGGATTCTTAGATCATTGTTACTTTAAAATCCCATGAAAAAGGTAAAAACTATATGATTTTCACAATGACTACTTCTATAGACGAATCATCAATGAGGGATTATCTTCCATTTAGAATTTTATTAAATCTCATACACATTATATAAATCTATTCATTTGGATGCATGAAGATACTTTCAGAATATTAACGATACATATCCATTGTAGGCTATTTAGATTTATTCATGCCTTTTTGTGTGAATTATATTAATTTCAGTATTTCGTGATCAATTTTTTCTAGAATAAAAATCATTAAACCAATTTTAATCATTGCCCCAATGTACGGAATTCATGTATTTTCCATTGATTTTAAAATTAATAATATATTGAGGAATCGATTTATCTTCACATTCATTTGTAGAATTATATTCATGAATAACCACTTCATCACATGATAACTAACACTTATTAGAAATATTGTCATTTGAATATTTTAATTGGAACAATTTATGCAATCAAACATATATTCTTCTAAAAATAAGGTATAATAATAAAATAAATCATTGATATTGGGTATGATTTTAGGAAAAAATTTGATGAAAAAAATTTAAATAAGATGATTTTTTTAAATAAATAAAAATCTTTTATTTGTATCAATTATTCGTCAGAGTAAAAATGGAAAGATGGGGGAATTTACATTTTAAAATTAAAATGGTAAAAGAAAATAATAATTTTTATATAAAATAGTTTAATAAAGATAAATCAATTAAATCAATGAAATCGATTCAGAGATAAATGATAAATATGACATGTATTAAAAAGACAATATCAAAGAAGATAAAGCACATAAATGGTAATATATAATTTATGAAATTATTCATAATCACATTTAATAATGCAATGATTAAAATTAATGAAAATAAAAATGGGATTTGATAAGGAGTTTGATAATAGCTCTATAAGATCCCCTATATATCCACACCTCGATTAGAGATATATGATTATTACGGCATTATATAGGTTTTAACATATACCCAAGAACCAATTTGTGTGGTTTTAATGGAATCCTAAGAACCAGAATTCCATGGGATTAATTTAAACCCCAAATCCACTTCCCTTGGTTTTAATGGAAATCCATGAAACAAAAATAAAAGCAGATTTGAGAAAAGATAGATTTTGTTGGAAAAAATACTTTATATATTTATTATTCTAACTTTATTCAATAATGGATATATGTAAAGAGTGAAAGATAGAGACATGGGTGAGATAAGTTAAAATTTGGATATGATGGATGGCTCATTGAGAGGACGTCTTTGGGAAAACAAGTGATTTGATGTCTTGATTCAAGCAGATTGTTTTTGGATAATGAAGTTATTGTTTCAAAGATTCCTAAGGACTCATTTTATAGGATTCATGAGGTATGAGAACAATATTGAATTCTTAATGATCATTAAAAATTACAATGGGTGGAATAAATTTCTTTTAAACATTTTAACATCCTCCCTGGAGATTCTATATCAATGCCTATAAATACCTAGTAGCCTTCACTAGGTAGTTGATGGGATACTAAGTGGATATTGATCACTGTATGCTTCCACCTATTGGTCAGGGGACTCCATCATCTTGGTGATGGTTCTTATGGACATGATTTTCCTTCAAATTAGGCCACAATCTATTAATAGTTTCCTATTGTAACCAGCATCAGAAATTGGAACTTCCACATCCTTCGGTATATTTCTTTGGTTATTTTATCCTCCATATAAGGCTTCCAAACATCCAAAAATACATTATAAATATCTTCAAGATTGGTTCAAAGTAGTCATTTAGATAAATCATAAACATCAAGATACCATCATTTGGTTATTCAAAAACCTAAATTGAAATTTGATTGATATTACTGATAGGATCTCAATGAAATCATTAGATATATAAATGGGTGATTAAAATGATATAGAGAGAGGTAAAAAACCTGTTTATTTTTATAGGTTGATAAATTTGTGATTATTAATGTATTTATGTATGATTTCATTAAATAGAATAAGTATTCATGTAATTTTTATGAATGTGAAGGGTGGGCCTCGATAGTATAGAGACCCAAGCCTTTTCAACATATTATTACATTATTTTCAACATCAATATCCAATAAAAACAAACCAATTATCATGAGGCCTCGTGTATTTGGAATACTGGTTTTATAATACCTCAAAAATGAAAACAAAAAATATTTATTTTATTATCATTAATGAAAATTTAAATCATTTAAATATACTAAAACTACATTGGACAACATTAGAAAAACATAAAATAAAGGATTTAGCAATAAATCCAAATAATAGAATAAACATGGTAATGAAGCATAACATATGAGTCAAAATACATTATATAAAATACAAGGTTCAGGAATAATCATATAGAGTTATAACATAATGAAATAGTAATTATAAGATCTTGACAACATTAGAATTTGGGAACAATGAAAAACAAAACATAAGCATAAGTCATGGATAACTGTGAAGAAAACATAATATGGTGGATAGAGTCCCATCATGGATTAGTATTAACCCATAATCATATACATAATGTCTCATGATACAATAGTATTACCCAATTAATTGAAGAAATATCTAGGTGTACCCTTCATAATATGTTCATTCTTTGGTGTTCCATAAATTTATATCAAACCTAAGGCATAAATATAATAATTACCGATGGAAAAAATGGGTTACATGATCTTTCCTTGTTTCGTAAATTAAGGATATATAATAAATCTTCCAAAGAGAGAATATAATGATATATATTGGATTTATATATCTAATTATATAATAATATGTATCAAAATACGAGTTTTGTTTGGAAATAATGTCCTAAGAAATGGTACAGAATTCTGTATAGAAATAAACATTCAAAATAACATTTTTGGGAATTAGTTAAATAATATTTGAAAAATAAGTATGGAATTTTCATTGAAAATTATAACTAAAACAAACTAGTTATAACTACACTGTTATATTATTTAATTATATCATGAATTGGTATAAAGTCTTTAAATGTGTATTATATAAAAGGACTAATATATAGAAAATTTCCCCACGATCGGTTTAGATTTTAATGAATGAATTTTGAGAAATGAACTTGAGGCATGTACTACCCCATCAAATGATGAGAGGATTATATTTGTATTTTTTATGATACCTATATATATATACACATATAATTTATTGGAATTAAATTACATTAAATACGTGTATAAATTGATTTAGAGAGAAAAACGTCATAACCTAAGGAAAAATTGTGGTTCTGAGATATCCCTTAATTTAAGTTCTATAATCTTTTGGCCTTTTAACTTAATATCAAAAATAATAAACTTAAATAAGTTAATTAATAAATTAATAAAATTTTCCATATATGTTTTAGTTATTATTAGGTTTCTATGCCCATTTGTAAAACATTCAATGAGATATAAAGTTTAATTTTTCTTTTCTATGGGCATTCACTTCATGGTTCCATAGTCGAATCACTTGTTTATAATTATGGAAGATATTACACAAGTTCATTTGTGTATAATTATGAAATAAATTTTAAGAATATAAATTTTATAATATGAGGGTTTTAATTTCAAAATAAAATCCTAATTTATTTGAAAAATATCAATTTTAATATTATGATCAATTTTCTAACCCTTTGAAAATTTTATTATGATCTCATAAAATTATTTTATCACTATTATAAAACTTAATATTAATTTATAAACCCATTTATTTAAAATGAATACTCTTTTGACTCATTATAATTTTTATAAAAAATTTAATAAATCATTAATTCTTTAAAAAATATATAAGAATTTATTTTATCATTTTTAATCATTTATTTAGATTTATTATGGTATAAATATATCATATACTCATTTTATAAGATATATAAATATTAATTTACATTACCAAAGGTGAGGTTACTATTCTAAAAGTCATGATAATATTCCTAATAATCATATTATTATTCTAAGGGTCAAATTACTATTCCAATGGTACGATTAATATTACAATGATTAGATTTGTAATATTAATATGGGTTCCATAATTTCTCTAAATTTACCATATTTCATTAATTCTTTATTTATTTCTATTATCTCTCAAATTTATTTTTATACTATCATTTTTAAAATTCATCTTGCATTATTAATATTTTTCTTCATTCTTAATTTTTTTTCATGAGTGATATTATATTTTGGGATTGATAATATCGAAATTTTCCTATTATAATTAATTTATTGTATATATTTTTTCCCATTTTAATACCATAAATTCTTAAAGAAATTTTTATTCTCTAAATTTAATATTCTAATTATTATAATAGAATGTTTCTAGTTTTATCATTTAGTCTCTATGAAATATATAATATTATATTACTAAATATTACATAATTATATATTATAAAGTGAAATAACTTTGATATAATTAATGTTTGTTACCTTCTTCCCCCTTACGATATTTATACCTCGAAGTTTCTTTTAACAATCTATGATGAAGATTTTTGAGAATGGTTATGCTTCTATAGATTCATTTGGTTCCCGTGTCACCTCCTCTTACTTATGGTATCTCTATAGTACATTGACTATGTGATATTACTTATTTCATATAACATTATCTTGATGGTCCATGTTATTCACTTGCTGAACCTCTTAAGAGAAAACATTTTTTAGCTATACCACCTCAGAATTCAGTACATGTGAGGGATCTGGTATGTACTTCCTCAATAGGGATACATGGAATATGTTCTGTACTTGAAATAGGGTTGGTGGGACTCTTGTCAATAATTCCCGACTCTTATGTGATTATGAATATCAAAGGGGATGATGTACCAAGGACATATCTTACCATTCATCCTAGATCTCATGACACTATCATGTGGGGATATGTGGAGGAATTATTTATCTCCAACCTCAAAATCTAGTCTCATCAACGAATTCCATAATATATCTTATGTCAACTCCAAGTATCCATGAGGTGATACCAAATCGTATTGACCTTTTCTTTAATTTGCTTGACCATTTAATGTCCTAATATCTTGTGTTCAGAAACTCCATCCCAAAACCTAAGTTTCACAATATCATCCCATAAAGGTATTCATATGGATCCATTTGGATACTTGAGTAAAAACTATTATTGTATGATATATTTACCACAGGAAGATAATGATCCCATTCTTCTTTGAATCCCACTGATAATGCTATAAAAAAAACTCAAGTTTCAAGATATTAGGGTTATATTGGCTATCAGTTTGGGGGTTATAAGTGTTAATTCATTTAAAATTTAAATTAAATGATATTTCATTATAAGATGATCCACCATAACCAATATATAATTATTTATTCTTGAATTATTTTGAATTCTAGTTGAAAAGTACAAGATTATTTTTTCCCATTTCCATGTTTTTATGTGTAATGGTTGCATCATCCACTTAGAATTTTTTCCTTTCAACCTTAACCTGATGACATAAGAGACACTTTAATATATTTTTTGGGATATCATTCTTTATTTTTTTCCTCCAATAGTGTAATTAAATATATTGATATGTCTTTTTGATCCATAGGTGGATAGAGAAGGTTCACCTATGTGCATCATTCAATAGATCCTTCTTTGTCTAAGGATTTGATGGTACACATAGTTGTGCCCCAAATCTTACAACTCATTCTTCACCAATTTGGAACTATGTGGGTTTCCATATTATTATAACTTCTACCTTCATATGAATTTTCTCATAATATCTTGGAGCATAATTTTTATTCTCCAAAATGGATGGTTGGAAATCATTTGAAAAGAAATTATGATCTTCCTTTCAATATGATCCACATGTCCATAATTTTCATGTCTAAGGAGCTTTTATCCTTCATATTTATAATCATTGATATGGGTTTTATATAATTTCTACATAGAGCATCTCACTATATTTTTTCTTTCCCAGGAAGGTAGTGGATTCAAAAGTCATAGTATTTGGTCATATCCAACCATCTTCACTGATGTATATTAAACTGCTTCTATGTGGATATATACTTGAGGATCTTATGATATGGATATATTTCCCACTTCTCACAATAGTGATAATTAATTCATATTTCCAACATGAATATCACTAAAACCAACTCCAAATCATGCCACATATTGTATTTCTCAAGAACTCTAAACTACCTATATTTAATAGATATCACATTTTTATTTTTTTTATTAGTTGAAAAACATTGACCTTCTATTAAGCATCATTATATACCATGAAATTTTCCCCACATGGGGGAATCACAAGGACTAGTGTCATGATACGTCTAATTTTAAATTCCTTGAAACTCTTTTTGAATTTATTGGTAGATACAAACATTTCTCCCTTAATAATTTTCTAATCTAACAGGTTTAGAAATCATGGGATGTTCCTCACAAATAATCAATAATACCCAACTAGTCTACCAAACCTATAAATCTCTATTTCCCATGCTGGTCTAGAGTACTCCTAAATTTCCTTTTTCTTAGAAGGGTATATATATATATCCCTCTCTCCTATGGTGATGACATTCCCCCAGAATAATACATACTCCATCCGAAACATATATTCACTATACTTTTCATATATCTTCTCCAATCAAAAATTATTTAGAACAGTATTCAAATACTCCTTCTTATCCTCTATTATTTTAGAGTATATCAAAATATCACCTATAAATACTACCATAAATGTTTTGAGGTGATATCTAAAGACTCTATTCATTAATTATATAAAGATTACTTGAGTATTAGTGAGTCCAAGGGAATCACTATGAACTCATAGATTCTATATTTTTTCGATGGAAATATTTGGAATATATTTATTCTTGAAGTTTAATTTGTGATAACCTGACTGAAGGTACTCCTTAGATAGATACTGGGGCCTATATAGTTTATCAGACAAGTCAAGTAAAAATGGTTGGGTATACATATTCTTTTTTGTGACTTTGTAGTGTCCATGATAATCAATGTTGAGGTTCCTCTATCCATCCTTATAGAATAAGAGGATTCTCTCACCCCACGATGAAGCACTCGAGCATATAGATCCATTTTCAAAATTCTCCTATATCTACTTCACTAAAAAAAATTGTAGATTAGAGGTGATTATTTATAGGGGTTATTCTCAACCCCCTCTAAATACCATTTTTTTCCATTATAGGTGGTTATTAACCCCTTAAAATTTATTTTCTATATAAATTAGAGGGTGGTTATGTGCATCAATTAGTAATAATCGAATTTAGAGGGGGTTATGGACCCCCATAATTTCTTAAATTATATGGGGTTTTAAACACCAGCAAAATATTTTAACTATGTTTTTTTAATTTATGGTTGAATTTTAGAGGGGGTTAAAACTTCCTCTACAGTATTAAATTAGAGGGGGTGAAACCCCCTAAATTGTCTTAAATTTTGGGGTTTCAAAACCTTCTATAATATATTAAATTTTATGGGGTTGAAAAAACTTCTTAATGTATTCAAATTAGAGGGGTTTCAAAACCCCATCTATTTTAAGATATTACAGGTGGTTCTAAACCCCCATTAGTTGAACAAAAAACAATCATTAAAATATATATTTATATAATTAAATTATAATATATTAATGTAGTTAAATATATTATAGGAACATATTATATAAAAAATTTACATTCTTTAATTTTATAGTATTTATAATTATACATAAATGTAATTGTATAATATTATGTTCATTAATATATAATTATCTTTATAAATTGTATTTAATAAAATTTTAATTATATATAATACAAAAACATAAAAATATTATATAAATATATACCTATATATAATCTATTTAAAAAATGTCATATAAAAACCCAAGATTTTTTATTTTATAATTTTATATTATGATAATAATAAATATATTTTTGAATAATATTTTTAGGATTTTAAATTATATGTAATTAATATTATATAAAATACAATTTATAAAAATAAATATATATTAGTGTGAACAATATTATAAAACAATATTTATTGAAATACACATATATTAACATACATAATAATTAATATATGTATTTAAATACAATAAATAATTATTTTTATGAATTGTTTTCATATGATATTAAATATATATAATATAAATTTGTATTTCATATTATAATAATAATATTTTTTTATACATTTTATTTCATATAATAATAATTATATATAATATATATTTTAATAACATATAATATAAATTTTTATTTTATATAACTTTAAATAAATATTTGTATAATTTTTATTTTATATAATAATAAATATATATTTGTACAAATTGAATTTTATATAAATATTTTGTATAAATTGAATTTCGTATCATATAAATATTTGTATGAATTTTATTTTATAATTATTTATTTAATATAATATTAAATTTAAATAATATTATACAATTTATAAAAATATATATATATTAATGTACATAATAATAAATACATATATTCAAATACATTATAAAAATATATGTTTAAAGACGTCATATAAATATATTATATATATATATTATATAAATAAACATGTTTATAATATTTAAATATGTATTTAATAATATAAATAATTTTTATAAATATATTTATAAATATATAAATATTTGTGTGTATAGATAACATAAATAGAATTTTAAATATATTTAAAAAATATATATTTACTCAATAGTATGTAAATAGGCATAAAATATATCGGTATTATAAATTATTAAAATTAATATCATATAAATGTATTATTAAATAAAAACCTAAATACATAATATAAACAGTTATATATTAATTTATATAAATATAAACAGGTTATATAATTAAATGTATTTAAATATTTATTCAAATAATATATATTTGAAATAATTTCCTAATAAATAATTAAATAAAATCATGTATATCTACTATACTAAAATAATCATAGAAATGTGGTAGAGGATGATGTACTGGGGAGATCTGAATTCGAAACACCATAGTAAATATTTTTCATTGGGAAGATGGAAATGGTCATGCACGTTGAACATGCTGAATGGATGGCCCCCCATGGACATAGTGTGAAATTGGAGAGGGTGGGGTGAGCTAATGTCTCACACGGAAGAATATGTGGGAGAATACCAAAAAAAATTAGAAGGATGGGTGGGGCATCAAGCGGCTCACACGGAAGGGAAAGGGAGGGAACATGTGAAAGAATTGGAGGGGGTATGGGGAGAATATTGAGAGGGAGATCATGTAGGGATTAGAAGGAATGAGAATAAAAAATGGTCCATTATATATATATATATATTAGGGGATAAAACATCCCCTAATAGAGACTCAATTAGATGGGTTTTTTCAAACTTCCCATATATGTCTACTTATAAATCAATTAGAATTGGTTCTCAATCACTCTAAAATTAGTAAATAAATTAGAGGGGGTTAACCCCCACCATATAAAATGAATTCACCTGAAGATTTTTTGGAAATATTTGAGTGGGTTCTAACCCCCTCTAATCTTACTACCACTAATTGAACGACACATTAACATTTGTTTATCACAACTTCGGCTAACAATATATGGTGGGAACATAAATGTTGGTTATGGGTAACTCTAGAAAATGAATATAGAAATAGTTTAAAAAATTCCCCTATATGTATACTTAATACTTTTTTAGAAACTATTTTCAACTACAAAAAAATTGGTAAATAAATTAGAGGTGGTTAAACCCCCTCCCCTCTAAACTTCCCACACATGTAAATTTTATGGTGAAATTTGATCAAGGTTTAATCGCCTCTAATTTAACTGCCTTTTATTGAACCTTACCATACCAGAGGATTATATATAGGGGAATTGGAGGGAGATTATGCTATAATTGGTCGGTACAGGGGGGGATAATGGGGGGGAGATCATGTGGAAATTATATAGAATAAGAATATAGAACCAGACATTATATATATGTATATGATAGGCTTGGTAAAACAGCCAGAAATATTCAATTAATTAGAAGTTTTGTTTCAGCACCTCCCTTATATGTGTACTTATAACTTGATAAGAATACATTTTCAACCACCCCTAAATTGTTAAAAAAAATTAGAGTTGACTAGAACCCCCTCTAAACTGCCCACACTTGGAACTTTTTTGGAAAAATTAGAGGGTGTTTTAACCACCACTAACCTAGCTTCCACTAATTTATCCTCACCCTACCTTCAATTTAAAAAATTGCTACTACCAACTTAGTGTGGGCTCACAAGTGGTAGTTATGGGTAACCACCACTAATGTATTTAGAGTCAGTTTCTAAAACTAGCCCTACATGTAAACTTTTAACATGATTAGAAACAGTTTTCAACTACCCCTAAATAAGTAAATATATTATAGGGGATAAAACCCTCTTCTAATCTACCCTCATTAAAAAAATTTATGGATAAATTAGAGGAGGTTTTAACCCCCTCTAATATAACTATCGTTAATTTAAACTTACATGACCAGTGGTTTCTGTAAACTACTACTGAAAACTTATGGGGGTCACGATTGTAGGGGATAGGGGTAACCACAACTAATGTTTTTAAATTGGGTATTAACACCATCTAATAAAAAATAACCCCTTTTAATGGGGATAATTTTTTGTATATATTATTCAGGTGTTCCATCTCAGTGGGGGTAATTTTGTAATGAGTCTTAGATTTTGGTAGAGAGCCCTAAATAAGAATTTGTAATGAGCTACTAATATATATATAGGGTAGTAAAACCTCCCCTAATAATGACTAAATTTTAGGAGATTAACCCCCACCCCCTCTAATTTAGTGTCAAATATGATCAGTTTCAAAACTTCCCCTATATGTGTACTTATAACTCAATTAGAAGTGGTTTTCAACTAACCCTAAATTGTTAAATAAAATAGAGGGGGTTAAACCCCCATATAAACTACCCTCATTTGAAAATATTTCAGAAAAATTAGTGTGGGTTTTAACCCCCTTTAATCTAAATTCCACTAATTGAACAATACCATACCTTCAGTTTACAAAAATCGACAGTTGAAACATATGGAAAGCACATTTTCAGGTATTATGTGTAACTACTTCTAATGTATTTAAAGGTTAGATTAACCCCCTACAATAACAAAAATAACCCCATAAAATTGGTGTATTTTTGAAGTGCTTTTTTAGTTCATTTAACACAATGGAGGCCACATTATAATAATTCCTGGATAAATATAGAGATTTAGGTATAAGTTCAACGATGAACTGAACCTATGAGTCACGAGGAATACTTCTTTAGGGAATAAATCAATATTGTCCCTCCTAATAGGAATATCTTATATCATGATCCTTTCTTTAATATCTATCATTTATATCAAGATATGATTTCCAATAAGGTCACAATATCCACACTAGATTTGAAGATTACAAAGGAGACTCATACTCCTCCATTAAATTGTATATAAATGGATGATGGATTTGTATTTAAAGGGTTATCTAACTCTACCAATTATTAATTTTGGATTTATATGACGAAAAACAATCCATGACCATTACGGTATTAAACATTACTAAATTAAGTAAGACTATATTTACTGGGATGTTCAGTCTGTAAATATTGACTGGGGATGGGATATATACTTGGGATGTAATAATTTCTCCATTTCATATTCTCATAGATATGTTTTTTGGGTGGTGTTAGAATAATTTTACTATAATTTATATATATGAATTATTTGATATAACTATAATTAAATTTTATATTTAAATCATGTAAGTGGACAATGATTTCCCATTTCACTATTTATTTATAATTGTAGTCATTTAGGATATCAAAACAAAACTGAGGGAAGAAAATACATTAAACTAATAAGAATATATATAGGGAAACTATGAACTTAGATTTAATAACTTTTAAATGATACATATAACATAACTTATTAGTCTCTAGGTTTAAATCATGTTCATCCATAGTAATTTTAAAATTATGTTTTCTATCCTGAAAATTTATTCAAGACCTTCATGGTTTGTAAAGAGGTTTTGAATTTTTTGAAGAATAACCCTCAAAGTGTTATATCAGGTGTCCAACATGGAATATTATTCATGAAACAGGTGGGGATTATGTTAATACCCAATTCACCCATTTCTTTGTCAGTATCATATGCTAAATCATTTTCAGATCAACAACTAATTTTAGCATCCAAACAAGGATGTAATTGCTTCTATACATAGACTAATTCCTAGAGATATCACTTAAGTATTGTTGTCCTAATATCCAAAAATAACTAGACCTTGGTCGGATACCAATTATAAAGACCCAATATTATTACACATATTATTACATTATTTTATATATAAATATCCAGTAAACACAACCAATAGACTATGAGGCCTACAGTTTTTGGAACACTATGTTTATAACACATCAAAAAGAAACTGAAACATTGCATCTTTATTTTATTCTCATTAATGAGATCTTAAATCCATTATTGATTCTAAAAAATCATAGGATAACTATCACATCTATGACTTCTGTTAAAGGTATTATATTCATTTAATTTCAATTATTTATTTGTTTTTAGGGGTTTCCAATGTATTTTTTGAGAAAGGGGTGTTTCATCATGATTTAGGCAAAATCGTGAGTCCATTTCCAAATATAAAAACAAACTTTGTTTTTTTATAACTCCTTCATTTTTTAACATTTTTACCCATTCCACTTCCCAATTTGCCTCCCCTAACCTATTCATACCACCACATTGATATGTACCCCTTAGTATGTCATTAACATTTTCGATTTGGGTGATTTAATTAAGAATTAGTCCAACCAGTGAGCTCATTTCCTACTATAAAAAAATTCGTTAATATCTAATTATTTTATTAATTTATTTTAGTGATTACACCTCCAAACCAAATACAAAAACCCTAGTTGTACCCCCATTATTGAGGTTTTCATCTTTGCATCTCATTTTCAAAAATTATTAGGGTGACATTTCTCAGGGTTTCCCAAATAATCCATATTTGAGAAGGTAATTTGTTTCATCCATAAGTCATTCAAATTTCACTATTTCTCCCCCATTTATATCCTCAATTTACCTCCTCATCCACCTTAGATCATCACTATCATATTTTTTTTCTTGGAGATTCAACCATTCGTGGATTTGGGGTGATTTCGTTAATATCTCTCAAGTATGTGGGTTTCCTTCCTTCCTCCTCCCATTTTATTTGGGGTTATTCCATTTTCTCTAGGTTTATTCTACTTACTCTTTAGGTTATTATTTTACAAACAATAGGGATTCAAAACTAGTGTTTGATCTTGGATTTTTGGGTCTAATATTATGGTTTTAGGTTTGATTAAACTCCCTTGTGGTGCGGTGGTGGTGCAGGTAAACTTTGGCACAAGGATTTGGTTTTTTGACACTTGTGGTAGGTGATTCCATATGTAAGAACACATAGAAGATTTATAATTGTTTGATTTATAATTTTTTCTTGTTCATCGTTAATTTTCCTTGGTGCAAAAACTATTTTTAGTGGCGCTTGTTAAGTGAATGGCGCTAAAATGGAATTTTTGTGTGAAAAAAGAGTTTTTTTAAAGGATAACCCTTATTGGATCATTTGGAGTTGTTTTATAATTTATGAAATGGTTTTATTAAAAAAATTCCATTTTAAATTTTTTTTTGGCGAAATATGGGTATTCACATGGTGTTCAAAGTGGGATTTTTAGTTGATTTTATGTGAAAATCATTGTTATATTTCGTGATGTAGTTTTATAGATATTCTAAATGTTTTATTGAGTGATATAAGTGGGGGGAAAGTTTATCTACTATTTTTTATGTGGGTGACCGGAAATAATTATTTTATGGGAAATTTTGTTTTGGTAACATATCAAATTCATTGGATCACAGTGGGTGGAACCCGGATATCTAGGTGGGTAGACGTGTACTAGTGCGGTAGTGATTCAGAGTGGGTTTTCCCTATTTCAATTAGAAAATTGGACATTGAAAACTCTAATAAACTATATTTATGATGTTTGGGGACCCCTATGTTATGGTTATTTTCCCTAATAGTGTCTCGTGCATGATAAAGTATATTAAAATGGTTAATTTACACTGAGATACGGGGTACATGGGGCCCAAAACTAACTAATGTCTAATGGTGTTCTCGATATTAGTGCTAATTAGAAATTTTTTATTTATAATTGACATATGGTGGGTTTGGATTGTAAAATTCATTATCATACACTTTTTAATTAAATTTGTTCACTCTTTGAAATTTCTCTCTGAAAATTGTTTACCTTTAAAATTTTCATTCATTTCAATGTATTGGCACAATTTCTTGTTTATAAAAAACATGCAAGCCTTTAATCGTATATTGCTTACTATATGGAATCCTTTGTTTGCTATCCTATTGTTATTGGGGTCACACCCTATATACACCCCTTGGGTGTAAGTATACTTGATTATATTTGATGCAGATAAAGGCAAGGCCTTGGGCGATGGAGGTTTAGGTTTCATGTTTCTTCCCTTGGTGCGGTGTTGTGGAGACAGATTGTGGGTGATACACCCTAGTCATGTGGAGTCCCTTGGTCTTTTCTTCTATTACTTATATGTATCTTTGGGCCCCTTGTGTCATCTTTAAACCTATGATTTCAATTCTGGATTTTATTAATGGCATGTTTGGCATACATTTTCATATTTGGTTTATTGATTTATCTTGTTCTTAATTTATTCTAAAATTTGGTAAATCATTCCCAAACCATAATAAATGATAACCGGGAACTTGTACCAGGCCATGGGGATAGGTAACACCCTTTGGTCCTTTACATGGTATGGTTTTGTGGCCTATAATTATGTAGACTAGATTCAGTTCGTGACAATTACATGGTAATACATAAATGAAAGGGGTGATATATAAATTCCTTTAAGGTAATAAACATGATAGTATTGAATAATTTATGATTCAGAAGTCATAACATGATATTAAAAAAAGGCTCATGAATATTCATATGGAGGAATAACATTTATAACATTGAATCAAAAGATCATGGAAACTTAAGAATTTTCTAACAATATAAAACATTGCCTAATCAAAAGTCAAGGATAACTACCAAGAAAACATCAAATGGTGGATAAACTCCCATCATGGATTAGGCTTACTCCCTAATCTCATACATGACATATCATAAGACAAATACATTACCCAATTTAGTTTAGCAATATCAAGGTGAACCCATTATGATATGTAAATACTTATGTGTTCCACAAATGGAAATCAATCATATGACCTAAACATAATTATTTCCAATGGAATGAAATGTGTTTCATAATATTTACTTATATCATAATCTATGGATATTTAATAAGAAATTCTAATTATAATAGGGAATTAAATATTTCTGGAAGTTAATATATGATTATATAATTTTAGTTCTCAAAATAAGGTGTTCTTTTAAGAATTATTTCATGTAAAATGGTTTGGATTTCAAAGAGATCCAATATCTTATTTTAAATAATAATTATTAACTTTCACTTAATGTATTGAATAATATAATAAAATTTATTAATTACCATATTAATAAAAATTAAATTAATATATCATTTATTATAATTTTATTATGTTCATTTATTTCCATTTTAATAAGATATAAATCTTAATTTCTCTTTCTCAAGGGTGTTCATTTCATGGTACAATATTTTATTTAATTATATATAACTATGGAAGTTATTTTAAAATATAAGATAAACCATAGAACTAAAATGAAATCATATTAATTTCCTTACATAAATTATGATGGTATGAAATATTATTATTTGATCTGATATAGGGGTCACACACTTAATAAAACAAATTATGTTCTGTAGTTAGTTCATTATGATGTTTTACTAACCATTGCGAACAAGTTTTGATTTATTTAATATTATGTAATTATAATTGTTGAAACTATGTTCTATCACAGAGTCTAAAAAGTGACAAAGTAAAATGCCTTAGAAAAAAGAGAATTAAAAACATTAATAAAATCTAGATTTGAAAAGGCTTGAAAATTGGATCTCCCTAGTTGAGCTGAGGATCCAATTATGAACCCAGTTCTGGCATGCAACAACCTTGCATTCCCCACCACTATTTCACCCAAGGTCACTTATTTGTATATAAATAGACCTTTGGTCCTTTATTTGTATAGGCAAATTTTCTTGAAGCCTAATTTCTTCTCTGGTCTCCCTAGTGCATCGCCCAAGTCTTCCGAAACCATAAAGTTAGTTCTTTAGCACCTAGAATGGAGGAATTGAAGGAGTATAATTGGACATAAGTCCCTTTAGTGTTTGAAATTGGTAACAATTTCACACCTAAATTTCCCAACCTCCCTAAATTAGAAACACTTGTGTGCCACCCATTCCTCTCAAGGAAACTTGAGTGCCCCACTTTGGGGAAATCCTATGAATACTCTTGAAGGCTTGAGTAGAGTCTCGGTAAAGTATTATCATTCAGGTTTTTTATCACGTAAGTGAACATTAGGTTTCCCAAGACTAATTTCATGCCCATACATTCTTGACATATACTTACTTGGGAGCCCGTCTTTGATTCACCGTATCATTTCAGTCTACAATCCTTTCACCAAGCCTTCTTCGAATCTATTCATAGAATGGATTCTTCTTCATTGGATCCCTTTTTTTAAATTGATTTTGTTGAAACCTCCACCAAAACCACATGAATATTAAAACCTTTGAGAAGGTAACATCAGTGTGTCTCCAATTTGGGTTGGTATTTCTAGAGTCAAAGGATTACCGTATTTGTTCTGAAATGGGGATAGGATTCATAGAGTGTCTATGGATTTATATATCTACAATCACATGGACATTTCTCCCAGGAGTACTGTTGGGGAGTTTTTAGTTTATAGGATTAGATTTTTGGTAATGTCTTCCCATTTTCGTCACTAAATCCCAATACCTTAGGTCTCTTGTAGGGAAGGTAGAATTCACACCTACTTTTCCTTCTGTAAAAATGAAAAGTCTCCCTCCCCTACATGGATCAATTTTAGGGCATCCATTCCAGTGAAATCCCCTAACCATTCAAGTATGAGGTTCTAGTATTTATCATCTCGACATCCTTCACCTTTAATCCTTCCTTACATTGGACCTTGTCTAATGTAAAGTGAATATAGGGTATTATTGTCGACTTTCCCTCTTCCCCAGTCACCTCGGCCTCTTCCACTGTCGTCTTTTTAGGTGCGTCCACTACCACCAGCAAAGGAGGAAAAGTGTGAGTCCCTTTGTGGAATCATTCACATCCTCTTGTTTCTCACACCGAGCATGACTCACATGGGCTTAGAGATTTGTGGTGATCAAAACTTCTTCACAATCTACTATATTCTAAAGTATGAGAAATCAAATTCCCCCAATAATTGGGATATATTGGAAGATTTTTTAAGGCCCGATCTCCATCTCACTTCATCCATAAATGATCGTCCTCCTTATGTGTAATCTATGAATTAAAACCCCCAAATCAATAAGTCATCCTTTTCAAGAAGTAATCCCAAACACATAAATCTCAAAAGACTATACTCTTCTGTGAGACTCACTGAACTAAGTGGGATTTTATTCCCATCCAAATGGGATATTTAGGAAGCCTCTATGCGAATAAAATACAACACATCATATCAACCATGTTTTCCTAGTACATATTCTCAACAAGGTCTAATATTACATAGAAACTGATATTCATTCCAATTTCCTTGGGATTCTTAGGTACAAGTCCCACACCAAACCTTGACTAAGAACATTTTTCCTAGATTTCCTTACCAGATGATGTTAAATTGTAAAACTAGGTAGTTATCACATGATTTTAAACGGTATGATGTGTCCCATTACGTGAATCAAACTATGTGGGTTTCTGTTTTCTTTCACAAGGATACATAGGTATCCCATTTATGGGTAGGATCCCAACATAAAAAAAAACATCAGTCCCCTTGGATGATAATTAATTTCAGAGTGACCCACTGAGTGTCTTAAAAACATGTATCATAATAAGGATGGTTAGAAGAATCTATAAATAATATATGTGAGGATACCATTGATGGAGAACGTCAAATTTATAAGCGATGTCTCCCTTAATGAGGAAGCTCGAATACATACGAATGATTATAAAATTCAGAAATGCTAATAATTGAATTAAAATTCCAAGGGAAACATTTGTTATACTTGGTTAATTAATAATGATTCATGAAAATATCTCAAATCTATAAGATAGTTCTAGAGTAGACAATAATTTCCCCCAAAATGGTGTGGTGAGTCCTACCTCCCATCCCCTTTACCAATTCATGTTCTTAAGTATTGTAAGTCCAAACTCAATGAAAGCCTTCCTTTTGAAATTAGGTCCCTTTTGGATAAAGAAAAATTAGATGATTCTGGTTCCATAAATAAATCCAAAGGAAATTTCATAGACGTAGTGGTTCCTAACTAGAATACACGTTCTAAGGAACTACAAAACAGAAAAGGTGAACCCGAAGTGAAACCTTAGCCTTGTTAATAGTGTTACATATCTGTCAGGGCCCAATATATTGATAAAGGAAGTCCATACAAAGGATTTGGTCACACATGTATCCATATAAAATATGTTTCTTTAAAGAATTTCATTGTTTTTATCAATTTTTCTTAGAACTCCCTTCACTCCAAAATGGCTTCCTTCAAGTTTGTAGACATGAATGCCCCGACCGCTAGTCAAGGTGGATCATCATCCACTGAAAAGAAATAATCACCAACTCAACATCTTTAATACTGGGTATCCAATGTACTGGTTTTGGAATACCATCAACATAGTACTATCCCAACCTTAGAGACTGCCTGATTGGATCTCTAAGTTAACAACATCCCTCAATTGTCTGGTGAATGATGATTGGTGGTTAAGAAGATGATAGTTCCAACTAGCGTCTTCAACTCTTTTGGGTCCTTATCCGCAGAACGCAATAATAAATACCTCCCATACCTTAGGGAGTTTGATCAAGAGGTCACGTATGGCCTCAACTCAAAGATTTTGGGGTCCTTCCCAAGGTATCCCACCAATAATATTCATTAGTTGAATTGTGCAACAGTGAACCCAAAATATGATGGGGGTGTTTTCATTGGTTATTCTACATAGGTCCCTCAGATCCATCCATACAAGAAGAAATTTAGGGGACAACATCCGACCTATATGGAGTATGTTCTTACATTTCCCCCTCCATAAAAGTTCATCAACCTAACTTTATGGAAAACAATGAACGACCATAGACACCTATCCGTCCCAATTTTTCTGCCTAGCAGACTTGTCTAGCAGCGACACACCAATCCAACTAGTTGAATTAGGTGGAGAACCATGAACAGGTACGTAACCCTATTTACAAATTATCAGCCTGTAATCAGGTTCATCTGACTACATTCAAGGAAGTTCGTCAATCCAATGTGGTGGAAACTAGTAAGTAGTAACTTAAACATACCTACACTCACCAATTCTACCAGCAGTCTCATATTTTAGAATTAAAATAAGTCTATCAACCTTGATCAATGAAAAATATCCATCATGCGTATACACCATCCATCATTCATCAAGCCTTCCAACATTCTCATTTGGAAGCACTCAGAGAAGTCACTCGGAAATCTCCCATGTCAAACCTGGAGATGACTAAATTTTCTACTCCCATACATAGGTACTATCAGTACCCATTGATAGGAAAAAGAGGATATGATCAGGCACATACACCATCTTCAAATACATAATATACATATATTCTCATCAAGACCACTGAAGTCACCAAACACAATTTAGAAATGTTGAAAGGGTAGACACAAATTCCTGCCAATATTCTGGAAGCATGCCATAATATTATAACAACAACTTCAGGAGTACCAGGGAAACATACACCTAATTCTTTCCCTGTACTAGGTATGACTCATAGAAAAAACATCTAGAAGAAAATACACACCTTTCTTCCAGTCCATGATGTTTATGGGCCATACTACCCCATATTATATGGAGAAACGAATCAGGAACATACACTATGCCCAATTAGAGATAATCAGCCCATTCTAATGACCACTCAAAGGTAGTCACATACACCATCCCATGATAACCACTTATCCCAGAAAGTTTCCCCATCTATACGTAAAAGAGCATCCAAAAATAATTCTCATCAAACAAAGTTGAAAAATCAAGTGCCAATTTGTGATCTGGCTCCTCTTAAAGTTGGAGCTCTTATAGACCTCATAAATTTATATGTTGTAACTCAAGATCCTACTCTCCCTTTACCAAATTATGGGAGTAGTGGTAGTAATTATAATGTTCCCCATTGGACTCTTCATCAGGAGGGATTGCTTCATGAAAAATCAGTAAATCTAGAGAGCTTATCTCTAGATGAGAGCCATAGTAGCCCACTTTTTGGATATAAGATCATGGAGAAAGTGGATTTATCCCTTGATATAATCTACCATGGTGGTCCTCCTCATGATGGAATTCACTGCGAAATTTTTCTCTATATTAGTGTTTTGCATTGTCAAGAAAATTATCTAATTGACAAAGCAGTAACGAGTAATCCCTCTTATCTCAAGACACTTGCCAATGTAAGGCTAGTCATGTCTAATGTCTTGTCCCTAATAGCTGAAATACATTCTCAACCAAAAGACATCCTAAGGGGGTGGTCATTCTCCAAACCACCCTCAGATCATTTATCATCTAATATAGTAGAGGAAAAAGAAATTGATTTCATTGTTTGTAATAAAATAATCAAGAAGTGTCCAATATTGTTGGACCATGTGGATAAAACTATAGAAAATGATGTTGAAGATATGTTTAATATGAGAAAAAATTGGATAATGTTGAAATATGAATCATCTTCTAGCCTTTGGGAACTTCTCAATACAACATTCCATAACTGATGGCAGAAGACAGTATTCAAGATATCTGCATAAACTTATAGAAGATTATTAATCATTTGAAAACCAAATTATTACCATATGATTAATATCAATGTCATGTAATTGTAGTAGAGGGTTTGAAACACCCAATAGACATGGTATCTCTCTCAGTTTCCTAACATCCAAGGGTTGAAAATTTGCATAAAACCCCTAAGAAAGCATATCTCGATGCACTAAAGATACTATGACAGTTAATCCATGATACCTCATCTGGTGTTAATATCAAAGGATGGGGTGCACATGGAGCATTGCATTATTCTACCCTCCAAAATCATCAAATCCCTCCATAATTGGTTTCTTGCAATATTATTTCCCATGGAAGGCTATAACCAATATATTTTGTGTGTAATCAAATATATGCTCTAGAACAGGCCTCGACCAGCTCTCGTCAGAGTCGGTCCCAAATAAAGAATTAGGTTGATATAATTTTGCATCAAGAATCTAAGAACATTAATCAGGCCACCCACTTAGAGGATGTCATCCATCAGATGGCTTAAATTTCTGAAATAGCACAGTGGTCTTTTGAAACAGGTGATTTAAGTTGTTACCTGATAATACACCTTGCCAATGTTCGGACAAAAATTAAAAATATTAGAAGATAATCTATGAGATTCTGAACTATTGCAGATGAAGATCCATCTCAGCCTATAGGGTTAGGGTCTTGTCAAATTCATCTTTTTAATTCATCAAATAGAGTTCAAAGGTTTTAGGAAGCTAAAAAAGAACATCCCTGACCTATTGGGCTAGAGGATTTGTTACTTCTACAATCTCCTCCTCAATGGAAGTCTGTTTTTTCCCGATTAAAGAGGAATCCATAAAGTGAACACACAACTGAACTATTAAAGGACTATCTTTAGGTTACTTTTCATCAAAAATTTCCTGGGAATTTATCATATAGGAGAAAAGAGTATCATGGAAGATACAGAGGGAGATGATATTACCAATATATTGATATAATGTAATCAATGGATTCTATGTCAGAAAATTTCATCAATACCATTAAGTAAGATCCTCTAGATAATGATTCTAGTTTAGGAGAGTCATAAGGTGAAGTTCTTATCCATATTATGGTACACACTAAATCAAAAGATGGTGTTGTGTGTACGCAAAATCTAAGGCTTATTGAGAATCTAGTTATTCCTTCAAGTAACCAGCTCCCACCCCTTAGAAAGGAATATAACAAGGGGAAAGGTAATGTTTAGATAATGTTTCACTTTTCAAGAAGAGAAGGACAATATATTTTACTTGAAGAAATATTTTCAAAGTAATAAGAGGAGATGATGGAGTTAAAAATACTGAATATAGAATTATTTCGAAGAAGTTTTTCTACTAGACATGCTCCCTAGGAAGATCCTGAACTCACACATCATGTAGGAACTCCTCAGCAAACAGGGTTTTTTACAACTACGTATGCAGATAATGAATCCCCTCCAATGGGTACACAGTCAATTCGAGATCAAACACATCCTTATAGACCAATCCCCATGGGTTATCCATGAAAAATAACAGTAGAACCACCACCAGTGGTTTTTTCCGGTCATTGCACCATTTCATTCTCCAACTACTATACCTATACAGGTCCCAACTCATCCATATATTCCCCAAGTTCTTAAGAACACAATTGAGGCAATAAAAAATTGATTGGAAGCTATGGAATAACTACGAGAACCGTTACAACCAGAAAAGAAATCATACCCCGAATTGGTCGATCCGACCCCCCACCAAACTTTGGGAATACTACATTCCCAATCATTAATGGTATGAGAGATCTATAGAAACACATAATGAATTTAGTTTCTCTTCATGATACCTTGATGGGTACCCCTCAACAATAAGAAATATTAAAAATCAGATGAATCGTGAAATCATTTTAGGGACTACCTTTTTGGTTAAACCTGTTTGCAGTCTCAATCAACTACAGGACGTGAAGACTGCCATTGTAAATTCCTTCCCCAATTCAGCTCAATGTTTCAAAAAACAATAGTTTTTTATCTTACAAAGTGAAAAATAAGATATAAATAAAGAGTTTCATATTTCATTGTTTGATTGAAATGATTTGTATATTCCGTAAATCTAGAAATCTGTCAAGAATATTTACTGCCAATTTGTGTGGAAAATCTATGTGATGAGTTACGCACACCACTGATCCCTATGAAATACATAGGAGAGTTTCAAGACCTCGTTTCAATCTCCATTCAAGTGTAGGATCCCATTGCCGAAACTAGAGCTAAATCATGTGTAATTCCATGAACTCTGGGAAGAAGAATAGGGAATGCAGTTTCTGCTCCAGTCACACTAAAACTAGCACCCATACGTATTTCTACTTCAAAACCTTCATCATACCGAAGGAATACGCCTCTTGAGTATCATCCGTAAAGACCACCTCATCAAGATGGACGAAAATAGAAGAGGTTGAGGTAGTTTGAGTATTTATATAAAAAAATTAGTCTTTTTGTAATGAACAGGTTCTCAGTTACTTCATTATAGCTTTGGAAAAAAAATTGGTTCAGTTGTCAATGTTGAAGAAACCAAAAATGGAAGGAGATGAATATCTTTCAAATAATTGTACCTTTCATCAAATTTTGGGGCATCTCATTCAAGAGTGTTTTGTTTTTAAATACCTACGACAAAAAATGGATAACTCGGTACAAGTGAAACTAAAAATTTCATCAGCCCAAGTATCATGTGTTACTATTACTGACCATGAGAAATAAGGTGAATGACATGAAGTCAAAATCGAAAATGCACAGAAATTTGATGTTGATATGATGAAAAAAATGATCAACCAAACTCATTACATTCTGTGAACATCTTTGAAACATCGGATTTTGTATTCTTCCACTTCCTCCAAAGAAAATCCATCTCCATCAAACGACCAGTCTTATAAAGGCCAATCCTTAAAGAAGCAATGCAATCGGAAAAATAAAGAGTTGTCATAAGAGGAAGAGATCGTGTCATGGCCATAGTTGTCCATAACATTGGAATATTTCATGTCATCTACATCAAAATCATGGGCGCCAACCCACCAAATGGAATGACCAAAACTGAAGAATCAAGAATCATCTTCATCAAAGGAAGAATTAATCTTTTGTTCCATTAACTTTATCAACCTAACAAATCCACATGAAAATGATGATTCTAATTATGATGAGCCTAAATTCCTTGTACCTTACTAGGGAACTAGATGAATAATCCATGTTCAAGGATACGTGGTAATATATGGGTATTCTAGGAACCACTATTTTAACTCCACCCCTGCTCGAACTGTATATGCAGTAGAAACACCCGGGAGAGTCCTTCAGTAGGCTAAACAAGAATAAGGAAATTCTACCACATGTTCCAGGATTAGTTCTGAAATGATTATTTTGGAGGATCCATTAGAAGTTACACCATCGTTCTCTCAACAAGTAGATGGACCTTGTCAGTCTAACCTACCAAAATTAGAAGTATTTCTAGCTTCTTCCATGACATAGGGTACATCTACATCAAAAGCATCAACTTCATTTTCACCCTCAAAACCACATCTCAATATAGGAAAACGCAGACCATTGTACCAAAAGTATGATATTTTGAAATAGATTGCCTAAGTACAACCTATGTTCTTCGATTCCTTGTATATGTAAAAATAACTTCGAGAATCACTTATTGAGGCTTTGTCAAGTCCTCAAGAATTTGAAACAAAAGTTGTTGTTGCTAAAGTTTACCGTATAGAGAATGTTTCGGCATAATGTCATTTAGTCATTTCTTTTACGGATGGAGATGATGATTGTGTTTTACATGGACACATCAGTACATTGTATCCATCTGGAAGGGTTAATGATATAGATGTCTGATGATCCTTCATTAATAGTGGTGAAGAAGTCAACCACATTCTCATTCATACCCTTCATCGATTGATACTCACTGAATCTGACCTATCTCCTTCAACATTAATATTGCCAGGTTATGAAAAGAATGAAATAGATCCTCTAGCCAAGATTACACTCAGAACTCAGTTGTGGTATCTTTTTTCTAATGCACATTTCATGGTTTTCCTTCATGACACAACCTTCACCATTATTCTTAGAAGACCTTGGCTACATCAACATGTGGACAACCGTTCATCACATCACCCATGTCTCCAGTTTTGCTTCAATTGTCAAATTGGGAAATTTTATGGTGACATGGCTCCATTAAAAACATGTGAATCTTAGTATATTGATGTAAAATATTATCACTCAAAGAGAATGAGACCCATGAAAAAAGGTATAATGAGAATCAATGCTCCCAATGGCCTGGAAAGGATATTGGATAACCCATTCAAACAACTGAGTATAGATTGTGTTTTGAATATCAATCAAATTTAAAGGATAGACCCAAATCCAAGAACTCATTCAATTACTTCCATAATTTCAATTACTGAAATTGATCCAGGCATCATGGCAGAAGTTATTGATTTACCATGCAGTGTTAAAAGCTTAAATAGAGATGTCTTTATTTTATATACTAAACTTCAACAAGTCTTTGCATTATCACTTAGACTAGAAGTAGTTTTCACAATCCTAGAAGTAGAAAAGGATGTTGATTCCCAACCCATCACATTCTCTCTAATTGTTTATGAATACCCTTCTTAATCAGTAGGGTCATAAATGGTTGCCTCTTCTCCAGAATGATCGAATAATGACTCCTACATAGCTCTGAAATTTCCAATTTACCAGCTACCATGAAAGTAGAAACAAAAGAGGTGACATGTAAAAAAGAAGAAGAAGAATATATTAGGGATGCTCCTCCAGCCTTAGAGGATGGCATATCCACCACTATGGATGAGCTCATAGAAATTAATCTGGGTATATAAGAAGATCCATTCCCCACTCTAATTATTGTGTCTATTACTTCTGAAGAGAAAGATATGTATACTTAAATTATAAATAAACATCAATATATATTCTCTAGGAACTATAACGAAATTCCAGGACTTAATCCCGATCTATCTACTCATTACATGGGTTTTCCAGAAGAGCATTGAGGATTCAAACATGCAGTAAGAAGAACGCACCTAACTCATGCCTCTAGAATGGAATGAGAATTTTATAATCTTATCAAAGATAAATTTTTTAGGGATGTGAAATATACCAAATTTATGGACAACATTTTTCTAATGAAAAGAATAATGGTAAAATCAAATTTTTCATTGATGTCATTGATCGTAATCAACACTGTCCCAAATATGACTTTACAAGTCCAATACCAGAAATTTTAATTGTTGTAATAGCATGCTATGAGGATCTATCCTTCATAGATGGCTACTCTGGGTATAATCATGTCTAAATGGTTCTATAGGATGATAATTCGACAGCCTCCATAGCCTCTTATGGTTTGTTTTTTTCTATCGAGTAACGCCATTTGGATTTAATAATGTAGGTGGAATGTATCAATGTTCTATGAAAAATATCTTAAAACCCTTGTTAGGATAATTTGATTAATGTTATTTGGATGATCTGGTAATTAAATCCAGAAAAATTTCTGATCACCTGACTGATTTAGAGACCATATTCAATAAACATTGACAACATAAATTGAAGAAGAATCCCTTGAAATTTTTCATCAGTTTAACCACAGGAAAATTCCTCATCTTTGTTATACGCCATCATGGCATCGAAGTTGATCCTGAGAAGACAAAAGAAATATTCTTCATTTCACCTCCTAGAAATTTAAATAAATTAAGAGGACACCAATGACACTTGGCCTAAATTAGGTTATTTGTCACCAATTTGGTTGGAAAATGTTTACCCTTCGCCAGATTAATGAACAAGGGCATCACCTATCAGTAGATTGAAGACTGGAAGAGTCATTTGATACCCTTAGAAAATATCTCTTGATTCTACCAGTATTAATGCAACCAATTTAAGGAAATACACTTATTATTTATGTGAACTCTTTACAGTAATCATTGGGTACCATCCATGCTAAAAATAATGATGTTTTAAATGAAAATACCCTTTACTGTCTCACTCAAATGATTCTAGACATAGAGACTCTATATTCAAGTATCGAGAAATACTACATGGAATTAATCCTTTCAGTTCAAATATTGAATCACTAACTATAACATCACGAGGTCCAATTGGTATTTCACAATAACCCACTCAAATATATCCTAATTCATTCAATTCTTACTGGATTTTTGGCATGGTGGGAAGTTATTTTGAAACAGTTCAATATCCATTTTGTGACTATGAAAGAAATAAAAGGCCAAATCTTGGTTGACTTCCTCGATGAGCATCCATCTACAGAATATACCTCTTTGAATACTGAACTTCCTGATGAAGAAGTTTCCTCTATTCCAGACAATCCCCAAACATGGGAAATATAATTTGATGGTGCTTCGAGAAGTCCAACAGGGAAGAGAATGGAAACCCCTAAACTCAACAAAGATGGGTTAGGAATTGTACTTGTCTCCCAAGAAAATGAGGTGTTACCATATTCAATCATGTTTTTAGAGGTCGTTACAAATAATTAGGTATAATATGAAGCTCTCATCACAGGCCAGAAATTAGGTCTCCAAGAACAAGTGAACCTCCTGAAAGTGAAAGTTGATTCCGAGTTGGTAATCAAACAAATAAATGGGGATTATTATATCAGAAAACGTGTTTTAATACCTCTATGTGGTTATGTCAGATGGTTAATGGTTCAATTTCCCTCATATCCCACATTTTCTTATGTCCCACAATCATAAAATGCATAGGAAAATGCACTAAATATTGAATCTATAGACCTGGAAGATCCAAAATTGCACGAAACAGTCATTAGAGTTTCCCATAGTCATGTGGTTTCACCTTTCTTTCAATATAAAATGAAGAAAATTAATGAAATTATCCCTATTTTTATGATGTGTGGTCATATCATAGGATGGATGCCACCCATCATGCAATACCATTAAAATATAGTACTTAAACTTGAGAGAGATGAAAAAGAACAGATCCGACAATGAGTTTCCAATATTACTCTTTATAATATTTTAGGTTACTAAAAGATCCTTTACAAATGAGTATTTAATGGAATGTTCTACATGTATATTGATAGATAAGAAACTGCAACTACCATGAAATAAGTACACATAGAAGATTTTTTTTCTCACCATTATGGTCATGGGATTTCTGATCAAATATGAATGCTTGGATACTTTTGGCCTTCAATGATGTATCATTTCACATATTTCACCATGATATTTCATTCTTTCCAAGTGCATGTAAACCTCATTCATCATCCCTCAGAGTTTCTACATACTAAAAAATACTCTTGGGAATTTTCCAGATGGGTAATAGATTTAGTAGAACCTTATAATCTCTCTATGGCTAAGTAGGTCAACTATATTCTTACTGCTACTGATTTCATCTACAAATAGCATGAGGAAACAAATATCAAATAAGTCATATCCAATTTAATTTTTAGCTTTATCAAAGATAATAAAATTACCAAATTTGGTGTCCTCATACTATATTGATGGATAATGGCACCAATTTTTGTTCTGTGGAAGTAGAGAAGTTATATCAGGAGAAAAATATGAAATCCAACCATTCATCTCACTATAATGTAGTGGCCAATGAATAGATATAGGATTTCAAAAAAACCCTACCAAATATACTCTAGAAGATGGTGGATATATATAAAAAATCATGGGCTGATAAACATTTTCATGATTTCTAATCTTATCAGACAACTACATGTACATCCACTCATAAAACTCCATATTCATTGGTGTACAAAACAAAATCCGTTTTGAATGTTTAAATTCAATTTCCTTCACTCAGAGTTGCAATCTGTGATCAGTTATATATTGATGAATTGTCTCCAAATTTATTTGATGAGCTGGAATGATTAGATGAATATATATTTCATACTCTGAAACATTTGAAAGTCTGTTAGATTAGAATAGTAGGAGAATTTAACAAGAAAGTTCACCTCCGCTCATTTCTTCAATGAGAATTTGTAGTAATCCTTAAGGCTCCAATGATACCAGGAAATAAGCCTCCAAATATTGAGCCAAAGTGGGAAGGACATTATTTCATACATAATGTATACTCAAATGGAGCATATTCACTAATATCAATGGAGGGAGAACTTATTAAAACACCATCCAATGCAAGATTATTTAAGAAGTACTTTTTGTAATTACACATCGACATATACCCTAATTTCATGCCTCTAAACTACAAAACGTGGAGTCCTACTTGCAAATATACTAAACTGTATAACAACCATATGTTTCCATGCTACATTAAATTTAATTGTGTAGCATCTTTTTCCCTGTTTCATGATGTTAAGATGAATGACATCATTTGTACTTGCAACCTAACATTAAACTATATGGTTAACGTCTTATTTATTTTACATTAATATACTCCATGAGAAAGAATCACTTACATCGTTGCTACTCCTTAGTGTCACATGAGTTCCATTTCTCATTATGTTTTAATTAGATCTTCATAGGGACCTAATTTCTAGAACTATGTGTAGCATGATTCTCATTAGAATAGGATGCGTAGAGATGCCCAGATCTCTAATAATGGGCCTAGTTGCAAACAAATATTTCCCCTTTTCTCCTCTTATATATAAACTGAATCTATACATAGTGCTCTTTAAAGATACATAGTGTGGTATTCATACAATTTTGTGTCTTAATTCTAATCATTCTTCTTTCAAAATGTGTTAAAAGATCCCATATCTCACATCAAACTTGATTTGTATGGTAAATGATTATTCTTTAACTAAGATAACTCTAAATCCCACCACAATTGGGATATATAGGAATCCCTCTTAAGACCTGAGCTCCATCTCATTTTATCCATAAATGGTTGTCCTCCTCAGGAGTAAGCCCCATATTAAAACCCCCAAATCACCAAGGATTCCTTTTCCGGAAGTAAACCCAAAAACATTTCTCTCAAAGTAATATACTCTCATTTGAGACTCACTGAACTACATGGGCTTTGATTCCCATCCAAATGGTATATCCAAGAATAATCTACGAGGTTCAAACCCAACATGTAAAATAATCCATGTTCTCCCTATCCCATATTCCCAATATGGTCTAATATTAATTAGAAACCCATATTATTTCCATGTTCCTTGGGAATCTTAGGCATAACTCCAACACCAAACCTTGACTAATAAATTTTTTCATAGATTCCCTTACCACATGACATTAAACTGTACAACTAGTTCCTTATCACATGACCTTAAAAGGTATGATATGAGCCATTAAATTAATTGAAATATGAGGGTTCTGATTCCTTCCACAAGGATACATAGGTAGCACATTTATGGGTATGATCCAAACATCAAAATAAATATTCTTCTCCTAGGATGCTAATAAATTAAAAAGTACCCCATTGAGTAGCTTAAAAACCAGTATCATCATAACAAGGGTTAAAAGATTCTCTAAATAGAATATGAGAGGATACCATTGATGGAGAACCATGAATACATATGGATGTATCACTAAATGAAGAACCTCTAATACATATGTAAGATTCTAAAATTCACCCATGCTAATAATTGATTGAAAATTCCAAGGGAAACCTATGTTATAATTGTTTAATTAACAAGGATTCATGAAAATATCTCAAATCTATCAGAGAGTCCTAAAGCAGACAATAATTCCCCCCAAAAGAGTGTGATGAGTTTGATCTCCCATCCTCTGGACCAATGAATGTTCTTAAGTATCATAATTTCAAACTCAACAAACTACTTCCTTTGGAAAGTAGGTCACTTTTGGATAAAGAATTTTTGGGTGTTTCTGGTTCCATAAATAAATCCAATGGAAACAGGATACAATTCTAGGGGGGGTTGACACTTTTTTTCTTTATAGAGTCTAAAAAGTGAAAAACGGAAATTCCTTAGAAAATAGAGAATAAAACACATGAAGAAAATCATGATTTGAATAGGCTTGAAAATTGGATCGCCTAAGTCGAACTAGGAATTCGTCGGCATGCGTGGAACTTTAACGCCTAGTTCTAGCACACAACCCCTGACTTCTCCCCACCACCATTTCATCCATGGTTTCTTATTTGCTTATAAATATACCCTAGGGGACTTCATTTTTACGGAAGAATTTCTCTGAAGCCTAATTGCTACTCTGGTCACTCTAGTGCTTTTCCCAAACCCTCTGAAACCATTAAGGTAGTTCCTTAACACATAGAGAGGAGGAATTTAAGGAGGATCATAGGATATAAGTCCCATTAGTTTTTGAAATCCATAACACTTGTGTACCTAAAGAGACCAACATCCCTAAATTAGAAACACTTGTGTGTCACCCATTCCTCTCAAAGAAACTTGAGGAAACCACTTCTGGGAATAGTTGTGAACACTCTTGAATGCTTCGGTCAAGTATCACAAAAGTATTAACATATATGTTTTTTTTAAATTAAGTGAACATCGGGACTACCAATACTAATTGAGCACCCATACTTTCATTCTAGATACTTACTTGGTTTCCATTCTTTGATTCATCTAAAATCTTATGTATACAATCCTTTCATCAAAACTACTTCAAAGCCTTTCATCACAAGGATTCTTCCTCAATGGCTCCCTTGTCTGAAATAGATTATGTTGAATCATCTTGACTCATCAAACCTTTGGGAATGGAATATCAGTGTGTCTTCTATTTGGTTTTGTATTTTTGAAGTCATATGATTCCCATAGTTGTTTTTCAATGGGGTCTGTATTCATAGAGTGTCTATGGGTTCGTATATCTGATGTCTCATGGACCTTTCTTCTAAGAAAAGAATTGTGGAGTTCCATGTTTGGAGGATTAGGGTTTGGGTCTTGTCATCCCCTTTTAAAATATAAATCCCAAAACCTAATGTCCCTGGTAGGAAATGTATGGTTCACACGTAATTTTCATTTTAAAAAAATTAAAAGTATCCCTCCCCTATTAGGACCAATTTTAGGGCCCCCATCCTAGTGTAAGCCCCTAACCTTTCCAATAGGAGGCTCCAGTCTGTCTCCTCTCTACTTTCTTCACCTTCACTACTTTCTTACATTGGACCCTTGTCAAAGGTAATGTGAATAGAGGTAAGGCTCATCACCTCTCCCTATTCCCTAGTCACCACTATCTCTTCCACCATCATCATCATTGGTGCATCCACTTCCACTAGTGGTGGATGAAAAGTGTGTGTTACTTTGCTGAATGTTTTGGATACTCTTGTTTCTCACAATGATCATGACTCCCAGGGTCTTGGAGATTTTTTTTGATCACAATGTCCCCACAATATCCCATATCTTGAACTAATAGAACTCTAATTCCCACAAAAATCGAGATATGTAGGATGCCTTCTTAAGGCCCGAGCACCATCTCCTTTCATCCATAAATGGGCATCCTTCTTAGCTGTAAGCCCCAAATTAAAACCCCAAAGCACCAAGCTATCCTTTTCATAATTTAACCCAAAATTATTTCTCTCAAATGAATATACTCTCCTATGAGACTCACTGAACTGTGTGTTCCTATATTCCCATCCAAATGGGATACGTAGAAATCCTCTCTAAGGATCAAAACCAACACTTCAAATCAACCACGTTCTTCCTGGGCCATACTCGTAACAGGATCCAATCTTACTTGGAAATCCATATTCATTCCAAGTTCTTGGGATACTTAGGAATAATTCCCAGACCACCCATGACTAAGAACTTTTCTCTTAGATGTCCTTACCACATGAAATTAAATTGTACAGCTAGGTCCTTATAACGTGTCTTATTTGGTATGATGTGTCCCATTAAGAGGCACTGAACTATGAGGGTTCTGATTCCTTTCACAAGGATACGTAGGTAGCCCATTTATAGGTTGAATACCTATATCAAAACAAACCTTTGTATCCTTGGACGACAATAAATTCTAGAGTTCCAAAATGAGTGGCTTAAAACTAGTATCATCATAATGATGGTTAAAAAAACCTCTTAATAGTATATGATAGGATACCATTGATGTAGAACCTTGAATACATAAAGATGTATCCATTAATGAAGAAACATGAATAAAAATATATGTTTCTAAAATTCACACATACTAATAAATGATTTCAAATTCTATGGGAAACCCATGTTATTTTTGGTGAATTAATAATTATTCATGAAAATATCTCATATCTATAAGAGGGTCCTGGAGAAGACCACAATTCCCCTCAAAAGGGTGTGATTAGTCCGACCAATCTTCTTCTAGACCAATTCATGTTCTTATGTATCATAATTTCAAACTCAACGGATGCCTGACTTTGAAAGTAAGGTCCCTTTTAGATAAATAACTACTGGATGTTTCCAGTTCCATAAATAAATCCAATGGAAACCACCTGGAAGCAGTGATTCCTGACCAAAACAAAAGTTCCAAGGAACTATGAAACAATAGTTATTATATAACATGAAATAAATAATAAGACACTATTTATCATGTTATTTAATCATAATAATGTTTTTATGAGCATCCTTCTAAGAGGTAGTGTAAAATGAAAACTCATGATCCGCAAAAGTGTTGAGCCGACATAATTTGGAAAATGGTTTTATTTTTAGAATAAGTAGAGAATAGAAGTGGATGGATGGAATATATTCCATTATAAATATATAATTATAGTATATATATGATACTATATCTTTGATTACATTTTTATTTGGGGATTTTAGAATAATTTATAATAATTAGTGAATTTAAAAGAGATTGTTGAAGAATATTTCCTCTTGAATGTCATCTCCCTAAAAAACTCATTAAGGCTCCCAGAATTGATATTTTAGTGATAAAAATATAACTAAAAATGGGTATAGGTTTGGGAAGATAATTGGGTAGAAATATTTCATGATATAAATATTTTAATTTTTGATGATAAGGATTTTTGGAGGGAGGTATTTATAAGGGGAGGAGAGTGGTTTTTCTGAGTTTTATAACAGTTAGATTAATATTTTTTCATAAAGACTACCAATAGTGTTATGTCATGTAACTATATAATAAAAATGGTTAATGTGAGTTTAAAAATGTGTGTTCATACATCATCCATGACTCAAAAATTTATGTATTTAGCTTATAATGTTAAATTTAATATTTTGACATATTTCGTTATTCACTAAAAATTAAACCATTACAGAAAATAAAAAAAATCACCATAATAAATTAATGATTTTTAGATTCCAAAAAAGAATTAAATTATTTGAAATTTTTTTTCTAAATATGATAAATTTAATTTCTTAAAAAATCCTCATTTATTTCCGTAATACAAATTTTTATATTTTGATTAATTTTCTAAACCTTTTAAAAATTACTATGGTCTCATTAAATTATATTAACATTATAATAAAAATTAATATTTATTTATAAACCCAATTTATTAAAATAAAAAAATTAAAATTTTTAATTTGTTGTAAAAATTAAAATAGAACATTTATGTTTTATAATAATATAGACACTTATTTTATCATTTTTAAAACATTTATTTACTTGTATAATGATATAGATATGCCATGTTAACATTTTATAATATAACTAAACATTCTATTACATTTACATATGCGAGCTTAGAATTATAATGACCATTTTATAATTCTTAATGTTCAAATTACAATTTCAACAGTCATAGTACTATTCCAATAGTTTAATTGTTGTTCTAATAGTTAGATTTGTAATAGTCATATTGTTATCTATATTCTCTACATTCATAAAAAATCCATTATTTATTAAACTATATTCTCTCTCAAATATATATATATATATATGTATTTATTTATTTATATATTTATTTATTTATTTCTCAAAATTCATATGGAATTGAAAATATTATGCTTCATTTGTACAATGTTTTTTGTGAGTGTGATTATACATGGGGATCAAGCATATCATAATTTTATTATTATTTTTATTTTATTTTTTATTTTTTCTCCCTTTACAATAAATTAAATTATTATGGCCATTTTTATTCATTAAATATAATATTAAAATTATTATTATTAAAAAATATTTTTGGTTTCATTTTTTTGGTGCTTGTTCATTAGATTATATTGTATTATTAAATATGACACAATTATATATTTAAAAGAATAATTCCATTGATTAAATTCTATGTCATTACAGAGAGAGATATAATGAATATGGTATTGTTTTATATCACATGAGATGATATGGGAATGGATAGAAAACCCCATCCACTATAGGACATTTCCCACAATATGATGATGGTCTTTGAAATGAATGTTGACTTATTCTTATAGTGATCTATTTTATATTTTTTCCAATTATTATGATCCTATGATATTATAATTTTTACATATTAATCTAAAAATACACATGTAATGATCCATGACTTATGATATATATTGTATTGGGTATGATTATTTTTCATTATGTCTTTCCACCTTGAATATGTTCACATACATACATGTTTACCTTATACTGACTTATGAAATTTGGTTGTTATAACTTATATTTAACCTTATTGATATTTTGAGCTGCCTCTTCAGTATGTTTCCCTTTTCCCTATGAATTTAAATGAAATAACATTTGTTGGAAATTGGTATAATTAGAGAGTATTTTTTGAATAATTATTTTTTATGTAATGAATTTAAATGGATATGTTCCTTGTTCCCAATGATATAGAACTATTAATATTTATATTTTTTTGTAACTCTTTTGATATAAGTAAAGGAATTTTGAATTATCAAAAGATATTAGATTTCATGTCTAAGGTATATCAGCTGGTGTCGGAGTGGAGATTGATTATTTTTCAGAGTTACGATTTTGAATATTTTGGTATGTATCATCACATAAATATACATTTTTCCTAGATAAATAATTTATTTATATCAAGTATGACCACATAGTATTAATATAGATAACATTTAGGTTATCATTTGATTTCATTATCAGAGTACATTATGTGGAAGAAAATATTTAAGGGGGTATAATGTAACATCCTAATTCTACAATAAAATTTTTATAAACTTTTTTCATAAATATTCATATAAATTCTAATTGAATTTATTTATATTTAATAAAGAATTTATTTTGATCAATATTTATTACCAAAGTTTCATGTTCACATATTTTTCAAGTAAAATGGAAGTTTATTTAATAATATGTTTTTTTTATAAAAAAGGAAGCCTATAGGCTAGATGATAACCCATCACGTCTGATGAGGTTGTTTGGATCAAATCCATGATTGAATGGTATCAAGGTTGAAACCCTGAACACCATCCTACCCCTTTTCCAATTTATTTAGTCCAAAATTTATATATATATATATATATATTATATAGCATTGACTCTATTTATAATTTTTTTAACATATAGAGTTTTATTTGATAACTACATTATTAATAGTTATATTTTCATGTAAATTAATTAATTATGATCTTGTGGTTAATTTGTATTTTATACTAATGTAATACCTTATCACTCAATATAATTACTTTATAGTTAATTTAATTTATAAATGATATATATCATATTTTATTCACATGTTTTAATACTATAAAAATTTCCTATTTGAACTGGTATGTAATCTGTTTCATAATAAACAATGTATGAAAGATATCTTATTTTTATTTCGAATATTTTAAAAAATAGTTTATAGGATCCCAAAATGTTTTCTAATTTTTTATAATATATTTTTTAGTAAATTAAAATGGTCATTGACATGTCATTGTCATTATGAAATATAAATTTTGTTACATTCAAACTTTTTTTGTGATCAGGTATTTAGAAGCTAAATTCCAACTCATTAGAAGAATAATTTCATGAAAAGTAAAATAAATTCATGTGTAAATAATTAATTTTCAATAATACTATAATAAATATATAATTACAAATATAAATGTAACCACTTGTAATGAAATAAATAATATTTATTTTAAATGAATTTTTTCTTTGTATTAAAATATTTTACTTAAAAATTAAATTTATAAATTTTAGAAATTAAATTTTATAAAAATGAATTAATTTTTTAAATAATACCATCAAAAATATATTAGGGTGAATTTTTGGGATTTTTATGAAGATCTAATTTTTTGGTAAATTTTAAAAATACCATTTTTACAAAAACAATTTGTTTGATGACATAATCATGAAATAAATATGATGTAAAACTATAAAAATTTTGTTCTTAATCAAAAAAGTATATTTTTGTTGTAGAATAAATAATTTCAATATATTATTTTGAATTAATAAATTTATATTTTCCATTTTGAAACAAAAATTACATTTTATCATTATACAAATTATTTCTAGACTATTTACGTTCATTTGAGTGGTAGGATGGTCAAGATTGGTTTTAGCATTTTTTTTCAAAGTCAAATTGTATTCATTTGTTCTATAATTATAGAAATATTTTTTTTTGATTCAATGATAAAAAAAATAAGTTGGCATGAATACTAATATAATCAAATAATTTAATCAATATACCCCTCCCCATTGCATATATAAGCATCCTACCTTCACCCCTTCCTCACTACTCTCAAAATTCAATCCATTTCAAAATATCTTCCATAATAACTCTATATACATATTTCCTCACTTATCTATTCCATTTTTCAAGACAATAAACCCTACACTGAAGGTTTTAGGCTCAATAAAAAGGAGGAATCTCAAGAGAAATGTAAGGGTTATTCATCTTAAACCTTCCATTGTATTTTTATATCATTTCGTCATTATATCTTTTAAACACCAATTTAATATTCATTTTATATATATATATTATACCATAAATTTGATCTATTTCTTAAGATTCTAATAATTTAATCTCATTAAACCCTTCTCATAATTATTTACTATGTCAAAAAATGGTTTTCGTAAATACCTTTTTTAATTTATTATATGAGATTATTTTGCAATATAATTCTTGAAAAATAAAATTTATATTAATAAATCATTTTATTTTTCAGTTATTATCATTATTTTTAACTCTTATTGGTATATATTTCTAATTTCCTCTCATAAAACCAATTTCATAAGTCACTATTAAAACAAAATGTGAGGTTTTCAAAAAATGATGTTTTTCATTTAAATTTATCTATAAATCCTCCCAATAACTAAGTTAACATTTAATAGTGACCTAAAAATTATATTTATCCTGATATAAATAATTATATAAATGAAATTATTTATTTGGGTTTCTCTTATTTTAGACATCTTTGAAAAACATCTCTCATTGTGGTTGTTTTACACTAACAAAGTGAACTATGATGTTTTGTAAACATATTTATTTCATATAAATACATTAAAATTGATTTAATGATTGAATATAATATTATCATAATTTTAATTTCATATTTATGATTCTATAATGGAAAATATCTATTGTAACATTGAATTAAAAAGTAATAAAATATTGACATTTTTTAACATAAAAAATATTCTTACTAATGATTAATCTTGGAATGGAAACTATTTCATAATCTATTAAACCGCATAAATTATTTAATTTTTTAAAATATATAAATTATCTTTTTAGGAGTTTTTGGACCATTTTATAATGAAAATTAACCAATAAAATCACACCATATATATATATTATATTCTATAAACCCAGGATCCTCAAAACTACCAAAAAAACTATACTAATATAATAAATTAAAAAAATTATAATTTATGAATTAAAATTGGAAATTATAAATCAATTAAAATGTTTTTTCATTTGAAGATTAATATTACTGATATTTATTTTATGATAAATTATGTTAAAGTGTTTTGGCTCAAGCGATAATAAATATTAAATGTTTTACATCTCTACTCTTTCTTCTTTTAGAAAGGTTTTTAATTATTCACCAATTATATTTCATAATGTGTATATATTTCCCTTATGAAATAAAAAATCATGATTATATCAATATTCTTGGTATTAAATGTTCCTTTTAATGTTTACTTTTTATATTTTTTTGATTCAAAAGATACTAAATTAGTAAGGGTTCCTAAACCCTTCTCTAACTTTATCTATTTTTTTGAAATATTTATATTCTCTTGTCTTTCAAATGATAAAAATAAAAGCTATTCATTGTAATAAATTAATTATTTAAAATGTTATATCAAAATTCCCTCTCATTATATTACATTAGTAATAAATTATAAATATAAAAAAATATCACGTCCATAAACCATTAAAAAATTATTTTAAAGTAATGGGAGTGACTATTCCTAGTAATTAAATATTTCTCTAGATTAAATAAGGGATTCAGTAATGGAATATATACACAAATGGGTAATCACTGTGGAAATATTTTTTCCAGAATCAACTCAATATTAACTCTATTTATGATTAGTTTGACAAAGACTTTGTACCTAGCTATACACTCTAAGGAGATATGCTTTTGGTGATTTACATTCTAATTATAAACCATAATGAAGTGTTTGAATATATTTTTCTTTCTTGGGAAACCCACCATTGAAAACAATTAAATTAAATGAACTGTTCTTTTTTATTTTTATCTTATTATCTTAACTTCATTTATGATGATTTTATGATATCCTTTCCTCTTTTAAATAATTATTGTCAATAACATACTCTTTTTGAAATGAGTATTTTCCCGCATATCTTGTATCTTGTAATTAATTTCACTATAACTCTTCATATTTCTCCTCGAATTATGTTTCACCATCATATCCATATTTCTATGTACATATATTGTGGTTGGAAATAAATATAAATGAAAAATAATTAACCATTTATTTTTTGTTTCTTATCCATCAATTATGGACAAGTATATATTTTCTTACACCACATTTCCATTATGAATATTCTTACTTTCATCCTCTAATTAAATGGTATTCACCTACATAACAGGCATTTAATTTAATTGGGAATAATTTACTAAGTCATATACCATTGATTATATATATTGTGAATAAATTATAGTTTATTACATTGATTTAAGAGTCCTTACATTGAGTTTTACTTAACCTCATTGGATACCCATTTAATTTCCATGTGTTTTTTATGTTATGATTATCGATGAATTTATGTATGATTACCTTATGTGGAACACATATATAAGTATATTTTATGAATGTTAGGGGTACACCCTGATTATTTTTTAATTAATTTGGTAATTTATTTATCTACTGAGATTATTTTATAATGGTGATTAAGGTCAATATACAATGGGAATTTTTCTACAATAGGATGATGACACTGGTAGTGCTCTTTAACTTATGTTTATAATGCAATGATTTATATTATTTCTATATTTTTTAATGTTTTGATCATATGATGAATACTTATATATTCCAATGTCAATATATAATGTTTGTTGATTTATTATCTATGTTTTAATGGGTATGATTATTTTATGTTTTTTCTTTTAACCTTGAATATTTTTTCATACCCACATATTTACCTTATTGTAACTTATGATCTTTGGTTGTTATCAATTATGTTTACACTTAATGTTCATTTTATCTCACCCTTCTTTATGGTTCCCATTTCCCAAAATAATTTATATGAAAGGATTCTCAAAAATTAGTTATATGAGTGGAGAATATTTGTGTAAGAAATGTCAATTTTACCATGAGTTTAGATAGAAATTTACTAAGTTCTCGAAGACACCAAACTTTTGATATTGGGAGTAGGTTATAACTCTTAACATATATAAACAAATTTGTATGTTTATCACCCAATATAAGAGTGTATTTTTGGTGTATCATAATAAATCCTTGAATCCATATTTGTATGGAAATTGTATCCTCTAATAAAGTATCAATGTTACTCAAGCTATAAATAGATCAAGTGTGATCTCCTTAAAATATATGTATCTCTATACCTATGTCTACATGTTATATCATATAGAAGAATTAATTCTCATATGATCCATTTTTTCAAGGAATATAAGTAACCATTAGACATATATTTTTTCAATCCTATAAATTTACATATATTTTTATGATTCTCTATGTATAGACAGACCTGATCGATGAATACATAATTTTTTTATTCACTTCTGTTGTAGATAACATCACCTGACCCTTACATGATTGAAAATAACTTCAGATATATTAGCTAGGTATGTCTATACACTTCCCATCATCTATCTTAATTGAGGTCATAGATTTATTACTTATCTTATTTGAGGAAAAATCATGGTTTGGTTATGATATAGATGAAACCATGATCAGAAACATACCCAACCTCCACAAATTAACTAAGCCTTAAGGCATTTTAAGAAATATAATCAGTGTATGATAGTTCTCTCACTAGTTATATCATCATCCTCAACTAGATTGGGTTCCAAATATGAACTATGCATACCTATTATATAAAATATATAGTGAATAACACTCCATTTTTCATATACTTGGTCATGTTACTAACAAAACTCATTTTGTTCCTCATGAGAGTATTCTATATCATAATAGAATAATACTACTCATTATATCCTTAAAATTTCATCATAACCTATAATACTCCATGATAAACATTGGTTATGAATAAATCAAATTCATACATTATGTGGTTAAATATCATTTCACATCTTGATATATATATACATATATATATTTATTTATATATATATATGTGTACAAAATGTGAAAAAATAATTATGTGAATATTTCATTTTATTATAAAACGATAGATATAGATTCATAAACTACATTAATAATTTTAATATAACCATATATGAGAAAATATTTAACATATCACAAATTATAACTAACCAGAATAGTATTATGTTTTTTGTAGTTTCATTGGTTTTGTTAAACTCATTACATATTATTTTAATTCCTGTCACATCTCTATTTTATCATCTAATAAAACACACCCACAAAACACATAATTGGGAAACATCTATGAATTAATAAAATTTCAACAATGGTTGGGATTTGAACAATATAAAAAATAACTCCCTCATCATATTCAAACTCATTAACTCTATAATATCTAGTGATATGATGTTAATATCTTGTGTTTTCAACTTATAACCCTTATTAAGTGCACTATAATCATTCTTGTAACCCTTTCCAACAGAACAATTCCTTGAAATATTGTGTTTACTAATATAGTTATTTATAAAAATAATTTATAGAAATACCATAAAATGTTTATGATATAAAGTAACATTTAAATTACATTTTGATTGATATAATCATATATTTATTAACTTTTAACTTCACTAAGTAAACACACACTCTTACAAAAAAAATAAAAACTATATTTCTATTACAATATCAAACTAAGAAACTTAAAAAATTTGGGGAAGAAATTATAACTTCTTTTATTTTTTAGGAATTATTTTAAAAAATAAGTATAACTATAATATATATGTTATTCTATGTTTTTTGGGGTGATTATTTAGAAATAAGGCTTAATTATTTTAAATATTCTATTTATAAAGGTGTGGTCATGTCTATTATATTTTAGAAAATTTATTTAATAAACTCCATTATCATGGATAAAATGTTTTTAAAACATATTATGCTCGGGTATTGTATAGAATCTAATGAATAATAAACCATTTATAACTTCTCATATTGTTCATAATATCTTTTTGTTAACACAAAACAAATTTATTCATATGTGATAAATAAGATGTCTATACAACCTTGTTAATAAGATCCATTTGAGCATGATATATTCGTGTGTATTCAATTCCATGACTTAACAACCATTTTCTTCTTCATTTTAATTTAATTATAAAATATATTAACTATTACCTTGTTTTTGAAATCATTTATACTCATAAAATTTGTAATTTATACATTTCATATAACATAAAATTCAAAACCAACGAATTAATTCCTATAAAACTAATACTGAACAATTACATACTATGTAGTTTATAAGCCACATAAGTATTTTAGACAATTAAATTATATGGATTCATCACATATTTCTCTTCATGACACCATTATTTTTTAATAACCTTGACTATCTACTCAAAGAAATGATATGTTATTCTTAAACTAAATTTTATTCAAGTAGTTTTATATTTTACACACATTCCATATAAATATAACACAAGAACCTAAAAATTATATATCCAGTTCATCTACCCCCAAAAAATTTTGAATACTGAGAAACAATTTTCATGAAATCATTCAGATTATTATAATATTTCCAAAAATAAAAACCAAAGGAATTTTACAGCCAAAAATCCTTAATGAAACATTGAGTGAAACATTTTATGTTTCCCATAATAATATTGAGTTAGTTGTAAAACCACATCAATAATTATTTTATTTCGGAAGGTTTTTATTTGAAATTAGTAATTTCCATTAATTAAGAACTTTTATTATGTTATAAATAATATGATCTTCTTACATTAAATTTCTCATCTTCAATTATTAATCTCAAAATTATTTTTTGTGTTGATGATGTCTTTCATCTACAACCCAAGATTTTATTAGATGAGTATCACATCTTATAAAAATTTTAAAAGGAATTTTATTAAATTTTCTCTTACAAAAATAATTACCCATTTTAAATTTCATCATATCATTAAATAATCCAACATCAATGTTTCATTAAGAATTTATTCCACTTTGGTGTTCATCTCCCCATTATATACTAGTATCCCAATGAAACATTGATGGGTTTTTAATTAACATTCCTTATTCCAATTTGAAATTTTACCATGTTTTATTGTGAATATAGAATTAAAACTGCTAAAAAATATTAATAGTTTACATATCCTTATAAATTTGATAATATCAAGTGAAAATTTCATGAACTCAATTACATTATTGACACATTTCCAAAAAATGACAACATATTGAATTCTCTATCCAAAAAATCCTTAAATAAACACCATGTGAATCATTTTATGATTATCATAAGTATCTAGATTCTCTTTTTGAACTAATTCAATAGTTTTATTATTAGGAAGGTGTTTCTTCGGTATATTTTTCAATAAATCTATTTTAAATATAAATTTAACTCTTGAGTTGATAGCTACGCTTCATCACCAAATATGTGTGAGAGTTCATATGAATCCGTTATCACTTTAGAATTTTTTCTCAAATCATTTTTGGGTTTCTAGGGATTAAAAAACAATAATTTAACATATTAAATAAAATTAAAACCCATAATCCAAAGATACTCCATTCTATAAAATGAAATATTTTATATAAAAAGTTATTAACCAAGTGATGTGAATCTTTCATATATGATCATAGTCGCTTTATCGCCATTCAATAACCTTGATGATGATCATAAAGAGGAATTATAATTACATCATTACTCCATGATGTATCCATGATTCATACCAAATCTCTAGATTCTCAAGCATGTCTTTCTTCCACCCATAATATTACAGTATCAAATAAGTTAAAGGGAGAAGAAAAAAGGGAAATGAGTATGAGAGTGTCGATAGGTGTCATGGAAGGAACCACATAGTCTCATTAGTGATCACTTCCTTATATTGAAATTGGGTTTCTCTCTTGTATTAACACATATGTTTAAAATTTATAAGTAAATTTTTCCAGTAACCATTCATTCATTGCATAAATTCAAGACTCCACCCAAATGTTTCAACATATAAAATGTATTGATTAATGATAGATAATGGAAGTGAATCATATATTTAACTATTAAAAATTATATTTTTCTTAATTTATTTATAAATTAAAACCCATGAAATATTATATTCCAAGGTGGTTACATATCATATATACATATCGTACCATATTATTTGATAATATTAGTATCATGTAGTCTTATAACGTGACATATGAGATTCTTATATCATCTCAAGTGATGTAATCCCATTGTAACACATATATATGGTCTTTAGGGATAATCTTATTCAAAGAAATTCCAATAAACTTGGATGTTCCATCCTACTAAGATACACCATGGAATGATATTTTATCCATCCAGATGAAATACTGTTGACTGGTGATATTCTATATCATTCAATAGGAATTTTGAGACAATGGTAATCATCTGTCTATTTGTTGAAATAATTAATTTTTGGAGAATCTAAAAAATATCGAAAAATACACATCCTTTCTTTTCAATGAGGTTAAAAATGACATTTGTGGTAAAAAAACTTGAATATCTATCTTTCTAAAAGGAGTATGATTCCTACAATATGTGGTATGAATTTTTAGGGGATAAAATAAATGTTACATACTTTTCTCACAGCACTAATCAATAAGTTCTACCATAACTTATTGATATTAAGGATATTACATGTCATTATCACAACTTAGTAGATACATTCAATTAATTTTTTTTACAGTTATTTCATATATTAGATATTTTAAACAAATATATATTCTCGATGAGGAATACAATAAGTTTTAATCTTATACCCTCCCATTGTCTTATAATCAAAATTCTAATAGACAATATGAGCCCCTTAATTTCATTTTCATGAATAATATTATGATTTTCTGATAAAAATATCATGAATATTCCCCCTTATATGAATCAAGGGTTTTGGGAGGTATGATTTGATATATATATATATCCCTTATTATTTATCATCAGAGAAATACCTACGGTTTAGCTATAAATTAATGCATAAAATGTTCATATGTTGGGGTATATAATTTCATTACCCTTGGTGGCACTCTAATTTGAGATTTTTTAGCTATTTTTTCAGTCACAATAGAAGTGTTGCGGTGGAGGGTGGTATATTACAATTTATTTTTATTATCATTTCCTAAAACCAAAAGTAAGGATCTTGCATGTCAAATTTATTATTAATTTATTTAATATATAACGAAAAAACATGGCCTTTTGAAGATTCTTCATTTATGATTATTGATCTTTACTCTTCTAGATTACCATCACTGTGATTGTAAGGATCCAATGGTAGAATTTGTCTAGTGGGGATCCACATGTACTCTAATAACCTCCGACCAATGCCAGTCATTCTTGGGGTGCTAGTGCGGGGAATCGAATGACTTTCATTGTTTATTCTTAATCGCTCCTTCATTGGTCTTGAATAAATTATCTCTTTAGTTTCATATTAAAGAGAGTGATAGAGGAGGGGTTTAGAGAGAATTTTTTATGTGAAACAATTCTCTATTCCCATAAATGGAATTTGGTTCAAATGATTTACACAATAGAAAAAATGATCTATTTATAGAGTTGAGATTTCGGTAATAGAATTTAATTTCATAACACCCTTTAAATTTAATTATAACAATTAATGAAATTCCATAACACATAATAATAATTAAATTTTTTGGTGCTACAACATTAACAATATGGATTTATATTATTTACCAACATGTAAATAATTATTTTATCACCAGACATGGTCATGGTCTGTTCGAACTCCTATTACATTTATTAAACACCCGAATAAATATTTTATTCTCTTAAATAAATATTTTATTCACAAACTAATAAATAGATATTTTTTAAATATTCAATAAAATAAATAAATAAATATTAATCAAAATCTATTGAATAAAAATTTATTTAATTTACGCAATAATTATAACTTGAATAAAATTATTACAAAATCGTAAGAATAATATTTATTCAATTAATTAAATACTAATAGAATTTCATCGTGACCAACAGAAATAATTTTTATATGACCCTGTAGGATTCATTCCCATTAGTATTAGGTGGGCTTGCCTAATGTTTAGGATTTCTATCTACTAGGTGGTCAAGGCACCCAAGAGAAAGAACTTATTGTTGCAATGATGAAAACCACATACGAATTCTCACTGTGTAATACAATACCTCTATCACAATATCTCATCAAAACGGTTTAATAAACATGTATTCCTTATACATTATTCCTTGACTATCTGAAATAAAATCATTATTACACAATTGATATGTAATTTAGGGTAAATGTTCTATTTCAATCAAAGGTTTGATATATCAAATTCCATAAAGATGGAAGGGAAAAATTCATCATTTAATTATCCATAAATATCATGTCATTCATGAAGCACACAACATACCCAACTTCCATCCAACATATGGAATGCTAGTTTTTATTAGAAAATCTAAGTGTGGGAGTCATGAAAATCATTAATGATAATCTTAAAGTCTATGGACCATTACACACACTTGCTCATAATAATATCTGATGAAATAAAAAATGTGAAATTACTACTAGAAATTATATTATCATAATCGATAATATTGAAAATTACTAGGTGTGAACTTCCTGAGAATAAGTCGCATCTTCTTATGAGTTCTCACACCTTATTGCCTATAAACTATGTCTCCCGTCATAGTGTGTTATATAACCACCAAACTATATTAATAATATTTTCATAACACTTAAATGTTTTCATCATCATAGAGAACTAGTATGACCTTATTTGTGAAAAAAAATACTCTATGACATTATTACATTAAATTCATGTATAATAATGTACAGTATGTAATAGTATATTTAATTTAATATTTAATACATTAAATATTAATGTAATCAAAGTACAAGAAGCTCATTCTAAGTTACCAACTCTAATAGTAACATCAATCAATTTTCACAATAAGGGAACTCAATATTTAAATATATAAAGTGATGTTACCATTATGACTCATTGATTAATTTATCATTTATTAAGATATTAATTTTATTAAGGTAGTGAATAAATCAAAAAGGGTGAAAACTTGCAATTTGAGGTCATCCCATATAATAGTTTCCTCTTATTCAAAATTATACTATCCATTGGATCCTCTAATGAAATATGTCACAAACCTAAAACATGTAATAATTTAATCTAAATAGGCATAAAACGTTATAACTATGGCTAAACCATTACATGGAAAACCCAAAAAGATAATATTAGGGGGATTTTATCCAAACCATCATCTTCCACGCTAATTACCAACAAAAGATAAATTCAATCATTATGTAAACTCCTATAATGAAATTAGTATTTATGATATTGGTGGAACCCCTCATGTGTTTTTGACCAAAAAAATACTCCTCTTAATCCATTCTCATTACTAGTTTGTGTCAATTCCCTCAAATACATCTAATATAATGATCCTCTTGATTTGTGTCAGATAATTCATTGGAACACTATGGAAAGACACAAGAAGGGATATAATTTCACATGTCCCTTCATCATACTTTACTCAAGTGTTTTTTAACATGAGAACATGAATGGTTATTATAAAACTATTAAATCCTTATATTTAATATATTTGGATGAAGATTTAGGTACTATTGTGAATGAATTGGTAAATTTAATTGTAGTCGATGCCTCAAAACATAAAATTCACGATGGTCCAAATGGGTATTTCCCTCATCTAAGATCACCCCTTACATTGAAACACATTTTTAGGGTCTTAAAACCCTATTCTGGTGCCAGGATTGGGTATTGGGACTAAATCCTAATATATCGTTTCCACATACCAATGAATCTTCAACAAGGAAAATGGAAGTGTAATGGATATAACATTAACTCATCTATAACTTGAATCTATTGATCCCATTTCAATCAATTAGAAAATTAAAATTTTAAAGTAATAAATTGAAAACCTTCAATGAATTTTCATTTCGTTTATTTGAAGAAACAATCAGAATGATGAAGATATTCTTGTTAAAGCACCATCACCACAAAATAAACTACCTTAATATGGATGAATGTATTGACTGACATTAGTATAACCCTCATATATAAAAAGTCCCAAAAAAGATTTTTTTTTCAATTAACTACCACTTTAGTGTATATATTGAATTTTACTCCCTTAAATTTCCCACAATCATTATTTTAGGAGGTTTATCCATTGCATGACCCAAAACTAGTGGAATCATCACACACTAAGATACTTGATTCCAACATAATATCATTTGAAACTAAGAGAGATTAATATACACCAATATATCTAGAGAATAATACATATTGTTAATGGGTTCATTTATTTCATCTAATACTAAAAAATTACAACCCCATATTCTCATCCTTTAATGGATAACTGGACATGAAAAATATATCAATAACTTTTACTCTTGATTTTGTTACTAGAATTAGAGGTAATAACATTATATTTCTCCTAGTGAAAAAATCATTAGGGGGTGAATTCACTTTACAATTGAAATTTCTATTAAAATAATTAAAAACATAAATCCTATGATTTATAAAATAATCACTGTCAACTAAAATAGTATAATTATATAATTTTTTAATTAAGAAAATTATATCATAGTTTTTATTATAACTCAATTAAAAATTTGTTTTCCAACTCTTTATTACTTCTAAAACAAATATTCTTTAATCAAACACTTTATATAATGTGTACGTTAAATATAAATATTCTAGTAAAGTACTGTATATAGTTTTAAAGTGAATATTTTTTTTGATATTTAAGTAAAGTGGAATAAAAATATAAAATTTTCATCATAAATTAAAAAAGTTTATTCATCTTAAGCTAAGACCAAATCCTCTACACATGGGAATGATCCAATTACAAGTAGTGTATTAAAACAAATTGACTAATCCATAACTTGGATCATGTTTTTATGAAAAAAACACAATATTTTATATAAGAACCCAACCTATTTCATATTTATACTTGGGATAAAATAGATAAAATTCACACACAAACTCTTCTGTAGTAATACATGGAATAAAAGTGAAACAATTCACACATGGCCTATTCCATGGTTATACGTGGGAGTATAAATGATACTAATTTATAAAATGTGTCTAGAACTCTTTATTTAATGGTAGGAGACTGTGTTTTTTATAAAAATAGGGTAAAATAGAAACACATATCAAATTAATGATAAAATATAAATACTAAGGAAAGATATATGTGATGTTTTTATGATGCTAAATCCAAAAAATGGTGTTCTAGAAGACTCCAAATTCTTCATTTTCATGTATCAACTGATCTTTCATAGAAAATACATGAAAACATACTATCATGGAATTTGAGAAAAGGAATTATTTTTTATTCACTCAATTGGTATGAGATTTTATACACACATGTGATTTATGGTCTCTATATTCCTTCACATTCAAACATATCCCCACACATGAGGGGGGATCTTCTAAATATATATCACTCTAGGCTCAATTATCTATTTTAAAATAATATTAAGATAATCCGGATCCCTATACTATGTTGAAAATAATGAAGGCTAGACTTATAATTTAAAACTATTTCTTAAGAATAATCATTCTTATATCCATATATTTATTACTTACATTTATTGATCAATCTATCAGTTAGAGAAGTTAATTTATAAATTAACCTCTGTTGGTACATTATAAATAATTATTGGTGGTGGCTTTTATAGCAGTAACATCATTTAGAGGTATATGTAACTAGAAGTATAATCACTAGTAGTATATATACTAGGCGGTAGATGAACCTAATGGTAGAATTATCTCCACTTGAACTTTAATTCTCTTTGGTGGTGGAAACATACTGTAATAGTTATATCATCACTTTATGGTAGAATCATTCTATGATAGTGTCTTTTGGTAGTATATTTATACTGATGATAGAACCTATTAATAGTAAATCAAATTGTAAATAGATCAATATTTAGGTATATCAATATGAAGATCATATATTTGAACTAGATGTAGATTTATGAACTAATAGTATATAACATCCTAGAACTCGTACTCAAAGATCCGGTGAAAAATTCATAAACATTACATTTATATATTTGATAACTATATATGTGAACCTATTTTTTATCTTTTATTACTTCAAATCTAAAAAGTAAATACGGTTCGGTTAAATTGTCAAGAACATTTAAGGTATATAGTTTTAGATAATTATGAAAACCCCTTATATAAAAAATTAAACTTAATTTAAATGTGATTTTCTCCCACTTAACCCAATTATTTAACATTAAGACATCATCATTATCCATATAAAAACCATTTTATAAATAACTCATTTAACCACATTTTCAATAGTCTAGGAAAAAAACGAAACATCAGAAGAGGGATCTAAAAGGTTCAGTAATATAATATTTAAGAACTAAAAAATAAAATTCATCATTGATCATATTAAGATCATGATGGTATAATGACATAATCAAATTGCATTAGTAAAACATAAAAAAATGCATACCGACCAATAGTTTGATCATCAAACCTGAAAATATTTCATCACACATTAATAAAGGAAAGAGTCTTAAAAATTAATAATCATGAGTCATGTGATATTAATCTATCTCAAATGAAACACTATAAACCCATAACAAGCATAGAAAAGAATTTTTGTATCTTTGGATATTATCTTCATAGAATAATTAAACAATACATATAAGTTGATTAATAATATGATCAACTTTTAAATAATTATATGGAGAAAATAATGATTTCCCAATTCATTAGATCACTCTCATATTTCACCAGTCATATAATAGGTAATGGGCTCACCTGATTCTATTTTGGAGCACACTTTGTATATAATGTCCAAGATACAAAAAAAATAAAGTACATGGTAGTTTAATAATAAAAATCATTAATAATCATTAATAATTTATAATATAATTAGTCCATTGAAACTAATATGGTTTCATGTCAATATATTTGAAACATTATTAAACTATGGAATAGAATAACATTCTCAAATAGTCTCTTTGAAGCATGATTAACTAGTGAAAAAACTAAGTTCCATAATAAAATCTATGAAAACATCTTATCCAAGGATATAATGAGTATGGTATAATTACAAAATGTCTCCATTGGATTTTAAGTAACAACAATGGTTGTTTAAAATGATAAATTGAAACACCATTAAAAGATAATTATATACATTTTAAGGAAAGTAACCTTTTTATTTTCAAAATAATTTTTTTAAATATAAAAAATTCAAACAATATTTTAAAAATCATTTTCTTCTAAAACAACCTTGGAAACTAATAAGTAAATCTTTAAAAATTATTTATAAAATTAATTGAAGATATATTCCTTTACATTTTTGTAAAAAAAATTAAAATATTAAAAAATATAAAAAAAAATTTATTTTAAAATAAATTTGAAACTTATAAAGTAATATTTAAAATTTGTATGTGGTAATGATGGTTGGAAATTTTTTTCATATGATACATGTTAAAACAAATATTCTTTTCACTATTTTGGTAAATTCCAAAAGGGCATTATTTTGAAAATAAAATAAATATTCCTATTAAAACATTTTGTAAACGAGTAGAACATGGTTTAAAATTTATTTTTTAAATAATAGGATATTCATAAAATATTTTTAACACCTTTTTAGAAAACATTGTCTTCAAAATAAAATTTATTTCAATGCAAATATAGAAATAAAGTCATATTTCTTTAAAAAAAATTATAAAATATTTTATATAAAAAGGAGTGGAAATGGTAATATTACTTATAAATATTATGAATAACTATATGATAAGATAATTCATGAGTTTCTTGAGATATGTATCATAAAATCTCATCAATGGAAATATAATCCTAAACAATCTCGATAAATAACGATAGGGTTACATAAGACTCTTAGGACTGTGGTAAATTTTAATCACACTCCCTATTAAATATTAACATTAAATGAAACATTAAATATCAATAAAAAAATGAGATTCATGATATAAAATTTCATTGGGGAAATATATACACATCATAAAAGAATATAGGTGTATCACATAACATACTTCTTAAGGAATGAAAAATTAGACCAACAATTCATTACCGCTTTGGTAACTTTAAAACTATAAAACCCATGAAATAGAGATCATATGACATATAATTAAATCCCCATAAATATTTTTATAGTAATACTAAATTACATTACTGGGTATTATATATGCCACACAAAAAATAATTGTTGAAAATGGCATATATCTCACAAAAATAAAAGTGAGATAATAAAACCCTTACCTCGAGTTGGATTTTCCATGATTGTTTTTTATCATCCTAAATAATAAAATTATTCTAATTATTTACTTGATTAATAATCGTTTTAAATTTTAATATTCCATTTATTTTACTTATTACTATGTTATATATGATTACCAGATCAATTAGGTTTATGTCATATGTTTTGACCTTATTTGGCTTATGTGTTAAAAATGAATTTAGTATGTTGACTATGTTCAAAGGGGTCATTATATAAAAATATAGGGAATATAAATGATGAAATATTTAGCATATTTATACATCAGTTATAATTTTAAAACTAATCATGTAATATGGTAATTAAAAATGGACAATGTTACAATCATGGAGACGGTAAGTCGTACGTATGCATGAGTAACATTTAAATTTTTCAATGATAATTATGGAAAGAAAAAAAAGAATATTTCATATTTTTGAGAGTGAGAATAATATCATATATACCAAATTATTTCATTAAATATAATTATTTATATCATCTTTTTGGTGTTGTGATGAAAAGAGAGTCTCATCACTTCGTTAAGACAGTGGTCCACACATAGACGAATGATGTTATAAGATTTTTTATGTAAACAAATAAAATTATATATTATCAATATATAATAATAAATATTAAATAAATATCAAAATTATTTCATTTATATAACATATATTCAATATTTTTTCCCTTATACCTTTCATGTAATACGTTCATGAAAAATAAATCACATTGCTTCGCAAGGCGATAGTCCATTTAACACACGAGCGTCATTATCATATCCACTATGGAATGAAATGTAAATATTTATATATGATTTCATGAATACATTGGTATAATTATGTTAGAAATATCATATAGATATTTTATAGTAATCATAAAAACCAACATTGATAGGTGATAATGGAAAAATGAATTCCATTAGTTCATGAAGTGGTAGTTCAACGTACACATGAATGGTGATTTCGTAAAAGATTTGGTGGAAGAGGGAAAGGATTTAGGTAATTAAAATAACATAAAAACGTATTTGTATTTATGATATACATATTTTAATATATAATCATGTTTTAAGAATAATTAAAGTATGTAAATAAAAAACAAAACAAAAAACTCATTGAAGAACGTTGCATCTCCTTCAGTTGTCCTCATTATGATTCCACTATATGCCATAATAGGTTGTAATTATGCTACTAATAACACTTATAAGATGATATTATGGATGTTTAAAAGTAATTTGGTCTATTATGTTACAAGAAAAAGTGTTTTTAATGTGTGGATATGACAGGTGAGTGGTGTACTTTTTAAGTATGGGAGAGAACATAGTTGGTATTTTTGAAAAGAAATAACTGCTCCAACATTTTTCAAATGTCACAAGGGTCCATAATAATCCATTAATGAGACTCATATTCATAAGGGTTGGAAAAATCCCATAAATATTTTTTATACAAGTTTATAAGTCATTTTTATGCATATATATTTAGTTTAACCCCTAGTAAACTCATTTTTACTTAAGCACGCTAATTACTTTTTAAGGGATTCACTATTCATTTTTGTAAAAAAATTAAGTAAAAATTAATATTAAATGTAAATTAGTATTATTTCAAATATTTAATCCATTTTTTAAATATCAAATCATGTAATTGTAAAATATTTAATATAAAATAAATCTCACGAGTGTGATGAGAGAGCATGTTTTTAAAGAGATAATGTTCAATAGTTTTCTGTGTTTTTATATCACAAATCAATACAAAATTGATTAAAATAACCTCAAATGTATTAATATAATAATAATTTAACTAATTTTATTTTAAAACCAATTTATAATATAATTTAATTTTATAAATAATTTAAACAAGAAGGCGGTATTTAATTAAAATTCAAAATTTATCATTAATCATAAAAAATTAATCTTTTTAGAAAATTAATAAAAATTAACCACAACATAACTTATAAATTATTATTTTAAAAATTAATATTATTTATTTATAAATATTTACTAAAATTTGAAAACATTAAATTTAATAACAAAACCTTTATATACGATGAAAAATTCAATTTTCGAGAAGTGTATTTTCCATGAACAAGATGATTTTATATCGACTCTATGTATTATAATAATTGTTTTATGAATATAAATTAAAATTTTTTGATAAATAATATATAAATTTTATTTGAAACGTTACTTATTAGGGAAAATTATAATTTGTTAAAATGGAGAAACATTAACTGCTTTAAAATAGAGTTCAGAAGAAAAAACTTTTTTTCAAACACAAAATAAACATATACTAAAATATAATATGAAGTTGATTAAAAAGAAATTATGTGGATTAAATATAACTAAATAATAATTATTTTAATTTAAAACATAATAGGTAATTAAAATTATTAAATCTATTGAAAATAATTGATTGTTTTATAAAAATCTGTTTTTTTTTCACTATTCAAAAGAAAATCATTATTTTCATAAAAATTTTGAACGATTAACATAATGTAAACATGGATATTACAATTAAAAAACATAATTTAATCTTAACAAATATATTTTTTAAATTTCTAAAAAAGTATAATATTCTTTTCATAAAAAGTTATAACATTTTAATTTTGACGAAAATATGTTTTTGAAAAATAAATTTACTTTAAAAAAATAATTGAATATTTAATAAACAATTATCTATATTTTTTATTGTGTGGGAAATATTTATATATATACATAAATAGACATATATATATTTTATATATTATTTAACATTATCTGTATCCTATAATATAATGGCTAGGTTATAAGGGTTATATATATATATATATATTGGGTCGTTTAAGCTTAGTTTTGTGCATCAAATACACTATAAAACATAAGAATATTGGGATTTGATATACCGCAGGCTATCAAAGAGATTGAATTTATTTAATAATAATAATATTTTAATGTCTTTGGGAGTTAAATTATCATCTTTTATCATTGTTTCATTTCATTTATATTACTAAAAATAATTTTCTTCTTTTAAAATTTGGGGGTGTTACATCCTCCCCCCTTTAATAAATTATGTATTCAAAATTTTGACATTATCTCAATAATAAAATGATAGATAGTTAAAAATTATTATTTCTTAAATCCAAAACATAAAAGGAGTTAATAAAATATCCTCTTAACAATAGATAAGTGTAAGTACAAAGGACATATGGAATAACACATAACATCCCAGAACATGTACAATGGTATCCAAAAATCTTAAGATAACCTCACATGAAATCACATAAAAACAACCTAATTACCAAATTTATCTAAACCATTCCTTTTATAGAAACTATAACATCCTAGAAAATGTACTCCTGAATTTGGTTATAAATTTATATACATTACATTTCCGTATTTGATAGCGATAAGTTTGAACCAATTGTTTTCCATACAGACCATATAATATCCAAAAAAACATTGATAACAAGCATTCTAAAGGAACTATTATGTTTAGAGTTTTAGGGAATTAGAACAAACATTTACATAAAAAATTCCTATGACATTAAATGATAATTTTTCCCTCTTAACCCAGCTTTTTTTCACATTATGAAATCATCATAATCAATATTAAATCCATTCTTTTCAAATTTCAATCTAAATAATTATTTATAACCTATAGAAAAGGAAAAACATATGAAGGGTGAGATCAAATACTCAGTAACTAAAAATGTATGTATTAAGAAATGACCATCATCAATTATAAAAATAAGAGCATAATTGTATGATGACATAATGAAATTTCACAAGTATAACATAATAATTGTCATACCCATCAATACCACTATCAGAAAACATGAAAACATGGAATAAGGTTTTAAAAAAAAGAGTCATATGTCTCAATAATAATGAGCCTTGTGATATCAATTTTTGATCAAATGAAACATCATAAATCCATACAAAGAATACACAAAACATTCTGGTATATTAGGACATCGTCTTTATTGAACACTTAAAGAACCCTTTAAAAACCCTTATAATTGGAATAAACATATGGATGACGTCCAATAAAATTTCCCAATGAATGTAATAAGTTCCAAATGAATTAGAATGCTATCTTGGTGGACTCATAATATAATCTATAATCGGATCAACTGATGCTATCTTGGTTCACCCATCATATATAATTTCTAAGAATCATAGCATGAATAAATTGTATATAGATTCATAACAAAACTCAAATAAACAATAATTATTCTTCTATATCTAGTTTAAATCACTTAAAATAAATAGATTTCAGGTTGATATCTTTAAAACATGATTAATATTTGGAAAATAAATTGATTCTATAAAAACCACATTGAATCATTATTAACCAGTGGAAAATAAATGTGTTCTATAACAATCTCTTTAAATTAATATTAATCCAACTAGATAAACAATTAAGATTTAATAATTACAAAATGACCTCATTTTAGAATTATTTAAAATAAGGCTTGTTGTCTTGGATGAATATAAAACCCATTAAAATATCACTAAATACATTTTTAAGAAAATAAACATCTCATATTAAAAATAAAATTTAAAAAACTAAAAATTCACAAAACATTGAAAAATAATAATTTCATTGAAATTAACCTTTGAAATATATAATGAAATCATTAAAATATATTTAAAAAAAATACTTGATAAATTCATCCCATCTAGTTTGAAATGATATTATAAAAATTTAAAACATATTAAAAATATTTTCATTTAAATTAATTTTTAAAAATTATATAATAATATTTAAAAACATAATTTGTGAATAACGTTTAGAAATTAATTTATTGTAATACAAGTTAAAATAATATTCCTTTCACAATTTCAGTAAAATCCAAATAGGCATTATTTTGAAAATGAAATAAAAATTCTACTTAAAAAAATTAAAAACATAAAACATGGTTGAAATGTATTGTTTTTTAAAATAATAGGTGTTTAGTAAAAAAAAATTAAGTATTTAAAAAAATTGAAATAAAAATGATTATCTACCAATGAGAGAAATAAATTTTAATTTCTCTAAGAACATTTTCTCAATTAATTTATCAACTTAAGAGTGAAAAATATGTTTCTATTAAATTAAAATATCAATAATAACTAGGTAATGATATAATTCATTATTTTATTTAGATATGTATCATAATATATCATTATTGGAAGAATAATAACAATGAGTTACGACAAATGATTATATTTTAACATATAACTCTAACCACATAGGTAACATTCAATCATTCTCCCCTCGAAAAAATTAAATTATATAAATCATATAATATAATTAATATAATTATATTCATGATACAACATTTCAATTTGGTATTATATACACCTCATAAAATAAGATAGTTTTATAACATAACCTACGACTCAAAGAAAGAAAATTGAGATAAAAAATCACTTATCACTTTTGTTTCTTTAAAAATGTAAACCCCATGCCAGATTGATCCTCTAATGGATATGTAAATCCCAATAAATTTAATTATAATAATAATATAATAAATTAGTGGAAATTATATTCACCACACAATAATATAAGTGGTCAATATGGCATATATATCATAGAAATAAAAGTGAAATGAGAAAAGCCTCACCTCAAGTTCGATTTATCATGTTTATTCTTTATATTCCTGAATAATAAAAATATGTTAATTTTTTATTTTATTGAAAACATTCTTAAAATTTAAATTTCGTTTATTTCACTTATTATATTTTTATATATTATTATTAATAAATTAAATTTATGTCAGATGTTTTGACTATATTTAGCTTACGTGTCAAAAATTAATTTAGTAGGTTAACTATGATCAAATAGTTCATTATATAAGAATATATATAATAATAATCAGGAAATAATTATAATATTTATACATAAATTTTAATTTTATAACCAATCCTTAATGATGGTAATTTAAAATGGTATATCTTACAATAATGGAGACGGTAGGTTGTACGTACGCGTGAGTAACATATTCATTTTTAAATGAAATTTATGGATATGTGGTGAGTAATATTTAATCATTCTATATTAATAATAATATCATATATTTCATATTATTACATTATATATACTTATATATAATTCTTATGGTGTGGTGACGAAAGGAGTACCGCATTGCTTCGTGAAGGCGGTAGTCCGCACGTACATGAATGATATTGTCAACTCTATTTTAAAATAATAAAATGATATATTATATTTTCAAATTTAAAATATGTAATTAATATCATAATTATTTCATTTATATCAAATATATTAATTGTTATTATCATTATTACCTTCCATGTAATGCATTATTGAAAAAATCAATCACATCACTTTGTGAGGTGGTAGTCTGTCAAACACGCGATCGAGGTTATCATATTCCTTACAGAATGGAATTTAATAAGTTTTATATTGTATAAAGAATATATATATATAATTTTTTTATAAATATCATTTATATAATTTGTATCTATAATAATCCTCAACCTTGAGAGGTGGTAAGGGAAACAATAATGACATTAGTTCACGAGGTGGAAGTCCATCATACACTTGAATGATTATTTCGTAACCGATTTGATGGAAGAGTGAAAATATTTTGTTTAATAAATTACCATAATAACATCTAATTATATTTAAGATACTATTTTTATTATATAATAATGGTTTAACAATAATTTAAGGAGGCTAATAAACATATGAATTAAGAATTCTCATTGAATAGTGTTACCTTTTCATTGGGTATCCTCCTTAGATTTCCACCAAAGGACTTCCAAGGTTGGTGTAATGACAAAAATAAGGATTCTAGGATGATTGGAGAAATATTGGAAAATTATTTTTCAGGTAATTGTTGAATCCAAGAGGTTTTACGGTGTGAATAAGAGAGGAGAGGTGATGGCCTTTTATAAGTGCGGGAGAGGACATAATTGGTATTTTTGAAAAGAAATGGGTGTGCCCAAATTTTTCATATGTCACAAGAGTAAACAATGTTCCATTATAGGTTTCATGGTAGAAAAATGTCCATCAAAAAAAATTATACATATATTTATGTAATTTTTACCCATATGGATTTAGGTTAACCCCTAGTAAACCCATTTTTACCATAATCGTGGAAAGTAATTTTTACAGGATTCACTATTCATTTTCGTAAAAAATTAATATAACCTTAATATATAATATTAATTATTCTTATTCAGAATATGGAATCCATTTTAAAAAGTCAAATAATATTTTTTGAAAATTTTAATATAAAATTTATCTTGCAGAAGGGATGAGAAATAGTGTTTTTAAAGAGAAATGTTCTATAGTTTTCAAAATTTTTATATCACAATTCAATATGAATTCTTTAAAATAAACTAAATTTGATTAAAATATTTATAATTTAATGAATTTAAATTTAATACCAATTTAATATATAATTAAACTTTATAAACAATTTAAATAAAAATGTTTTTTTTCAATTATAATTAAGTACAATCACTATTTGTAAATAGATTAAAATTTTTACAAAAATTTCAAAAATTAAACCTAAAATTATTTTGAAATTATGATTTAAAATTTTATTATTATTTTATTAAATATAATTTCTAAAACTGGAAAAAATATTAAATTTAAAACAAAACTTACAAATGTGACAAAAAAGCGTCCTTTAAGAATTGTGTTTTTCTAGAAAAAGATAACTTCATATTAACACAATTTTATAAAAAAATATTAGTATGCATATAAAATATAATATATTTATATATAATATATGAATTTATTTTAAATAGTCCTCATTAATAATAATTTATTTAATTAAAACGTAGAAATATTGTGTGCATGAAAACAGTTTTTAGAAAAAAAATCCTTTGTTGAACAAAGAAATAAACTTATACTAAAATGCAATTTTAAGTTGATTGGAAAAAAATTATTTTTTTAAAATATAACTATATAATATTCTTTCTACTTTAAAACATAATGGGCCATTTAAAATACTTAAAAATATTATTTAAAAAAATCTAATTTTTTTCATTGTTCACAGAAAAATCGTTGTTTTATAAAAATTTCAAAAAAACATCCAATTTAAATTTTAATATTAGGATTCAAAAAAAAGAACTTAATTTTATAAAAGATATTTTCTTAAAATATAAAAAAAATGTAACATAATTTTCTTTTCATCAAAAAGAATAAAAAATCATTTTTGAAGAATGCATAATTTTGAAAAATAAAATCACATTACTAAGAATTTGTTGATTATTTACTAAATATTTATCATTAATTTTTGTTTAGCAGGAAATATATACATATATATATATATATGATAAATTATTTACTACAATTCATACATTCCTATTTAATTTCTTTTTCATAACAGTTATATATATTGTGGGTCATTTAAGCTCAGTGTTTCATGTTGAATACGCTATATGACATAAAAAACATGAGGTTTTGTGTACCAAAAGACATAAAAGAGATTAATTTTATTTTAAAATATCTTTATCATAATGAATCTAGGAGTTACATTACACCAAAGTTCTAATTTATGTGTCATTTATGCTATCAAACATAATATTGTTCATTAAAAATCATAGAATGTTACACTATAACTTCATGTGATAGCTCATTTCAATTAATGGTAGGTGGAAATGATAACTCAATACATTTACATTCATTTATATTGGCCAAAATATAGTTTACTATTATAAAATGTTCAATTTATTAGGATCATAATAAACAATATTTGATATCATTAAATAATAAGGTGTTAGACCAAGATAACACTTTGATGTTTTCCTTATCCATAGAGTCCCCTTATTTATCTGGTATAGTAACATGGAACCTTGTTCCATCCCCATCTATTTTAATCTCCACTATAAATTATCAGACCATATTTGATTAATAATATGAAAAACAATCATTCCAAATGTAGTAAAAAAATGGGAGAGTTACTCAATTCATATCCAAATATATGGGTTTAAAATAACCTTATATGATTGAGCTTCCCCTGAAAAAACTACTAGAAATCATTGTGGAAATAATGTATGATTACTTATTTATAATAATAATTATATAAAAATAACAGTATTGGTTCCAAGAATTCACTTAAATACAATAACAACTAGAGTATTGATTTAAATTTTGGACAAATACCATGGTCTGTATGGGTATGGGGTGGATAAAAGATTTGGTTTCCCCAAATAGTTTAACCATTTAAAATATGGTTTATGTTGGTCAATCCCAATTAGATGTGTTATGAGGTCGGTAAACCTACACATGATCTAATTTTTACATAGTATTATTTTTGAAAAATAAAAAATAATAATTTTAATGCATAAATATAAACCCAAATGCACTTCCAAAAATAAAAACTCTAGTGAAAACACATCATGCCCATGATTTGGCATTTCCAATTAACAATGTGACATTTTGTATAATGATTCCTACAATGAATAATGAGACTAAGTGAATAAAATTAACCAAATTAAAATTATTCCCATTAATATTTTATGATCTTCCAATTTGGGGAATTGAAAAAGTGATGAGGTGGGGAGAGAGTGGATTGGAGAATTCCCCATCATGAAGTGATATTATTCCCCTTATCTCTGTAGCCTCATGCAAGGTATCACCTCTCCCTCCCCCATGCAGTGCGTGTTTTCTCAGGGTAAATGGATTTGTTGGATCCCTCTCCTTAGTAGATTCAAGATCAATATAGATAGGTCTTTCTTATCTGGTTTAATGCATGGAGGTTGCATTGTCTCTGATTTAGGTGGATCTATTCATTTCTCCTATAATACTTCTTATACTCTAGTGAATCATATTATGGAAGAGGCATGTACAATGTGGGATGGTCTGGATACGTTCATTAATAGGAACATCTAGTTATCATTTATAGAGACTGATGTGATAATCATTTTTCAATCTCTTCAAGGTCAGATCATTGTTCCATGGTCTATTATTTAACACATCTGAATATTCAAGACACTTATTGATGATCACTCTACCATTCTACACACATGGCATGAAGTGAACAAGATTATGGGCTTCTTGGCTTCTCGGGTAGGCTTGGATATCTCCTATATGTTTTTTACCATCTTTGGATCCCTTATTTCTAGCTATCTTGACATTATAAGATGTTATTCTCTCAGGGATCATCATTTTTGGTCCCCTTGATCATGATTCTTTTTTCTCCTTATTTAATAAAAATTTAAATTTAAATTTAATTAGCTAGATCAACAATGAAATCCCACATTGAATGAACAGTGTAAACATTTTTCACTCATGAAGTACAAAATCATAAACCTTCCTTTCTCACTAAATTTTATTACAACCACCATGGTCTAATTATCAATAATCATATCGACATTACATAGTAATATGAGACATTACTCCAAAAACACACTTTCACTATACTGGAATATTCAATAAATAAAAGTTTGACCTGAACTTATAGTGAATGATGCCTCCAAATATCACCTGCTAAACTGTTCATTCCTCATCTCAAAGTATAATTATCACAAATTTTTTATTATAAAAGTATATATAATGGAATTCTTCTTGACATTTCCACATGTGATGGAGAGAGTGAATTCTTCTATATATGTGATGTCCTTTATATTGAAGCTAGCATGAGTGTCTGCTAATAAGGGAGAGAAAATTATATTTGAGATTGCTTCAATGGATACAATGGAGATTATTCTTAATAATAATTTAAGCATTTATTTTTAAAAAATAAAGATAATACAATAGCCTACCTATGGTCTTGTGGATACCAATTGGGGGTTGAATATATTTTTTTATGTGGGTTTTGGTGGGGGCCAGATGGCACATGCATAAAGTTTTGTGGGATTGGTCCACCATGACCCAACCCATATGTTTTACATTATTAATTTTGAGTATTTCATATGTATAACTGAAATTAGATCACAAAAGATACCACAAGATCATAATAGAATTCTTAAGAAGGTAGAAATAACTAATATCACCCTTACGTTAGTGGTAGTATTGTCCCTAACCCCCCCCCCCCCCCAAAAAAAAAATTGGTTTCTAAGAGTCACTCCTGTATAGACCTCAAAAATTGAAATATCCACTCTCTAGACCCATTATATAGGATGTTCATAAGGAATATAGTCAATAAGAATTCGAATGTAGGAGGAACCAAGCCACAACTTTCTAGGTGTAACTAGAATGAGGGTATTTTGTGTCTTAATTAGAGCATAATTTGATTTATTTTACAATGGGTATGAAGTCTATTGTTTAAATTTTGAATGGACTCCCTAACTATTTACCCTAATATAATATATTGGTCCATATGATCCAATACTACTTCAGTATTGAGTATTTTAATTAATAAATAGTAGATCAAGGTTTGTTGGATATAGGAAACTCCAAGGGTCCAAAAATTTATTTACCTTCAATAAAACAAAAAAAATATGGTGTTGGAAATAAATGATCAAAAAGAATACAAAGATAATTGAAAACATGATCACTAGGATTCTCATTACAAATTTAAATAAAATCCGTTGGGAATCAATGAATTTTAAAATAATAACCCAAATTTCCTCTGTAATAGAGATATTTTATCCCCTGATTTAGAATTACCTAAGATCTAGTGTCATAGATGTTTACATGGAATGATATATGATAAAAAAACCTCATAGGAACTCATTCAATTCTAGACTCATATTTGTTTTATTCCCAAAACATTATGAGGTTTTTAACATCTGATCTAATAAAAAACCTCCAATAATAACCTCCACTTTTTAACCTCCATCAATATTATTTGATTTATGAACATGTGTTGCAGTTATAAGATTATTACCATCTAGGTTCTCTCAAAATACTCTCTAGAAAGTGTACAATGTAAGGGAATACATTCCTAATGAAGAACTATAATCTTGGTCTCTTTCAATTACCATTTCATAAAAAATAGTGAATTTAGATGAAATGATATTTAGTAAGACTAACAGAAGTCACATTAGGACCCATGAAACTAAATTGATCAACCCATTTGAATACAATTAGTGAAATTAATTACTAATGGTTAACCACCAGGTCCATATATAGGATTTTTTAGTGAATAATTTCCCTTACCACATCTCAAGATGCATTAGACTGTAAGAATATAGGGACATTATCCTCATGGTGAATTTATCCATCTAGACCACATGTTAGAGTGAAATATCAAAGAAAAAGATCAATCCTTATAAAAAATATTATGTATTGAAATAATGTTCCATAATTATAATGTGACTCTTAATTTTAGGAACCCTTTCATGTGCATGATTCTCCGAGAATCCATTATTAAATGCCCATGAAATCCTCAATATTTTGAGAATGATGTATCTATCATAGATGTATACATTACTATGAATGAATTCATAAAATTTTATTATTTCATTTCTATAATAGATAATCCACCATAGATAAATTCTCTAAGTTATTATAACACACTTTTAGGAATTTTTATATCTTAATAATTTAGATACCTATCACACTTTTGAGGGAAATATATTTGGGAAGGTTTTCGTTCCATACTATCCATAATTTCAGATACATGGAAGCCAGCTTGGATCCATCAATCATGACATTCAAAGGGTATAATAAAATTGAGTATAATCCATTAAGGTTGATTGGTTTTAAAATATTATTTGGTGGCCTTGTCTTATAAACCAACATAATAGTGTTAAGACATGACATGAGAATCAATGTCTAATTGGGTTGAAATTTCTCACATCTATATGTTTTTTGCCTTGTTTTTATAACAAATGCTTGAAGTACCCCCATCAATTGGTGAGAAAGAATTTTTCACAGTCACTGGTCCACTTTTGAAAAAATTTAAACCATATAAATAAATTCTAGATACAATAATAGGGGGGTTAACTTCATTCAAATGAATTTGCACATGTTTTTTTTAGGAGTGGTGATTGATATAGTTTTTTATGGCTAAAACTGGCAGTTTTCACTCCCTATAGTCTTTATGATTCTTATGGGTAAAAGAATTGTTACCAATGTTGATACACTAGAGCGATCACTTAGCACTCCCCTTTGTTTGGAAAATGATGTTAGAGGGATAAAAAATAAATAAAATGTAAATGAGGAAATGTTAAATTCAATTTTAGTATATAATCCTGAGTTAAGGTGAATTATCTCACTCTAATATGTGCTTATAAAACGTTATATCATTATTTTATAAATCATTTTCTTATCAAGATGTGTTTTATTCCTTTAATTGTTTGATTTCCAAATTTTTCCCTCGAACAACACAAAATGAAATGTTCTAGAAATTTTCTAGAAACATACCCCAATTTGAACTAATTTATGATATTCATAGAACTTTTAAAATAAGAAATCATTTTTTAGATTCATAGATTACATAGTATATATATTTTGATGTGTATCTCAAAATCAATATAAAAAAATGATATATTCCTCGAAGATCAATATGATATACATTAGATTCATCATTATCTCCTTCACAAATGATATTTTCAATACACTTACTTTATATTGGATGGTTTCATTAATGATGAGGATGAATACCAAGATCTTGTCATTGGTCTATGGTTCTCTCTACAATTCCGGATCACTTAAACTAATTTCATTGGTAAAATCATTTTTATAATGAACCAAAGTTATTATCATTACCTTTATAATCTTTATTTTAGAAATTATTTATTTCCATTTATATATCCAATAAATATTTTGATATTACAGTATATTGATGTTAATTAAAATTTTCTTATTATATTATAATACTTTTATTCTGTTCAAATCTCAACAAGGGAATTGGATACAAAATGATCCATAATGGGTTCCTCCTTGGTCATCTAGTTTTATACTCTTCATCCTGTTTTTTCAAATTTTGTTAAAAATTTCATTGAGTATTGGTGGTTTTCATTATGGATTCTTATTATCTTATTTTTTATATTTATATTGAAGAAGACATTTAATGGGTGAGGTATATTTTGATTATTACTTTTAAATAATTGGTATTTTCCCTACTTTAGTGGTCTTTAAACATACAAAAGAATCAATATCTCCCTATATTATTTGCATGAGTGTATTATCTAGGAATTTCTATCACATTATATGATATATTGTGTTACTAAATTTCAATGTTCCTTGAAATATCATTGGGTGTTTAAGTATAGATATTAAAACCTTTTTATTTTTCTTTTCAAGCTACCTTTACCACCTATTAATATTAGTGATACTTATAATCCACACACATCTAACACACACCAACTATACAAGCATATATTATTACAAGGTTTAACTATCTAAAGAGAATTTTAATTCTTGGGGTGATTTGGAATCAACCAAGATCACATGAGACACTAGAATCAAATTATAGGTATAGGTGGGAAAGGTTTAACCTTGAATGCCTATTAAATGTATCCCAATAATTTTTCGGTGAATCCCACACACAATTGTATCCTATAGTTTACAATGATAGTAAATATTTATAACAATTGAATATTCATCCACCAAATATACTATTTTTATGTTATATTAATATTTAATTATTATTCTTTTTCTCTTACATGATTGTAGGTATCTTCTTCAATTGGTATGCACATCACACTAACACAATAAATTATTCAATCCTATTTCTCTTCTTATTAAAATTTCTCTATTATATATAAATATATAATTATTCTCTATTAAGAACATATGTATTCACATTTCATTTTTCTCTCTACTTTTAGTATTTATCTTTCATTGTATCAATATATAAATCAGTTAAAAATTTGAAATTCAAATTTTGAATTTGAATCCTTAACATCTTAAAATAAAAAAAAAACTACCCCCACTTCCAATGGTGACATTTTATCACCTTTATTATTCTAGAAACCATTTATGAGATCAAATAAATTCTTAGATCAAGTTTTAGAGGCTCTAGATCCATTAAAAGAGCGACATCATCTAATCTACTCGAAGCATGAGCTTTCATCAGACCACAGTTTTCATGAAAGTGTGTTGGAATTTTTTTCTCTAAATACACTAAAACACTTGGAAACCACTCATAAAATTAAAAAAACCATTTCACATTCACCTAAATTTATTTTAGACAAGTTATTTTTCTTTACACCATTATATTCTCTATGGTATGTAACTCATACTTTTAAAACATATGTAGTTTATTATATCCTATGAAAAACACATAAATGTTTTTTGGATTTATGAAAAGAGGAACTATATATAATCCCTTGTGTGTTAATAATTAATTTAATTCCTATATTCCGTCTTATCTCATACCTAGTCAAAATAACCACCTCAATGGAATGTTTGAGATTCATCATTTTTCATAGGAAGAAAACTTTAATTGAATCTCCCCCTCAACATTCACTGCGATGTGTTAATCAGTTTTTAAATTAACAATCCTATACACCATAGGTATATTAAAACACTCTTTTACTCCATGATTTGAATAATAGACAATATTTAATCAAATCACCTTATAAACACCCATTTTGATGATGTTCTCATTGTTTTATTATGACATCAAGCACTCCATGTTACTCGATTTATTTCCACCACATAAATGATCATCTCCATTTTAAAACAATGAAATAATATATTAAATGACTAATAAAATTTCATTATCTAGAGTACCTCATTTTTTAATATTCCATTGAATCACAAAACCCTTTTCTAGGAACCACTGTGGTGTTGTGATGTCACTTGTAACGACCAACTCCCCTCTTCAACCTTATAACATCTTCTATGGACTTCTAATAATCCCAAAACATTTTCAAAAACTTCTACTCAAATGAATAACTATAAAACCCCTTATGTTAAATAGTATTTATGTGTTTGAAAAAAATGTAACACCCAAATCATATAACCTCCAAACCATTATTTACATAACTCCTACTGAATAATCTCACCATGAATCTTTTGAACACATCTTGGCTTAAAAAATCCCCCACATATGATTTCTTATTAACCAAGGAACATAAATTACTTTCAAACTCAAAACAATTCAATGAATAATCATTTAATAATTCTAATCCTATATAAGTGAACTTGGTGTAATAAATAGGAACATTGAACTACAATAACATGATCCATGTAAAACTGACTTACATCTACTTCTTTATATCCCTGTAAACCATTTGATAAAAATTGAGAAATTAAAACCTCATGTCCATTAATATAACTTTATGAAATAAAAATATATAATCAACTAGAAACCAATAAAATATCAACTCAAATACTTATATAATTTTTCAAAATTATCCCTTGTCCTATTTATAACATTTATTCCATAAATTCTAACCAAATATGTTATAATAGTTCACATAATAAAAACATAAATTTCACCTTTTAAATAATAACATAAAATATAAGCTCCCCCTAAATAGATTGAACATATATCAAGGATTACTCCCCCTTTTGGATACATAATGGAATAAACATATAAACAGATTTACATTGTCTTCTCTCCTCGTTGGAAAATAGTGATCCAAAGAACACGAAAGGGGAGTAGATGGAAACACTATACCATATCCTTGATATATGTTAGTTTTTCTCACAAAATCAACCTAAAATACTAAAATGCATCCTTAGGAAGTGTTTTTATGATAACATTAACTATTTTCTCTTTTGAATGAATAAATTATAACTTTATGTAATTTATCTCTAAAATATCATTGAAGAAAAAATATTTTATTGAAATGTTCATAGATTGTGAATTCTAAACTAAATTCCTTAAAATATTAACAACAATTTAATTATCATGCTAAAGAAGAAGTGAAAACTTCAATTCAAAAACGATATATTCTAGTATATTCTTCACCGATATCAATTGGGTTGTAGAATTTTTAGCATCCACTTATTCAACCATGACAGTGATCAATGTGAAATAATTATACTTAATTTTTTTCTAAAAAAACATCTCTCTACGTAAGTAAACTCCACTAAATATATATCTTCAATTACTAACACATCCCATGTAATTATCATATGTGTAACAGAACATATAAACATGTCACATTTCCTTAATAATTGAAAAAAAAAATATTGTAATTCTGATATATATAAGAGTAATTTTTCAAGCAATAAATTGGGATTATTTTAGGGATCTTTGATATCTTTTCAAAAGAGTAATATAATAAACAATATCCTTGCTTATAGAATTCAAATACATAAAACCTTCAACCTGCTTCTATAATTTCCTTAGATACACTTACTTTCCATTTTCATCGTTGAAAAAATATTTTCCCAATGTAATGGGTGTGAAAATCATATTTGAATTAGCCAAACCAAACTTTTTTAGAATCTCTAATGAATATTATTCATGTGAAAGACAATTTTGATCTTCCTAATGAGATATTTATAAACTTATAATATAAATCATCTCCATAGTAATAGTAATTTCATTTTACTTCTTCACCTAAAAATTAAAATATTCAAAAAAATATTTATTTATTTCAGTCAACTATAATGTAATTTACATAAACAATAATAATTACAGATGCCACTTTTTCAACTGTGATGTATCGGTTACCATACATTCCTCTTTTTTATAAAATTTAACATCTTTAAATAGCTGTATTTCTTGGAATACCAAGATCTTTATATTTGTTTTGTAGGTACAAATCCTTCATTGACCTTTAAACATGTTTCACATATTCTCAAAAACCACAATGTTTCTAAAGCTAAACCAACTACTGTAATTCATCATAGATAAAGGATGACTTAATGTACATTTAAAACATTCTTTATTTACATTTTGAAAAAGTTGAATGAAATATTATAATAGTTTTTATCCTTTCCATTGATTCAAACATGTCATCAAATCCCAATGATTTTACATAACAATATACATTTCACACTAGTCCTATTTTCATTCTCACAACTTCTCACATTTATTTCAATTTGATATGGGATACTCATTTTGTTTCAAAAACAATATTCTCATTGGGAATTAGTAATAACTCCCAATATCATTTTTCTCAACATTTTCAAACTGATTGTTCATATAATGAACCCACTAATTATTATTTGATCATTATTCAATATCTCTAAGATCAAATAGAGAAAACAATGAGTTATGATTAGTTTTCCTAAAATTTATTCTTGTTTGTACTTGTCTTCCTTGACCTCCCATAAAGTTTTGAACATGTACATTATATCTCAATAATCATTTTATGAACATAATTTTTCCTCATTACGTTAAAAGGATGAATCTTCATCACTAACCTAATAAAATATTAAAATTCTTCATTAACAAAAATTAATTTAGGATTTTTTACAAATACAATATCATCATCATGTTAGGAAATTTCTTCTTCAAGATAAAGTTATTTCATTTAATGTTTCAGAACCTTCAAATCAATAGTTTAAACATTATTTATAGTCTCTTAGATCATGGGGTTGTATCCTATTTAATTGAAAAGGTATCCTATAAAAACCCCATCGAACACATTCTTTTCAAATTTCCTAGGATTTTTACCCTTTACATTGAGCACATAGGGATTGTGAAGCAGTCAACGATACATTAAAATTGAATATTTTTTGTAATAAATCTAATAAGTGGATATATTTAAGTTTATTATATTGAAAAAATAGTTTTTTTGAACCAATAATCCAATATCTTGACACTAAATTATCTAAATTTATCATTCCCACTTATCATTATTTGATCCATCACCACTAAAATCACGTTCTCCAATATATCCATGCCATTCTATTTTAGGTTTTATAGAGCATGGAGTTTATATTGAATTATTTTATTATGAATCTAGATTCAAACAAAATATTTAAAAACTATATTAAATTATATATTCATATCTTCTTTGAAGGAAAATAATATTCATTTACTATACTTATTTGAACAATTTGAAACATCTTTAGGACCTATAACTTGTTCTTCATAAACACAACATAATTAATAAGATTGAACTAATCAACGAAATAAATAATGTACTTATTCCCATTTGTTATTTTATTCGTTATTATCCCAAAAACATCATAATGAATTAGATTTTGTAGTCAGATAGAGTGAATTTCATCCATTTTAATAGAAGATTAAATTATATTCCCCTCTTGGAATGTTGAAAACATACAATATATTTATCTCTTTATCTTAGTAATATAATAAACATTTTCTCCTTGGGTGACCGAATTCATGTTTGCTTTTTTTTATTACATTATTCACCAACATCACCTACTTTAAATAAGTTAATTTTAGTTCTCTATCCTATTTTGATCATTATTCCACAATCTAGGATATTTACTAATAACCCATTTTTTCTAAAAATAACTTCATCTGCTTCATCATAATGATATTAGACACTTAATATATTGTGCATCAATACATTATCAAAGAAATCATTTTTGGATTTCATATTTTATTTAACAATCACTATTTAACCAACTTTATTAACTATGAGTGAACTATAATTTACAAAGGTCATTAAACTTCTATGTCACTTTTTATAATATCGTTGAAGTTTTAAATCTAATTTCATGTGAGGGGAACAACCACTATTAATTATATATGTTTTATCCCCTTCAAAAGCATAAATTGTAATTCCATAACTAAAACTTTCTTCTTGTCTTTATAGTAGTTTATTTAAGTCTATTGAATCATGAAACTCATATTTTTTGGGTTAGTAGAATTAATAGGAATTCATTTTCATAGTGATAATCCTATTCACATCATCCAAAGGATTCTTCCAGAATAAAAAATAGGTTTTATGATTCTGTTTAGAATTTGAATGATGTTTCTGAACATTCTAATTTTCGAGGAATTTACTCCATATAAATCCTTTCCTCTCAAGAATCCTATAAATATTATGAAATTATCATGTTAAAAAACATATTTATTTTATTCCCAACTCCTCTATAGTACAAATAAAATCCATATTTGGTATAATTACCACTATCAATTTCATGTTGTCTGTAATTTACTAACTGTATTTTATCCATCCTTGATTCACCAATATTGGTTCAATTTTTTTTCCAAAATTTTTTTTAACACCTAATATATTTTTCATAATGTTAGACAACTTTTTAACCTTTCTAGAATCACTATTATTAGTAGTTTTTACATTATGTTGGTGTCCCTAAATATTTTAGATTTTCAATTATCCTAATATTTTACTACAAACATGGTATTATTAACATTTTTATTCATATAAATAAATTATCCACCTTTTTAGAATCATAATCACTATAAAATAATATTTTTATTATTTTTAAAAGACTCATCCATCATAGAAAATTCTATAAGTTATGAAATATAATATTGAAATCTTTTTCTATATTTTTTCAATTATTCTTATGTTTTTCTAATTCTATTTCTATATAGTAAAAATAATTATCCTTCACTTTCAGACTTTTTCTATATAATGATATTGATAGACATATCATTATCACTAATTTTATTTAAACCTTGAATTTCTATCAGTAACATTTATTTTTCCTATATAAGAACACCTTCATTGTCATTGGTAGATTGATTACCATTCTCCAATCTCATGATTTCATTTACCAATTTATAAATAATTGAGATACATTATTTCAATTATTAATTCTGTATGAACTCTTCTTTAATATCTTATTTTCTTATTTCAAACTAATTTCTTCATAATTTTCATCTTCATCATTCATTTTAGCAATGAGTAGTTGTTCTCCAATTTCACCAACAAAAGTATCTACTTTATCTTCTTCGTCAATTAATTCACTTCCATCACATTTTCAAAATAAATCCCTCTTCTTTAACATTGATAAATCATTTCACTTCCCTTTAGAATAAAAATATTTCTTGTTATTATTTATATCATTCTTTTTGAATTTATTTATCGATCATTCATCATTGTCTTCAATAGATTAATCTTTTTTTATCAAGTTTAATTTTTAGAAATTACATAAAGGGATCCAAACATAAAAAATTCATATGGTTATTACATTTAAAATTCAAATCACCTCTTCTCACACTTACTAATAAAAGGTACATCATTTTTTCAGACATAAAATATAAGTGTGAATTTGAATTGAAAAATTTATCTTCAGAATCTACATGTTATACTTATCTTACATTGAGTATTTAAAATAGACTTACATTTCAAACTTAACCTTCATATTAAGAACATTATCTTTTCTTGTAGCATAAGGAATTATAATTCTATGTTATTCATCAATAGGATGTGTTTTCATATATTTGTCTTTTAAAACATAGACTTTTTCATCAAATTTATTAGGTATAATGAATAAGATATTTTCCACTATAATAGAATCCATTAATTTCTCAAAAATTATTATAATCATGATAAAAATCTCATTAACCATTATAAATAAAACATACACAATTTCACCACCATGTATCTTGATGTATTAACACATAAATCATGGAATATTAAGATTTTTTCACATCATTTTGATTTTTCCTTCCTATATGTTCAATATATTATCCCATACACCCTTTTTTATTTTGATTCACTTGACATTAAAATTTTAATTCCCAAATAAAAAAGAAAAAATAAAATTATGAACACATCCATAAATCTATAGATTCTTCTTATTTGATGTTTTAGGGGTGAACCTTTATTATTTTGAATAAATCCATTAGTTTCAAATTCCAAAACATCATAAATAATCAATAAAATTTATGCAAATATCACATCCTAACATATATGATCAAATTTCACCTACAATGTTCATATCCCCTTTCCATTCATTTAATTTAAATTCACTATTATAGATAATTGAAACTATTTGTTAGTTATTCAAATAAATAGAGACTTAAAACTCTAACATCCAAAAAACCAATAACAAATAAATGAAAACTCACTCTGATTCCACTTGATAATGAACTTGTAGGAACTTTGAGATATCAATAATATAGTTTTGAATTAGTAATCCTAAATTACCTTTATGTTTCTTTTCAAGAAAACCTACAACGCCTATTAGGATGATTGATATCAACATTCCATGCACATTTAACACACACCAACATTTGGAGAATATAGATACATAAGGATCACCTCTAAAAATATAAGGATAATCCTTGGTGTGAATTAGAAACTACCACAATCACACAAACGAATAGAATTGACTTGTAGGTACCATTGTGTAGGTTTTATCCTTCCATTCTCATTACATGTCTCCTAGAAATTTTTTTGTGCATCCCACGAAACATTGGACAACAGGTTCACATAATAACTTCTTATATTCTCTTCCTAAAACTCTTATATTTTCTATATTCTATATAAATCTATAATTATTATCTATTAAGTTGATATATATTTACATTTCTTTCTTCTATCTACTGTCAATATCTATAATACCTTGAAATTTTAAATGAATAATGTTTTCTTTAATAGCATTTGTGACACTAAAAAACAAAAATAAAATGGAATATAATATCCAAAGACCCCAATATATAAAAAAAATTATATCATTAGATTCATGAAAAACATAGTTATCTTGCATTACATGCAACATTGACTTTCTTCGATATCTTACATTACATGCAAGACCATGTTTTAGAAAATATTACATAAAAAGAAATTTATATCCTCATAATAATTGTTTTTTATTTGAATAGTATTAAATAAATTATGGAAATATGGTTTAATTCATTTGTTATCAATTAATTATAAAGTAAAATAAAAACCAATTGAATATAAATGAAATATTATTATAAAGTACTATTTTTATGAGCTGAAATGGGATTTATCTTAATAATTAAAATTAATAATAATTATTGGATGATATTAAGTAATTTATATATTAAATAAAAAATTACAATAATAAAATATATTTTATTGGCATAATATAAGAAAAAAACCAATTGTAAATGTAAAAAGCTATATTTTTTGAATGGAAATTTTACATCCTTTTAATGGCGCATTTGTGTTAAAACTAAAATTTTATAAATTTTATTTGAAAAAATAAAATTATTTTGTGAATTAAAATTATAAAAATGATATTATGGTTAATATGTTTTATTTTTATATGAAGTTTTATATTTTTATGAATAGTGAAAAATACGGAATTTAATTGAAAACTAACTTTTAATATTAGTAATTTATAAAGTTAAACTATATTATAATTTTTTTAAAACTTAAATTAGATTAATTATAAATATATTATTGTTATTTCTGTCATTGTAATCAATTTCATCAAGAATTCTGATATAAAATATTTTCAAACTTTTCAGTATTTTTACATTAAAACCTCACTTTCTCATTATATCTCTGGGATAAATTTTAAATTATATTATTCTAATTATATTAGTTGAATTTGAAAAAATTTATGAAATATTTCTAATAATAATAATTTATAAGTTCTCATAATATTAATATAATTTTTGACTAATGTGATTAGAAAAACAGTTAATATTAATCATATCTATTAGGGTAAAAATGATCACACTGAGTGGTTAAACATAAAAGATAAGGTGTGAACCAAAACTTGTTAAAATATAATTTGATGGAAATATTTCATCCAAATACCCTATTTTATCATGAAAGATTCATTATTTGAGTCACATGAGGTAATGGAGACCTCCCAACAAAGTTTACTTTTGGGTATTTAGAAGAATGTCTGTCTTACTCAACTACAAATGGAAACTCACTCCACTCACTTATTCACGTTTATAATTCCATTTATATCATTCAAAACCTTAAAAATTAACTTTGAAAAATCTCTAAACTCATTTTATAATACTTACTTTGTGTAGAAAAATAACAAATGAAGGCCTTTCTTGTAAACAAAAAAGTAGATATTTGAAGAAAAGGTAAGGTTCATCAAAGAATGTTTTCATTTTAATTATTCATCAAAAACCTTCAATTATTTTCATATCATGATTAAATAATAACCTCAATATCATAAATATATTTATGTGTTTTTATTTAATGGTATGAACTATAAATTATCTTACTTCCATCAGTTGGGTTATGAAATTTTCATTCTTGTGTAAGGCGAACTACCAACACATGAACTGATGTCATTCATTTTTCCAGTACAACATATTACGGTTTTTAATAACTATGGAAGCACAATTTATATATTATATTTATTTTATTAATGATGTAATTATGTTTCATTAATTATTATAAAACACATACCTTCATTCTTTCCCTTTTGTGGGAATAGGATTACGACGTTCGTGTGTACGATGGACTACAACCTCAAAAGTGATGTCATTCATTCATAATTTACATGTAATATATTAAGTATGGGTTTAATAAAAATAATTTATATATATATCACATAAATATTATAATATATGATAATATAATTAGATATCATTTACTTGTTTTTCATTAATATGGAAATAAAATGAATGCAATGTCTATATGTATGAACGACCAACTGTCTCCATGAACAGTGTATTTCATTTCATATCACTACATTTTATAGATTAATAAATATATATATATAGTTAATATATATTATAATTAAATCATGGTTAAAATTATTTAAATGTGAAAATAATTACCTATTTAAGAGAAGTAAGAAAATAATAAGTCAAAAAAGTACTTGAAAAACTATCCAATTAACGCCCAGAATAATGAAAATAATGATTGATTATTCACAAATTGTTCATAATATGTTATAAATGGATTATATATGATATTATAAATATCAATATGGTTCTATAATATGTTAATAAAATATTTAAAACAATTATATATGGGGTTAAAGCAAGTAACACCAAAAGGAAAGCGTGATGTAAGGGATTTCACCTCAATTTCATTTTATTGATGAATATTGCAATGTTATGAACTTAATTGATTTTATATGGTTTATATAATTCTATTTTACATGTAATATCTTGAATAATTAGTTAATATTTCTATTTTATGTTTCAATTTTAATTATTTCATCTAATTGGGTTAAAAATAAAGGTTACTTAGGGGTAAAAAATTTCATAACTCAATTTATTTTCATTGAGTTATATTACTTCCTCGTTGTTGTTAATATTATGATATTATATGTGAAATGAATATTTAATATATATTATTGTATTCACACTTATTTTATTTTTATCTATATTTGACACAAATAGTCTATTCATTTTATTTATTCTCAATTCAATATTATAAACTTTATAAGGGTTTACTTCCCAATATAATTCTAATCGAGATTGTTTATAATTGAATTTACATTAACTTTCAATGTATAACAATTGTTTAATAAAACCTTTAATTTTCTTCACCTGTAGTTATTCATAATATGTTTTAAATTTTAGTTCCATTTTTCTACTCTTTGGTACTTAATGTTATTGAAAAATGTTTTCATAAAATCCATCATCATTTCTCTCTTTTGTGAGAAATCCATTTTCATACAAAACCATGGACTATAAAAAAGTTTTAAATAATTTTTTATCCTTTTAAAAATTATTTATTAAAAATAAATTTCCCATGTTGTCTTTTTACAAAAAAAAGTCAAATGAATCATCTTATCACTTTCCAAACAAGGTTATTTTTATACATTTTTACAATGCAAAGGGAATGTTCTTTTTACCTTTTGTAGAATGTACAAAATTACTCATCATTATTTCTTTGAAAAATAATTTTAAATTATACAAGGATATTTTAAAAAATTAAAAAATATTATTTTCAAATAGAAGTATTTTCAAATTGTTTTTCAAAATGAAAAGGATATTTTCCTCAAAAATGTTTACAAATATTTTTTATTTCATCATGGAAAACAACCCGTATTCTTATTGAAATGGGTATATATCTTATTGGGAACATCCTTATTCCTCATATATATTGATTATGACTTTTTTGGCCAGCAATAGTGTTTAAATTCACTTCCTTGAATCTTTTTTCAAAGTCATTAACTTCTTATTGAATTATTAACTTTCAATTTATCATTGAACATTAAATTACCCCTAAATATTCTCATTATTTATCATAAATATGATTATTTACTGACCCATATAAAATTTTTACATATGGTTTTCATATTGATAGTTGTTTTATTAAGTAGGGAAATATTGATAAATATGTATTCATTAATCAATACAAATATTTTATTAGACAAATTTTTGATGAATTAAATCTTTTATTTGATATATGATGAATTATTTAGACTAGTTTAACATTTTTTGGCTGGTTTAAAGTATGTACCGTGATGCATCAGTAGTCTCATGAATGAATCTATTGGAAAAATCATATGGGTTTCTACCGAGTATATTTTAATCATATTATTAAAGGTCTTGATGGTAAAAGTTATTTGTACTTGGGAAACATGGAATCCAATAATTAATACTTACCCTCATTCAGATTTAATTATTATTATCCATGATATTTTCACTATGAATATATATATATATATGCATTTTTTTCTCAATTTTTTTATTAAATGACTTGGTTTTCAGTTAGATAACTTCTCATATTGATTATTCCAAGTCCATTTATTTAAATAGATTTTTTCCTTTGTTATATATCTATCCATATTTATTTTTTATCAATATATTTAAATTTCATGTGTTCTCATTTATTTTCCATTCCGTGTTGATTATGTATGTTAATTAATTAATGTTTCTATTGTACTTAACCCTTATTGGGCATATAAGATCATCCTTATTTGTTTTCATTTCCCCAGGATTCGATTAAGTGTACTAATAATTATATGTACAAATATTCTAAATGGAATAAAGTTGTTTTATTCAAGAAAAAATTTATTTTGAAATTTTTTTCATTTATAATATATCACACATATATGTATATAGTTTAATAATATTACTAAATTGTTCATTACTTTGGGATTTAAATCCTGTATATATTCTAATATAATTATAGTAGGTACCAACTCCGTGATACTAGGTTCATGGTCACTACATTTGGTATCAGATTATGTTTTGTAGAAATCATGGGAACTAGATTTAGGAAAACATATACTAGGGAAGATAACCATATGATAGTCTTTGAGGATAAGTATATAATAAAATATTAATGTTTTTTAAGGTAGATATAATGTGGATATTCTAGCCATAAATCCCTATCTGGATAATACAATTGTATATGGTTTTATAACAGATGTACATAAGGGTAGTAACTCTGAATAGGGAGTGTCATGCTTGACTTGAGCACAACTTGGCATTATAGTTTTATGATTGGATATTAATATCGATGGGATGAGTATTTTTTCACATAATTTTTTAATCGGAGGATCTCAAGTGATGATCTTGGTTGATCATATCAATTTCTATATAGCAGGTATGGTTTTTTCCAATAATGGGATTTCTATTTAAATAATTTATCTATAAAAATTACTAAGGCTCAACTCCGGATGAAAATGTTGGCATTCAATAGATATTATTTAATACTATGATACTTTTTGACATTTATTTTTTTATAGGTATTATAATTAGAACATATTGGATATCTGAGGCTACCAAAATTTCCCATTATTATAAGGTCTGGGTGTAAGTTAATCTAAGTTCAAGCTTGATTGATAATATAGTGTTTTCTACCTTCATTGATGATATCTCCCTAAAGGTGGAATAAGATATATTACCTGAATTCTATCTTGACTGTCAAGTTATCATCTATGCTAAATAAAAGTATAGTAAAAATATTTTATGTTCTTTATGTTTACTAATAGTGAATTATGAGACTTCATATAGAATGATGAGGCAATTAAATCAACTTATAATGATGATATTTTTTGTTGTGGTATGTAGTCCCCTACTAATAGAGATAATGAGTATATTAGAGTTGATGCTTAACATGCGGTGGAAGATAATCCTTAATAAATTGTACAAGATCCTCAAGTGTCAAATGATACTGAACAAAATTTGGTGGATCAAGAAACAATGTAATTTTCATTTGATTTGAATGTATTTGTGAAAGGGTTGGCCCTAACTTTGCTTCCTGAGCATAGTTTAATTTCCCAAGATTTGCGTGACATGAAATGAGTAGTGATTTTGGTAAAGGATAAGACATTATTTGGTCCTAATATTTAGGAGAAACAAATTCTTAGTGACAATGAAAATATTTCAAGTATTCAACATGAAATTCTTAAATTAAAGGAAACACATGGGATCTATGGAAGGTGGGATGATGTATATGATGACTCCTAAAAACCAACATATATTCAGGATTTTTCCAAAGGAATAAATGATTCTGTGGATGAGGATGGTTTTCAATATCTTCCTCCTCGGAAGGAAAGACCTGGGAAATATAAATCTTATATTAATCCAACTATGGTTACTAGGTATCATGGTCCTTTAGATTAGGATTCTTACTAGTATGGTGATTATTATGCACTTACTAGTGTTACTTTGATATTTGACTTTTTCTTTTCTTTGGTTCTTCTTGGAATGATGGAAGAAATACTTTTATGTCCTCATCCATCATCCACTTATCTTTTCTTTTCCATTTTTTAATAAAAATGGATATTATCTAACCTTCATAGTAGGGTTATAGCATGTCACATCTGTCAGGGTGGTGGAGCGTTGAACCCACAACCAAAGGATGATAAGGTTTTAATATCAACCACTGACCTACACAATTTCCTATTTAATATTGAATTATTTTTAATTAAACAATCTAAAAAATAAATATTAATGATAAACTACTGGTGTTACTTATAAAGATTAAACATTAATGTATTAACCATATTGGTTTTCGAAAATTGTAATAGGAATATAAAAAGGGAGTCGCACTTTTATGGATCTTAGGACCCAATAAATGTGAATTTATTAATTCATGAATAAAAAAATTATAGTAAATATATCCTTTTACATATATCATTACTTGATTTTATGCATAATGAAACATCATATTACAAGCCAAGGATCATAAATTCTAGTGTCTTGGAGGATATGGTACATAATTAAAGACCTTAAAAACCAAATTTGATTTAATCTCCAAATTGAGATTCTAACTTTCATTGTGCTCAAACATCCATATAGGATGACATGGGGATAACATGAAAGAAGGGATGAGCTAAAAATCTTAGTAAGGGACTAATCATATGAATAAATCTTTGCACATGGTTTAGAATGCATGACATAATGATATAAAAAGGCATGGAACATGATATAAGTAATCATAACATATAGAACATGGGAACATATGGTCAGAGAATCAATGTAAAGTGGATGAAAAAAATAATATGACATTATCACGAGTCATGGATTGTTGCATATAGAGGATCATGAGTCTAAGATAACCACCAAGATAGTTTCATAGAGAGAACGTGTGAAGGCTAACCACAAATACCATTGCACATAACGTCTCATGAGAATAAACATTACCCAATGCATTGGAGTGATATCTAGGAGAACCAATCATCACATGTTCATGAATATGTGTTCAACATGAATAATTGTACATAATGAATCAAACATAATATAAAGGGTACCCAAGGAAAGGAATGGGTATCCTGGTCAAGTCATAAGGTATTACAAATGGGATTATCATAAAAGTGTCCATTAAGGAAGAAATGTAGAATATACATGGACACTCATAAGGTAAAATAGGCATGTATCAGGATAAGTGATGTCAAACTAAAGTGATAACAAGAAAAACAAAGTATTTAAGAATCTTTAGAACTAAAACATTTTAGTTCCATTTATGGAAAATATTAAACAGATTTTAAAACATAAAATGGCATAAACTTTTATATAAAAACAAAATTGAAAAAAAAATATTTTCATAATAAAAAATAATGATTTTATAAAAGATATTATGGATCCAAAAAAGTATAGAGTTCACTTTAAATTGCGTAATAATTCGGCATGTTCCCTCAAATCAGGTTTTCTTAGAAAAAAGAATTGAGTACGGATCCTTTTGAAAACATATATATCATAGAAAAATAAGGAGGAATGGATCTATATACATGATTTTGGAGCATATACACATCATCTATATGATTTAAATAAAAATTAAAGGGAATTTAATTTGGGTAAAGAGAGAAAAACAATTACCTAAAAGAATAATGGTGGTTTGGGTATAATCCCTCACATTATGTCTTAATGTTTCCTTAACTTGATCTCAATGTCATATATAATCAAATGATATTCATTAATTAATAATTCTAGAACCTATTCTACATGAATTGTATTTATTATAACTTATGAAGTTCATTTTTGGACTTTCTGATGGGCTATGAGGTTTAATTTCATTGCTTGGGAGTGTTGGTCTCCCATGGTTTTCATTAGTGGGTTACTTGTACACATGTACGAAGGGTCATCTTATGTAGGCATAATTATCCATAATTAAAATATTATATAATTAATGATCTTCCCGTGGTTAAATTGATATTATTTCATGAGAATGAATCATTATATAAATATTTATTGATAATATTTTGGGTTTATTTTGGTGATTTTTCATTCATAATGAACTCATTTTGTGATATTAATTAATATTAGGAGTAAAAGATGATCCAAAAACTTAAATAAGATATAATACATATATTATAATCTTGTTAAACCATAAAAATCGCCTCATGACCAGCCATTTAATAATGTAATTTAAATTGAAAGCTTCATCGTCCTTGAATGTTATAAATTCACATATCTCAGATGATGTTTTTATTTTTCCTATAAAATGATAGGTAAGAAGAGATTATTATGAATTATTACATTAAAATAAAAAAAATTAAGTATATGTATGGTATTCGGGTCATAATACTATTTTTATTAGGGTAGTTCAGTAGAGAAAAATAACATAAGGAACATGAAAATAAAATAAAAGAATTGGAAAGAGGAATTTACATATTGAATTTATCCTTTTTGAGAGCCTCTGTATGGAAGAGCTTTTGGTATTTTGTTGAGACAAATTTATCTTGGTTCTGGGGTAGAGGATTTATAAGACTATTGGAAGGAATTTAGAGAAGAATCAAAGCTATAAAGGTGTGAGGAGAAGAGGTGGTGAGGGGTGGTATTTATAGTGGAGGAGGGGGTGTTTATTATTTTTTTATTCAATATTTTATTATTTCTCTCAAGAAAAGAAATATTGAAGATTATTGAGACTAAATAATGTAATGTGTTCTTGTGAATTTGAAAAAAATGGTGACTTATATTAACCATGACTCAAGAATTACTCAAAAATTTATTTATTTACATATAATGTAAATTATTGTATGTCACCATTCACAAAAAAATCATGTATTTTAGAAAAACACTAACCATTTTTAGACATGTAGAATTAAAAAATGAGATAATTTTTAAAAATTAATTTGATAAATTTAATTTTTAATTAAAATCATAATTTACTGGAAAAATACAAATTCTAAAATTAAAACTGCATTCTAACACATTGGAATTTTAATTAATGTCTTAAAAAATTAACATATAATCATATTACACAAAAATATTATTTCATGAATACATATTATGAAAGTATATTTTCTTTTAATTTATTACTTTAATCATATAAATGTAATTAAATACACATGACTTATAAAAATAAAAATACATAATTAATAATTTTTAAAATAATTATTTACTTGTACTATGATATAATTATATCATATTGAAACATATAAGATGGATAAATTTTATTTATAATTTCATTGGTGAGGTTACTATTACATTGTCTAGATTAATATTCATAAGGGTCGCATTACTATTCTAATAGTCAAGTAACAATTTCATCAGTATGTGTTCCTTAACTTCTAGAGATACATTTTATTCCACTCATTGTGCATTTATAAAGTAATTATTTTATTCAATATTTTATGTTATGTGATTATAATATAATAAATAATTATAATAATAGAATTCCATTGATAAATCATTGGTTCATTACATTCATCACCCCTTATGAAATTTTTCCATAGAAATTCGATTTTACATTCTTGGTTGAAAATAGGTGTGGGTACTTCTCCTTCATCACTTCCTTTAGTTACCATGTTGCCTCTTCTTACTTATGGTTCCTCCATAGTACTTGGACAAGTTGAGTAGTTAGTTTTTGTAGAACATTATTTCTATGATCCAAGATTTTCACCGACTACTCCCCGTCAGAAATATAATTCTCAAACAGTACCACATCAGAAGAAAACACTTGTTATGGATCTGGTATATACTTCCTCAAGAGGGATACATGGAATATATCATGTACTTGAGACATGGTTAGGGAATTTCTAGTCTATAGGTAACAACTCTGAAATGATCAAGGATCTCGAAGGGGCCATTGTACCAGGGACATAGCTTCCCCTTCTTACTGGATTTCCTGATCCTCATCCATAGAGATGTGTGGAGGAATACCATGTCTCCAACCATAAACTCAAGGTCCCATCAAGGATTGTCTGCATAACTCTTCTATCGATGTTGGGTTTCCTTGATGTAATTTTGAATGGTTTTCACCTTCTTCACAATTTATTTGACCATTTTAGTTCATGGAAGATTATGTTCACAGTCCTCATCCAATCATGCGGGTGTTCTACACCTTTTCCCATAAAGGGATTCATATTGAGACATTTTGATGCATGAGTGAAAACTGTTATTATAAGAGAATTTAACCATAGGTATATGTTGTTCTCATCCAAATTTAATGTCCGTATAACATGCTCTAAACATTTCTTTAGGTGTTTAAATAGTTCTCTCAGATTGGCCATCAGTTTCAGTATGAATGATGATGCTAAAGTCCAGCTTAGTCATTAGACCATATTAGAGACTTTTTGAGAACTTAGAGGTGAATATTAGATATAGATGGAATACAATTGATAATGGTACTCCATTCACCCTTACCATTTATTTGACACATATACATCCAATTTTATCCAATGAGACAACCTCTTGAATTGTGATAATGTTACTTTTCTTTGTAAGATGATTCATAATGTCCCATATAGCATTGTTTCCTATGGATTTCCTTAGAAGTCATGGAAAAAGTACATGGTAATGTTCTCCCACTTACATGTTGGTATGGGTAGTGGATTCATCGTCCCCTTATACTTTTTGTCTCTTAGCCTACACATGTTGACATACCAAGAACTTTGATGTATATTTTTAAATATACTTCTTCGTATTGTTCCACCAGTAGTTCTCTCTGACATCTAAATACATCTTTGTGATCCTAGGTGAATAGATAAGTTTGAGTCGTGTACATCATTCAGAAGCTCATTATTAATCTATGGATCAGAAGACACACATAATCATTACCCAAATATTACAATTCCTTCGTCGTCAATATTGAACTCAATGGTTTTCTCATTTCTAATAAGCTTCCACCCTTTTTAGAGTTTCAACATATTTTCATTGAGTATCCATTATTTTCATGAAGAGGGATGGTTGAGAAATCATTTTGAAAAGGATTGATGGTGGTCCTATATTAATGAATCCCAATTTTCATCCATTGTAAGTCTATGAATATTGGATCATTCTCAATTCATATCATTGATAAAGATGCAGGATCCTTTTTACTTTGAGAATCATCTACCTAATTTTCCATACCAAGATGGTAGTGGATTGAGAAGTCATAATCCATGATTATCTCTAACCATAATTACTGGCACATATTTATCTCCTTCTGTGTGGAAACATATTTAAGACTCTTGTGATTAGTATATATCTCTCACTTCTCTCTATAGAGATAATTCTACCAGATTTTAAATGCAAAGAACACAGCTCAAATATCTATATCATGTGTGGGATAGTTTTTCTTAAGTATTTTCAACTTCCTTGAGTGTTAGGATATCACTTTTTCATTTTTCCTCAGTACACATCCTAATCCTTTATTTGAAGCATCATTGTACACCACAAATATTTTTCCACTTATTGAGAGTGTGTGTGCTGGAGCAATGATAAGCCTATTTTTGAGTTCCTTAAAGCATTACTCACATTATTATGTCTAAAAATCTTCACTCCATTTTTTTCATCATGTTATTGGGTTTTAAAATCATGATAAGTTCTTCAAAAATCGTCGATAATTCCTATCTAGACCAAGAAAACTGTGGATCTCCATTAAAGATATTGTAACATCCCATGTAAATGAAGAATAAGATATTTTTATACTTATTTAATTTTTTAATTATATATTAATTTTAATTTAAAAGAGTTTCTATGTTCGATAGTGCACCCGATACGCAACAACGGGTTTCTTTGGAATCTTTCGTTGTACACTAATAATATAGTATTATTATTTTAAATGGTAGTTAACTCCTTGCCATTGTAATGGAGGGAATGAACGAAAATAACTAAAATATGATTATACATGTTTGTTAAATGTATTTAAATTTATCTAATAAATTATAGAGGCTTAAAATGTGAATGAAATTAATTTCAAGCATAATTTATATTTAAAGGCCGATTTATCACCTTTTAATGAAGAACCCTCTTTAAATATAGTTTTGGTTAATTTAATAAATTCTATATGACCAAATAAAATCATTATTCATAATGGGGACATCAATATTTACTTTGTGTAAATTTTTTGAATTTTTCCGATAATGTTGATTTTTAATAAATAGTTAAAAATATTGTATTTTAATTCAAAAGTGCCTCTTAATATAATTTATTTATATGGTATGATTATCTTTTTAATTGTTTTTAAAGTGAAATTAAAATATATTTTTACCATTTAATTCAATGTTGGTCATTGGAATTAATTTTACTTTGAAATTGCACATAAACAAGTACCAATCTTTTGATAGTTACTATTTCTTAAAGACACGCTATTTGTTTGGATATTGGGAATTAATTTTAAAATTAAATATTTCCACTTATATTTTTTGAATTTGGAAAAATAGGCTTCATTTTTGAATTTGGAATATCAAATATAGCTTTGGCTGATTTTTTGATATTTTTCTGAAAAACAACAATTTTTGATGAATAGTGAAACCACTTAGTGGTAGATAAAAAACATACTATTTAATTTAAATGAAAATTTACGTCTTCTGTAAATTGAATTCCAAAAATCCGACATACATGGTTGTTATCAAGAAATAAAATTTAGTTCATTAAGATTAAAATAATTTTTGGAGAATAGTAACTTCTGACTTATTTACACGGTTAAAGGTAAAAAGTGTAATTCAAGGATAAACGAATATTATAATAATTCAAAATTACATTAACACTAGTGCAAATCTTTTTTGTTGAGACATTAACGACCATGGGCTTCTTTGGGTCGATTTTGGGACCCCATTGATCAATTTGGGTGTGATAATGACAATTTAGATTAATTCATTTAAAGTAAAGGCCAAAATGACATAAACAAAAATATTTTTGTTATTAATTTTTATATAGTGTTATATAAAGAGTCCTTTTAAGTATAAATATTAATTGGAAATTTAAAATGATTTCCGACATCATGGAATTTTTTTATAATTTGTAGACATAAAATATGTTAAATTATTTATGACCCAATAATGATGCAGTATTTACCTCATAATAAATGATTTAAATAAATAAGATTATAATGGTAAAAATGTTATCCAAAACATGTCCAATTATTATTTTATTATTTTATTTTGAACATGAGTCATATTATCTTATCCTATAATTATTGTTGGTCTTTTAGAAACCGAATATCATTATATTATGAAATAATATATTTACACTTTCCTAAAGAGCCCCTCCCCCCCCTTATAAAAGAAGACCACTTATACCCAATTCCTCACACCTCTCAAGCCATTTGGCTCATCCAAACTCTGCCCCATTAATCTCTCTACATCCCTCTCCTCCTCATAGAAGCCTTACCTTAGGCAGAAGGCATTTCAAGTAGTCCTTTGGTTCAAACCAAAGGAGTTACCGAAATTAAAGGTAACAGTTTCTCTTAAATTGTTTTCTTTTATTTTACTTCTCCTACCCCAAAACTCTTTTATTCCTTTCTTTTGTAAAAACCCGAGTATCCTCAATATATTTGGATTTTTTATGATAATTATTCTAACTACACTTACACACACCTCTATCTAATGGATGAAGAACATAATGTTTCTGTGGATGGAAAACTTACGCATCACAAAATGATGATTGTTCAAATATCTCCAACCGTCTCTCATGGTAGAGATTATAATGGAACTGTATTTATATATGATATGAATTATGTTTATGATTTCCTAATGATTCATTACATTCCATTTATATCACACCTTTATGGTTTCCATAGTGGGTAAATATGATAATCTCATTTGAGGAAGTGCAGACTACCGCCCCCTCAAAGTGATGTGACTCATTAATGCCTCATGCGGGATGTATAAAATATAGATTTAATGATATTATATTTGATATTATACTGTGATTATAATATAACTATGTGTCATTATTTTTAAATTCCATTAAAATAAGAAATAGAAAATAAAGTAGCGTTCATTCATATGTATGGCTTACCCTCTCCAGGAACAGTGCATTTCATTTCTTACCTCCATATGTTATGTACTATTATAAATACATGTATGTGCTGGATATATATGATATATAAATCATTAATACCATTCCGGATATAATTAATCTTTTACCACATGAACAACATGTAATTATAAGTAGTCCATTTTCGACTCAAGAACCAAATATCGACAAAGCGAACATTATTAACATAAATGGTTACATAATGTTTATAAAATGGTAATAAGTGACATAAAGGGAATAAAAAACTTGAAAAATGTTCTTAACCAAGTATAAATTAACTTTATTTTATTATTCAGGAGATTAAAAATGATTGAGTCAAGTCGGACACATGTTAAGGGACATTGTCTCAATCTCCTTTCATTATGGAATATTTTCCTTTATACACAACATTCTTTTATACATTATATAAAACACTTTGACTTTTACATTTATTCAAAATTAATATTTTTCTACGAAGCATTTTACTAATCAAAAAAAGAATGTTCCTTTTAACATCAGCGGTGATAATGACCTTTTCCGCCGTCACGAGTATTATTAGATCTATGGATTCCTCAAAAAACTGTAATGATTTTAAAAGAAAATAAGCACCATATACTCTTTTAAGTATTTTGGTATTGAAAATGGTTTTGATAATGGATTTCTTATGTCAATACATTTAAGTGATATATTGTGAATGAAATGTGGAAATGTTTTTCTTTCCATAATATTTTTTTTCGCTTTTATGATTTTATAATGGTACTTGGAAATTTGACAAGTGGTTACGTGATAAACCAAATGATGGGTGGTGTCGTGATTACCAGGAAGGGTGGTTATGTTATGACCTCCAATGCATTGGGTATGGAAGTCGATTGAATGGCTATTCCATTTATTGATATGTGTGGAAGTCAACCGTATGGTTATTCCATTTATGTATATTTATGTCCCAAGTTACCTTTATATGTTATGTGTTCTTGATTTTGGTTTTACGGTAATATTTTTGTTAAAAAATGGTAAGTAATGATCTTTTATTCAGTAAAGAGTATTTACTACTTCATAAAGGTGAAAAGTATTACTTATGTGTAATTATTCATGGTTTACTTGTTGTTTTGAAAAACTAACAGTTTTCCTTCTTTGTGTATCCCTTTATGAGCTCTTTATTCTCATCCCATGTTTTTGAAATGTTTTTAATAGGACATAATGTGTAATAGGTTCAAGGATGGGATCATGGAAAATTCATGATCTCTTAAACAAGGAATTAGAAATGACTATTTTTTCAAGAGTTTTTATTTTTTGAAAAAAAATGGAAACTGGGTAGGAGTGTCTACTTTATATTTTTGAGATGTAATGTAATAGTTTGGCTTAATTCGCTAAAACTCTAAACCTGAAAAGATCCTAAATGTGAATTATTCATTTAATTCAGTATTATTTAAGGTTTAAGGTTTGGTCCTTATTGTTGGTATCAGAGATCAGTTTAGACAACATTAGGAGGTAGGGTATTGTTAAATTAATATCCATAAATTATTTTATGTTAATGATATAACATTTACAGATTACCATGTTGCTTCACCTAATACACTTCTGTGTTAAGAATTGTTTTCCATAGAGGAAATAGAGTAGCTTTTCTAGGAAGGAATACAGAGGGAAATGACGTTCTAAATCAGCAACCTGAGATGGTCAGAATCGGAACTGAACAGTTTGTTGCAGTGATGGCACATTTGACTTAGTCTATAAATGGTGGTAGTATCCATGTACGAGATCATCCCTATCCACCATAGAGGAACATGTCAGTATTGGATAACTTCATGAGGAAACATCCCCCATCATTCAGAGGATCATCTGACCTTGTGATGGCTGAAGGGTTGATTAAAGCACTGGAGAATATTATTGAGGTCAGGGGTTGTTCAGAACATCAAAAGGTTAGTCTCACTGTTTATTATTTTGACGGTGAAGCTGATCAGTTGTGGTTGATAGTGAAAAATATTAGGGATAGTAAGGAGATAAATGCTCCTTATTGGGATAAATTCAAAGGTATGTTTCTTGAGAAATATTTTCCTAAAGTGGTTATTCTTAGGATGGAAAAATAATTCCTAGAATTGTGGTAGGAGCATGACTCAGTGGCTGCTTATGAAGTAAAATTCACTCGGCTGGATAGGTATGCACCAGATTTCATCCAAGATCTTGATAGTAAGATAAATCGATTTTACTCAGGACTAAAGCCATGATATCTAAGAGCATTAGCCTCCCGTGAGTTGAAAAGTTATAAAAAACTTGTTCGATGTGCGGAGAAGGTGGAAATGGAGTTTGCTGATGATCAGGTGTTTGTTGAAAAACAAAAGAATAAGAGGTCCAGTTGGCAGGTAAAGGGGAAAAATTCATCAAAGAAGCCTGGAGGTAAGAAAAATAAATATTCATCTTGTGAGAAGTGTGGTAAATATAATACAGTATAATGTTTATTAAAGTCTGGAAAGTGCTTCTGTTGTGGTAAGTCTGGTCATATTGCTCTTAACTGTATGGAACATGATCAAGTAGGCAATGAAAATCCATCAGTAAGATGTTTTATGTGTAAAAAAATGGGTCATTATGCAAATGAGTGTCCAACAATGAACTTAACTGAGGGAAAGCAGCCGGACTAAAAGCAGAAACGGGTGGTGAAATCCTTTGCAACTACTTTAGTAGATGTTGGTCCATAAAATGAATTATTATCAACTACATTATTTGTTTTTTCAGATTATGCCAATGTGTTGTTTGATTCAGGGTCTACACACTCTTTCAATTCTGAGAGGTTTTCTAATAAATTCGGAATTCCATCTCAAGATATGAATACAGAACTTATGGTAAAAACACCAGGAGGAAATGTTGAGACAAAAAGAAAACATAAATACCTTCATGTCCTTGTGTGTGGAAAGAATATACCTGCAAACCTTATTGTTTTTCCTCTAGTAGAGTTTGATGTTATTTTGGGCATGGATTGGCTTTCTTTTTATCATGCTATGATTGACTACAGAACTACAGAGGTTTCTTTTCAGAATGATTTTTAGTCTGTATAAAAAAATGATCCCTTGCTTTTGATTACATATCAGGAAGCTCAGAAACTAGTAAAAGATGGGAATGAATGTTACATATAAATGAGTAAGTTGATGTTTTTACATATGCTTTTCCTGGTATTATACATGATTGGGAAGTTTAATTTACTGTTGGCTTAGTTCCTGATGTTAAGAAAATTTCAAACCCCCCTTATCGAATGGCTCAAATTGAACTTTTAGAGTTAATGAAGCAATTGCAGGAGTTATTAGATAAAGGATTCATTCGACCTAGAACATCACCATGGGGTGCTCCTATCTTGATTTGTTAAAATGAAAGATGGTTCCATGAGACTTTTATTTGATTATAGAGCATTTAATAACATCACTGTTAAGAACAAGTATCTTTTGATTCATATCGATGATTTTTTTTATCAGCTCCAGGGAGCTCTTAATTTTTCAAAGATTGATTTGAGGTTGGGGTACCATCAATTTAAAGTAATGGAAGCAGAAATTCTGAAGACTGCATTTCGTACTAGATATGGCCATTATGAATATGTAGTAATGAATTTTGGTTTAACCAATGCACCTGCTATATTCATGGATATTATGAAGAGAATTTTTCATGAGTTCTTGGATAAGTTTTTGGTTGTGTTCATTAATGATATTTTGGTTTATTTAAAAAGTAAAGTTAAGCATGATATTCATTTAAGGGTTGTATTGATAACATGAAAATAAAAGAAACATTATGGGAAATTCAGCATGTTTGAGTTTTGGATACAACAAATTTTGTTCTGTGGTCACATTGTTTGAAAAAATGGCATAATAGTTGATCCTTCAAAAACAAAAGTTGTTGATGAATGTCCAAAACCAACAAATATAACTGAGATTCATAGTTGTCTTGGTTTCATAGGTATTACTAGAGGTTTGTTAAAAAAAATTCTTTATTATCTAGTCCAATTACTAAGTTAAATAGAAAAGATGTTAAGTTCATCTAGACAAAAGAATGTGATGTTTGTTTTCAAGAATTGAAAAGAAGATTGGTCAATGCTCATGTTTTGGGGCTGCCATCCAGAAATGGTGAGTTTTTTATCTATATTTATGCTTCATTGAAAGGACTTGGTTGTGTCCAAATGAAAAATGATCAAGAAATTTCTTATGCTTCAGGTCAATTGAAACCACACGAGTTAAATTGCCCTAAACATGATTTGGAAATAGCTGCTATTTTTTGCTTTAAAAATTTGGAGGCATCATTTGTATGGAGTGAAGTGTGAAATATATACTGATCACAAAAGATTGATGTATATATTCTCTAAAAAATAATTGAACATGAGACCGAGGAGATGGTTGGAATTAATCAAGAATTATGATTACATGATCTATTACCATCTAGAAAAAGCAAATAAAGTGGCTGATGCTTTGAGTCGAAAAAGTAATGCTTCATTAACTTTGTTACATTTGGAACAAGATCCTTTGGTTTTTGATTTCATGAACTTTTTCATAGAAGTTGTTGGTGTAGGAAATTATTCTGTTTTGTATTAGGTGTCAGTGACATCAACTCTATCAGACAGAATAAAGAAAGCGCATAATGAAGATAGTGAGTTACAGAAAAAGGTAGAGTTGGTTCAGAAGGGTAAGCTCCATGAATTAAATATTGATAATGATTGTGTTTTGAGGTTTGAAAAGAGATTATGTGTACCTTGTGATTCACAGTTGAAGAATGAATTGTTATGTGAAGCTTATAGTTCTCTGTTTTCAGTTCACCCTAGTAGTACTATGATGTATAGAGATCTTCGGGATTATTACTAGTGGGATGGAAGAAAATAGATATTACTAATTTCAGTGTGAAGTGTTTGACTTGTCAATAGGTTAAAGAAGAGTGGCAGATACCAAAAGGAATGCTTCAGCCTTTGCCGGTGCTAGAGTGTAAATGAGAAAATATATCCATGGACTTTGTTGTGGGATAACCAAAGACATATCGTGGTAATAATGCAATCTAGGTTATTGTTGATCGATTGACTAAATCTTCTCATTTCCTTCCTATTCGAGTTACATTGTCTTTAGATCAACTTGCTCAGTTGTATGTTAAAGAGATAGTCAGGTTGCATGGTGTTCCCCTCTCTATTATATCTGATCGTGATATCGGGTTTACTTCTAACTTTTGGAAAGGCCTTCAGATGTCATTGGGTACTGAATTAAATTTTAGTACATCTCTTCATCCTCAATCAGATGGAAAATCAGAACGAACAATTCATACATTGTTGGATATGTTACATGCTTGCTCGATTAATTATCATGTAAGTTGGGACCAAAATCTTACATTGGTTGAATTTTTTTATAATAACAGTTTTCATTCTAATATACAAATGACTCCATTTGAGGCTTTATATGGAAAGCAGTGTCGAACTCCATCTTTTTGGGATGAAGTAGGTGAAAGGAAGCTTATTGGACCAAAATTGGTAGAAGAGATGGCAGAGATAGTTCATTTGATTCAGAAGCACATGAGAACAGCTCAGAATAGACAGAAAAGTAGTGCAGATAACCAAAGGAAGGATCTTTCTTTTGAGGTAGGTGATCATGTCTTTCTCAATGTTTCTCCATGGAAAAGTGTGATGTGTTTTGGTAAGAGGGGAAAGTTGAGTCTGAGGTTCATTGGGCCTTATGAAATTCTGGAGAAAGTTGGATCAGTTTCATATAGAGTGGCTTTACCTCCATGTTTATCCCATGTACACAATGTTTTTCATGTTTCGATGTTGAGAAAGAATATGCCAGATCCATCTCATGTTTTAAGCCTAAAGGTAGTTCAATTGGAAGAGAATCTCTCTTATGAAGAACAACCAGTCTAGATTCTTGACCGTAGAGAGAAAGTGTTGATGAATAAGGTAATTCACTAGGTAATGGTTTTGTTGAGAAACCATATGGTTGAAGAGGCAATGTGGGAATCTAAAAATTCTATGAGGTACAAATTCCTTTGTTTATTTGATAAGTGAATAAAATTGTGAGGATGCAATTTCCAAAAAGGGTGGAAGGATCTAACATACCAAGTAAATGAATAATAAGATATTTTTATACTTATTAATATTTTTTAATTAAATATTAATTTTACTTTAAAAGGGTTGCTATGTTCGATAGCGTACCTGATACACAACAATGGGTTTCTTTGAAATCTTACATTGCACACTAATAATATAATTATATTATTTTAAATGGTAGTTAACTTATAGCTGTTGTATTGGTGAGAATGAACGAAACTAACTACAATATGATTATACATGTTTGTTAAATGTATTTACATTTATCCAATAAAAGTTAGCGGCTTAAAATGTGAATGAAACTAATTTTAAGTTTAATTTATATTAAAAGGTCGATTTATTGCCTGTTAAGGGAGAAACCTCATTAAATATAGTTTTTGTTACTTTAATACATTCTATATGACCAAATAAAATCCTTGTTTTGAATGGGGACATCAAAATTTACTTTGTGTACATTTTTGGAATTTTTCCGATAAAGTTCATTTTTTATTGAATATCGAAAAATAATGTATTTTAATTTGAAAGTTACTTTTAATCTAATTAATTTATACATCTAGATTATCTTTTTAATTGGTTTTAAAGTGAAATTAAAATATATTTTTACCATTTAATCAAATGTTGGTCAATGGAATTAATTTCACTTTGAAATTTGACATAAACAAATATCAATCTTTTGATAGTTATTTTTTCTACTAAACACGCTATTTGTTTTGATAACGGGAATTAATTTTAAAATTAATTAATGCCACTTCTAGGTTATTAATTTGTAAAAAAAAAGAAATCATTTTTTAATTCAGAATATCAAATATATCTTAGGCTGAATGTTTGGTATTTTTCTGAAAAACTACAATTTTTTATGAATAGTGAAACCACTTAGTGGTAGTTAAAAAAATGACTTTTTCATTTAAATGGAATTTTACCACTTCTGTGAATTGAATTTCAAAAATATTACATACATGGTTGTAATCAAAAAGTAAAATGTGGTTCATTAAGATGAAAATATTTTTTTTGTGAATAGTAACTTTTGACTTTTATTTGCCGCGGTTAAAGGTATATTGGGTAATTCAAGGTTAAAAGAATATTATAATAATTCAAAATTACCATAACACTTGTCCAAACCTTATTGGTTGAGTCATTAACGACAATGGCCATCTTTGGGTCGATTTTGGGACACCATTGAGCCACTTGGGTGTGATAATAACAATTCAGATTAATTAAATTAATGTAAAGGCCAAAATGACATAAACAAAACACTTTTAGTAATTAATTTTATATATAGTGTTATATAAGAAATAATTTTATCATAAATATTCATTGGAAATCTAAAAATATTTCCTATATCTTGGTATTTTTTTATAATTTTTATACAACAAATATATTAAATTATTTATGACACAATAATGATGCAGTATTTACTTCATTAATAAATGATTTAAATAAATAAGATTATAATGATTCAAATATTATCCAAAACATGTACAATTTTTATTGTCTGATTTCATTTAGACCATGAGTCATCTTATCTTCGACTATAATGTTTTTTGGACCTTTAGAAACCGAATATCATTCTATAATAAAATAATATTTTCACACTTTCCTAAAGAGCCCCTCCTCCCCCTTATTAAAGCATACCAATTATAACCAATTCCTCCCACCTCTCAAGAAATTTGGATCATCCAAACTCTGCCCAATTAATCTCCCTACATCCCTATCCTCTTATTAGAAGGCTTACCTTCGGCATAAGGCACTTCAAGAAGTCCTTTGGTTCAAACCAAAGGGAGTTACCCAAATTAAAGGTAACGATTTCTCTTAAATTGTTTTTTTATTTTACTTCTCCAACCCCTAAAATATTTTTATTCCATTATTTTGTAACAAAACAAGTATCCTAAATATACTAGGATTATTTTATTAGAAGTATTTTAACTACACTTATACACACCTTCATCTAATGGATGAAGAACATAATGTTTCTGTGGATGGAAATCTAATGCCTCACAAAATGTTGATTGTTAAAATATCTCCAACGGCCTCTTATGGTGGCCTTTATGATGGAACTGTACTTATATGTGATAGATATTATTTTAATGATTTCATTATGATTCTGTACTTCCCATTTATAGCACGCCTTTATGGTTTCCATAGTTGGTAAATACGATAACTCATTTGAGGAAGTGCGGACTACTTTCCCCTCAAAGTGATGTGACACATTAATGCATTATTTTGGATGTATAAAGGATAGATTTAAAGATATTATATATGATATTATACTTTTATTATAATATACCTATGTATCATTATTTTTAAATTCCATTAAAATAACAAATAGAAATGAAAGTAGCGTTCATGCGTACGGACGGCTTACCGTCTCCCTGAATAGTGCATTCCATTTCTTACCTCCATATGTAATGTACTATTATAAATACATCTATTTTCTGGATATATATGATATATGTGATATATAAATCCTGAATATCATTCTGGATATAATGAACCTTTGACCACATGAACAACATGTAATTTTAAGAAGTCCATTTTTGACTCAAGTACCAAATATCGACAAAAAGAACATTATTAACATAAATGGTTACATAATGTTTATAACATAGTTATAAGTGACATAAAAGGAATAATAAACTTGAAAAATGTTCTTAAGAAATTTGAAATTAACTTTAGTTTATTATTCCAGAGATTAAAGAACGATCGAGTCAAGTCGGACACAAGGTAAGGTACTTCATCTCAATCTCCTTTCATTGAGGCATATTTTCATTTATACACACCATTCTTTTATACAGTTTATAAACCCCTTTGACTGTTAATTTTATTCAAATGGAATATTTATCTACGGATCATTTTACTAAATGAAAAAAATAATGTTCATTTTAACGTAAGTGGTGACGAGGACTTTTTCGCCGCCACGAGTATTATTTGATCTTTGTCTTCCTCAACAAGCCGTAATGTTTTTAAAAGAAAATAAACACCATATAATCTTTTATGTATTTTGGTATTGAAAATGGTTTTGACAATGGATTTTTTATTTCAAAATATCTATGTGATATCTTGTGATTTAAATGTGGAAATTTTTTTATATCCTCTATTTTAGTTTTCATTTTTATGATTCTATAATGGTACTTGGACATTTGACGGGTGGTTACGGGATAAACGAAATGACGGGTGGTGTCGTGAATACCAGGACAGGTGGTGACATTATAATATAAAATGAATTGGGTATGGAATTTGGCCGTATGGCTATTCCATTTAGTGATATGTGTGGAAGTCGACCATATGTTTATTCCATTGATGTATGTTTAGGTCCCAAGTTACATTTATATGTTATGTGTTCTTGAATTGGGTTTTATGGTAGTATTTTGGTTACAAAAGGGTATGTAATGTTCTTTTATTCAGTGAAGAGTATTTATTACTTCATAAAGGTGAAAAGTATTACTTATGATAAAGTATTCATGGATTAATTTTTGTTTTGAAAAACTAACTGTTTTCCTTATTTGTGTATGTTTCCCTTTGGAATCAGGGATCACCTCATTGATTGAAGGATCAAACATTCAAATCGGTTTCAAAAGGGTTTGTTCGTAAAACCGGAAACATCCCATGATTCCATTTTCATTAGGACCTACTTTCCAAAGGTAGGGACTCATTAGTTGTGGAATGATGAGGCTTAATAATTTGCATTGGTCGAGAGGACGGGAGGTCGGACTCATCACACCTTTTTGAGGGGAATTATTGTCTACTCTGGGACTCTCTTTGTAGATGTAAGTTATGTTCGTGAATCCTTATTACATTACCAAGTATAAAATGAAATTTTCTTTAGTCTAACAATAAATGATTGATATGTTGGAAATTTAGAGAATCTTTTATATGTATTCGAGGTTCTACATCGATGAAGAATCATCTGTATTTTTTAGAGATTCTTAGTTGATGGTATCCTTAAAATACATAAAAGTATCTCTGAATTTCATACATAACAATCATTTATTGTCAGACTAATGAAAAACACATTTTATACTTGGTAGTGTAATAAGGATTCACAAACATAACTTAAATATATAAAGAGAGTCCCGAAGTAGACAATAATTCCCCTAAAAAAGGTGTGATGAGTCCAACCTCCCATCCTCTCGACCAATGAAAATTCCTAAGCCTCATCAGTCCACAACTAATGAGATCCTACCTTTGGAATGTAGGTCCAAATGAATATGGAATCATTGGATGTTTTCTATTCAATGAACAAACCCGTTAGAAACCGATTGGAATGTTTGAACCTTCAATCAATGAGGTCATCCCTGATTCAATAGGGAAACAAATAATGGTGAACCCAACGTGAATCCTTAACCAAGTTAAAATAATGATTTGCTTATTTTTTAGGCCCCTATTTAAAACTCAATGAGAGGGAAAAAAAACAATCATTGACGTATGTGCTCATCCTAAAGATGTAGTGGGTGAATTTATCTTGATTACGTATGTTACATCAAACATGCACTCTTTTTCAAGATTTTCTGCATTCAATGAAATGGTTGCTCTCAAGTTCACACCTATGAATACCACTTCTGTGAATACTGCTGCTGCAAATTCCACTGCTATTACTCATGATGGATCGTCAACCGCTCTGAGGATGACATCACCTACTCAGCGTCTTCAACGGTGGGTATCAAACGCGCTGGTTAAGGAGTACCATCAAAACTGTACTATTCCAACTCTAGAGGCTGCTCGACAAGCCCTCTACGTGAACAATTCACCCTAGTCATTCGGACAGCGAGGAACAGTGATCAATAAGTAGGAAGTTCTAACCACCGTCTCCAACCGTTTCGGGTCGTTATCCCCGGAACGCAATCACCATTCACTCCCATATTCTGGGGAGGTGAATGAGCAGGTCCCTCGGGGCCTTAATTCAAAGAGGCTGGAGTCATTCTTGAGGTCTCTTATCAACAATCGCAACCAGACTCATGCGGTAGTATTCCCTCAACATGATGAGGGTATCGACTCCAGGCATTCATCTCAGGTTCCTCAAACCTGAGCAAGCAAGACGAATTGCCCGAGGCGAAATCCGGTCAACAGTGAGTAGGTTCTCATCTCTACCATTTCTAGAGATGTCCACCAACCTAAATTGGTGGCAAGCAACGAGCGGGCACATACACCCACCCATTTTAATTCCGTTGTCCAGCAAACTCATCTGGCAGCATCACGCCAATCCTGCCAGGAAATTCCGGCAGAGTACTATAGGCAGGAACATACACCTGTTTATACATCATCAGCTAGTCAGCAAGCTCGTCTGACTACATATGCTGGAGCTCGTCAACCACGTTCAGCAAAGTGGAATCATCAGGCACATACACCTGCTAGTATTAATCAAGCCTACCAATAGTCTTGCTTGGTAGCACACGAAGAAGTCAGTTGGAAAGCTCCGGTGACAAACAGGAGGCAGACTCAACTCTCTGCCCCCACACTTGAGTACTGTCGAGATTCATTAATAGGAAAAGGGGAACAGGAGTAGGCACATAAACCTACTCCAATCATGGAATGGACGTATATCCCCATTCTGGAAGTTGATGTCACCAAGATTATTTTATCAATGGTGAAAGAGAAGAAGCAAATCCCTGCTCATATTCTAGATTCCTGCCAGGATATTATAACGGCTTCAGCAGCATCACAGGGAAAGAAATGCAAATCTATCCCTACTAGTGGAGTGACACATCAACAGTTCACTCTAGAATAGACACACACATCTGTTCCAGTCCAAGAGGGTTTTGGGGAATACTCCCCCATATCATATTGACAACCAAGTCTGGCACATACACCTGATTTGAGTGGAGATTGTCAGCCTAACCTGGCCATCTCTCCTGATCATAAACACACACCTGCTCAGAGCAGCCACTTTTGTCAACAAGTGGTTTCCAAGGAGAGTAAGAAGGCGTATAAGAAGAAGACCCATCCAGCACAGTCAAGAGATCAAGAGCCAATCTGTAACAAGGCCTTGCTCGATGCTGGAGTTCTTGAAGCCCTCAGACAGTTATCTGTTGAAATCCAAGATTCTACTCCCTCAGTTCCCAAAAGTGGGAACATTAATTATGAAGGTATTTAATAGACACTTCCTCATGAAGGCTTACTTCATGACAGTTTGGTTGATCTTGAAGTTTCATCTTCAGATGAGAGCCACAGGAACCCTCTGTGTGGTCAGAAGACCAAGGAGCAAGAGATCTCATCTTTTGTTGTAACCCACCATGGTGGTCCTCCCCATGATGATGAATTTCGCTGCGAAAGTCCTCTCCGTAGTAGTGATGCATATTTCCCGGAAAATTCTCCAATGGACAATGTAGTGGTGAGAAAGTCCTCTTATCTTAAGGTACTTCCAAATGCGAAACTAGTCATGTCTGATGCTTCATCGCTAGAAGGTGAAATACTTTCTCAATCAGAAGATATCCCAGGGTGTAGGTCATTCTCTGAACCACCCCTAAGTCCTGAATCTTCTAGTTTGATCAATGGTTTCTCTACGATTCTTGCTGAATCTGATGAAGCAACAAAGAAGCACCAGCTCTGGTCAAATCAGGTAGAATAATACTCATTGAATGATAAAGAGTAAATCCTGAACAAGAGAAAACAACTAGCGAAAGGTGAAGTGCCAGTCATGTTTTGGCCTCTAGCTGACTCTCAGTATGACATTCCAGAGATGTTGACGGAAGATGGAATTCATGATATTCGTCTCAACATATGGAAAACTCCTTGTCAGTTGAAAAATAAAGTATTATATTATGATGAATATGAAAATCATGTTATGATAATAGAAGGGTTACAACAACAAATGGACTTGGCATCTCTATCAGTGTCTCGATATCCAAAGGCTAAAAAGCAGTAGAAATCCATTCAACGTTCATGCCTTGGCGAAATAAGAAGATTGTGCCAGTTAATTTCCAATGACCCTTCTGGTATTCATGTCAGAGGATGGGGTGTTCATGGAGCACTATATTTCATTGTGCTCTCCAATCAGAAAAGCCCGCCTAAAATGATCTCATGAAATGTTATTTCCTAGCCGGCCATAGTTAATGGGTTTTTTTTTGTAATCAAAAGCTTTCCCAATAACATGCCTCAACTAGTTCTTCTCAAAATCAAGAATACAGAGAACAAGTTTTTCAATTACTCATGCATCAAGCAAACGAGAATATTGAACAGGCCTCTCATATGGAGAAAGCACATCATCAAGTGACAGAAGTGTTAGAAATCATCCAATAGTCTTTTTAACCGGGTGATAAAAGTGGATACAGGTTAATGCATCCAGCTAATTTCCAGACTAAATTCCGCAATATCCTGAGATCTTTTAAGAAAGTCTCATACATAACATGTCAAGAGCCACCCCAGCTTGCCAGACTGGGGACTCTTTTAATCCAACCCTCGGAATAAACAAATAGGATTTGAGGAGTTGATCAAATAGAGCAAGAACAGCCCCAGTCCACTAGATTCGGGACCTTTTCAAATCATCAATCCCCTCCTCAGATAAATTCAGTCTTTTCTCGATTGTGGAAGAAGCCTCAAGAGGAACGAAGAGCCAAATTATCAGGAGACTCTCTCCAAATTACGGTTCACTAATAAGTTCCTGAGGGATGGAATCAATGAAAGGGAATGTCTCATCAGAGACATGGAAGTAGACACTATCACATAAATGTGGATATAAGGGATGCGATTTGTTATGCATCAATCAATTTCATCAATGCTGTTGTTGCTAATCCACCAGATGAGGCTCACTCAGGGGACTCAGATGAAGAGGTTTCTGCTCAGGAAGTTGTATGCACAGACACAAATGAAGAAGGTGTGCATACAAAAAATCAAAGGTTTACCCATAATCTGGTTGTTCCTTCAAATAACCCACTTCCCCCTCTCCGAAAGTGATCAAACAAGGGGAATGGAAAGAATCAGGTTACATATCATTCCTCTGGAGAAGGCCAATCGCTCTCACTAGAGCAAAGATTTGTGCAACCGGAGGATGAAATGAAGGAATTGAGGAGGATGAATGAAGAACTACTTCAGGTTAGTCTTCCTCTTAAGTGTGCTGGTGTCAGTCAGCCAAGGTAGTTTGTTGCAGCTACTGAGATAGTTTAAGAATATCCTCCTTTATCAGTACACCCTCACAGGTTTAATCCAACAGGTCAAGTGCAACAACAACTGGAAGTGCTGCCATCAGTTGCAGTACCAGCTGACATACTTGTCTAGACTCCATTCATTGCACCTGCCCAAGTCCATGTTCAACCGGATGTTTCTCTAAATCTAATAACTACTATTGGGTCATTAACAGCTCAGTTAGAGACTAAGTAAGGGAAGCTTGCGCAGTTTCAACCAGAAAAGAGAGATTACCCTGAATTGGTAGATGCAATCCCTCCCCCATCAGGTTTTCGGAACCTTGTATTCCCTATTTTCAATGGATCAGGTGACCCTGAACTGTATTTGACACAATACGTTTCTTGTTGCGATCCTATGATGGGAACTTCGGAGCAGCAAGAAGCAGTGAAACTAAGATGCTTCGGGCGAACCTTGCAAGGACCAGCCTTTTTCTGGTACACAAGATTGAAATCCCAATCAATTACCAGATGGAAAGATCTCTGTCAAAGATTTCTTCTTCAATTCAGCTCAACTTTTCCAAAGACAACAGTTTTCAATCTTACAAACTCTAAGCAAAGGGAGAATGAAAGAGTCTCTGATTTCATTGCTCATTGGAATGGATTAACATACCCTGAGCTTAACACTCCCTCAAGGGGAACTGTTTCCAATCTGTTTGGAAAATCTACATGATGAATTATACACACCACTGATCCCTGTGAAATACACAGGAGGGTTTCGAGACCTTACTTCAATCGCTCAATAGATTGAAGATTATCTTATACAGACTAAGGCTAAATCTCGTGTAATTCCATCATCTTGAGGAAGGAGAATGGGTAGAGCAGAGACTACTATAGTTATGCTTTTTCAAGCACTTGTACCTGCTTCTACTTCAAAACCTTCATCTTCTTGAAGGGATCCACCTCTTGAGCACCAAAAACATTGGCCGTTTCATCAAGACGATCAAAGAGATCAAAGGCGAAAAAAATTTGAGGATCTAAAAATCAAAACATACTCATTCCGAAATGAACATGTTCCTGGTTTCTTCATTTTGGCTCTGGAAAATAATTTGGTTCAGTTGCGAAGGCCCAAAAGGACAAACAATGAAGGAGATAAAGACCATCCCAATTATTGCATCTTTCATAAAATGTTAAGGCATCCCATCGAGGAGTGTTTTGTCTTCAATGACCTCCTACAAAATATGGTCGATTCAGGACAAGTCAAACTGAAAGGGTCTTCAGCCCAGGTAGCATGTGTTACTACTACAGTTCCAGAGGAGGAAGTCGAGTGGCAAGAAGTCAAAATAAAAAATGCACAAAAATATGATGATTGGATGGTCAGAAAGATGATCAATCGAACTCATTCTATTTTGCCAATACAATTGAGGAAACCAATTGTAACTTCTACCATGAATGCCGTAGCAAAACCCTCTTCATCAGAGGGAAATTTCTCAAAGAAACGGCATGATTCAAAGAAAGAAAAAGATTCAGAAGAAGATGAGTACGTGTCAAATGCTATGTTGTCTTTGACCCTGGAAGACTTCATTCCATCTACTTCAAATCAACAAGCACCGCCCCACCAAATGGCACAGCCTAAACTGCCTAATCAGGAAGAGTCTTCATCGAATGAAGAGTTGATTTTCGATTCTATTAATATGATTCAATTAACAGATCCATATGCCAGTCGCAGTTTCAATTTCGATGATCCTGAATTCTCTGTATCAAACAGAGGAATCAGAGGAAGTTACAGAGGCTTAGGATAAAGGGGAATATGTGGAACTTTCAGAAGCCCCTATTCCAATTCTACCCCTGTTAGAACTGTGTATGCAGCAGAAACTCATGGTAGAGTCCTTCCGCGAGCTCAGCAAGGATAAATAAGGTCTTCTACCAATAACAAATTCAGTCCTGGAATAGTTATTTTGGAAGACCGGTTGAAGGTTCCATCTTCTACCTCTCAGCAAGTAAATGGATCTAATCTATCTAATCTTCCAAATCCAGGAGTATTACCAACTCCTATCTCGGTAAAAGATGCATCAACTTCCAAAGCATCTGCTTCCAAGGCACCTGTAAACCATATATTCTTGTTGGAAAACGCATACCTCGGGATCAAAAGTATGATGTATTGAAACACTTGGCCCAAGTACCAGCCAAGTTATCAATTCTGGATGCTTTGAATCTGTCAAAAGATCTTTGGGAGGCACTCCTCGAGGCTTTGTCAAGTCCTCAAGAGTTTCAAACTGAAGTTGATGAAGCTAAAGTCTATCATATAGAGATTAATCCTACAGAAAGCCATACAATAATATCTTTTACTGATGAAGATGAAGATGATGTTGTGTAGGGGGGTATTAGACCTTTGTACTTATCTGGACTGGTCAATGGTGTAGACGTCCGAAGAGCATTCATTGACAATGGTTCAGGAGTCAACCTCATGACCATTCGTACACTTTGTCGATTGGGCCTCACGGAATCTGATTTATCTCCTTCTACCATGATGTTACAAGGATATGATAAAAATGAACAAGAACCACTGGGCGAAGTGGCACTCAGAACTCAGTTTGGAGATCGTGTATCCAATTCATATTTCATGGTTGTTGATCAAGACTCAGCTTTCAACATCTTGCTTGGAATACCCTGGCTACATCAACATGCGGCTATCCCTTAGTCATACCATCAATGTCTCAAATTTTGTTTCAATGGTCAAGTTGGGAAATTATATGGTGATAAGGCCTCGTTCAAGACATGTGAGTCTCAATACATTGAGACGGAATTCTATCACATGAATGAAAAGAATAAATCCACATCAAAGGATATTACCAAAGTTAATGATCCATATGGTTTGGAGAAGATTCCATTTAATCCATTTGTGCATGTGAGTACAGATTATGTATTTCATATCAGTCAAATTGACAAGATAGACCCAAATCAAAATACTCTTATGGAATGATCCATAATGTCAATTACGGCAATCGAGCCAGACAATATGAGAGAAATTGGTGATCCTCCAGAAAATGATGAAAGCCCAAATGGTGATGTCTACATTTCATCTACTGAAATCCAATATGTGTATACATCTCCAATCAGGCTAGAAGAATTTATAGCAACATCGAAGGTGAACAATGATGTCGATTCCCAATCCATCATCTCCTCTTTATTACCCAAAGAAGACCCTTCATCATCAATCGGGCTGGAAATGGAAGCTTCTTCTTCAAGATGTTCAAATTTTGACTTCTGTTTTGATCATAAAAATTATACTTCAGTATCTTCTATGCAAGTAGAAACTAAAGAAATAAATGATTTTGAAGAAGAAGAGGAAGATCTCAGATATTCTCCTCCAGCATTTGAAGAGGGTATCTCTACCACCATGGATGAACTCCGAGAAATAAATCTGGGTACAAAAGAAGATCCACACCCCACTTTAATGAGTATGGCCATTACTATTGAAGAACAAGAGATGTATAATTCCTTTTTAAATAAAAATAGAGACATATTTACTTGGAACTATATAGAAATGCCCGGGATTAATCCTAATGTTGCTACTCATCATTTGGGTTTACCAGAAGAACATCGAGGATTTATGCAAGCCGCGAGAAGAACACACCCAACTTATACTTCCAAAATTGAAGCTAAAGTGGATAAGCTTATCAATGCTAACATCGTCAGAGAAGTTAAATATCCCAAGTGGTTGGATAATATTGTTCCTGTAAATAAGAAGAATGGACAAAATAGAGTTTTCATTGATTTTAGAGACCTTAATCAGCATTGTCCTAATGATGATTTCCTAGTTCCGATTAAAGAACTTTTAATTGATGAAAAAGCTGGATATGAAGCACTTTCCTTCATGGATGGATATTCTGGATATAATCAGAACCGAATGGACCCAAAATACAAGTAATACACAGCCTTCAGAGCCCCTCAGGGTATATTTTGCTTCTAGGTAATGCCCTTTGGCTTAAAGAATGCAGGTTCATCATATCAGCGTTCCATGCATCATATCTTCAAAACCATTCTAGGGAAGTTTGTTTAATGATATGTAGATGATTTTGTGGTTAAATCCAAACAACGTTCTAATCACTTGGCTGATTTGGAAGTCATATTCCTCAAGCTTCAACAACATAATTTGAAGATGAACCCCTTAAAATGTGCTTTTGGGGTAACCTCAGGAAAATTTCTAGGTTTTGTTGTACGCCATCGTGGTATTCAAGTAGATCCTGAGAAGACAAATTAATTCCTTGGTATGTCACCTCCTCGAAATTTGAAAGAATTAAGAGGAATTTAAGGATACTTAGCCAATATTTGGCATTTCATCGACTATTTGGCAGGCAAAAGTTTACCCTTGACCAAATTGAGGATGAAGGGAGTCACTTACCAGTGGATTGAAGAATGTTAAGAAGAATTTGATATTCTCAAGAAATACCTCTTGAGTCTGCCGGTACTCATGCCACCTATTGAAGGAAGACCAATTATTCTCTACGTAACAGCTCTAAAGTGATCATTGGGTACCTTTCTTGCTCAGAAGAATGATGTTGGGAATGAAAATAGCCTCTATTACCTCAGTTGGAATATGCTTGAAGCAGAAACCCAGTATTCAAGTATTGAAAATTGCTTCCTGGAATTAATCATTGCAGTGAAGAAGTTGAGACACTACATGCAACATCACGAGGTCCAATTGGTATCTCGCAATAACCTGCTCAAATTCATCCTTAGTCATCCAATGCTTACAGGATGACTGGCAATGTGGGCAGTTATTTTGCAGCAATTCGACATTCAGTATGTGTCTCAAAAGTAAATAAAGGTCCAAGCTCTGGCAGATTTCCTGGCTGAACACCCTTTAGTGGAAGACATATCTTCAGATATTGAACTCCCTGATGAGGATGTCTCCTTTATTCAATAAATTCCTCATACATGGGAAATGTATTTTGATGGTGCTTCTAGAAGTCTAACAAAGAGGAAAATGGAAAATCCTAAATTCAACAAAGTTGGCGTAGGAATTGTGCTCATTTCTCCAGAAAAGGCATTGTTACCTTATTCCTTCTTATTGTGGGAAGGTGGTACCAATAATGAAGCAGAATACCAAGCTCTCATCGCAGGCTTGGAATTGGCGGTTCAAGCACAAGTGAATCACTTAAAGGTGAAGGGTGATTCAGACCTGGTAATCAAGCAAGTCAATGGGGATTATTAAATCAGAAAATAAGAAATAATCCATTTATATGATTACGTCATAGAGTTAATGGCAGAATTCCCTTCAGAACCGACCTTTTCTTATATCCCGTGATCACAAAATTATCAAGCTTATGCACTGGCTAATATAGCCACAGCTCAGGCATATCCAAATCGGGACAAGACACCCATCAGTATTTCCCACCGTCATGCAATTTCAAATTATGTTCAAATAAGAACAGAGGAAATTAATGAAATTAGTCCCATTCCTGAACCGTATGGTCATACTATAGGATGGATGTCCCCTATCAGGGAATACCATCAAAATGGAACACTTCCACCTGATAGAGCTGGGAAAGAACAAATCCGGCGACATGTGGTCAATTTTACTCTTTATGATATCCCAGATCACATAGAGAAAATTCTCTACAAATGTGGTTTTGATGGAGTTCTCTTCAGATGCATTGATGGTGAAGAGACAATGGCTGTCATGAAAGAAGTGCATGCATGAATCTCTGGTGCCCACCAAACTGGACCTAGACTGTCTGATCAGATTCGAAGGCTTAGATACTCTTGGCCTTCAATGATACAAGATTGTGTTGATTTCACAAGGAAGTGTCATTCATGCCATGTACATGCCAACTTCATTCATCAACCTCCAGAGTTTCTTCATACAGCTAAATACTCGTGGCCATTTTCCACATGGGGAATGGATGTGGTGGGACCTTACCCTTCAGCTACAGCTAAGCAGTTTAAGTATATTCTTACTACTAATGATTTCTTTTCCAAATGTGGAGAGGAAATACCTCTCAGGGAATTCAGTTCTAAATGCATTGTTAGCTTCATCAAGTCTAACATCATTACCAGATTTGGTGTCCCTCATACCATATTGATGGAAAATGGCACCAACTTCTATTCATCTGCGATAAAGAAATTGTATCAAGAATACAACATCAAATCTAACCATTCATATCGTCATCATCCAACGGCCAATGGCCAGATAGAATCCGTCAATAAGACTCTGTCAAATATACTGAAAAAGTTGGTGGATACATATAAGAAATCATGGCCTGATAAACTCTTTCATGCTTTATGGGCTTATCAGACTACCACCCGCACTACAACGCAGTCAACTCCATATTCTTGGGTATATGGAACAGAAGCAATGTTTCCAGTTGAAGTTCAACTACCCTCACTCAGAGTTTCCATTTGTGATCAATCATCTACAGATGAAAAATCTCAAAAGTGATTGAATGAATTGGAACAGTTATATGAGAAAAGATTGTGCACTTTTCACCACTTGGAATTCTATCAAAATCGAATAGCATGAGCTTTTAACAAAAAAGTTTGTCTTCATTCATTCACTCAGGGAGAATTGGTATTAGTTCTTGGAACTCCAATGATACCAGGAAAAAAACCTCCCAAGCATGATCCAAAATGGGAAGTACCTTACTCAATACATAGGGTATACTCCAATGGAGCTTATTCATTAATCTCGATGGATGGAGAACTCATCACTACTCCAACCAATGCCAGATTTTTTAAGAAGTATTTTTTTTAAACACAAATCATTGGTCCGGTATGACCTTAAACTGCACCAACGTCCAGCAAGACGTTAAACTGCATCATCAACGGTCCTTGCATATGACCCTAAACTATTTGCAAGTCCCTTACATCCAGCAAGATGTTATTGTGCATCATCTAGGGTCCATACATATGACCTTAAAAAATTTGAATTAATTTCATCCCACACGACGTTAAACAGTGGGAAAAAATTCCCAAATTTTTCCTCACTCCGTGACATTAAACAGCACAGTCCCCCTTCCATCCAGTCTGATGTTTAACTGCACCATCCACAGTAAATGCATATGACCTTAAACTATTCGCACTTTCGTCCAACATGATGCTAAACTGTATCATCCTTTTGTTCATCCAACATGACGTTAAACTGTGAAAAAGTCCCGAATACATCCAACATGACGTTAAATGGTGTACTGTTTTGTCCTTACTACATGACATTAAACTGCACAATCCTCTTTTTTCTCCAACATGACATTAAACTGTGCATCGTTAGGGTTGTTGCTACCTCTTGTTTCTCACACCGATTATGACTCACGTGATCTTATAGAAAACATCAACCATAACTCTATCTATGGGCTACTAAACATGTGTATGTCCAAACACTATATTTTAGATCTTTGCCCCCAAGAACAACTTGATCACTAATTCATTCTTTAATTGAACTACGCAGACTTTGATCCTTGCCTTCCAGGCTGGGTAGGTAGGCAACCTCCCAAGGTTCAAGCCCAAAATCAATCTCTTCACGTCAGGTTCACCATTTTTTCTTTCCCTCTGGAATCGGGGATGAACTTGTTGATTGAAGGTTCAAACATTCCAATCGGTTTCTAATGGGTTTGTTCATAGAACTGGAAACATCCAATGACCCCATATTCATTTGGACCTACTTTCCCAAGGTAGGCGCTCATTAGTTGTGGACTGATGAGGCTTAGGAATTTGCATTGGTTGAGAGGATGGGAGGTCTGTCTCATCACACCTTTTTTAGGGGAATTATTTTCTACTCCGGGACTCTCTTTATAGATTTAAGTTATGTTCGTGAATCCTTATTACATTACCAAGTATAAAATGAGATTTTATTTAGTCTGACAACTAATGATTGATATGTAGAAAATTCAGAAAATCCTTTATATGTATTCGAGGTTCTTAATCAATGAAGAATCATCTGTATTTGTTAGAGATTCTTAGTTGATGGTATCCTTAAAATACATAAAATTATCTTGGTCATTATGATGACCATACTAGTTTTAAAACCACTCAGTGGGGCACATGAAGTGTATTTTCATTCAGGTGGACATGGATTATTTCAGAGTTGGGATTGTACCCTCTGATGGGCTACCTACGTATCCTTTGTTCTGGAAAAAGGAATCAGAACCCATGTAGTTCGAGTAAGGGAGTATGATGCTTATGATTTATGGCTCAACGAAATATTTCATAATTACTTTTACACTCTAAGCTCATGTGAGTCATTCTCGGTGTGAGAAAAAAGAGGTATTGGTAAAACCAGAAAATTGTGCCATGAAAGATGCAATCATAAAAAATGATGTGGGGACTATGTATGTATGACTTCCCAAAATAGATGATGATTAATATTTACTTTAGGGAAGAAATCCAGGAACAGGGTCTATAAAGGTGTATATATATATTATGGAGATTTTGATACACTAATCTTGGGACTTACTCCTATGGAAGATGCCCAAGTTAGGAGGGGACTTATGATTGGGTTTTATTCCTAAGAAGGAAGCCCAGATCAAAAGGAAATTAAGAATGGGACTTACTCCTGAGAAGGAGGCCAAGGTTAAGGTAATTATGGTTGGGGCTTATTCCTGAGGAGGATTCCCAATTTTGAGACTTTATGACTAGGGCATCTTCTTTAGGAGTAAGTCCCAAGTCCCCTAATCTGGGCATCCTGCTTAGGAGTAAGCCCCAGTATTACAGTCTCAAATATGGGAATCATCCTCCATAGTATTCCCCAACCATTATTCCCTTAACCTTGGCCTCCTTTTCAAGAGTAAGACCCATTATTAATTTCCTTTTGATCTGGGATTCCTTCTCAAGAATAAAACCCAACCAAAAGTCCCCACCTAACTTGGGCATCTTCCATAGGAGTAAGTCCCAAGATTAGAGTATCCAAATATCCATAAAGTACATATAACATTATAGACCATGTTCCTGGATTTCTTCCCTGAAGTTAGTCTTAATCATCATCTATTTTTGGCAGTCATACATAGATAAGCCCCACATGATTTCTTATGATTGTATCTTTCATGGCACAATTGTATGGTTTTACAGATACCTCTTGTTTCTCACACCGAGCATGACTCACATGAGCATAGAGTGTAAAATTAATTATGACATATTTCTTTGATCCATCAATCATAAACATCATACTCCCTTACTCAAACTACGAGGGTTCAGATTCCTTTTTTCCAAAAAAAAGGATACGTAGGAAGCAAATCAGCGGGTAGGATCCGAACTCTGAAAAAATCCATGTCCTCCTGAATGACAATAAACATCAAGTTCCCCACTGATTGTCCTTAAAACCAGTATGGCCATCATAATGAATAAGAGACTTTTATGTATTTTAAGGATACCATCAACTAAGAATCTCTAAAAAATACATATGATTCTTCATCGATGAAGACCTCGAATACATATAAATGATTCTCTGAATTTCCAACATATCAATCATTGATTTTCAGACTAAAGAAAATCTTATTTTATACTTGTTAATGTAATAAGGATTCACGAACATAACTTAAATCTATAAAGAGAGTCCCGGAGTTGACAATAATTCCCCTCAAAAAGGTGTGATGAGTCCGACCTCCCATCCTCTCAACCAATGAAAATACATAAGCCTCATCAGTCCATAACTAATGAGCGCCTAACTTTGGAAAGTAGGTCCAAATGAATATGGAATCATTGGATGTTTCCAGTTCTACAAAAAAACCCATTAGAAACAGATTGAAATGCTTGAACCTTCAATCAACGAGGTCATCCCTGATTCTAGAGGGAAACAGTGTATCCCTTACTGAGCTTTTTATGCTCATCCCAAGTTTTTGAAATGTTTTTCACCAGGCATAAAGTGGAATAGGGTCAAGGATGGGATCAAGGAAAAGTCATAATCCTTTAACCATGGAATTAGACATGACTCTTTTTTTTAAGAGTTTCTATTTTTTGAAAAAAAATGGAAACTGAGTAGGAGTGTTTAGTTTATATTTTAGAGATGTAATGTAATAGTTATGGCATAATTCTCTAAAACAATAAACCCGAAATGATATTCAATGTGAATTATTCATTTAAATCAATATTATGTAAGGTTTATGGTCAGGTCCTTATAGATATTTTCCTAGCCACTCGTCTATTTTCTTTGACTTCGTAGGGTCCACATATATCCCTTTGATATTGATAACATGCCCCAATAATGATACTTTCTCCATCTATAACTCAATTTTACATTACATTTCATATATATTCTCCCTTTGTAATCTCTTCATCACAATATTCAAATGCTCCTCATGTTCCTCCTTTCTCTCAGAGTATATCAGAATATCTTCAATAAATACTACCATAAATTTGTTGAGGTAATATCTAAAGAATCTATTCATTAAAACAATGAAAATTGTTGTATCATTAGTGAGTCTAAAGTGGATCACAATGAGATCATTGTTTTCATACCTCATTTGAAGGGATGTCTTAGGATTTTTATCTTTCCTAACCATTAATTGGTGATATCCCGACCAAATGTCCACCTTAGAGAAATAACTTGCCCCACAGAGTTGATCGAACAATCCATCGATATATGGGAAATAATATTTTTTTTATCATGATTTTAATGAGCTCACAATAATCAATGCAGAGGTGATTTGGTCCATAATTCTTCCTAAAAAAGATTATTGGTGAACCCCATAGTGAAGAAATAGGGCATATAAAACCCATATCCAAATTTACATGTAACTACTTCTTCAGCTCTTCCTACTCTACAGTGGCCATTCTATAGTTTATCATTGATATATGTAGAGATCCTTAAATAAGATTAATTGAGATCTCAACCTCTTGATTAGAATTAGGACTAGGAAATTTTTCTGGGAATACATCAGTCTAATCCTTTACAATAGGTATGTCTTCGAGAAAAATTGTATCCTTGGTCTCAATCAGTTGAACAAGATATGTTTTCTCATAAGGCAACAACATCTACACATGAGAGGTTGATTATGAAGGAGATCCATCTTTCTCCATACAGTTGTACGGGATTGGAGAAAGCTCTAGGATTTTAAGAGTGATCTCCCTTTCATGATAGTTGATGCTAGATTTATATATAGATATCCAATCGATGCCCAAAATTGCATCAAACTCTAAAAAAGGGAGAATGACAATATTTTTGAGGAGTTTTCGTCAACAGAAATATATCGGGGAGGAGTTATAAACCTTGAATGAAATAATTTCTCCATTTTCTACTATCATAGATAACTCAGCCTCTATATTTTGGTGTGGTTTTTGAATAGTTATAATAATCATGAATGAAAGGAATGAATGTTTAGAACTAGAATCAAATAGTACATTTGATAGTACTTAATGAATAACGAGCGTACCTATCACCACTTCATTTTCTAGGTCCACCTCAGCAGAAGTGATGGCCTAAGGCCTTCCCTATTTCCTTGGAGGTTATTGTTGATTTCCTCTTACAAACCATGGATTATGTAAAGAGTTCTAATATTTATTTTGTTCCTTGTAGTTGAAACACTACACTACTGGGGGAGTGTTGATATGAACCTTTCTTTCTTCTTCCATATTAGTGGAATTCTTTATACCCCTTCAGTAGTTCTTATCCAGATGTCCCATTATTCCACATTTAAAAAAATTCTGGGTTCCCTTTAGGTAGTTACCCGGATGCTTCTTCCCCCAATTTTTACCCATGGTATGTTCATTCTTCCTTCCATCATGGGATTTATCTACTGATCCACCCTTATTAGACTCTATTTTCTGCTCTCTCTTTTTCAATCGGCCAATGAGACCACAATGAGTCTCTGATCTCCATTTCATCATTGAGGTCAAAACAAACAATATAATAACAACTATGTAATTATTGAATCACCAATGCTTTTTTTAGCCTTGGATTTATTCCATTAAATAAGCGATACACATTTATTTTCTTGTTCATGAAACAAGATGAAATAATATCTTGCAATCCTTGTAATGTTTTCTTAATACGCCCCAATTGACTAATATTTCTTCTTCTTGTGTATTAGGAACTATCTTTATATATTAAGATTGAGGGTTTAGGGAAAATGTTTATCGAAAAATAAATTCATGAATTCCTCTCAATCCATGGAATCAATTTCTTCTTTGGACAACATATTTTTTATCAGATTCCACCACTTATCAGCTTCCCCATCAAAATGATAGACCTCCATCACATGTTTCTCTTCTTCTAAGTACTGGATGATAGATAAAAAACATTAAATGGAGTTAATCCATTATTCTATGAGGAGGGGATCAGAAAATCCACTAAACATGGGAGGCCTTTTCTATATGAATGATTCAATGGTAACTTTCTACTTCTTAGGAGAAGGAGGGAATTCGAAACAATTCAAGTGATTATTCATAACTTGAGCTAGATGAGAAAGCACAATCATAATGTTTTAAGCACCCATTACCATCATATTGGTCATTTCATTAGAAAAATCATCACATTTCCCATCACATTGTTTGTTGGAATGTGTTCTTTTATTTTACACCATTAACATGGAAAAAGAAATTAAAATTATGGGGTTTGAATACATATATAATAAGAAAAAAAGATCCTTTAAACATAAAAGGATAAACACTTAAAGGAAATCTATATCCTAACTTTTGTTTCTCTTGGTTGCAATCGAGGTTATCCAATATCTGTTTTCTAACATATATTTTCTCATGGGCATTTCCCCCTTTAATAATGGTTCATATTGAGATTATGCATTTACCAAAGCATATCCTTCGAGATGTGTCAAGCCAGGTGTGTAGTAAGGACAATTATTGTGTACCAGGTTACCCCGAGTCAGGACCAAAACACCATGTCAGAGTTGTTACTCTTAGGCAGATCTATACTAGAACCATAGCCACTTGTAGTATCTAGATAGGTATGTATTTTCTTGATAAACCACTTTCTCTATACTAAAAAAAATTTAGGGATATTTTCTTATACTTAGTCTTATCCCTAAGTTTCACACTAAAGTTATCTTTTCCCAGTATCCAAAAATAGATAGACATACCTTTGATACCAACTATATCGACCCTATACTTTAACACATATCATTACATGATTTTATTCATAATTAAACATCATATTACAAGCTAACGATCATAAATTCTAGTGTCTTAGAGGATTAGGTACATAACTAAACATCATAAAAATATTTTTTATTTAATCTCCACATTGATATCAAAACTTACTTTATGATCAAGCATCTTAATAGGATAACCTTGGGGTAATATGAACAAACAAATGAGCTAAAAATACCAATAAGGGAATAAGCATAAGAATAAATCTGAGCACATGGGTTAGAAGGCATTACATAATGATATTAAATTGTATGGAACATGATAGAATGAATCATAACATATAAAACATGGGATCATATAGTCATAGAATTATATTATTGTAAAGGATAAAATAAAACATGACTTTATCATGAGTTAAGGCTCATTGCACATTGAAGAGCATGAGTCCAGTCTAACCACCAAAACCATTGTACATGGATCGCGAGTCAAGGATAACCACCAAGACTGTTACACATAACATCTCATGAGACAAAACATATTAAATAAATTGGAAAACTATATGGTTACATCCATCCTAAAATATTCATGAATATGTGTGCCACATGATTAATCATACATAAAGAATCAAATTTAACATAATGTTTACCCTTAGAAAGAAATGGGTATCATATTCATGTTATAAAGCATTAAAAATGAGACTATCATAAAAGTGTCCATGAAAGAATGGATGTAGAACATACAAGGAAATTAATATGGTAAAATAGGCTTATAATATTATAATTTATTTCAAACTGAATTGATAACATATAAAATGAGTATTTAGGAATCGTTAGATTTAAAACATTTTATTGTGGTTTATGGAAAATATTAAATAGTTTTTAAAATGGAATATAAATAATATTTTCTATAAAACAAGAAGTGAACCAAGAATACTTTCATTAGAAAAATAATTGATTTTATACAAGATATGGTGGCTCGAATAGGCTATATAGTTCAATTTTAAATGGTTAAGAATTTAGAAAGTTCCCTTAAATCGAGCTTGCTTGTCCGGAAGAATTGTGTAGGGAATATTTTAAAAACATGAATATCCCCAAATTAGACGGTAGAATAGATCATGATCAATGAATTCAGTATATATAAACAACATTTATAAAATTCCAATTAAAATAATAGATAACTTAATTAGGGTAAAAAGAGAGAAAGAATAACCTAGAGGAATAATGGATGTTCGGGTAGAATCCCTCACCTTAAGTCTGAAGGTATCATTCACTTGATATTAATCTCCTCAATAATCATATTATATTCACTAATTAAAAACTATAGAACCTATTCTATTTAAATTTGATTTATTATAACCTATTATGTTCATTTATTTCTTTTTTGATAGGCTAAGATATTCAATTTCATTTCTTAGGAGTGTTGATCTCCCTTTGTTCTTGTGATTGGTTAACTTATATAAATGTATGAAGGGTTGTGTTAAGTAGGGTTAATTGTTCAAAATAAAAATTTTATGTTATTAATAATCTTAAATTTTTTAATTTATATTATATCATGAGGATGAAACATTATATAAATATATATTGATAATTGTTTGGGATTATTTTAGCAGTTTTTGATCATAACAAATTCATTTTGAGTAATAAATTAATATCATGAGTAAAGAATGATTCCCTAACCTCAAATAATATATAATAAAATTATTATAATCTATTTCAACCAAAAAATTGTCTCATCACTAGACCTTTAATAAGGTAAATGAAATTGAATACTTCATTACCCTTGAATGAGATAAATAAACACATCTTGGACGATTCATTCATTTTTAGTATAAAAGGAGGGGGAATGAGAGATTATTATCAATTAATACATTATCATAAAAAAATTATAGTATATTTATGGTAATGGAGTTATCATACCATTTGGATAATTGGAGTTGAGGATAGAAAAATAAAATAAAATAACATGAAAATAAAATAAAAGAAATGGAAAGAGGAATTTACTACTTTAATTTATCCTCCTTGAGAGCCTCCTTAGGGAAGAGGTTTTTGATTTTTGATGAGACCAAACTCTCTTGGATTTGGGGAAACGTTTGAGTAGAGTATTGGACAGAATATAGAAAAGTCTCAAATCTTGAGAGGTGTGAGGAGAAGAGGTTGAGAGGGGTGGTGTTTATAGAGGATGAGGGGGTGTTTTCTCATTATTTTAGTGACATTTTTATTATTTTTCCCTAGATTATAAATAGTGATAATTACTATGACTAAATATAGTAATGTGTGCATGTGAATTTTAAAAAATGTTCACTTACATTATCCACGACTCAATCATGACTCAAATTTTTATTTAATTATATATAATGTGAATTATCATATTTCACTATTCACGAAAAATTAAAGTATTTTAGAAAATTCCTAACCATTTATCATTGTTTAAAATTCAAAAATGAAATACCTTTTAAAAAAATAATTTTTATAAATATGAGAAATTTAAATTTTAATTAAAATCTTAATTTACTTGAAAATTACAAATTTTAAAATTAAAACTCCATTTCTAACACATTGAAAAATTAATTAAGGTCTCATAAAATTGTCTTAAAATCATAAGACATTAATATATTATTTCATGAATATTATTTATGAAAATAAAATTTCTTTTAATTTGTTAAATTAAACATAAAATATTAATTAAATATACATGAATTAAAAAAAGGCCAATACTTAATTAATAATTTTTAAAATATTTTTTAACATATACTATGATATAATTCTATCATTTTGATACTTATAAGATGGATAAATTTTATTTATAATTTCATTGGTGAGGTTACTATTACATTTTCCAATTTACTATTCATAAGGGTTATATTACTATTCCAATGCTCAAGTTAATATTTTATTAGTATGTGTTCCTTAACTTCTAGAGATACCATTTATTTCACTCATTATTAATTTTTAATGTTTTTATTATGTTATATATGTAATATTATGTTATTATAATATACTAAATTATTATAATAAAAGAATTCCATTAATAAAACATTGGATCGTTACAAAATTAATTTTTGGATATTAATTTCGTGGAATAAAAGATCAAAGAAAAACCGAAGAATAGAATTGTGCTTATAAAATATAAATGTATCAAGAATATATATTTACTTATATTCTTGGAGAGTAAATAAATTATACATATTTTGTAGAAGGTTCTTGAAATAGAAATTTTAGCATAGTTACTTCATTTCTGATGAACTGGTGGTCTCTTTGATCATCACCAATTTATGTCTTTGATCCCCTCAGTATAATACTGATCAATAACATTCTTTTGATCAATGTACTCAATCACTCCTTATGATTATTTATTTTTTTAATCAATTTTCATATCTTCACCTGTAACTAATTTATTTCAACTTAGAATCCTTGTTATATGTTATTCTATAAAAAATTACTTCGGATTTTATATTAAGAAGAAGTTATTTTGTTAAATCATTCACAATATTTGTTTTCAACTATGGTATTTCCAAATTTAAACCCCTTTATTAGCAAGATCATGTTTAAATTATGATGATGCAATTAATTTAAGACCAGGAGAATGTAACACCCTGAAATTATAAGTGAATAAAATTTTATTTAATAGAATATATGACAATAAACACAAAGAGTAGAAGGGGATATAACATCCTAATACCATAAGATATATTTACTATTTTAAATAAAAACGTTCTATAACTTGAAATGCATGCTACACTAATTTTAGCTTATGTTAAATGAAACATTGAATTTCTTTAATTACATGCACAACACACAAAACCATGTTTTACCAAAAACTATTTAAAATCAAAATTATCCCAAAGAAATTTAATTTTTTATGAATATGATTAAATAAATTATTAAATTATGGTTGAATTCATTGGTTACCAATTAATTGGAAATGAAAATAATAACCAATTTAATATAAAATAAATGTTTTTATAAAAAACTATTTATATGCACCCTAAGGTTATTTTCCATAATTATTTAAATAAATTACTATTATTGGATGATATCAATGAAATTATTTTATTTAATAACTTTTTTAAAAAAATAATAAAAATTATTTTGTAGGCATAAGATAAGAACTGATCAAATTTTACGTGTTAAAATTTATATTTTTCTAAAAGGAATTTTTTCCAACTTATAATGGTTCACTTATTTTAAAACTAAAATTTGAAACTTTTATAATTTTTATTCAAAAAAATAAAATTAATTTTGGAAATTATAATTTTAAAATTATCATAGCATTAATTTTTGGAATTTTTCTAAGTAGTTTCATTTTTTAGTGATTAGTGAAAAATATTGAATTTAATTGAAAAATAGATTTTTGTCTAAACATTTTATAGTGTTAAATTTTATTTAAAATTGTTTTTGATATTAAATTAGATAAACTATATAACTATTAATCCAATTCAGGTCTTCGTAATTACATTCATAGTGAATGTTGATATAAAAACATTTGTAATGTTGGATATTTTCACTTTCAAAATTGCTTTGTCGTCACGTTTGTGGGATAAAATTTAAAGTAAATTCTAGCACATCTTTAAAATGAATTCTGAAAAATGGATTTCATATTTGGAAACATCCTAATTTATAATTTAAAAAAATTCCAACATAATTTTTTTACCAAAGTGATTATAAAAAATAATGAACGTTAATGTCAATCATCAAGGTAAAAATTAATTTACATAGTGGTTAATTTAAAAGATATGATGAAACCCAACACTTATCCAAAACCCAATGTATGATTGTATTTCAACTGTAACCCCTATTGGATCAAAAATGGTTAATTATTGTATCCACATTATGTAAGGGAAACCTCTCAATAGTGTGTAATATTTGGTATTTACAAGAATACCACTCCTATAATATAAAATTGAACTCGCTCCCTTCATTTATTAACACCTATAAATCAATTTTATATTATTTAAACAGTGCCCAATTAACATTAAAACTTCCCTCCCTTCCTCCTAGAAGCCTTAAATTGGGCATAAATCCTACCAAGAATGTAAATTTGTTGAAACCAAAATGAGATACCTGAAAAAAAAGGTAATGTTCATCAATAAATGTTTTTATCCTACATATACCTAAAAACCCATATATTATTATCATATCATGCTTATATAATAACATTAGAATACTTTATATAATTATATTTTGGTATTTTTGAAGGTTTCAGACACAAAATATGAGTTTTATGGGTTGTTCCCAACTTTTACTTTTTTTCATTTTTGATGATTAATCAAGGATTTACACGACAATGAATTTCATGACCAATGAAATTGAATTAAAGAAAAAGGGAAAGGGATAAAAAAAATGGATGTAAGTGCTGAATAATAATGTATTATTTATAATTAATTTGATAAATTAATTAATTACCTTATATGAAATTATTTCTTCATTGATGGATCCGACAATAGTTCTACATAGTATCATCATCGCATAGTTGGAATGTAAAGTCCCGTAAAATTCAAGGAAAAGTTTTTCTTAATTTTCTTTGGGATTTTACAAGAACGCAGTTTCTGACGGCACTAGATTCTGAGGCCTGGTGTTCCTGGAATTTCTATCTGAAGTTTAGCTCGGGTACATTCAGTGAACGAATGAGCGGGAATTTCTAACTCTTGAACCGGTGCTCAGAATCGAATTCCGAGGGCACTGATGGAATCGTAGCGCCGATATTTGCTTAGTAACACCTTTTCCAGAGTTGTGTTTACACGAGATAAGTTGTTAAATTTTTGTGGAAGGTAAAATAAAATTAAGCATCAATTTTATTTTACTCTAAGTGGTTTAAAGCTTTGGGTGGAAGTTGGGGGAAACCACCCAACTTCCATTTGGAGGTCATGAAGGTGGTGGGGCCCACACGAACCCTACCTCTTCACCTTCCCTAACCTTCCATGACCCCTCTTTTAATTTGAAAACTTGAGTTAATTAATTGTGGGGATTAAATTTAACTTTTGAATTTCAAACTTAAGTTGTGTTAATAAAATAAGTGTGGTACTTATTTTATTTTGGGTTGGAGGCTTGTTGCTTGAGAGCTTTGGGAGAAACGCTAAGTGAGGCTTGAGTATCTTCATCTTCTTCATCGAAGAACACGAAGAACGTGAAGAACGCGAAGAACGCCAGATTCCTCGGAGGTCGATGTCTCCTTCTGCATCGTCTCCTTCCGCGACTTCTCCCTCCATGACGGTTATCTCCACGACGAATCCTCACCCAACTTGTTCGATGAGGTAGGGGTTTATGCGTTCTTATTTTCGTGATTACATCCGTTGTTTTCTACGTCATCTATCCTCGTTCTTTGGAACCACTTGATATCATTTAATGGGGGGGTTGGACCACAAAAACAGGGCTGAACCTCCTCCCTTATTTTTATTTATGGTTGAGGTTCGAAGGGAATTGATGTGGTGTTGTTGCACCGCGCGGGGAAGAGCGAAAAAGAAGAGCGGCGGCATCGCGCCGCGCCAGAAAAACCCGAAGACACCGCGGCTGGAGCGGGGCCGTGGCGGAGGGATGTGGCACCGTCGCGTAGCGCCAGACGAACCAAGGTCGCGGACGGTTCCGGGCCGCGGCGGAGTTGAGAGACCGACGGCCGGTTCCGGGCCGCCGGCGTCGGAGAAAGGGGGACCGGCCTTGCCGGTCCCGTGGCGGCAATAGCCGGCCGGCCAGGGCAGGCCTTCCGGACAGGGGAGAATCCAGGGGTTACAAACCCCCAGCGGCCAGCTCAAGAGGCCCCCCATTATGGGGGCCGCGGTTACAAAAGACAGGGGGCAGGTGCCCCCCCCCCCTCAAACGGCTCGACCGTTTGACCGAGCTCCTGGCCAGCGCGCCTGGAGCACCGCGCCCAGGCCCAGCTGGATGCATGGCCGGTCCGCCAGGCCGGTCCACGCCCAAGAGGGCCAGACCCGGACCTAGTTCAGGTCGAACAGGTTCGGGCCGACCCTAGGGGTATCGGGCCGGGTCGGCCCGGGCCTGGACCCCTCAATACCGAACCTCTTCCAGTCGGTCGCCCATAACATGAGCTACGAGACTCCGATCGACGCCCCGTCAGTTGAGATGCGATCCTTGGATCAAGACGGTCGTTTCGGTATATCTCACTTAAGGATTCGGAATACTTTGGGTTCAGCCGAGTTGGTTCGTACTCGAAACCAACCAGGTCCTCGGAGCGGAAACGCTCATAACATGAGCTCTGGACGTCTGATTGATGTGACGTCGACTTTGTTGGATTCCTCTTAGTGAGATGGATCTTTTGGATTACTCTGTTCGAGGATTGAACACAGGTGGAGTACGGTTGGGTTGGTTTTGACATAAAAATCAACCGGGCCCCTAGGACGAAAAAACCAATAACTTTTAGACCGGGCGTCTGATTGACGCGCCATCTGTGACGCTGAGTTCCTGTTGACGATTCTGATCTTTTGGATACATCAACTCTGGACTTTGTGTCAGTTGATGTATCAGCCTCTCGTCTCGTGGAGCGGACCCTCCCTAATGATCTTTCTTTGTGTGGTAACCCTAGAGCTGGCTGCGTTTGTGACTGATACTACGAGGCTGACTATACAAAGATCCTTAGTGGATTCGACGACGACTACAGCACTCAGCGATCCTACATGAATCAGTGCTACCGATCCTGTGTGGGTTAGCGCTCATCGGTCTTGTGTGGGCCAGCGCCTACAGATCCTGTGTGGGTCTGATCCTATGTGGGTCTTTGCGGGGGTTAGTTACCTATCGATCCTTTGTGGGTCAGATCCTTTGTGGGTCATTGCGGGGGTCAGATACCTATCGATCCCTTGTGGGTCAAATCCTTTTTGGGTCATTTCGGGGGTTAGTACCTATCGATCCTTTGTGGGTCCGACGGCTTAGACGAATTAGTGGATATGTCTGATCATCTCTATCGTCATACGAAGAAGTATACTTGTGTGAGCTGAAATCCTATTTTGCTTTCCTATGTGGATTGTGTTGTGTTGTCCTGTGTGGATTTACGTTTTTCTTTCCTGTGTGGACTGGGTTGTATGTGGGCTCGGATGTTGGAGCCGAATGAGAATTGATGACTTAGGTATATGTATGGGAATATACCTAAGTAGTGTCATATGTTACTTCGTGATTTTATCTTTCCTTTGTGGATTCTGGGAGACCTTTAGAGGTCTCTGGGTCCCTACTGAGTAGCTTATACTCACCCCTGCACGGGCTATGCCTGCACTACGTTGTGTTGGATGCAGATGACGGACAACGCTGATCATGGTTGAGGCTTGCAGAGTAGGACAGTACCTGGAGGTGGACCACTGGGCGGGACATACTCGGAGCGGTCGGCTGGACCCGAGGAGTAGTGGAGGCTATCTGTACCCACGAATCAGGAGGGAATTCTAGTGGATGGCTCGACGCTGCGGCTCTACTTTACAGTTGGTGTTTCCCTTTCCAGTTGTACTTTACTTTCAGTTTGGGTTTGTATACTAGCCCACTTACTTTTCCGCACTTACTGTTGTACTCAGTTTTTACTTAGTGTTTACTTCTACAGCTTGCTTGATCTGTGGTGTTTGTTTACTTTACAAAGTCAATGCCTTCCCTTTTTACCGAGAATTATTCCTTGTTGCTAGTTGCCATCCCCTGGGCTATGGAAGGCGGGCTTGGGGTAGCCACAGAACGGGCCCCGAGGACGGGTCGTGACAAATTGGTATCAGAGGAGTTCGGTTCTACCGCAGAACTCAGGACTCTGATCTTTTTCTATGTGAAGCAATATTGTTAAGAGTATTGGGTTTGGTTATCAGTTCAGGGAGTCCAGTGTTGGTGCGGCGGCCGACGTATCCGTACACCAGGTCCCTGACTTCTGATTTCCGACTTAATGCACGAAAACATTGATTGCTTGTGTGTTTCAAGTTTTCTTTGTGATTACTTTGTGTCAGCTCACCAGGTATATTGTTCTGACCTTGGCGCACCTGTTTCCTTTTCAGGATGGCCCCACAACGGCAGCCATCTAGGTTTCCGAGAGTTGATTGTGACGACAGCCCACCAAGCGACGAAGCCTCAGTACATGGCCCTTTGACAGCTGAGGCACCTGCGATACCTCTACCCGCTGAGCCCTCGATGCTACCTACCACAGCCGCAGACGATGCACGTCACCTTAGTGTACTGCACGAGTTTTAGCGCCAGCGACTGCCCAGGTTCCACCGGGAGATGGACCCCCAGGCAGGCGAGGATTGGCTGGAGGTAGTGGTACGAGTTTTAAGGTTAGTGAGGACACCAGTAGACCTCATGGTGATCGTCGCAGCGAGTCTAATTCACACGGAAGCGGGCCGATGGTGGAGCTTGATGCTCCAGGTTCACGATGAGGCATCTCTCCTCTAGACGGACTTTGAGAGCCTCTTCCTTTCGGAGTTCGTCCCAGCCACCCTCCGTGCGGTGCGCATCCAGGAGCTTCTACAGCTGCGGCAGGGCAGCTTGATGGTCTCCCAGTACTCGGCGAGATTTACCGAGCTCTCGCGCTACTCGACAGACATGGTACAGGACCCATTCTTCCAGGCCCAGACCTTTGAGCATGGATTGAGGCAAGATATCAGGGAATTTTTGATCTCCCTCAGTATTCCGACCCAGGTAAGAGTACTGGAGCAAGCCCTTTTGATCGAGAGCTTTCTTGCAGAGCCTTCTTCCGCAGCGAGACCTACCGCGGGGCGGCACATATCAGATTCTTCTCCAACAGGCAGTCGACGGATGACCCATGGGTCCAGGCAGACCACACCCTTAGGCAGACGACCTCAGGACACTGGCTTAGCAGTGCATGGTACACAGCGCAGAGCCAGTCTTTCGAGAGGCAGGCAGTGCTACACAAGCGGCGGGCTGGGCCACATGGCCCGTAACTGCCCAACCCGCCGTGTCGAGGATCAGCAGACGATTGAGGGGCCACCCAGACAGAGGCAGAGGCTCGACCGTGGTGGTTCACAGGGAGCAAGAGGATGAGGTAGAACAGTTGGCCGAGCAGTAGGTGGTGGGCGACTCTTTGAGGCTCTACCACCACCACCACCAGGAGGTCCACCCCGACCACAGGGAGCTGGTGGGCAGAGACAGGAACAACTCAAGGCAGTAGAGGCCTACGACCACGGCATGCCTGAGATGATTTGAGGAACAATCTGTGTCTATTCCACCCTTGCTGCAGTTCATATAGACACAAGAGCGAGTCACTCTTTCATAGTCGCTTCCCTTTTTCGGAGCTCGGAGATTCCGATAGAGCCATTGGCTCGATCGTTACGGCTAGAGACTCCTACGGGAGTAGACTCGACAATTACGCACTGGTGCCGGCAGTGTGAGCTTACTCTAGGAGGAGAGAGATTCGGTTGTGATCTTCTAGTAGCGGCGTCGAGGCCTTACGACATCATCTTGGGCATCGATTGGTTATCTATAGTCCATGCATAGATCAACTGTATTAGGCGCAAGGTGCGATGTGTACACACCAACGGGAGCAGGTTCACCTTCACCGGCGAGAATAGAGCCTTTGCAGCACAGGATGGACTCTCGCAGAGGAGAGGACATCCCATCATGCATTAGTTGGCTAGCCTCATCCTAGGAGCAGTTGACGTGCGGAGACCTAGTTTTCCTGTAGTTGTGGATTAGTATGCGGGCGTCTTCCCCGACGACGTTCCAGGACTACCTCTTCGCAGAGAGGTAGAATTTTATATTGACATGTACCCCGGGACAACCCCGATATCGATTCCAGCATATAGGATGGCCCCTGCTGAGATTCGAGAGCTACGGGTACCATTGGAGGACTTACAGGTCAAGTGTTTCATCTGACCCTGTGTTTCACCCTGGGCTTCCCCGATAGTGTTCGCCAAGAAGGCGGACAGGAGCTTGCGACATTCTGTTGACTATCGTCGCCTGAACCAAGTGACAGTAAGGAACAAGTATCTGCTACCGAGGATTGATGACCTCTTCGATCAGCTCAAGGGAGCACGATGGTTCTCAAAGATAGACCTCAAGTCAGATTATCATCAGCTTAGAGTTCGGGACGAGGACGTACAGAAGATGACCTTCATGTGTCGGTATGGCCACTATGAGTTCTTGGTTATGCCAATCGGCATAACCAATTCTCTAGCAGTGTTCATGGCCCTCATGAACTGGATATTTCAGCCATACATCGATCGATTTGTTGTGGTCTTCATCGACAACATTTTGATTTACTTGATGACTGAGGAGGAGCATGCCTACCACTTGCGGTTTGTACTAGACACACTCTGAGAGCACCAGCTTTATGGAAAGCTCTCGAAGTGTCGGTTATAGATACGTGAGGTCCATTTCTTGGGACATGTCATCTCTGAGGCGCGAGTTTTGGTGGATCCTGTGAAGATCGAGGCAGTGCTAGCTTGGCAGCCACCCAGGAGAGTGACAGAGGTGACGAGTTTCTTGGGACTAGATGGATAGTACCGGAGATTTGTGCCAGAATTATCTAGAGTTGTGGCACCACTCTTAGCTTTGAAGAATAAGGGGAAACCCTTTGTGTGGTCAGATAGATGTCAGAAGAGCTTCCAGGAGCTGAGACAGAGATTGACCGACACCCCTATCTTGAGGTTGCCGGAGAATGGAGTAGGGTACGTAGTCTACTATGATGCATCAGGGACCGGACTCGGATGTGTCCTGATGCAAGAGCGGGCTGTGATCACCTATGGATCACGTCAGTTGAGGTCGCATGAGCAGAACAATGCTACCCCTGACCTACAGTTAGCATTATTGGTCTTCGCGCTGAAGACATGGTGACACTACCTGATGGGAGAGCGCTTTACAGTATTTTCTGACCATCAGAGTCTCAGGGACATCTTCTCTCAGAAGGACCTTAACCTGAGACAACAACGATGGCTCCAGTTCCTCCAGGACTATGACTTTGAGATAGTCTATACTCCTGGAAAGGGGAACGTGGTAGTCGCTGCTCTCAATAGGAGGACGTTCATTCACCTACTTGAGGAGGTGACAGATCAGCTATCTGCTTTGCAGATATCCTTCGTGGATATATATGGAGAAGCCTTCTTCAGTCTCTCACAGTCAACCCTCCACTACTGCAGTGGGTCAGATAGGCACAGCCTGGGGATGCTGACTGTGAGACGCGGCGTGCACAGATATCCTCAGGACTGGCACCTGATGGTTTCTCCTTTGGAGCAGAGCACGAAGTCCTTTTCAGAGGACGTACCTTGGTACCAGTTGCTTTACAGGAGGAGGTACTGAGAGAGTTTCACACTTCTCCCTTGACAGTACATCCTAGAGTGGCGAATATGTACCAGGATCTCAGACAACAGCACTAGTTCCCGGGCATGAAGAAGGCTGTGGCAGAGTTTGTTTCATGGTGCCTCACCTGCCAGTAGGTGAAGGCAGAGCATCATGTACCAGCAGGCTTGGTACAGCCCTTGGAGGTCCCAGATTGGAAGTGGGACGGGATATCTATGGACTTCATGACTGGACTTCCACGCACTTCCAGAGGTCATGACTCTATTTGGGTGATTGTCGACCGACTCACCAAGTCGGCTCACTTCTTACCAATCAGAGAGCAGTGCTCAGTGGAGATATTGGGACGTCTCTACGTTCAGGAGATTATGCGGCTCCATGGTGTTCCATCATCTATAGTCTCCGATCGAGATGCTTGTTTTACTTCCCGGCTTTGGAAGGGGTTGCAGGAGGTGTTTGGGACGCAGCTACATCTGAGCACCGCCTATCACCCTCAGACAGATGGTCATACGGAGAGGACCATACAGACTCTCGAGGAAATGCTCCGTGCATGTTTCCTCGACTTTGGTCGCAGCTGGGAGGACCACCTACCCTTGGCAGAGTTCACATACAACAACAGTTACCACTCCACCATCAGGATGGAACCATAATAGGTGTTGTACGGCCAACCTTACAGATCTCCTTTGTGATGGACAGACCCTTGGGCACTTGTGGGATCGTAGATGGTCCAGGCCATGACTGAGAAGGTCCAGGTCATCCAGGAGCAGAAGAGGATAGCTCAGAGCCGGCAGAAGTCTTATGCTGAAAGGAGGTGGAGGCCGCTAGAGTTCGAGGATGGCGACCACGTCTTGTTGCGTGTCTCACCTCGACATGGAATACAGAGATTTGGACGAGGCGGCAAATTGTCTCCATGCTTCATCGGACCATTCCAGGTCCTCAACAGGATTGGCGAGGTGGCCTATCTCCTGGCTCTACTACCTCAGTTGCACCGGGTGCATGACTTCTTCCACGTATCTCAGCTAAAGAGATATGTGCACGACCCGACGCATATAATTGACCATGGGGAGCTGGATGTTGATGATGGGGTAGATTTTATGGAGGTCCTAGTGGAGATCGAAGATCGACAGGAGCAGGTCCTACGTGGATGGTCGATTCCTCTAGTGCGCATCAGATGGCAGCACGAGAATCTCCAGGAAACCACTTGGGAGCGGGAGGCTTAGATGCATGCTCAGTACACACTTTTGTTTCCCTAGTTTTCGATGTATCTTTACGGGGACGTAATGCCCTGAGATGGGAGTAATGTAAAGACCCGTAAAACTCAAAAAAAATTCTTAATTTTTTTGGTATTTTAAAAGAATGCAGTTTCTGATGGGACTTGATTCCGAGGCCCGGTGTGCCCGAAATTTCTATCCAAAGTTTAGCTCGGGTACGTTCAGTGAACGAACGAGCTGGAATTTCTAACTCTTGAACCAGTGCTCGGAATTGAATTCCAAGGGCACTGATGGAATCGCAGTGCTGGTATTTGCTTAGTAACACCTTTTCCAGAGTTGCGTTTACACGAGAAAGTTGTTAAATTTATGTGGAAGGTAAAATAAAATTAAGCATCAATTTTATTTTACTCTAAGTGGTTTAAAGCTTTGGGTGGAAGTTGGGGGAAACCACCAAACTTCCATTTGGAGGCTATGAGGGTGGTGGGGGCCACACAAACCCAACCCCATCACCTTCCATAACCTTCCATAACCCCTCTTTAATTTGACAACATGAGTAAATTAATTGTGAGGATTAAATTCAACTTTTGAATTTCAAACATAAGTTGTGTTAATAAAATAACTGTGGTACTTATTTTATTTTGGGTTGGAGGCTTGTTGCTTGAGAGCTTTGGGAGAAAAGATAAGGGAGGCTTGAGTATCTTCATCTTCTTCGTCGAAGAACATGAAGAACGTGAAGAACGCAAAGAACGCCGGATTCCTCGGAGGTTGACATCTCATTCCGCGATGTCTTCTTCTGCGACGTCTCCCTCTGTGACAGTTATCTCTGCGAAGAATCCTCACCCAACTTGTTCGATGAGGTAGGGGTTTATGCGTTTTTATATTCATGATTACTTCCGTTGTTTTCTATGTTATCTATCCTCGTTATTTGGAACCACTTGATATCATTTAACGGGAGGGGTCCGGACCGCACAAACATGGCTGACCCTCCTCCCTTATTTTTATTTATGGTTGTGGTTCGAAGGGAAGTGACGCGGTGTCGTCGCACCACGTGGGGACGAGCGTCAATGATGTGTGGCGCCGTTGCGCCACGCATTTGACAGATGAACCAAGCCGCGGCACCGTCGCGCCGCACCAGAAAAACCCGAAGACATCGCGGCTGGAGCGGGGCTGTGGCGGAGGGAAACGGCGCCGTCGCGCCGCGCCAGACGAACCAAGGCTGCAGCCGGTTCCGGGCCGCGGAGGAGCTGAGAGATCGGCGACCGGTTCTGGGCCTCTGGCGTCGGAGCAAGGGGACCGGCCTTGCCGGTCCCATGGCGGCTACAGCCGACCGGCCAGGGCGGGCCGACCGTACAGGGGAGAAGCCGGGCATTACAAACCCCTGGCGTCCAACTCATGCAGCCCACCATTATGGTTGCTGCGGTTACAAAAGACAGGGGGCAGCCCCCCCCCCCCCCCCCTTAAACGGCTCGAACGTTTGGCCGAGATCCTGGCCAGCGCGCCCAGCGCGCCGCGCCGGCCGGGCCGGGCCGCGTCCAAGTGGGACGGACCTAGACCTGGTTTGTGTCGACCTGGTTCGGTCCGACCCTGGGGGTATCGGGTTGGGTCGGACCGGGCCCGAACCCCTCAAAACCGAACCTCTTCAGGTCGGTCGCCCATAACATGAGCTACGGGCCTCCGATCGACACACCGTCATTTGCGATGCGATCCTTCGATCGAGACGGTCGTTTCAGTATATCGCACTCAAGGTTTCGGAATATTTTGGGTTCGGCCGAGTTGGTTCCTACTCGAAACCAACTGGGTCCTCGGAGCAGAAACGCTCATAACTTGACCTCCGGACGTCCAATTGACATGTCGTCGACTTTGTTGGATTCCTCTTTGTGAGATGGATCTTTTGGCTTACTCATCCCAAGGTCTGGATGCAGGTGGACTACATTCGGGTTGGTTTTGACTTAAAAACCAACCGGGCCCCCTAAACGAAAAAGCCAATAACTTCCAGACCGGGCGTCTGATTGATGCACCGTCTATGACGCTGAGTTCCTCTTGACTATACGGAAATTTTGGATACATCAACTCCGGACTTTGTGTCAGTTGATGTATCAGCCTCTTGGCTTGTGGAGCGGACCCTCCCGAACGAACTTGATGTGTGCACGAACCCTAGAGCTGGCTGTGTTTGGGACTACTACTACGATGACGACTGTACAGAGATCATCAGTGGACTCGACGGCGACGACTACATAACTCAGCGATCCTACATGGATCAGTGATACCGATCATGTGTGGGTCCAATCCTGTGTGGGTCAGCGCTCAGCGGTCCTATGTGGGCCATCGCCTACAGATCCTGTGTGGGTCCGATCCTATGTGGGTCTTTGCGGGGGTTAGTTAGCTATCGATCCTTTTTGGTCAGATCCATTGTGGGTCATTGCGGGGGTTAGTTACCTATTGATCCTTTGTGAGTCAGATCCTTTGTGGGTCATTGCGGGGGTTAGTACCTATCGATCCTTTGTGGGTCCGACGGATTAGATGAATCAGTGGATATATCTGATCATCTCTATCGTCAGACGTAGAAGTATTACTGTGTGAGCTGAAATCCTGTTCTTCATTCCTATGTGGATTGTGTTGTTCTATCCTCTGTGGATTTACGTTTTTCATTCCTGTGTGGACTAGGTTGTAAGTGTGCTCGGATGTTGGAGACGAATGAGAATTGCTGACTTAGGTATATGTATGGGAATATACCTAAGAAGTGTCGGATGTTACTTCGTGATTGTATCTTTCCATTGTGGTTTATCCTTTGTGGATTCTGGGAGACCTTCGGGGGTCTCGGGGTCCCTACTGAGTAGCTTATACTCACCCATGCACGGGCTACGCCCGCACTACGTTGTTTTGGATGCAGATGACGGACATCGCTGATCGTGGTTGAGGCTTGTGGAGCAGGACGGTACCTGGAGGTGGACCACTGGGCAGGACGTACTCAGAGTGGTCGGCTGGACCCGAGGAGCAGTGAAGGCTATCTGTACCCACCCATCAGTTGGGACTTCCAGTGGACGGCTCGACGATGTGGCTCTACTTTATAGTTGATGTTTCCCTTTACAGTTGTACTTTACTTTCAGGTTGGGTTTGTATACCGGCCCACTTATTTTTCCACACTTACTGTTGTACTCAATTTTTACTTGTTGTTTACTTCTACTCCTTGCTTTCTCTATGGTTTTTTAACTTTACAAAGGCAATGCCTTCCCTTTTTACCAGGAATTACGCCTTGGTGCTAGTCACCAGCCCCTGGCCTATGGAAGGCGGTTTTGGGGTAGTCACGGCACGAGCTTCGAGGACGGCTCGTGACATGGAATAAAGGTAATATTACCTCTAGTTGTGGTCCATAAGTGTTCTAAAAATATCTGATTATCATCGTAGTAATCTTTGGGTGCTAGCACCGTAGATCCTACCACTAGTGTCATTAACTTTTGATTGCAAAAAAATTGCTTCCAAAGGATTATTCATAGTCACACAATACATTAGAGTGGATGGTGTAGGAAGATCACTCTCCATTCCTGGGAGCGTTCTTGGAGACGGTGCTCTCTAGGTTTTTAGAGGATTCATTCTATATATCATTGAGAAAAACACAAATTAAATTTGATATATTGAAAAATAATATAATTGGGTTTATATACTACTATAGTTAGAAATAAATACCTACACAGGTGCCCCTTATTATTTATTTAATCCTTTTAGAACCCCATATCAATAATAAAATGGATAATATTATTATTTCGTGACATGTGTTAAACTAATAAATTGAAATTAAAGATTATTTAATCCAATAATATTCAATATATATTATTTCTCACTAGACTAATAAACCTAGTCTAACATTCCTCCATAATATTTATCAAGCATTGAATAATGAATATTTATTTAATAAATAAATATCCTTGTGTTATTCATCAATAAATAAATAAATATTATATTCAATAAATTGAAAACAAATACTTATTAAATATTCCACAAACATAATATTCTCTAAAATAACTGGTCACCGAATATAATCCAAACAATGTTACTAAATATAAAAACATGTGTAGGAATAATATTTATTGAACTTGTTCAATAATAAATAATAATATAATATTTTACATAGATTTTGGATGCAATTAGAGTGTGAGCCTCTAGGCCTCTTTCTCTATAGCATTAGGAAAAGAAACCTAAAGTACAAGATTGGTATCTAGAAACATCTAAGGAACCCATAGCTAAATAAAATAATTTTACAATGACATAATACCTCATACCGACACACTCTACATAATATAATCCTATTATCATGATATTTTTAATCAAAAAGATATTATACAAGTTACATCAACCTATGTTCTCAATATCTCTTTCATTGAATTCTCTAAAAATTAAACTTTCCTATATAAGAGCATAGACATGGATTTATTTATTATAAATAATTTCAATCAAATTTCATAAGATATCAACTTCCATTAAAGAATAGTATATACAAATCCTTTATTTCATTATTCATTAATATAATATTACTCGTGACGCATCAAACATATCCAACCTCAGTGTGAACATAAGTCATTATTGTTTTTGTAATACATCAAAGTATGTGAATAATAATACTCATTAATAATAATATTAAAGTATAAGGATAAATACACACATCCATTGATAGTAACATCCAATGTCACCTATAAAAGTGTATTTCTTGCTATCGGGTTTTGTTCTCGTAATATCATACACTGGGTATTACCAAAGGAATTCTCAAAGAGAATGTGGATCAATGTTTTATGAGTCTCCACCCCTGATATCTTGTATCATTTAGGTCACAAAAATTATATCATCCAGATATAGAAAATATATTTAAGAATATTTTCAGGATTTTTTGGGTTCTCATCATATCAGGGACCTGCTATAACCTTTCAGTGTGACATCTACTCTTGGAACATTAGCACATACCATGTAGCATAGAAGAACTATCACGATGTGATAAGAAGTTTATTAATATTGAAAACAATAAATGAGAATTACGATAAAGTTTATATAAGTTGGCTCTATGGCACTAACTTTAACAAACTCTCACTTTCACTTTATCCAACTACTAACAACCATCAATCTTCTAGATCATAAGTGATACACATTATTCTGCTGATATAATCCTTTATTCAAGGGTTCATACATGTTTTCTTCTATGGTAAATCTTTTTATTTCAACTTAACCGCTTCGATAAAAAAAATATCATGTGGTGATACTTTCGTATGATTTATCCCTTGGGGTGACCTTGTATCTATTTAATGATTCACTGTTGTAGTATTATCACAATATAATGTGATAGGGTATTTACATCAAGGTACCACACCAATATCTTGGAAAATTTTTTATATCCAAATGGATTCCTTGGTTGTGTCGTAAGACTTTATATACTTAGAATCCACTACGGAATCAATGAAAACTGGATGCTTTGAACTCTTCCAGTTCACAGCTCCTTCACTAATACAAAAATCATATCATGACTATGACTTCATATCATTATGATCTATTTGAACACTAGAATTAGTATAACCCATAATTACCCACTCTTTATCACCTTCATATACCTGAAACATATCCGTAGTTATTCATAGATACATTAGGATAGCCTTAACAGTAGGCCAATGTTGTTCTCCTGGATCTTCTCGATATATTCCTAATATGCTCAACGCATAGAGAACATCAATTAGTTTACTTAACATGGAATACATGATATATCCTATCACTAAACCATATGGGATTTTACTTATCCATTCTTTATCTTGTTCTGTATGAGGTTACATTTTCGTAGAAAGAGCTATACTATGTGACACTACAACTAATCCCCTCTTAAACTGTTTCATACTAAATGTATTTAGAATACGGAAAATGTATGTACTTTAACATAGTCCAAAAATCCTCTTTGATCTATCATGAAGGATCTTAATCCCTGGAATATAGACTACCTCACCTATGTCGTTCATGTATAAACACTTGTTCAAATAGTCCTTAATAGATTGTAAGACTAGTTTTCCATTTTCAATAAATAATATTTCAAAAACATATACTACTAGGATAATGATTTCATTTCCACAAAGACTTTTATAAACACATGGCTAACATTCCTAATGAAACCAAATTATTTTCTAGCCTTATTGAAATGAATGTTCCATAACCTAGATGCTCTTTTCAATCCATAAATGTATCTCTAAAACTTACAAATATTTGGTTTTCATAAATTGGAGTCATAAGCCCTTCTAGTGGTGTCATATAGAGATCTTCCTAAAGGTTCCCATTAAGGAAATCAGTTTTCATGTCTATATTTCTTAATAATGGTAAGATACTCTGGAATGTACATTTCTGATGCATTTAAAAATTGAAACTGGTGAATTTTTTTCACTATAGTAAATTTCTTGATGTTGTTTAGACCCTTTATCTACTATCCTTTATTTATATGTATTTAATTTACATTCCATGTCTAGTTTTGTATTGAATTCTCATTTTTACCCTACGGGTTTCACATAAATTGGAGCATTGACCAGAACCCAAACTTGGTTCGGATACATGGAATCCATTTAAAAATTCAAGTATTCGTTCAATATTTCATCTTCCATTCTCTCTACTACCTATTTTTAGGAGATAGGTTCTTCATTTTCATCCAAAAATTATTCACCATCTTATATGACTAGAAAACCATATCTCCCTAGATATCTTACCTATCATGTGCTCATTTTCAGTACTTCTGTTTGAGGAGAAACATATTTCATGGGCATCTATAAAATTGGTTCCTCTACTAACTCTGTTTTATCTTGACAATAAACTTCATTTATGTCAATATTACTACCAATATCCTTTTTTAGGATGTACTCTCACTCAATAAAGATAGTTCATCTAACAATTTTTACTTTCTTATCAGAGGGGTTATATAGGTACCATCATTTTGTTTCCTTAGGGTAACCTATAAAGATACAATTTGGACTCTAGGTTACTAATTTGTTTCTTGATAAGGCCTCAAAAAATTCCTCACCACCCCATATATGTGTATGTGACAAAACGGGTTTCATTCCACTTCATAAATCAGAGGGAATTCCATCTGTCATTTTAGTTGGTACTCAGTTTAATGTATATGCCACCGTTTATAATGTATATCCCTAAAAGAATAATAAATTATATAAATTACTCATCATAAATCATACCATGTCTAACAAGGTTCAGTTCATATTTTCACTTAAACCATTCCACTTTGGTGTGTAAGGTTAAGTGAGTTTAGCTATAGTCCCAAACTACTCTAAAAAGTTGATAAATTCTTCATTAAGATATTCACCACCACCGTCTTATCAAGTCTTCTAAATCTTCTTTACAAATTGATTTTCAACATTATTAATTAATTATTTGAATTTATCCAAGGGCTCATACTTATACCTCATCAAGTAGACGTATCAAAATCTTCCCAACTCATCATTAAATGTTATAAATTAAGAATACAAACCTCTATATTCTACTGGAAATGTTCCACAAACATCAATGTGTACCAATCCTATAATATAAATATCCATTTAACCCTGTCTATAAAATGGGGGTTTATCCATTTTTTATGGTCAACAAACAAGACATATTTGTAGTGTTTTATCTTAGAAGAGTCTAAATAACCCATTTGATAGAAATTTTTTAGATGAATCTCATTTACATGACTAAGATGGTGATGCCATAGATACGTGTTATATGATTTTTGTGAACAATATTTGTTATCTATTTTTAATGCTTCGTTTAAATAATTAAATACATAATGACCATTATTTAAATGCACCATACTATAATATATGTTGTGTTTATTGTAGAAACAACTTTTATTTATGAACATGAAAATAAAAACATATGTATCTATGAATGATACAGAAATTTTGTTCTTCGGGGCTGTTGGAACATAATGACAATTTTTTCAAATCAAAATAATTTATGTTATAAATAAAAGGTACTAGTCACCAATGGAAAGAGAATCCATCCTCGCACCATTGGAAGCTCCCAGATCCACATCTCCTTGAGTAGTATTTTGTAATCATCATGGTTTCTACATTTGGATATAAATTTGAGAACCACAAGTTGTATCTACTACACAATTTGTATATATTGAAAGATTACACTTGATGGAGAATACACCTTTAGCTTTACCACGCTTCTGAATTTAGTTACTCTTCTACCAGACTTGTCTGCCACATGCAAAACATATTACCTCCACTTCCTTTCCCTATATCTAGATCTTCTTCTTCCTAGAAGGATAGTCCTCAAGAGCTATAGATTTTTATGAGACTTGGCCCCCTTCACCCTGTTCTACATTTTCTTATTCACCAAAAGGACCATAGGTTTGTCATACCCCATGTCCTTATCCACATTGTTAATTACAATAATAATTTATAAAAGTATCTTCTAATTATTTATTATATTATAAATAATAATAAAACTGGATAAGGTCTTAGGTAGGTCGCAATGTATAAGATATGTGTGCAACTCATCAATGAATGTAATCCTAAGATATCTAAGCATTCAATGTATCCAATAAGCTTGACCACATGTTCCCTAGCTAGCACAAACTCCCTAATCATATTTGTAAATATAGAATTAGATATCATGTATTTATATTGTCTTTCCTACTCTTAATAGAGATACCAAAAGTGAGACATCATGTTATATGCATCCATGTCATCATACAGCTTCAAAATCTCTATGTCCATGGATGATAAAATAAATCATTGAACACATGTATCACTGTTAATTTATTTCTCATAGAGAGATAACTCTTCCCCACTAACCTCATTACCAGCTACATCAATAATAGGTTCTTCTAGAAAATATAATTTCTATTCATGATGTATTAAAACATGAAAGTGCTTTTTACACTCTTGGGAATTTGTTCCAGTGAGAAGGTTATCCTTCTCAAGTATCGATCTCAATGATATGTTTGAAGTCATTTTTATTGTTGCTTCTAAAAATAAGACGATCATATATTGTGAACATTATCCAATAAAAATCATACAAATAAATAAAAATTATATTTTTATCTCCCACTATTTTATTAAAACCCAATATCCCTCACCATTGGGCTTAGAATATCATGTTTCTTGGATGTTACAGTTTAAAGGGTCTATATTCCCTGTATAATTACCCAAATTTGGTTTGTTGAGAAAATTAAATGGTTTTAAGTAGGTATCTCAAATACCTACTGAATTAAATTATAGTAACATAATCTATTGAGTTGATTCCCAAGTCCTAAAATCCTTAAATTAGATTTTCTCAACCCCTGCCTCTCAGTAACAAAAATTCCTGATTTGGAAGTCACCTATTGATATGAGATAATTTATGTTAGCAAAAAAATCATGTTATAATTCATTAATAGTTTGAATCATCCCAACTATGGAAGGCCATGAACATTGAACTATTGATTAATTTTAATTGAATTAGTGGAAGACTATACCGAATTACTATTTATAATTAACGAATTTTAACTTTTATGAATATATTTTATATTATTATTTTTATCACCTGCTTTTTAACATTAAGTGGATTTACATTATTGATTAACTATTTCATAGATAATATTTACTTATAAGCCAATTTGTTTTAGTTTTATATTTTATTCTTGCTCGTTTCATTAATTCATGTGATCAAGAAAAAAAATCCATAATGAAATAACAATGAAACATGAAATAAATAAGATAATAAAGTGGATTGATCAGGCACTTTTATAATGGTTTGATGATAAACTAACTATCGACCTTGGGGAAACACCTAGAACCAATTATTGTTAGGACCTGGCCTTAAAACATTACATTAATATTGAATTAAACGCGTAATTCACAACGAGGATCTTTTCTGGTTTAGAGTTTTTGAGAATTATTCCATAATAATTACATAACAACATTAATATTACAAGTATACACTACTACTCAGTATCCATTTTTTCATAAAATAAAAAACACTTAAAAATAAACATGTCTAGTTCCATATTTTAGACAGCATGACATTTCCAGGAACCCATCCTTTACCCTATTCATCTTTAAGTATAGTGGAAAACATTTCAAAAACTTAGGATGAGCATAAAAAGATCATTAAGGGTTATAAAATAAGGAATAAAAACATTATCCCATCAATAAATACAAATCTATGAAACTATATTTCTCAATCATAACATACCTTACGAAATCATAAGATTTATGAATAACACAAACAAGTCATAAATCATAAAGGTTACTAATGGTATCAATATCAAAAATACATTGTAGTTATCACAGCTACATAGGGTGTTACACTTGGAATACCCATCATAGTATATTCCCAAAATCTCTTAGGATAAACATCATTCTTACCTACTTCATGTTACCCAATACATTGGAAAGCTATATCGGGCTCACCCACCCTAGGTTTATCTCGGAACCACCCATATATGTAAAAAATTCCCAAAAACCATAACATAATCATAACACATGTATAAAGTAAAGAAAAAATTTATACATTCCAACATATCAAATCAAGATATTTAAATAATCAATGATTTATCAAATCATTTTTAAAACCATTTAAAAAGATATTTTTGAATCAAAGTGACCCATACCCCTTTGAAGATTTTAAATGAATTATCATTTGAAAACATTAATGATTTTATAAATAAATACTAAAACCCATTTTGAAATCATGGACATTAATTAAGAATATTTAGGAGAATAAATCTTTAAAACATTTAAAATGATATTTTTGTTAAAGAGTTTTTTAAAAAAAAGAGAGATGATTGAATACAAATAAATGAGGAATAACATTTAATAAGAACATTATAATATCATGAGAATAAAAGGATTCAAGATATAATATGTCAATGGATATTATATACACCATATAAGAGTGAATTGGTGCATAACAACAATGAAGTCTCAATGAAAATGTAAATTGAGATGAAATCCCTTATAAAGATGGTATCCTTAAATTAAGGATAAATAAATAACATAATTATGTGTGACAAATATAAATACACCAAATATAAGGGGATATTAAGTGTAAAACAATCAGAGCTAATTCACACATATTCATAGGATGACATATTCAATAAGTTCAAGTTTTACAAAAAGAATTGAAATTGGGTTAAGAAGTTCCCTTAAAAACGTTGACAGCCTAATGACGTCATTTTGAAAATAAGAAAATTATTTGATGAGACTAAAATGGTATCACATCACTTGGAAATAAAATTTACATCAATAATAATATATAAGAACATTTCTCAATATAAAAAGATGTAATTTAAAATACATAACAAAAAGAATCCTTTTAAAAAGACAAGGGTGAAAGGTTTCGTTACCGATTTGGTAACTTACAAAACATACACCACATGAAAGAAGGATCATACAATGAAGACGTAAATACTCAAAAATGAAATTATATTACACAAATAGTACAGACATGGTCAGTAAATACACCGCACCAAAGAAAATAGTGGCAATTATATCATGAATCTTACGGGAATAAAAAGTGAGATGAAACCCTTTACCATGTTGTAATCAACTGAGTCGTATGAACAAAAGTAAATACCACCAAATTAATAAGATAATTCCATTAATATAATTATAATAATGATAATATATATAAAATTTCAGTAAACAATACACCACATGCAATGAATAAGTGGCGAACAATGGAAATCTCACGGAATTAAAAGTGAGATAAGAATATCTGTTACCTCCTGTCCGACTTGACTCGATCGTTCTTTAATCACCTGAATAATAAACTAAATTTAATTTCTACTTGATTAAGAACCTTTTTCACATTTATTATTCCTTTTATATCACTTATTACCATGTTATAAACATTATGTAATCATTTATGTTAGTAATGTTCGTTTTGTCGATATTTGGTACTTGAGTCAAAAATGGACATCTTATAATTACATGTTGTTCATGTGGTCAAAGTTTCATTATATCCAGAATGATATTAATGATTTAGATATCATATATATCATATATATCTAGTATATACATGTATTTATAATAGTACATAACATTTAGAGGTAAGAAATGTAATGCACAGTTCATGGAGACGGAAAGTCGTACGTACCCATGAACGCTACATTCATTTCTATTTATTATTTTAATTGATTTAAAACATAATGATAAATAGGTATATTATCATTCAAGTATAATTTCATATATAATATCATTAACTCCATCCTTTATATGTCCCACATATGTAACTAATGAGTCATATCACTTTGAGGGGGCAGTAGTCCGCACTTCCTCTAATGAGAATATCGTGTTTACCCATAATGGAAACCATAAAGGAATTCTATAAAAGGAAATTATAGAAGATTAAAGTAAACATAAACAAAATATATATCATATATAAATACAGTGCCATCATATTGGCCACCATGAGAGGCAGTTGGAGATATTTGAACAATCATCATTCTGTGAGGCGTTAGATTTCCATTTATAGAAACATTTTGTTCTTCATCCATTAGATGGAGGTGTGTGTAAGTGTATTTAGGAAAATTATCATAACAAAATCCTAGTATATTTAGGATACTGGTTTTGTTACCAAATAAAGTAATAAAAATAGTTTAGGGGTTTGAGAAGTAAAATAAAAGAAAACAATTTTAGAGAAATTGTTACCTTTAATTTGAGTAACTCACTTTGGTTTAAACCAAAGGACTTTTTGAAGTGCCTTCTGCCTAAGGTAAGGATTCTAGGAGGAGTGGAGGGATTTAAGGATCTTAATTGGGAATAGGTGAGACGAGCCAAAAGGCTTGAGAGGTGTGTGTAATTTGTTATAAGTGGTCTCCTTTTATAATGGAGAGGAGGGGCTCTTTAGGAAAGTGTGAAAATATTATTTTATTATATATTTATATTCGGTTTATAATGGTCCAAAAATCATTATAGTCGAAGATAAGATGACTCATGTTAAAAATAAAATCATCCAATATAAATTGGACTGGTTTTGGATAATATTTTAATCATTATAATCTAATTTATTTAAATGATTTATAAATGAGGTAAACGATGCATCATTATTGTGTCATAAATAATTCAAATTATTTTATGTTTAAAAATTATAATAAAAATTCCATGATAAATGAAATCATGTTATATTTCCAATAAATATTTATAGTTTAATGGATAATTTATATATCCCCTTCTAAAAATTAACTTACTAACAGATATTTTCTTTTGTCATTTTTTCCTTTACTTTAAGTTAATTAATCTAAATTGTCATTATCACTCCCAAGGGGCTCAATGAGGTCCCCAAATCGACCCAAAGCTGCCCATGGTCGTTAATGACTCAAAAAATAAGGTTTGGACAAGTGTTCAGGTAATTTTGAATTATTATATTATTCTTTTTACCTTGAATTTCCTTATTTACCTTTAACCGCAGTAAATAAAAGTCAAAAGTTAGTATTCACCAAAAATTATTTTCATCTTAATAAACCACATTTTCCTTCTTAATAAAAACCATGTATGTCATATTTTCAAAATTCAATTCACCGAAGTGGTACAATTTCATTTAAATGAAAAAGTCAGTTTTTTTAACTACCACTAAGTGTTTTCATTATTGATCAAAAATTGATGTTTTTCATAAAAATACCATAAATTCTGCCTAAGCTATATTTGATTTGACAAATTCAAAAATGATGTCTATTTTTACAAATTCAAAACATAATATTGTCATTAATTAATTTTAAAATCAATTCCCATTGTTAAAACAAAGTGCGTATTTCTAAGAAACAATAATTATCAAAAGATTGACACTTGTTTATGTCCAATTTCAAAGTGAAATTAATTTCAATGACCAACATTGGATTAAATGGTAAAAATATATTATAATTACATATTAAAACCAATTAAAAATATCATCTTACTATATACATAAATTATATTAAAAGGTAATTTTGAATTAAAATACAATATTTTCCACTTTTCATTAAAAAAATGAACTTTATCCGAAAAATACCAAAAAATTACCCAAAGTAAAATTTAATTTCCCAAATCAAAAGAAGAGTTTTATTATGTCAAATAGAACATTTAAAAATGACCAAAACTATATTTAAGGAGGGTTCTCCATTAAAAGGTAGTAAGTCGACCTTTTAATATAAATTTTGCTAAAAATTAGATTCATTCACATTTTAAGCCTCTAACTTTTAGTTGGATAAAAGTAAATACATCTCACAAACATGTATAATCACATTTTAGATGGTTTTTTTCATTCCCTACAATAAAAAGTCTAGGAGTTAACTTCCATTTAAAATAAAAATATTATATTATTAGTGTGGAACATAAGATTTCAAAAAAACATGTTGTTGCGTATCGGGTACGATATCAAACATAACAACCCCTTTAAAGAAAAATTAATAATTAATTCACAAATATTAATAAATATGAATTATGCCTTATTCTTTATTTAAATGTGATGTTACATCCTTCTCCCCTTTTGGGAATTGCATCCTTGTAATTTTAAAATTGGGCTTCTAAACTTCATTAAAAGTCCCACATTAGAAAGGAGTCAGTAAAACTATCACTTTAAAAGAAAGAAAGAAAAGTATAATGGTCACCCGAGAGAACCCGTACTAGGATTCCTTATTGGGAAACATGGATATGGAATTGAAAAAAAACTATCAAGTTTTGATAGAGAGTGATAAAAAACATTATTTGGAGAAAGTTAATCCCCAGAAAATTACAAACATGTGATGGGTTCAATGCTTCTTAATTCCCTAGTAGGAACATTAAACAGAAAATGTTTTTTCACATGATTTTCATAAAGTTGGGGAATTTATTTATGATATTAACTAAAAATTTAAGGAAATATAATTAAATGTCATGTAGGCATTCATCCTTTACTAAATTCCTACAACAAACTCATATTTCCTCTAAACGATGAGTATTCAGGATGACTTTTTCACATTAAAAGTGATATAACCAACTTCAAGTGAATCAAAAAATCCAAAAAAGAATAACTATATATTTCTCTTGTCTTTAGACATTAACTAAAACCAAAATGGTTTGTTAGAGATCAGATAATACCAAAAAAGGATAATCTTTTAGAAGGAGAAAAACTACTCTTAATATCCAAAACTTTTCAAACAAAACCCAATGATCAACAAAGACCGTTTAATAAACAATTATCCCTAAAATTCATCAAAAGTAGTCCAAACTGAGATTGTAACCCAAATATCATAAGGACATAATTACATAGAATTCTAAGATACATCTTTACATTTATCTCCAAATAACACCAGTTACTCATAAAGTCTCATATTGAAAAGTAATTAACCTAATCAAATATTCTTCATAATAGGTTAATAATTTTCATAAATATATCAAATCATCATATGTCCAGAATAAAAACATATATTCATCCAAATTTCAACCATTATTCCACAATTGAAATCCCATAGTATTATATCTTTCTTTGGAATTTAGTGTTTCCTCAAAAGATGGAACATCTTCCACAACAACCTTTATCACTTAGTCACAAAATCATTTTTCTATACTAAGTATATCCATTTAATAAAACATAAGTTCCAAAAATCAACTTATTATTCTTCCATAAAATCATTTTACTAAATGAATAAGTCATACAAACCAGGGACTTAAAGTAGGCTAGTGGTAAGTGATGTTCCCTTGTCTCCCTTCGGTTGTGGGTTTGATTCCTGCAGCCTTGCTGGATGTGACGGGTTGTCACCTATCCTACGGTTTGTCCTTTTTATAAAACTAAAAAATAACCCTAACATGTTTTCACATCAATGGTTATCTTATACCTCTCATTTTCATCCAAATTCATTATGATCTAAACATATTAATTCTTGAAGTCTTATTTCACCTTCATATGATAAAATAAAATGATCCCCAAAATAAAGAACATAATACCTTGATCATGGTGTCCATTTGGTTTCATAGTCATCTTATTCACGAAGGTAGAAGATCTATGAATTGTAACAATGATTTATTGGTCCTTGAAAATAATTTACTTCCTCCATCCAAATACACCTTGTTCAACATGGGTTATTTGGGTGTTCACAGAAAAACAGTTTTGGAAAATAATCGTGTATGACATATAATTTCAAAACATCTGATAAAACGTGATTTCTATAGAACATTCAAACCGAATTTGTGTTGAAACATTCAATTAAATGTCCTTTTAAAATACCATAAGTATGTGCTGAGAGACTATATTTTAAAACCAAATATAAATAATTTCCACAAGGTTCTCCTTCTTTATCACTTTTTATAAATCATAATATGCTTCAAAATCTTGTGATAAGGTAAAATATTTGAAAATTCCTTGATAATATTTACCTTTCATAAAAATATGAGAATATTTTGAAAATAATATTTTTATAAATACAACCAATGATCCACGATGATAATGAGGTATAGTGGTGGTGTTTGATATCTCAGAAAATTTCTTGCACGTGATTTGTATTATAGATAAAGTTTCACAACCATCGAAACATGAATTTGCAATACTTATTGTAATCATGTCATCAGGAAGAGATAGGAATGTCATTTGAGATCCTCCTCCTTCCATTTGTAACTAAATTTCCTTGATCTAAAAAATTTATAAAACAAGGATTTAACTAAAATAATAGACCTAGGGACTAACCATGTGTTTAACCAAAACTCTTAATCCCTAAAGTTGTCTAAGCCGACCTCTAATACCAATTATAAGGACCCATCCTTAAAACATTATATAATCTTAAATTAAACAAATAATTCACATTGAGGATAATTTATAGTTTGGATTTTTAGAGAATTAGGCCATAATTATTACATAACAACATGAATATTACAAGTAGACACTAATACTCAGTATCCATTGTTTTCATAAAATAAAAAACGCTTAAAAAGAAACATGTCTAGTTCCATATTTAAGACAACAATACTTTTCCATGATCCCATCCTTGACCCTATTAATCTTTATGTCCAATGTAAAACATTTCTAAATCATTGGATGAACATAAAAAGATTAGTAAGGGTTATAAAATAAGGAAGCAATACATTATCCCTTTAATAAATTCGAATAAATGAAACTATATTTTTCAATCATAACTTACCTTACGAAATCATAATATTTATGAATAACACACAAAAATCATAAATCATAAAGGTTAATTATTTCATCCCTATCAAAATTACATTGTATATTTCACATCTACATAGGGTGTCACACTTGGAATACCAATCATAGTATGTTACCTAAATCTCTTTGGAGAAACATCACGTTTACCTCCGTCATGATACCCAATGCATTAGAGAGCTATCTCAGGCTCACCCACCCTAGGTTTATCACGAAACCACCCGTATATATAAACAATTCCCAATAAAAATAACATCATAAAAACACATAACACATGTATAAATGAAAGATAACATTTCCACATTCCAATATATCAAATCATGATATTGAAATAAACAGTGCTTTATCAAATAATTTTCAAAACCATTTAAAAAAAGATTTTTGAATCAAATTGTCCCATACCACTTTGTATATTCTAAATGAATTATCATTTGAAAACATTAATGTCTGGATTAATAGACCCTAAAACAAATTTTTAAAACATGGTCATTAATGAGAAATATTTAGAAGAATAAATCTTTAAAACTTTAAAAATGTTGTTTTTGTAAAAGAGTTTTTTAACCAAAATAGAGATGCTTGAATACAAATAAATAAGGAATAACATTTAATAAGTAATTTATAATATCATGAGAATAAAGGGATTCATGATATAATATGTCAAAGGATTGTATATACACCATATAAGAGTGAATTGGTGCATAACAACAATGAAGTCTCAATGGAAATGTAAATTGAGATGAATTCCCTTATAAAAATGGTATCCTTAAGTTATGGATAAATCACTTAAATAATTATGTGTGAAAAATATAAATACACCCAATATAAGTGGATATTAAGTGTAAAAAAATCATTTCTAATTCCCACATATTCATAGGATGACATATTCTAGATGTTCAAGTTTATCCCAAAGAATTGAAAATGGGTTAAGAAGTTACCATACAAAACTTTGATAGCCTAACAACGTCATTTTAAAATTATGAAAATGAGTTGATGAGACTAAAAGGATATATAATCACTTGTAAATAAATTTTACATCAATAAGTATATATAGTAATATATCCCAACATAATAAATGTAATTTAAAAGACATAACAAAAAGAAGCCTTTTAAAAAGAGGAGGGTGAAAGGTTCCATTACCGATTTGGTAACTTACAAAACATAGGCCAAATGAAAGAAGGATCATACAGTGATGAGTTCAATACACATAATTTAAGGTATATTACAAAAAGAGTACAATCATGGTCAGTGCATACACCACACCAAAGGTAATGGTGGAAATTATATCATGAATCTTACTGGAATAAAAAGTGAGATGAAACCCTTTTACCACGTTGTAATCAACTGAGTCATATGAACAAAAGTAAATAACCACCAAATTAATCACAAAATACCATGAATATAAGTAGAATAATGATAATATATATAAAATGGAAGTGCACAATACACCATATTCAATGAATAAGAGGCGAACAATGGAAATCTCATGGAATTAAAAGTGAGATAAGTAAATCACTTACCTCGTGTCCGACTTGACTAAATCATTCTATAATCTCCTAAATAATAAACTAAAGTTAATTTATACTTGCTTAAGAACCTTTTTAATGTTTATTATTCCTTTTATATCACTTATTACCATGTTATAAACATTATCTGATCATTTAAGTTAATAATGTTTGTTTTGTCGATATTTGGTACTTGAGTAAAAAATGGACTTCTTATAATTACATGTTGTTATTGTGGTAAAAGTTTCATTATATCCAGAATTATATTCATTATTTATATATCATATATAGAATATATATCCAGTATATACCTATATTTATAATATTACAGAACATTTAGAGGTAAGAAATGAAATGCACCGTTCAAGGAGACGGTAAGCTGTACGTACGCATGAACGCTAATTTCATTTCTATTTCTTATTTTAATGTAATTAAAACAAAATGATACATAGGTATATTATAATTGTAGTATAATTTCATATATAATATCGTATATAATATCTTTAACTCAATCATTTATACATCCCACATATGGAATTAACGAGTCATATCACTTTGAGGGGACGGTAGTCCGCACTTCCTCTAATGAGTTTATTGTGTTACCAATAATTGAAACAATAGAGGCATGCTATAAATGGAAATTACATTAGAATAAAGGAAAACTAAACATAATATATACCAAATATAAATATAGTACCATCATAATGGCCACCATGAGAGGCGGTTAGAGATATTTTAACAATCATCATTTCGTGAGGCGTTAGTTTTCCATCCAAAAAAACATTATGTTCTTCATCCATTAGATGGAGGTGTGTGTAAGTGTAGTTAGAATAATTATCATAAGAAAATCCTATTATATTTAGTATACTATTTTTGTTACCAAATAAAGGAATTAAAAGTGTTTATGGGTTGGAGAAGTAAAATAAACGAAAACAATTTAAGAGAGACTGTTACCTTCAATTTGGGTAACTCTCTTTGGTTTGAACCAAAGGACTTATTAATGTGCCTTATTCCTAATTTAAGGCTTCTATGATGAGGATAGGGATGTAGTGAGCTTAATTTGGCATAGTTTGGACGAGCCTAAAGGCATTCGTGGTGTGTGGAATTGGATAGAAGTGGTCTCTTTTTATAAGGGAGAGGACGAGCTCTTTTGGAAAGTGTGAAAGGATTATTTTATTATATAATTATATTCTTTTTATAATGGTCCAAAATCATTATAAGAGAAGATACGATGACTCATGGTCGATGTAAAATCATCCAATATGAATTTTATAGGTTTTGTGTAATATTTTAATCATTATAATCTTATTTATTTAAATGGTTTATTAATGAGGTAAACACTGCATCATTATTATGTCATAACAAATTTAACTTATTTGATTTCTAAAAATTATAACAAAAATACCATAATATAGGAAATCTTTTTATATTTCCGATGAATATTTATAGTAGAAAAGATAATTTACATAACCCCTTATACAAATTAATTTTCTAAAAGATATTTTCTTTTGTCATTTCTACCTTTACTTTAAGTTAATTAATCTAAATTGTCATTATCACTCCCAAGTGGTTCAATGGGGTCCCAAAATCTCCCCAATGATTCCCAGGGTCGTTATTGACTCAACCAATAAGGTTTGGACACGTTTTAAGGTAATTGGGAATTATTGTAATATTATTTTTATCATGAATTACCTTATTTACCTTTAACCGCGGTAAATAAAAGTCAAAATTTACTATTCACCAAAAATTATTTTCATCTTAATGAACCACATTTTATATTTTGATAATAACCATGTATGTCATATTTTCTAAATTCAATTCACAGAATTGGTAAACTTTTATTTAAATGAAAAAGTCAGTATTTTTAACTACCACAAAGTGGTCTCACTATTCATCAAATATTGTATTTTTTCAGAAAAATACCAAAATTCAGCCTAAGCTATATTTGATATTCCGAATTCAAAAATGATGTCTGTTTTTCCAAATTCAAAACATTAAAGTTTCATTTATTAATTTAAAAATTAATTCTTGTTGTTAAAACAAAGAGCGTGTTTTTAAGAAACAATAACTATCAAAAGATTGACACTGGTTTATGTCCAATTTCAAAGTGAAATTTATTCCATTGACTAGCATTGGTTTAAATGGTAAAAATATATTCTAATTAAAATTTAAAACCAATTAGAAACATAATATATCCATATGAATAAATTAGATTAAAAGTAACTTTTGAATTAAAATACAATATTTTCCACTATTCATTAAAAAAATGAACTTTATCCGAAAAAAACCAAAAAATTACCCAAAGTAAAATTTAATTTACCAAATCAAAAGAAGAATTTTTTTAGTCAAATATAACATATAAAAATGAACATAACTAGATTTAAGGAGGTTTCACCATTAAAAGGTGGTAAATCGACCTTTTAATGTTAATTATGCTAACAATTAGATTCATTCACATTTTAAGCCTCTAACTATTATTGGATAATAGTAAATACATCTAAAAAACATGTATAAACACATTTTAGTTGGTTTTGATCATTCCCTCCCAATACAATGGCTAAGAGTTAACTTCCATTTAATATAATAATATTATATTATTAGTGTGCAACATAAGATTTCAAAGAAACCTGTTGTTGCGTATCGAGTACGGTATCGAATCTCTAACAAATATAGATGATTCGTCATCGATGAAGAACCTCGAATACATATAAAAGATTCTCTGAATTTCCTACATATCAATCATTTATTGTGAGACTAAAGAATATCTTATTTTATACTTGGTAATGTAATAAGGATTCACGAACATAACTTAAATCTATAAAGAGAGTCCCAGAGTTGGCAATAATTCCCCTCAAAAAGGTGTGATGAGTCCGACCTCCCATCCTCTCGACCAAAGAAAATTCCTAAGTCTCATCAGTTCATAACTAATGAGCACCTAACTTTGGAAAGTAGGTCCAAATGAATATGGAATCATTGGATGTTTCCAGTTCTACAAAAAAACCCGTTATAAACCGATTGAAATGTTTGAACCTTCAATCAACGAGGTCATCCCCGATTCTAGAGGGAAACAGTGTATCCCTTACTGATCTTTTTATGCTCGTACCAAGTTTTTGAAATGTTTTTCACCGGATATAAAGTGGAATAGGGTCAAGGATGGGATCAAGGAAAAGTCATAATCTCTTAAACATGGAATTATACATGACTCTTTTTTTCAAGAGTTATTATTTTTTGAAAAAAATGGAAACTGAGTAGGAGTGTCTAGTTTATATTTTAGAGATGTAATGTAATAGTTATGGCATAATTCTCTAAAACTATAAACCCGAAAAGATCCTCAATGTGAATTATTCATTTAATTCAATATTATGTAAGGTTTATGGTCATGTCCTTATAGATATTTTCCTAGCCACTCGTCTATTTTATTTGACTTCGTAGGGTCCACATATATCCCTTTGATATTGATAACATGACCCAATAATGATACTTTCTCCATCTATAACTCACTTTTACTTTACATTTCATATATATTCTCCCTTTGAAAACTCTTCATCACAATATTCAAATTCTCCTCATGTTCCTCCTTGCTCTCAGAGTATATCAGAATAACATCAATAAATACTACCATGAATTTGTTGAGGTAATATCTAAAGAATCTATTCATCAAAACTATAACAATTGTTGTAGAATTAGTGAGTCTAAAGGGAATCAATATGAGATCACTGTTTTCATACCTTATTTGAAGGGAAGTCTTAGGATTTTTATCTTTCCTAACCATTAATTGGTGATATCCCAAACAAATGTCCACCTTAGAGAAATAACTTGCCCCACAGAGTTGATCGAACAATCCATCGATCTTTGGAAAATGATATTTTTTTTATCATGATTTTAATGAGCTCACAATAATCAACGCAGAGGTGCATTGGTCCATAATTCATCCTAAAAAATATTATTGGTGAACCCCATAGTGAAGAAATAGGGCATATAAAACCCATCTCCAAATTCACATGTAACTACTTCTTCAGCTCTTCCAACTCTACAGTGGCCATTCTATAGGTTATCATTGATATATGTAGAGATCCTTAAATAAGATTAATTGATATCTCAACCTCTTGATTAGAATTAAGACTAGGAATTTCTTCTGGGAATACATCTGTCTAATCCTTTACAATAGGTATGTCTTCGAGAAAAATTCTATCCTTGGTCTCAATCATTTGAACAAGTTATGTTTTCTCATAAGGCAACAACATCTACACATGAGAGGTTAATCTTGAAGGAGATCCATCTTTCTCCATACAGTTGTACCGGATTGGAGGATGCTCTAGGATTTTAGAGTGATCTCCCTTTCATGATAGTTGATGCTGGATTTATATATAGATATCCAATTGATGCCTAAAATAGCATCAAACTCTAAAAAAGGGAGAATGACAATATTTTTGAGGAGTTTTCGTCAACAAAAATTTATCGGGGAGGAGTTATAAACCTTGAATGCAATAATTTATCCATTTTCTACTATCTTAGATAACTCAGCCTCTATATTTTGATGTGGTTTTTGAATAGTTATAATAAACATGAATGAAAGGAATGAATGTTTAGAACTAGAATCAAATAGTACATTCACTAGTATTTAATGAATAATGAGCGTACCTATCACCACTTCATTTTCCAGGTCCACCCCAGCACAAGTGATGGCCTAAGGCCTTCCCTATTTCCTTTGAGGATATTGTTGATTTCCTCTTACAAACTATGGATTAAGTAAGGAGTTATAATATTTATTTTGTTCCTTGTAGTTGAAACACTACACTACTGGGGGAGTGTTGATATGAACCTTTCTTTCTTCTTCCACATTAGTGGAATTCTTTATAACCCTTCTATAGTTCTTATCCATATGTCCCATTATTTCACATTTAAAGCAATTCTGGGTTCCCTTTAGATAGTTACCCGGATGCTTCATCCCCCAATTTTTACCCATGGGATGTTCATTCTTCCTTCCATCATGGGATTTATCTGATGATCCACCCTTATTAGACCTTATTTTCTACTCCCTTTTTTTCACTAGGCCAATGAGACCATAATGAGTCTCTGATCTCCATTTCATCATTGAGTTCACAACAAACAATATAATTACAATTATGTTATTATTAAATCGCCAATTATTTTTTTAGCCTTGGAGTTATTCCATTAAATAAGCGATACACATTGATTTTCTTATTCATGAAAAAAGGTGAAGTCATATCTTGTAATCCTTGTAATTTTTTTTAATACGCCCCAATAGACCCATATTTCTTCTTCTTGTGTATTAGGAACTATCTTTATATCTTAAGATGGAGGGTTTAGGGAAAATGTTTATCGAAAAATAAATTCATGAATTCCCCTCAATCCATGGAATCAATTTCTTCCTTGGACATCATATTTTTTATCAGATTCCACCACTTATCGGCTTCCCCATCAAAATTATAGACCTCCATCACATGTTTCTCTACTTCTAAGTACTGGATGATAGAGAACATACATTAAATGGAGTTAATCCATTATTCTATGAGGAGGGGATCAGAAAATCCACTAAACATGGGAGGCCTTTTCTATATGAATGATTCAATGGTAACATTCTATTTCATAGGAGGAGGAGGGAATTCTACACAATTCAAGTGATTATTCATAACTTGAGCTAGATGAGAAAGCAAAATCATAATGTTTTAAGCACCCATTCCCATCATATTGGGCATATCATTAGAAAAATAATCACATTTCCCATCACATTGTTTGTTGGCATGTGTTCTATTATTTTACACCATTAACATGGAAAAATAAATTAAAATTATGGGGTTTGAATACATATATAATAAGAAAAAAAGATCCTTTAAACATAAAAGGATAAACACTTAAAGGAAATCTATATCCTAACTTCTGCTTCTCTTGGTTGCAATCGAGGTTATCCAATATCTATTTTCTATCATATATTTTCTCATGGGCATTTCCCCCCTTTAATAATGGTTCATATTGAGATTATGCATTAGCCTAAGCATATCCTTCGAGATGTGTCAAGACAGGTGTGTAGTAAGGACAATTATTGTGTACCAGGTTACCCCGAGTCTGGACCAAAACACCATGTCAGAGTTGTTACTCTTATGCAAAACTATACCAAAACCATAGCCACTTGTTGTATCTAGACAGGTATGTATTTTCTTGATAAACCACTTTCTCTATACTGACAAAAATTTAGGGATATTTTCTTATACTTAGTCTTATACCTAAGTTTCATACTAAAGTTATCTATTCCCAGTATCCAAAAATAGATAGACATACCTTTGATACCAACTATATAGACCCTATAGTTTAACACATATCATTACATGATTTTATTCATAATTCAACATCATATTACAAGCTAAGGATCATAAATTCTAGTGTCTTAGAGGATTAGGTACATAATTAAACCTCATAAAAATATTATTTATTTAATCTCCACATTGATATCAAAACTTCCTTTATGATCAAGCATCTTAATAGGATAACCTTGGGGGAATATGAACAAACAGATGATCTAAAAATCCCAATAAGGGAATAAGCATAAGAGTAAATCTGAGCACATGGGTTAGAAGGCATTACATAATGATATTAAAATTTATGGAACATGATATAATGAATCATAACATATAAAACATGGGATCAAATACTCATAGAATTATAGTGTTGTAAAGGAAAAATAAAACATGACTTTATCATGAGTTAAGGCTCATTGCACATTGAGGAGCATGAGTCTAGGCTAACCACCAAAACCATTGTACATGGATCACGAGTCAAGGATAACCACCAAGACTGTTACACATAACATCTCATTAGATAAAACATGTTAAATAAATTGGAATACTATATGGTAACATCCATCCTAAAATATTCATGAATATGTGTTCCACATGATTAATCATACATAAAGAATCAAATTTAACATAATTTTTACCCTTAGAATGAAATGGGTATCATATTCATGTTATAAGGCATTAAAAATGAGACTATCATAAAAGTGTCCATGACAGAATGGATTTAGAACATACAAGGACATTAATAATGTAAAATAGGCTTGTATTATTATAATTTATTTCAAACTGAATTGATAACATATAAAATGAGTATTTAGGAATCTTTAGATTTAAAACATTTTAGTGTGGTTTAAGGAAAATATTAAATAGCTTTTAAAATGGAATATAAATAATATTTTATATAAAACAAGAAGTGAACCAGGAATACATTCATTATAAAAATAATTGATTTTATACAAGATATGGTGGCTCGAATAGGTTATATAGTTTAATTTTAAATGGTTAAGAATTCAGGAAGTTCCCTTAAATCGAGCTTGCTTGTCCGGAAGAATTGTGTAGGGAATATTTTAAAAACACGAATATACCCAAATTAGAAGGTAGAATAGATCTTGATCAATAAATTTAGTATATATAAACAACATTTAGAAGATTCCAATTAAAATAATAGACAATTTAGTTAGGGTAAAAAGAGAGAAAGAATAACCCAGAGGAATAATGGATGTTCGGGTAGAATCCCTCACCTTAAGTCTGAAGGTAGCATTCACTTGATATTAATCTCCTCAGTAATCATATTATATTCACTAATTAAAAACTATTGAACCTATTCTATATAAATTTTATTTATTATAACTTATTATGTTCATTTATTTCCTTTTTGATAGGCTAAGATATTCAATTTCATTTCTTAGGAGTGTTGATCTCCCTTTGTTCTTGTGATTGGTTAACTTATATGCATGTATGAAGGGTCGTGTTAAGTAGGGTTAATTGTTCAAAATAAAATATTTATGTTATTAATTATCTTAAATTTGTTAATTGATATTATATCATGAGGATGAAACGTTATATAAATATATATTGATAATTGTTTGGGTTTATTTTGGGAGTTTTTGATCACAACAAACTCATTTTGAGTAATAAATTAATATCATAAGTAAAGAATGATTCCCGAACCTCAAATAATATATAATAAACTTATTATAATATATTTAAACCAAAAAATGGTCTCATCACTACAGCGTTAATAAGGTAAATTAAATTGAATACTTCATTACCCTTGAATGAGATAAATAAACACATCTTGGACGATTCATTCATTTTTAGTATAAAAGGAGGGGGAATGAGAGATTATGTTGAATTAGTAAATTATCATAAAAAACATATAGTATATTTATGGTAATGGAGTTATCATACCATTTGGATTATTGGAGTTGAGGATAGAAAAATAAAATAAAATAACATGAAAATAAAAAAAAAAATTGAAAGAGGAATTTACTACTTTAATTTATCCTCCTTGAGAGCCTCCTTAGGGAAGAGGTTTTTGATTTTTTATGAGACCAAACTCTCTTGGATTTGGGGAAACGTTTGAGTAGAGTATTGGTCAGAATATAGAAAAGTCTCAAATCTTGAGAGGTGTGAGGAGAAGAGGTTGTGAGGGGTGGTGTTTATTGAGGAGGAGGGGGTGTTTTCTCGTTATTTTAGTAAAATTTTTATTATTTTTTCCTAGATTATAAATAGTGATAATTACTATGACTAAATATAGTAATGTGTGCATGTGAATTTGAAAAAATATTCACTTACATTATCCACGACTCAATCATGACTCAAATTTTTATTTAATTATATATAATGCGAATTATCATATTTCACTATTCACTAAAAATTAAATTATTTTAGAAAATTCCTAACCATTTTTCATTGTTTAAAATTCAAAAATGAAATACCTTTTAAAAAAATTATTTTTATAAATATGATAAATTTAAATTTTAATTAAAATCCTAATTTACTTGAAAAATACAAATTTTAAAATTAAAACTTCATTTCTAACATATTGAAAAATTAATTAAGGTCTCATAAAATTATCTTAAAATCATAAGACATTAAAATATTATTTCATGAATATGATTTATGAAAATAAATTTTCTTTTAATTTGTTAAATTAAACATAAAATATTAATTAAATATACATGAATTACAAAAAGACCAATACTTAATTATTAATTTTTAAAATATTTTTTAACATATATTATAATATAATTATATCATTTTGATACTTATAAGATGGATAAATTTTATTTATAATTTCATTGGTGAGGTTACTATTACATTTTCCAATTTACTATTTATAAGGGTCATATTACTATTCCATAGATCAAGTTAATATTTTATTAGTATGTGTCCCTTAACTTCTAGAGATACCATTTATTTCACTCATTATTAATTTTTAATGTTTTTATTATGTTATATATGTAATATTATGTGATTATACTATACTACATTATTATAATAAAATAATTCCATTAATAAAACATTGGATCGTTACAAAATTAATTTTGGATATTTATTTCGTGGAATAAAAGATCAAAGAAAAACCGAAGAATAGAATTGTTCTTATAAAATATAAATCTATCAAGAATATATATTTACTTATATTCTTGGATAGTAAATAAATTATACATATTTTGTAGAAGGGTCTTGAAATAGAAATTTTATCATAGTTACTTCATTTCGGATGAACTGGTGGTCTCTTTGATCATCACCAATTTATGTCTTTGATCCCCTCAGCATAATATTGATCAATAACATTCTTTTGATCAATGTACTAAATCACTCCTTATGATTATTATTTTTTTACTCCATTTACATATCTTCACCTGTAACTAATTTATTTCAACTTAGAATCCTTGTTATATGTTATTCCATAAAAAATTACTTCGGATTTTATATTAAGATGAAGTTATTTTGTTAAATCATTCAAAATATTTGTTTTCAACTATGGTATTTTCAAATTTAAACCCCTTTATTAGCAAGATCATGTTTAAATTATGATGATGCAATTAATTTAAGTCCAAGAGAATGTAACACCCTGAAATTATAAGTGAATAAAATTTTATTTAATAGAATATATGACAATAAACACAAAGATTATAAGGGAATATAAAATCCTAATACCATAAGATATATTTACTATTTTAAATAAAAACTTTTTATAACTTGAAATGCATGCTACACTAATTTTAGCTTATGTTAAATGAAACACAGAATTTCTTTAATAACTTGCACAACACGCAAAACCATGTTTTACCAAAAACTATTTAAAATCAAAATTATCCCAAAGACATTTAAATTTTGATGAATATAATTAAATAAATTATTAAATTATGGTTGAATTCATTGGTTACCAATTAATTGGAAATGAAAATAATAACCAATTTAATATAAAATAAAAGTTTTTATAAATAGCTATTTATATGCTCCATAAGGTGATTTACCATAATTAATTATATAAATTACTATTATTGGATGATATCAATGAATTTATTTTATTTAATATCTTTTTTTAAAAAATAATAAAAAAGATTTTGTAGGCAGAAGATAAGAACTGATCGAATTTTACGTGTTAAAATTTATATTTTTCTAAAAAAAAATTTTCCACCTTATAATGGTTTACTTATTTTAAAACTAAAATTTGAAACATTTATAAATTTTATTCAAAAAAATAAAATTAATTTTGGAAATTATAATTTTAAAATTATCAAAGCATGAATTTTTAGAATTTTTCTAAGTAGTTTCGTTTTTTAATGAGTAGTGAAAAATATTGAATTTAATTGAAAAATAGATTTTCATCTAAACATTTTATAGTGTTAAATTTTATTTAAAATTGTTTTTGATATTAAATTAGATAAACTATATAAATATTAATCCAATGGAGGTCTTTGTAATTACATTCATAGTGAATGTTGATATAAAAACATTTCTAACGTTGGATATTTTCACTTTCAAAATCGCTTTGTCGTCACGTTTGTGGGATAAAATTTAAATTAAATTCTAGAAAATCTTTAAAATGAAGTTTGAAAAATGTATTTCATATTTGGAAACATCCTAATTGATAATTTTAAAAAATTACAACATAATTTTCTACCAAATTGATTATAAAAAATAATGAACGTTAATGACAATGATCAAGGTAAAAATTAATTTACATAGTGGTTAATTTAAAAGAAATGATGAAACCCAACACTTCCAAAACCCAATGTACGATTGTATTTCGACTGTAACCCCTATTGGATCAAAAATGGTTAATTATTGTATCCACATTATGTAAGGGAAACCTCCCAATAGTGTGTAATATTTGGTATTTACAAGAATACCACTCCTATAATATAAAATGGAACTCGTTCCCTTCATTTATTAACACCTCTAAATAAATTTTATATTATTTAAATAGTGCCCAATTAACATTAAAACTTCCCTCCCTTCCTCCTAGAAGCCTTAAATTGGGCATAAATCCTACCAAGAATGTAAATTTGTGGAAACCAAAATGAGATACCTGAAAAAAAAGGTAGTGTTCATCAATAAATGTTTTTATCCTACCTATTCCTAAAAACCCATATATTATTATCATATCATGCTTATATAATAACATTAGAATATTTTATATAATTATATTTTGTTATTTTTGAATGTTTCAGACACAACATATGAGTCTTATGGGTTGTTCCCAACATTTACTTTTTTCAATTTTGATAATTAATCAAGGATTTACACGACAATGAATGTCATGACCAATGAAATTGAATTTATGAAAAAGGTAAAGGGATAAAAAAATGGATGTAAGTGATGAATAATAATGTATTATTTATAATTAATTTAATAAATTAATTAATTACCTTATATGAAATTATTTCTTCATTGATGGATCTAACAATAGATCTACATAGTATCATCATCGCATAGTTGGACTGTAAAGACCCGTAAAATTCAAGGAAATGTTTTTCTTAATTTTCTTTGGGATTTTACAAGAACGCAGTTTCTGATGGCACTTGATTCTGAGGCCCGGTGTGCCCGGAATTTCTATCTGAAGTTTAGCTCGGGTACATTTAGTGAACGAATGATCATGAATTTCTAACTCTTGAACTGGTGCTCGAAATCGAATTATGAGGGAACCGATGGAATCGCAGCGCCGATATTTGCTTAGGAACACCTTTTCCGGAGTTGTGTTTACACGAGAGAAGTTGTTAAATTTTTGTGGAAGGTAAAATAAAATTAATCATCAATTTTATTTTACTCTAAGTGGTTTAAAGCTTTGGGTGGAAGTTGGGGGAAACCACCCAACATCCATTTGGAGGTTATGAAGGTGGTGGGGCCCACACGAACCCTACCCCGTCACCTTCCCTAACCTTCCATAACCCCTCTTTTAATTTGACAACTTGAGTTAATTAATTGTGGGGATTAAATTCAACTTTTGAATTTCAAACATAAGTTGTGTTAATAAAATAAGTGTGGTACTTATTTTATTTTGGGTTGGAGGCTTGTTGCTTGAGAGCTTTGGGAGAAACGCTAAGGGAGGCTTGAGTATCTTCATCTTCTTCATCGAAGAACATGAAGAACGCGAAAAACGCGAAGAACTCTGGATTCCTCGGAGGTCGACATCTCCTTCCGCGTCGTCTCCTTCCGCGACTTCTCCCTCCGTGACGGTTATCTCCACGACAAATCCTCACCCAACTTGTTCGACGAGGTAGGGGTTTATGCGTTCTTATTTTCATGATTACATCTGTTGTTTTATACGTCATCTATCCGTGTTCTTTGGAACCACTTGATATCATTTAATGGGGGGTCAGACCTCAAAAACAGGGCCGAACCTCCTCCCTTATTTTTATTTATGGTTGCGGTTTGAAGGGAAGTGATGTGGTGTCGTCGCACCGTGCGGGGACGAGCATCAAAGAAGCGAGGCGGAGGGTCGTGGCACCGTCGCGCCACGCCAGACGAACCAAGGCCGCGGACGGTTCATGGTCGCGGCGGAGCCGAGAGACCGATGGCCGGTTCCGGGCCGTCGGCGTCAAAGCAAGGGGGACCTGCCTTGCCGGTCCCGTGGCGGCAATAGTCGGCCGGCCTGGGTGGGCCAGCCGGACAGGGGAGAAGCCGGGGGATACAAACCCCCGGTGGCCAGCTCAAGAGGCCCCCCATTATGGGGGCCATGGTTACAAAAGATAGGGGGCAGCCCCCCCCCCCCCCCTCAAACGGCTCAGTCGTTTGACCGAGCTCTTGGCTAGCGCGCCTGGCGCACTGCCCCCAGGCCCTGCTGGCTGCCTGGCCGGTCCACCAGGCCGGGCCGTGCCCAAGCGGGCTGGACCCGGACCTAGTTCGGGTCGACCAGGTTCGGGCCGACCCTGGGGGTATCGAGCCGGGTCGGACCGGGCCTAAACCCATCAATACCGAACCTCTTCCGGTCGGTCGCCCATAACATGAGCTACGGGACTCCGATTGACGCATAGTTAGTTGCGATGCGATCCTTGGATCGAGATGGTCATTTCGGTATATCGCACTTAAGGATTCTGAATACTTTGGCTTCAGCCGAGTTGGTTCGTACTCGAAACCAACCGGGTCCTCGGAGCGGAAATGCTCATAACATGAGCTCTGGACGTTCGATTGACGTGATGTTGACTTTGATGGATTACTCTTAGTGAGAAGGATCTTTTGGATTACTCCTCCCGAGGTTTGAACGCAGGTGGAGTAGAGTTGTGTTGGTTTTGACTTAAAACCCAACCGGGCCCCAGGGACGAAAAAGCCAATAACTTCCAGACCGGGCGTCTGATTGACGCGTCGTCTGTGAAGATGAGTTCATGTTGACGATACGGAACTTTTGGATACATCCACTCTGGACATTGTGTCAGTTGACGTATCAGCCTCTCAGCTTGTGGAGCGGACCCTCTCGAACGAGCTTGTTGTGTGCGGGAACCCTAGAGCTGGCTGCGTTTGTGACTGATACTACGACGACGACTGTACAGAGATTCCCAGTGGATTCGACGGCGATGACTACAACACTCAGCGATCCTACATGAATCAGTGCTACTAATGCTGTGTGGGTCTGATCCTGTGTGGGTCAGCGCTCATCGGTCCAGTGTGGGTCAGCGCCTACAGATCCTGTGTGGTTCTGATCCTATGTGGGTCTTTGCGGGGGTTAGTTACTTATCGATCCTTTGTGGGTCAGATCCTTTGTGGGTCATTGTGGGTTTTAGTTACCTATCGATCCATTGTGGGTCAGACCCTTTGTGGGTCATTTCGGGGGTTAGTACCTATCGATCCTTTGTGGGTCTGACGGCTTAGATGAATCAGTGGATATATCTGATCATCTATATCGTCATAAGAAGAAGTATACTTGTGTGAGCTGAAATCCCATTTATCTTTCCTATGTGGATTGTGTTGTGCTGTCTTGTGTGGATTTACGTTTTGCATTCTTGTGTGGACTGGGTTGTACGTGGGCTCGGATGTTGGAGCCGAATGATAATTGATGACTTAGGTATATGTATGGAAATATACCTAAGCAGTGTCGGATGTTACTTCGTGATTGTATCTTTCCTTTGTGGATTCTAGGAGAACTTTAGGGGTCTCAGGGTCCCTACTGAGTAGCTTATAGTCACCCCTACACGGGTTATGCCCGCACTACGTTGTGTTGGATGCAGACAACGGACATCACTGATCATGGTTGAGGCTTGTGGAGAAGGACAGTACCTGGAGGTGGACCACTGGACGAGACGTACTCGGTGCGGTCGGCTGGACCCGAGGAGCAGTGGAGGCTATCTGTACCCACCCTTCAGGTGCGACTTCTAGTGGACGGCTCAACGCTGTGGCTCTACATTACAGTTGTTGTTTCCCTTTCCAGTTGTACTTTACTTTCAGTTTGGGTTTGTATACTAGCCAAATTACTTTTCCGCACTTACTGTTGTACTCAGTTTTTACTTAGTGTTTACTTCTACTGCTTGCTTGCTCTGTGGTGTTTGATTACATAACAAAGGCAATGCATTCCCTTTTTACCAAGAATTGTGCCTTGGTGCTAGTCGCCAGACCCTAGGCTATGGAAGGCGGGCTTGGGGTAGCCACGGCATGGACCCGAGGATGGGTCGTGAAAAATTGGTATCAGAGGAGTTCGGTTCTACCGCAGGACTCAGGACTCTGATATTTTTCTATGTGAATCAATAGTGTTAAGAGTATTGGGTGTGGTTATCAGTCCAGGGAGTCCAGTGTTGGTGCGGCGGCCGACGTATCCGTACACCAGGACCCTGACTTCTGATTTCCGATTTAATGCACGAAAACATTGATTTCATGTGTGTTTCAAGTTTTCTTTGTGATTACATTGTGTCACCTCACCAGGTATATTGTTCTGACCATGGCGCACCTGTTTCCTTTTCAAGATGGCCCCACAACGGTAGCCAGCTAGGTTTCTGAGAGTTGAGCGTGACGACATCCCACCGAGCGATGAGGCCTCGGTACAGGGCCCTTTGACATCTGAGGCACCGGTGATACCTCTACCTGCCGAGCCCCCGATGCTACCTGCCCCAGCCACAGACGATGCATGTTGCCTTAGTGCATTGCACGAGTTTCAGTGCCAGCGACTGCCTAGGTTCCGCTGGGAGACGTACCCCCAGGCAGCCGAGGATTGGCTGGAGGCAGTGGTATGAGTTTTAAGGTTAGTGAGGACACCAGTAGACCTCATGGTGATCCTCGCAACGAGTCTTCTTCACGAGGCCGAGGGCCGATGGTGGATCTTGATGCTCCAGGTGCATAATGAGGCATCTCTCCTCTGGACGAACTTTGAGAGCCTCTTCCGGTCGGAGTTCGTCCCAGCCACCCTCTGTGAGGCGCGCATCCAGGAGCTTCTAGAGCTGCGGTAGGGCAGCTTGATGGTCTCCCAGTACTCGGCGAGATTTACCGATCTCTCGCGCTACTCGACAGACATGGTACGAGACCCATTATTCCAGGCCCCGACCTTTGAGCAGGGATTGATGCATCAGATCAGGGCATCGCTGATCTCCCTCAGCATTCCGACCCAGGCAGGAGTACTGGGGCGAGCCCTTTTGATCGTGAGATTTCTTGCAGAGCCTTCTTCAGTAGCGAGACCTACCACGGGGCGACACATAGCAGAGTCTTATGCAGCAGGCAGTCAGTGGATGACTCATGGGTCCAGGCAGACCACACCCTCAGGCAGACTACCTCAGGACACTGGCTCAGCAGTGCAGGGTACACAGCACGGAGCCAGTCTTTCGAGAGGCAGGCAGTGCTACACATGCGGCGGGCAGGGCCACATGGCCCATGACTTCCCAACCCACCGTGCTGAGGAGAAACAGACGATTGAGGGGCCACCCAGGCAGAGGCAGAGGGTCGACTGTGGCTTTTCGCAGGGAGCAGCTGGACGAGGTAGAGGAGCTGGCCGAGAAGCAGGTGGTGGGCAACGCTTTGAGGCTCTACCACCACCACCACCAGGAGGTCCACCCCGACCACAGGGAGCTGGTGGGTAGAGACAGGAAAAACTCCAGGCAGCAAAGGCCTACAACCACAGCACGCCCGATATGCTTCAAGGAACTATCTGTGTCTACTCCACCCTTGTTATAGTTCTTATAGAGACAGGAGCGAGTCACTATTTCATAGTCACTGCCCTTTTTCGGAGCTCTAAGATTCTGATAGAGCCGTTGGCATGATCCTTACGGCTAGAGACTCCTACGGGAGAAGACTCGACAATTACGCACTGGTTTCGGCAGTGTGAGCTTACTCTAGGAGGAGAGAGATTCGGCTGTGATATTCTTTTAGCGGCATCGAGGCATTACGACATCATATTGGGCATCGATTGGTTATCTACAGTCCATGCACAGATCAACTGTATTAGGCACAAGGTGCGATGTGTACGCACCTACGGGAGCAGGTTCACCTTCACCGGCGAGAAGAGAGCCTTTGCAGCACAGGATAGACTCTCATAGAGGAGAGGACAGCCCATCACTCATCAGTTGGCTAGCCTCATCGTATGAGCAGTTGATGTGCGGAGTCCTAGTTTTCCTACAGTTGTGGATTAGTATGCGGAATTCTTCCCTGGCGACGTTCTAGGACTACCTCCTCGCAGAAAGGTAGACTTTTATATTGACATGTACCCCGGGGCAGCCCCGATATCGACTCCAGCATATCGGATAGCCCCCACTGAGCTTCGAGAGCTACGGGTACAGTTGGAGGACTTACAGCGCAAGGGTTTCATCTGACCCTGTGTTTCACCCTGGGCTTCCCCGATATTGTTCGCCAAGAAGGCGGACAGGAGCTTGCGACTTTCTGTCGACTATCGTCGCCTGAACTAGGTGACAGTAAGGAACAAGTATCCGCTACCTAGGATTGATGACCTCTTCGATCAGCTCAATGGAGCACGGTGGTTCTCAAAGATAGACCTCTAGTCAGGCTATCATCAGCTCAGAGTTTGGGACGAGGACGTACAGAAGACGACCTTCATGTGTCGGTATGGCCACTATGAGTTCTTGGTTATGCCAGTCAGCATAACCATTTCTCTAACAGTGTTCATGGCCCTTATGAACTGGATCTTTCATCCATACATCGATCGATTTGTTGTGGTCTTCATCGACAACATTTTGATTTACTCGACGACTAAGGAGGAGCACGCCTACCACTTGTGGGTTGTACTAGACACACTCCGAGAGCACCATATTTATGGAAATCTCTCAAAGTGTCAGTTCTGGATACGTGAGGTCCACTTCTTGGGACACATCATCTCTGAGGTGGGAGTTTCGGTGGATCCAGCGAAGATCGAGGTAGTGCTATCTTGGGAGCCACCCCGGAGAGTGACAGAGGTGCGGAGTTTCTTGGGAATAGCTGGATACTACCGGAGATTTGTGCCATAATTCTATAGAGTTGTGGCACCACTCTCAGCTTTTATGAAGAAGGGGAAACCCTTTGTGTGGTCAGATATATGTTAGCAGAGCTTCCAGGAGCTGAGACAGAGATTGACCAGCACCCCTATCTTGAGTTTGCCGGAGGAGGGAGTAGGGTACGTAGTCTACTGCGATGCAGTAGGGACCAGACTCGGATGTGTCCTGATGTAGGAGCGGGCAGTGATCACCTAAGGATCACGTTAGTTTAGGCTGCATGAGCAGAACTACGCTACCCCTGACCTGGAGTTAGCAGTAGTGGTCTACGCTTTGAAGACATGGCGACACTACCTGATGGGAAATCACTTTATAGTCTTTTCTAACCCTCAGAGTCTTAGGTACATCTTCTCTCATAAGGACCTGAACCTGAGACAGCGACGATGGCTCCAGTTCCTCCAGGACTATGACTTTGAGATAGTCTATACTCCTGGAAAGGGGAACGTGGTAGTCGATGCTCTCAGCTTGAGAACGTTCATTCACCTACTTGATGAGGTGACAGATCAGCTAGCCGCTTTGCAGATATCCATCATGGATAAAGATGGATCAGCCTTCCTTCAGTCTCTCACATTCACCCCTCCACTACTGCAGCGGGTTAAAGAGGCACAACCTGGGGACGCTGATTGTGAGACGCGGCGTGCACAGATATCCTCAGGACTGGCACCTGATGGTTTCTCCTTTGGAGCAGAGCACGACGTCCTTTTCAGAGGATGTACCTTAGTACCAGTTGCTTTACGGGAGGAGGTAATGAGAGAGTTTCACACTTCTCCCTTGGAAGTACATCCTGGAGTGGCAAAGATGTGCCAGGATCTCAGACAACAACACTGGTGGCTGGGCATGAAGAAAGTTGTGGTAGATTTTGTTTCTCGGTGCCTCACCTGCCAGTAGGTGAAGGCAGAGCATCATGTACCAGCAGGCTTGGTACAGCCCTTGGAGGTCCTAGATTGGAAGTGGGATGGGATATCTATGGACTTCATGACTAGACATCCACGCACTTCTAGAGGTCAAGACTCCATTTGGGTGATTTTCGACCGACACACCAAGTCGGCTCACTTCTTACCCATCAGAGAGCAGGGCTCAATGGAGATCTTGGGACGTCTCTACGTTCAGAAGATTGTGAGGATCCATGGTGTTCCATCATCTATCATCTCCGATCGAGATGCATGTTTTACTTCCCGGCTTTGGAAGGGGTTGCAGGAGGCGTTTGGGACGCAGCTACGTCTGAGCACTGCCTTTCACCCTCAGACAGATGGTCAGACGAAGAGGACCATAGAGACTCTCTAGGACATGCTCCGCGAATGTGTCCTTGACTTTGGTCGTAGCTGGTAGGACCACCTACCCTTGGTGGAGTTCACGTACAACAACAGTTACCACTCCACCATTAGGATGGCACCATACGAGGCGTTGTACGTCCAACCTTACAGATCTCCTTTGTGATGGACAGACCCTGGGGAGTCAGCACTTGTGGGACCGGAGATGGTCCAGGCAACGACTGAGAAGGTCCAGGTCATCCAGGAGCGGATGAGGACATCTCTGAGCCGGCAGAAGTCTTATGCTGATAGCAGGTGGAGGCCACTAGAGTTCGAGGATGGAAACCACATCTTGTTGCGTGTCTCACCTCGACGTGGAATACGGAGATTTGGACGAGGTGACAAGTTGTCTCCATGCTTCATCGGACCATTCCAGGTCCTCAACAGGATTGGCGAGGTGGCCTATCGCCTGGCTCTACTACCTCAGTTGCATCGGGTGCATGACGTCTTCCGCGTATCTCAGCTGAGGATATATGTGCACGACCCGACACATATAATTGACCATGGGGATCTGGACATTGATGATAAGGCGGATTTTATGGAGGTCCTAGTGGAGATCGATGATCGATAGGAGAAGGTCCTACGTGGACGGTTTATTCTTCTAGTGCACATCAGATGGCAGCGCGGGAATCTCCAGAAAACCACTTGGGAGCGGGAGGCTCAGATGCGTGCTCAGTACACACTTTTGTTTCCCTAGTTTTCGATGTATCTTTACGGGAACGTAATGCCATGAGGTGGGAGTAATGTAAAGACCCGTAAAATTCAAGGAAATTTTTTTCTTAATTTTCTTTGGGATTTTACAAGAACGCAGTTTCTGATGGCACTTGATTCCGAGGCCCGGTGTGCCCTGAATTTCTATCTGAAGTTTAGATCGGGTACGTTTAGTAAACGAACAAGCTCGAATTTATAACTCTTGAACCAGTGCTCAGAATCGAATTCCAAGGGCACCGATGGAATCGCAGTGCCGGTATTTACTTAGGAACACCTTTTCCGGAGTTGCGTTTACACGAGAAAGTTGTTAAATTTTTGTGTAAGGTAAAATAAAATCCAGCATCAATTTTATTTTACTCTATGTGGTTTAAAGCTTTGGGTGGAAGTTGGGGGAAACCACCCAACTTCCATTTGGAGGTTATGAGGGTGGTGGGGGCCACATGAACCAACCCCTTCACCTTCCCTAACCTTCCATAACCCCTCTTTTAATTTGACAACATGGGTTAATTAATTGTGAGGATTAAATTCAACTTTTGAATTTCAAACATAAGTTGTGTTAATAAAATAAGTGTGGTACTTATTTTATTTTAGGTTGGAGGCTTGTTGCATGAGATATTTGGGAGAAAAACTAATGGAGGCTTGAGTATCTTCATCTTCTTCGTCGAAGAACACGAAGGACGTGAAGAACGCGAAGAACGCCAGATTCCTCGGAGGTCTACATCTCATTCTGCGATGTCACCTTTCGCGACGTCTCCCTCCGTGACAGTTATCTCTGCGACGAATCCTCACCTAACTTGTTCGACGATGTAGGGGTTTATGCATTTTTATTTTCGTGATTACTTCTGTTGCTTTCTACGTCATCTATCCTCATTCTTTTGAACCACTTGATATCATTTAATGGGAGGGGCCTGGACCGCACAAACACGATCGACCCTCCTCCCTTATTTTTAATTATGGTTGCGGTTCGAAGGGAAGTGACGTGGTGTCGTCGCACCATGCGGGGACAAGCGATAATGATGCGTGGAGCCGTTGCGCCATGCATTTGAAAGATGAACCATGCCGCTGCGCCTTCACGCCGCGCTAGAAAAACACGAAGACACCGCGGCTGGAGCGAGGCTGTGGCGGAGGGACGCAGAGCCGTTGCGTCGCGCCAGACGAACCAATGTCGTAGCCGGTTCCGGGCAGCGGAGGAGCTGATAGACCGGTGACCGGTTCTGGGACGCCGGCGTCGGAGAAAGGGGGACCGGCCTTTCCAGTCCCGTGGCGGCTACAGCCGACCGTCCAAGGGAGAAGCCGGGCGTTACAAACCCCTGGCGGCCAGCTCAAGCGTCCCACCATTATGGTTGATGCGGTTACAAAAGACAGGGGGGCAGCCCCCCCCCCCCTTAAACGGCTCGGCCGTTTGGCCGAGATCCTGGCCAGCACGCCCAGCGCGCCGCACCCAGGCCGGGTCGGCTGCCTGGCCGGTCCGCCAAGTCGGGCCGCGCCGGCCGGCCCGAGCCGTGTCCAAGTGGGCCGGACCCAGACCTGGTTTGGGTCGACCCAGTTCGGTCCGACCCTGGGGGTATCGGGCTGGGTCTGACCGGCCCCGAACCCCTCAATACTGAACCTCTTCAGGTCGGTCTCCCATAACTTGAGCTACGGGCCTCCGATTGACGCACCGTCAGTTGCGATGCGATTCTTGGATCGAGACGGCCGTTTTGGTATATTCAACTCATGGTTTCTAAATACTTTGGGTTCAGCCGAGTTGGTTCGTACTCGAAACCAACCGTGTCCTCGGAGCAGAAACGCTCATAACTTGAGCTCCTGAAGTCCAATTGACGTGTCGTCGACTTTGTTGGATTCCTCTTAGTGAGATGGATCTTTTGGCTTACTCTGCCCGAGGTCTGGACACAGGTGGACTACATTCAGGTTGGTTTTGACTTAAAAGCCATCCGGTCCCCTGGGATGAAAAAGCCAATAACTTCCAGACCGGGCGTCCGATTGACGCGCCATCTGTCACGCTGAGTTCCTGTTGACGATACGGAGATTTTGGATACATCAACTCCGGACTTTGTGTCAGTTGATGTATCAGCCTCTTGGCTCGTGGAGCAGACCCTCCCGAACAAGCTTTCTGTGTGCGGGAACCCTAGAGCTGGCTGTGTTTGGGACTGCTACTACGACGGCGACTATACAGAGATCCTCAGTGGATTCGATGGCGACGACTACATCACTCAGCGATCCTACGTGGATCAGTGATACCGATCCTATGTGGGTCTGATCCTGTGTGGATCAGCGCTCAGCGGTCCTGTGTGGGCCATCACCTACAGATCCTATGTGGGTCCGATCTTATGTGGGTCTTTGCAGGGGTTAGTTACCTATCGATCCTTTGTGGGTCAAATCCTTTGTGGGTCATTGCGGGGGTTAGTTACCTATTGATCCTTTGTGGGTCAGATCCTTTGTGGGTCATTGCGGGGGTTAGTTACCTATTGATCCTTTGTGGGTCATTGCGGGGGTTAGTACCTATCGATCCTTTGTGGGTCTGACGACTTAGATGAATCAGTGGATATATCTGATCATCTTTGTCGTCATACGTAGAAGTATACCTCTGTGAGCTGAAATCATGTTTTTCATTCCTATGTGGATTGTGTTGTGCTATCCTGTGTGGATTTACGTTTTTATTTCCTGTGTGGACTGGGTTGTAATTGGGCTCCGATGTTGGAGCTGAATGAGAATTGCTGACTTAGGTATATGTATGGGCATATACCTAAGAAGTGTCGGATGTTACTTCGTGATTGTATCTTTCCTTTGTGGTTTATCCATTGTGGATTCTGGGAGACCTTCGGGGGTCTCAAGGTCCCCAATGAATAGCTTATACTCACCCATGCACGGGCTATGCCCGCACTACGTTGTGTTGGATGCAGACGACGGACATCGCTGATCGTGGTTGAGGCTTGCGGAGCAGGCCGGTACCTGGAGGTGGACCACTGGGCGGGACGTACTCAGAGCGGTCGGCTGGACCCGAGGAGCAGTGAAGGCTATCTGTACCCACCCTTCAGGTGGGACTTCCAGTGGACGGCTCTACGTTGTGGCTCTACTTTACAGTTGTTGTTTCCCTTTCGAGTTGTACTTTACTTTCAGTTTGGGTTTGTATACTGGCCCACTTATTTTTCCACACTTACTGTTGTACTCAGTTTTTACTTAGTGTTTACTTCTACTGCTTGATTTCTTTGTGGTGTTTTTTACTTTACAAAGGTAATTCCTTCCCTTTTTACCGGGAATTACGCCTTGGTGCTAGTCACCATCCCCTGGCCTATGGAAGGCGGTCTTGGGGTAGTCACGGCACGGGCCCCGAGGATGGCTCGTGACATGGAATAAAGGTAATATTACCTCTAGTTGTGGTACATAAGTGTTTTAGAAATATCTGATTATCGTCGTAGGAATCTTTGGGTGCTAGCACCGTAGATCCTACCACTAGTGTCATTAACTTTTGATTTCCAAAAAAATTACTTCCAAAGGATTATTCATAGTCACACAATACATTAGAGTGGATGGGGTAGGAAGATCACTCTCCGTTCCTGGGAGCGTTCTTGGAGACGGTGCTCTCTATGTTTTAGAGGATTAATTCTATATATCATTGAGAAAAACACAAATTAAATTGGATATATTGAAAAATAATATAATTTGGTTTATATACTACTATAGTTAGAAATAAATACCTACACAGGTGCCCCTTATTATTTATTTAATCCTTTTGGAACCCCATATCAATAATAAAATGGATAATATTATTATTTTGTGAGATGTGTTATACTAATAAATTGAAATTAAATATTATTTAATCCAATAATATTCAATATATATTATTTCTCACTAGACTAATAAAACCAGTCTAACATTCCTCCATAATATTTATCAAGCATTGAATAATGAATATTTATTTAATAATTAAATATCCTTGTGTTATTCATCAATAAATTAATAAATATTATATTCAATAAATAGAAAACAAATATTTTTTAAATATTCCACAAACATAATTTTCTCTAAAATAACTGGTCACCGAATATAATCCAAACAATGTTACTAAATATAAAAACATGTGTAAGAATAATATTTATTGAACTTGTTAAATAATAAATAATAATATTATATTTTACATAGATTTTGGATGCACTTAGAGTGTGACCCTCTAGGCCTCTTTCTCTATAGCATTAGGAAAAGAAACCAAAAGTACAAGTTTGGTATCTAGAAACATCTAAGGAACCCATAGCTAAATAAAATAATTTTACAATGACATAATACCTCATACCGACACACTCTACATAATAAAATACGATTATCATGATATTTTAAATCAAAAAGCTATTATACAAGTTACATCAACCTATGATCTCGATATCTCATTCATTGAATTTTCTAAAAATTAAACATTCCTATATAAGAGCATAGACATGGATTTATTTATTATAAATAATTTCAATCAAATTTCATAAGATATCAACTTCCATTAAATAATAGTATATACAAATCCTTTATTTCATTATTCATTAATATAATATTTCTCGTGAAGCATCAAACATATCCTACCTCAGTGTGAACATAAGTCATCATAGTTTTTGGAATACATCAAAGTATGTGAATTATAATACTCTTTAATAATAATATTAAAGTATAAGGATAAATACACACATCCATTGATAGTAACATCCAATGTCACCTATAAAAGTGGATTTCTTACTTGCGGGTATTGTTCTCAAAATATCATACACTGGGTATTACCAAAGGAATTCACAAAGAGAATGTGGATCAATGTTTTATGAGTCTCCACCCCTGATATCTTGTAAAATTTAGGTCACAAAAATTATATCATCCAGATATAGAAAATATATTTAAGAATATATTCAGGATCTTTTGGGTTCTCATCATATCAGGGACCTGCTATAACCTTTCAGTGTGACATCAACTCTTGGAACATTAGCAAATACCATGTAACATAGAAGAACTATCACGATGTGATAAGAAGTTTATTAATATTGAAAACAATAAATGAGAATTATGATAAAGTTTATATAAGTTGGCTTTATGGCACTAACTTTAACAACTCTCACTTTCACTTTATCCAACTACTAACAACCATCAATCTTCTAGATCTTAAGTGATACTCATTCTTCTGCTGATATAATCCTTTATTCAAGGGTTCTTCCATGTTTTCTTCTATGGTAAATATTTTTATTTCAACTTAACCGCTTCGATAAAAAACATATCATGTGGTGATACTTTTGTATGATTTATCCCTTAGGGTGACCTTGTCTCTATTTAACAATTCACTGTTGTAGTATTATCACAATATAATGTGATAGGGTCTTTACATCAAGGTACCACACCAATATCTTGGAAAAAGTGTTACATCCAAATGGATTCCTTGGTTGTGTCGTAAGACTTTATATACTTAGAATCCACTATGGAATCAATGAAAACCGGATGCTTTGAACTCTTCCAGTTCACAGCTCCTTCACTAATACAAAAATCATATCATGACTACGACTTCATATCATTATGATCTATTTGAACACTAAAATCAGTATAACCCATAATTACCCACTCTTTATCACCTCCATATACCTAAAACATATCCATAGTTTTTCATAGATACATTAAGATAGCCTTAACAGTAGGCCAATGTTGTTCTCTTGGATATTCTCGATATATTCCTAATATGCTCAATGCATAGAGAACATCAATTATTTTACTTTACATGGAATACATGATATATCTTATCACTAAACCATATGGGATTTTACTCATCCATTCTTTATCTTGTTCTGTATGAGGTTACATTTTCTTAGAAAGAGCTATACTATGTGACACTACAACTAATCCCCTATTAAATTGTTTCATACTAAATGTATTTAGAATAGGAAAAATGTATGTACTTTAACATAGTCCAAAAATCCTCTTTGATCTATCATGAAGGATCTTAATCCCTGGAATATAGGCTACCTCACCTATGTCGTTCATGTATAAACACTTGTTCAAATAGTCCTTAATAGATTGTAAGACTAGTTTTCCATTTTCAATAAATACTATTTCAAAAACATATACTACTAGGATAATGATTTCATTTCCACAAAGACTTTTATAAACACATGGCTAACATTCCTAATGAAACCAAATTATTTTATAGCCTTATTGAAATGAATGTTCCATAACCTAGATTCTTTTTTCAATCCATAAATGTATCGCTAAAAATTCCAAATATTTGGTTTTCATAACTTGGAGTCATAAGCCGTTCTATTGGTGTCATATAGAGATCTTCCTAAAGGTTCCCATTAAGGAAATCAGTTTTTATGTCTATATGTCATAATAATGGTAAGATACTCTGGAATGTACATTTCTGATGCATTTAAAAATGGAAACTGGTGAAATGTTTTCACTATAGTAAATTTCTTGAAGTTGTTTAGACCCTTTATCTACTATCCTTTATTTATATGTATTTAATTTAATTTCCATGTCTAGTTTTCTCTTGAATTCCCATTTTTACCCTACGGGTTTCACATAAATTGGAGCATTTTTCAGAACCCAAACATGGTTCGGATACATGGAATCCATTTATAAATTCATGTATTCATTCAATATTTCATATTCCATTCTCTCTACTACCTATTTTTAGGAGATAGGTTCTTCATTTTCATCCAAAAATGATTCAACATCTTCTGTGACTTGAAAACCATATCTCCCTTGTTCTCTTACCTCCCATGTGCTCATTTTCAGTACTTCTGTTTGAGGAGAAACATATTCCATGGGCACCTATAAAATCGGTTCCTCTACTAGCACTTTTTTATCTGTAGAATCAACTTCATTTATGTCAATATTACTACCAATATCCTTTTTTAGGATGTACTCTCACTCAATAAAGATAGTTCATCTAACAATTTTCACTTTCTTATCAGAGGGGTTATATAGGTACCATCATTTTGTTTCCTTAGGATAACCTATAAAGATATAATTTGGACTCTAGGTTACTAATTTGTTTCTTGATAAGGACTCAAAAAATTCTTCACAACCCCATATATGTGTATGTGACAAAACGGGTTTCATTCCACTTCATAAATCAAAGGGAATTCCATCTGCCATTTTAGTTGGTACTCAGTTTAATGTATGTGCCATAGTTTATAATGTATATCCCTAAAAGAATAATAAAAGATATAAATTACTCATCATAAATCTTACCATGTCTAACAATGTTCAGTTCCTATTTTCACTTAAACCATTCCATTTTGGTGTGTAAGGTTAAGTGAGTTGAGCTATAGTCCCAAACTACTCTAAAAAGTTGATAAATTCTTTATTAAGATATTCACCAACTCCGTCTTATCAAGTATTCTAAAACTTCTTTACAAGTTGATTTTGAAAATTATTAATTAATTCTTTGAATTTATCCAAGGGCTCATACTTTTACCTCATCAGGTAGACATATCAAAATCTTCCCAACTCATCATTAAATGTTATAAAGTAAGAATACCAACCTCTACATTCTACTGGATATGTTCCACAAACATCAATGTGTACCAATCCTATAATATCAATATCAATTTAACCCTGTCTATCAAATGGGGGTTTGGTCATTTTTATGGTCAACAAACAAGACATATTTGAAGTGTTTTATCTTAGAAGAGTCTAAATAACCCTTTTGATATAAATTTGTTAGATGAATCTCATTTACATGACTAAGATGGTGATTCCATAGATACATGTAATATGATTTTTGTGAACAATATTTGTTATATATTTCTAATGCTTGGTTTAAATAATTAAATACATAATGAACATTATTTAATTGCACCATACTATAATATATGTTGTGTTTATAGTAGAAAAAACTTTTATTTATGAACATGAAAATAAAAACATATGTATCTAAGAATGATTCAGAAATTTTGTTCTTCGGGGCTGTTGGAACATAATGACAATTTTTTCAAATCAATATAATTTATGTTATAAATAAAAGGTGCTAGTCACCAATGGAAAGAGAATCCATCCCCGAACCATTGGAAGCTCCCAGATCCACCTCTCCTTGAGTAGTATTTTGTAATCATCATGGTTTCTACATTTGGATATAAATTTAAGAACCAAAATTTGTATCTACTACACAATTTGTATATATTGAAAGATTAAACTTGATGGAGAATAAACCTTTAGCTTTACCACGCTTCTGAGTGTAGTTACTCTTCTACCAGACTTGTCTGCCACATGCAAAACATATTACCTCCTCTTCCTTTCCCTATATCTAGATCTTCTTCTTCCTAGAAGGATAGTGCTCAAGAGCTATATATTTTTATGAGTCTTGGCCCCCTTCACCTTGTTCTACATTTTCTTATTCACCAAAAGGACCATAGGTTTGTCATAACCCATGTCCTTATCCACATGGTTAATATCAATAAGAATTTATAAAAGTATCTTCTAATTATTTATCATATTATAAATAATAATAAAACTGGATAAGGTCTTAGGTAGGTTGCAATGTATAACATATGTGTGCAACTCATCTATGAATGTAATCCTAATATATCTAAGCATTCAATGTATCCAATAAACTTGACCACATGTTCCCTAGCTAGCACAGACTCCCTAATCATATTTGTAAATATAGAATTAGATATCATGTATTTATATTGTCTTACCTACTCTTAATAGAGAAACCAAAAGTGAGACATCATGTTATATGCATCCATGTCATCATACAGCTTCAAAATCACTATGTCCATGGATGATAAAATAAAACATTGAACACATGTATCACTGTTCATTTGTTTTTTATAGAGAGATAACTCTTCCCCACTAACCTCATTACCAGCTACATCAATAATAGGTTCTTCTAGAAAATATAATTTCTATTCATGATGTATTAAAACATGAAAGTGATCTTTACACTCTTGGGAATTTTTTCCAGGGAAAAGGTTATCCTTCTCAAGTATCGATCTCAAAGATATGTTTGAAGTCATTTTTATTGTTGCTTCTAAAAATAAGATGGTCATATGTTGTGAACATTATCCAATAAAAATATTACAAATAAATAAAAATTATAATTTAATCTCCCACTATTTTATTAAAACCCAATATCCCTCACCATTGGGCTTAGAATATCATGTTTCTTGGACATTACAGTTTAAAGGGTCCATATTCCCTTTATAATTAACCCAAATTTGGTTTGTTGAGAAACTTAAATGGTTTTAAGTAGGAATATCAAATACCTACGGAATTAAATTATAGTTACATAATCTATTGAGTTTATTCCCATGTCCTAAAATCCCTAAATTGAATTTTCTCAACCCCTGCCTCTCAGTAACAAAAAGTCTTGATTTGGAAGTCACCTATTGATATGAGATAATTTATGTTAGCAAAAAAATCATGTCATAATTCATTAAGAGTTTGAATCACCCCAAATATGGAAGTAAATGAACATTGAACTATTGATTAATTTTAATTGAAGTAGTGGAAGATTATACCGAATTAATATTTATAATTAACGAATTTTAACTTTTATGCATATATTTTATATTATTATTTTTATCACCTGATTTTTAACATTAAGTTGATTTACATTATTGATTAACTATGTCATAGATAATATTTACTCATTAGCCAATTTGTTTTAGTTTTTTCTTTTATTATTGCTCGTTTCATTAATTGATGTGATCAAGAAAAAAATCCATAATGAAATAAAAATGAAACTTGAAATAAATAAGATAATAAAGTGGCATGATCATGCACTTTTATAATGGTTTTATGATAAACTAACTATCGACCTTGGGGAAACACCTAGAACCAATTATTGTAAGGACATGGCCTTAAAACATTACATAATATTGAATTAAACGAGTAATTCACGATGAGGATATTTTCTAGTTTAGATTTTTAGAGAATTATTCCATAATAATTACATAACAACATTAATATTACAAGTAGACACTACTACTCATTATCCATTTTTTCATAAAATAAAAAACGCTTAAAAATAAACATGTCTAGTTCCATATTTTAGATAGCATGACATTTCCAGGAACCCATCCTTTACCCTATTCATCTTTAAGTATAGTGGAAAACATTTCAAAAACTTGGGGTGAGCATAAAAAGATCATTAAGGGTTATAAAATAAGGAAGAAAAACATTATCCCATCAATAAATACAAATATATGAAACTATATTTCTCAATCATAACATACCTTATGAAATCATAAGATTTATGAATAACACACACAAATCATAAATCATAAAGGTTACTAATGGTATCAATATCCAACATAAATTTTAGCTATCACAGATACCTAGGGTGTTACACTTGGAATAAACATCACAGTATATTCCCAAAATCTCTTAGGATAAACATCATTCTTACCTCCTTCACATTACCCAATACATTGGAAAGCTATCTCAGGCTCACCTGCCCTAGGTTTATCTCGGAACCACCCGTATATGTAAAAAATGCCCAAAAACCATAACATAATCATAACACATAACACATTTATAAAGTAAAGATAACATTTCTACATTCCAATATATCAAATCAAGATATTTAAATAAACAATGATTTATCAAATCATTTTTAAAACCATTTAAAAATATATTTTTGAATCAAGGTGACCCATACCCCTTTGAAGATTTTAAATGAATTATTATTTGAAAACATTAATGTTTTTTTAAATAAATACTAAAACCCATTTTGAAATCATGGACATTAATTAAGAATATTTAGGAGAATAAATCTTTAAAACATTTAAAATGATATTTTTTGTAAAAGAGTTTTTTAACAAAAAGAGAGATGATTGAATACAAATAAATGAGGAATAACATTTAATAAGAACATTATAATATCCTGAGAATAAAGGGATTCAAGATATAATATGTCAACGGATATTATATACACCATATAAGAGTGAATTGGTGCATAACAACAATGAATTCTCAATGGAAATGTATATTGAGATGAAATTCCTTATAAAGATGGTATCCTTAAATTAAGGATAAATCAATTACATAATTATGTGTGACAAATATAAATACACAAAATATAAGGGGATATTAAGTGTAAAACAATCATAGCTAATTCACACATATTCATAGGATGACATATTCAATAAGTTCAAGTTTAACCCAAAGAATTGAAATTGGGTTAAGAAGTTCCCTTAAAAAACGTTGACAGCCTAATGATGTCATTTTAAAATTAAGAAAATGATTCGATGAGACTAAAAGGGTATCACATCACTTGGAAATAAAATTTACATCAATAAGTATATATAAGAACATTTCTCAACATAATAATATGTAATTTAAAAGACATAACAAAAAGAATCATGTTTAAAGGACGAGGGTTAAAGGTTTCGTTACCGATTTGGTAACTTAAAAAACATACACCACATGAAAAAAGGATCATAAAATGAAGATGTAAATACTCATAAATGAATGTATATTACACAAATAGTATAGTCATGGTCAGTAAATACACCACACCAAAGGAAATAATGGAAATTATATCATGAATCTTACATGAATAAAAAGTGAGATGAAACCCTTTACCATGTTGTAATCAACTGAGTCATATGCAAAAAAGTAAATACAACCAAATTAATCAAATAATACCATTAATATAATTATAATAATTATAATATATTTAAAATTTCAGTAAACAATACACCACATTCAATGAATAAGTGGCGAATAATGGAAATCTCACGGAATTAAAAGTGAGATAAGAATATCCCTTACCTCCTGTCCGACTTGACTCGATCGTTCTTTAATCACCTGAATAATAAACTAAATTTACTTTCTACTTGATTAAGAACCTTTTTCACATTTATTATTCCTTTTATATCACTTATTACCATGTTATAAACATTATGTAATCATTTAAGTTAATAATGTTCGTTTTGTCGATATTTGGTACTTGAGTCGAAAATGGACATCTTATAATTACATGTTGTTCATGTGGTCAAAGTTTCATTGTATACAGAATGATATTCATGATTTAGATATCATATATATCATATATATCCAGTATATACATGTATTTATAATAGTACATAACATTTAGAGGTAAGAAATGAAATGCATAGTTCATGGAGACGGAAAGTCGTACGTACCCATGACCGCTACTTTCATTTCTATTTATTATTTTAATTGAATTAAAACATAATTATACATAGTTATATTATAATTAAAGTATAATTTCATATATAATATCATTAACTCCATCCTTTATATGTCCCACATATGTAACAAATGAGTCATATCACTTTGAGGGGGTGGTAGTCCGAACTTCCTCTAATTAGAATATCGTGTTTACTCATAATGGAAACCATAAAGGAATTCTATAAAAAAGAAAATTATAGAAGATAAAAGTAAAAATAAACAAAATATATATCATATATAAATACAGTTCCATCATAATGGCCACCATGAGAGGAGTTTTGAGATATTTGAACAATCATCATTTCGTGAGGCGTTAGATTTCCATTTATAGATACATTTTGTTCTTCATCCATTAGATGGAGGTGTGTGTAAGTGTATTTCAGATAATTATCATAACAACATCCTAGTATATTTAGGATACTTGTGTTGTTACCAAATAATGGAATAAAAAAAGTTTAGGGGTTTGAGAAGTAAAATAAAAGAAAACAATTTAAGAGAAACTGTTACCTTTAATTTGAGTAACTCCATTTGGTTTGAAAAAAAGGACTTCTTGAAGTGCCTTCTATGTAAGTTAAGGCTTCTAGGAGGAGGGGAGGGATTTAAGGATCTTAATTGGTCATAGGTGAGACGAGCCAAAAGGCTTGATAGGTGTGTGGAATTTGTTAGAAGTGGTCTCCTTTTATAAGGGAGAGGAGGGGCTCTTTAGGAAAGTGTGAAAATATTATTTTATTATATATTTATATTCGGTTTATAATGGTCCAAAAATAATTATAGTCGAAGATAAGATGACTCATGTTAAAAATAAAATCATCCAATATAAATTGGACTGGTTTTGGATAATATTTTAATCATTATAATCTAATTTATTTAAATGATTTATTAATGAGGTAAACGCTGCATCATTATTATGTCATAAATAATTCATATTATTTGATGTTTAAAAATTATAATAAAAATTACATGATATATTAAATCTTGTTATATTTCCAATGGATATTTATAGTTTAAATTATAATTTATATAACCCCTTATAAAAATTAACTTACTAAAAGATATTTTCTTTTGTCATTTTTGCCTTTACTTTAAGTTAATTAATCTAAATTGTCATTATCACTCCCAAAGGGCTCAATGAGGTCCCCGAATCGACCCAAAGATTCCCATGGTCGTTAATGACTCAAAAAATAAGGTTTGGACAAGTGTTAAGGTAATTTTGAATTATTATATTATTCTTTTTACCTTGAATTTCCTTATTTACCTTTAACCGCAGTAAATAAAAGTCAAAAGATACTATTCACCAAAAAATATTTTCATCTTAATAAACCAAATTTTCCTTATTAATAACAACCATGTATGTCATATTTTAGAAATTCAATTCACATAAGTGGTAAAATTTCATTTAAATGAAAAAGTCAGTTTTTTTAACTACCACTAAGTGTTTTCATTATTGATCAAAAATTGAGGTTTTTCATAAAAATACCATAAATTCTGACTAAGCTATATTTGATTTTCCAAATTCAAAAATTTTGTCTATTTTTACAAATTCAAAACATAATATTGTCATTAATTAATTTTAAAATCAATCCACATTGTTAAAACAAAGAGTGTATTTCTAAGAAATAATAACTATCAAAAGATTGACACTTGTTTATGTCCAATTTCAAAGTGAAATTAATTCCAATGACCAACATTGGATTAAATGGTAAAAATATATTCTAATTAAATATTAAGACCAATTAAAAATATCATCTAACTATATACATAAATTATATTAAAAGGTTCTTTTGAATTGAAATACAATATTTTCCACTATTCATTAAAAAAATGAACTTTATCCGAAAAATACCAAAAAATTACCCAAAGTAAAATTTAATTTCCCAAATCAAAAGAAGAGTTTTATTAGGTAAAATATAACCTTTAAAAATGAAAAAAAACTATATTTAAGAAGGGTTCTCCATTAAAAGGTGGTAAGTCGACCTTTTAATGTAAATTTTTCTAAAAATTAGATTCATTCACATTTTAAGCCTCAACTTTTAGTTGGATAAAAGTAAATACACCTCAAAAACATGTATAATCACATTTTAGTTGGTTTTTTTCATTCCCTACAATACAACTGCTAGGATTTAACTTCCATTTAAAATAAAAATATTATATTATTAGTGTGCAACATAAGATTTCAAAGAAACATTTTGTTGCGTATCGGGTATACTATCAAACATAACAACCCCTTTAAAGAAAAATTAATAATTAATTCCCAAATATTAATAAATATGAAATATTTCTTATTCTTTATTTACCTAGGATGTTACATCCTTCTCCCCTTTTGGGAATTGCGTCCTCGTAATTTTAAAATTGGGCTTCGAAACATCATAATAAGTCCCACATCAGAAAAGAGTCATTAAAACTATCACTTTAAAAGAAAGAAAGAAAAGTATAATGGTCACCCGAGAAAGCCCGTACTAGGATTCCTTATAGGGAAACATGGATATGGAATATAAAACAAACAGTCAAGTTTTGATAGAGAGTGATAAAAAACATGATTTGGAGAAAGTTAATCCCCATAAAATTACAAACATGTGATGGGTTCAATGGTTCTTGATTCCCTAGTAGGAACATTTAACAGAAAATGTTTTTTAACATTATTTTCATAATGTTGGGGAATTTATTTATGATATTAACTAAAAATATAAGGAAATATAATTAAATGTCATGTAGGCATTCATCCTTTACTAAATTCCTACCACAAACTCATACTTCCTCTAAACGATGAGTATTCAGGATGACTTTTTCACATTAAAAGTGATATAACCAACATTAAGAGAATCACAAAATCAACAAAAGAATAAATATATATTTTTCTTGTCTTTAGAAACTAACTAAAACCAAAATGGTTTGTTAGAGATCAGATAATACCCAAAAAGGATAATCTTTTAGAAGAAGAAAAACTACTCTTAATATCCAAAATTTCTCAAACAAAACCCAACGATCAACAAAGACCATTCAACAAACAATTATCCCTAAAATTCATCAAAAGTAGTCCAAACTGAGATTGTTACCCAAATCTCACAAGGACTTAATTACATATAATTCTAAGATACATCTTAACTTTTATCTCCAAATAACACCAGTTACTCATAAACTCTCATATTGGAAAGTAATTAAACTAATCAAATATTCTTCATAATAGGTTAATAATTTTCATAAATAAATCAAATAATCATATGTCCAGAATAAAAACATATATTCATCCAGATTTCAACCATTATTCCACAATTGAAATCCCATAGTATTATATCTTTCTTAGGCATTTAGTGTTTCCTCAAAAGAGGGAACATCTTCCACAATAACCTTTATCACTTAGTCACAAAATCATTTTTCTATACTAAGTATATCTATTTGATAAAACATAAGTTCCAAAAATCAACTTATTATTGATCCATAAAATCATTTTACTACAATAATAAGTCATACTAACCAGGGACTTCGAGTAGGCTAGTGGTAGGTGATTTTCCCTTTTCTCCCTTCGGTTGTGGGTTTGATTCTTGCAGCCTTGCCGGATGTGACGGGTTGTCACCTATCCTATGGTTTGTCCTTTTTATAAAACTAAAAAATAACCCAAACATGTTTTCACATCAATGGTTTTCTTATACCTCTCATTTTCATCCAAATTCATTATGATCTAAACATATTAATTCTTGAATTCTTATTTTACCTCCATATGAAAAAATAAAATGATCCCCAAAATGAAGAACATAATACCTTGATCATGGTGCCCATTTGGTTTCATCGTCATCTTATTCAGGAAGGTAGAATGTCTATGCATTGCAACAATGATTTAAAGGTCCTTGAAAATAATTTTCTTCCTCCATCCAAATACACCTTGTACAACATGGGTTATATGGGTGTTCACAGAAAAACAGTTTTGGAAAATAATCATGTATGACATATAATTTCAAAACATCGGATAAAACATGATTTCTATAGAACATTCGAACTGAATTTGTGTTGAAGAATTCAATTAAATGTCCTTTAAAAATACCATAAGTATGTGGTGAGAGACTATATTTTAAAACCAAATATAAATAAGTTCCGCAAGGTTCTCCTTCTTTATCACGTTTTTTTAAATCATAATACGCTTCAAAATCCTATGATAAGGTAAAATATTTGAAAATTCCTTGATAATATTTACCTTTCATGAAAATATGAGAATATTTTGAAAATAGGATTTTAATAAATACAACCAATGATCCACGATGATAATGAGGTATAGTGGAGGTGTTTGATATCTCAGAAAATTTCTTGCATGTGAGTTGTATTATAGATAAAGTTTCACAACCATCCAAACATGAATTTGCAATACTTATTGTAAGCTTGTCATCAGGAAGAGATAGGAATTTCATTTGAGATCCTCCTCCTTCCATTTGTAACTAACTATCCTTGTTCTAAAAAATTTATAAAACAAGGATTTAACTAAAATAATAGACCTAGGGACTAACCATGTGTTTATCCAAAACTCCTAATCCCTAAAGTTGTCTAAACCGACCTCTGATACCAATTATAAGGACCCATCCTTAAAACATTATATAATCTTAAATTAAACTAATAATTCACATTGAGGATCTTTTATAGTTTGGAGTTTTAGATAATTAGGCCATAATTATTACATAACAACATGAATATTACAAGTAGACACTAATACTCAGTATCCATTGTTTTCATAAAATAAAAAATGCTTAAAAAGAAACATGTCTAGTTCCATATTTAAGACAACAAGACTTTTCCATGATCCCATCCTTGACCCTATTCATCTTTATGTCCTATGTAAAACATTTCTAAATCATTGGATGAACATAAAAAGATTAGTAAGGGTTATAATATAAGGAAGCAAAACATTATCCCTTTAATAAATACAAATAAATGAAACTATATTTTTTAATCATAACATACCTTACGAAATCATATGATTTATGAATAACACACACAAATCATAAATCATAAAGGTTAATTATTGCATCCATATCAAAATTACATTGTATATTTCACATCTACATAGGGTTTCACACTTGGAATACCCATCATTGTATATTACCTAAATCTCTTAGGACAAACATCACGTTTACCTCCGTCATGATACCCAATGCATTAGAGAGCTATCTCAGGCTCACCCACCCTAGGTTTATCACGGAACCACCCGTATATGTAAAAAATTCCCAATAAACATAACATAATCACAACACACAACACATGTATAAACTAAAGATAACATTTCCACATTCCAATATATCAAATCCTGATATTGAAATAAACATTGCTTTATCAAATAATTTTCAAAACCATTTAAAAAAAGATTTTTGAATCAAAATTGTCCCATAACACTTTGAATATTTTAAATGAATTATCATGTTAAAACATTAATGTCTGGATAAATAAACCCTAAAAAAATATTTTAAAACATGGACATTAATGAGAAATATTTATAAGAATAAATCATTAAAACTTTAAAAATGATATTTTTGATACAGAGTTTTTAACCAAAATAGAGATGCTTGAATACAAATAAATAAGGAATAACATTTAATAAGTAATTTATAATATCATGAGAATAAAGGTATTCATGATATAATATGTAAAAGGATTGTATATACACCATATAAGAGTGAATTGGTGCATAACAACAATGAAGTCTCAATGGAAATGTAAATTGAGATGAAATCCCTTATAAAGATGTTATCCTTAAGTTAAGGATAAATCAATTAAATAATTATGCGTGAAAAATATAAATACACCCAATATAAGTGGATATTAAGTGTAAAAAAAATCATATCTAATTCACACATATTCATAGGATGACATATTCTAGAAGTTCAAGTTTATCCCAAAGAATTGAAAATGGGTTAAGAAGTTACCTTACAAAACATTGATAGCCTAACAATGTCATTTTAAAATTAGAAAATGAGTTGATGAGACTCAAAGGATATCTAATCACTTGTAAATAAATTTTACATCAATAAGGATATAGAAGAACATATCCCAACATAATAAGATGTAATTTAAAAGACATAACAAAAAAGAAGCCTTTTAAAAAGAGGAGGGTGAAAGGTTCCATTACCGATTTGGTAACTTACAAAACATAGGCCACATGAAAGAAGGATCATACAATGAAGATTTAAATACACATAATAGAAAGTATATTAAAAAAAGAGTACAATCATGGTCAGTACATACACCACACCAAAGGTAATGGTGGAAATTATATCATGAATCTTACTGGAATAAAAAGTGAGATGAAACCCTTTTACCACGCTGTAATCAACTGAGTCGTATGACAAAAAGTAAATAACCACCAAATTAATCACAAAATACCATGAATATAAGTAGAATCATGATAATATATATAAAATGGAAGTGCACAATACACCATATTCAATGAATAAGAGGCGAACAATGGAAATATCATGGAATTAAAAGTGAGATAAGTAAATCCCTTACCTCGTGTCCGACTTGACTCGATCATTCTATAATCTCCTGAATAATAAACTAAATTTAATTTATACTTGATTAAGAACCTTTTTCATGTTTATTATTACTTTTACATCACTTATTACTATGTTATAAACATTATCTGATCATTTAGGTTAATAATGTTTGTTTTGTCGATATTTGGCACTTGAGTCAAAAATGGACTTCTTATAATTACATGATTTTATTGTGGTAAAAGTTTCATTATATCCAGAATTATATTCATGATTTTTATATCATATATATAATATATATCCAGTATATACCTGTATTTATAATATTACAGAACATTTAGAGGTATGAAATGAAATGCACCGTTCATGGAGATGGTAAGCCGTACGTACGCATGAACGCTACTTTCATTTCTATTTCTTATTTTAATGGAATTAAGACATAATGATACATAGGTATATTATAATTCTAGTATAATTTCATATATAATATCGTATATAATATCTTTAACTCAATCATTTATACATCCCACATATGGAATTAAGGAGTCATATCACTTTGAGGGGGCGGTAGTCCGCACTTCCTCTAATGAGATTATCGTGTTACCAATAATTGAAATAATAGAGGCATTCTATAAATGGAAATTACATTAGAATAAAAGAAAAAATAAACATAATATATATCATATATAAATATAGTACCATCATAATGGCCACCATGAGAGGCGGTTGGAGATATTTGAACAATCATCATTTCATGAGGCGTTAGTTTCCCATCCACAAAAACATTATGTTATTCATCGATTAGATGGAGGTGTGTGTAAGTTTAGTTAGAATAATTATCATAAGAAAATACTAGTATATTTATTATACTGTTTTTGTTTAACAAAGAAAGTAATAAAAAGTGTTTATGGGTTGGAGAAGTAATATAAAAGAAAACAATTTAAGAGAAACTGTTACCTTTTATTTGGGTAACTCCCTTTGGTTTGAACCAAAGGACTTCTTGATGTGCCTTATTCCTAATTTAAGGCTTCTATGATGAGGATAGGGATGTATTGAGCTTAATTTGGCATAGTTTGGACGATCCTAAAGGCATTAGAGGTGTGTGGAAATTGGATAGAAGTGGTCTCCTTTTATAATGGAGAGGACGAGCTCTTTTGGAAAGTGTGAAAACATTATTTTTTTTATATAATTATATTCATTTTATAATGGTCCAAAATCATTATAAGAGAAGATATGATGACTTATGGTCTAAATAAATTCATCCAATATGAATTGTATTGGTTTTGGGTAATATTTTAATCATTATAATCTTATTTATTTAAATGATTTATTAATGAGGTAAACACTGCATCATTATTATGTCATAACAAATTTAACTTATTTGTTGACTAAAAATTATAACAAAAATACCATAATATAGGAAATATTTTTATCTTTCCGATGAATATTTATAGTAGAAAAGATAATTTACATAACCCCTTATACAGATTAATTTTCTAAAAGATATTTTCTTTTGTCATTTCTGCCTTTACTTTAAGTTAATTAATCTAAATTGTCATTATCACTCCCAAGTGGTTAAATGGGGTCCCAAAATCGCCCCTACGATTCCCAGGGTCGTTTTTAACTGAATCAATAAGGTTTGAACACGTTTTAAGGTAATTGGGAATTATTGTAATATTATTTTTTCCATGAATTACATTATTTACCTTTAACCGCGGTAAATAAAAGTCAAAATTTTCTATTAACCAAAAATTATTTTCATCTTAATGAACCACATTTTATATTTTGATAACAACCATGTATGTCATATTTTCTAAATTCAATTCACAAAATTGGTAAAATTTTATTTAAATGAAAAAGTCAGTTTTTTTAACTACCACAATGTGGTTTCACTATTGATCAAATATTGAATTTTTTCAGAAAAATACTAAAATTCAGCCTAAGCTATATTTGATATTCCAAATTCAAAAATGATTTCTATTTTTCCAAATTCATAACATTAAAGTGTCATTTATTAATTTTAAAATTAACTCTTGTTGTTAAAACAAAGAGCGTGTTTTTAAGAAACAATACCTATCAAAAGATTGACACTGGTTTATGTCCAATTTCAAAGTGAAATTTATTCCAATGACTAAAATTGGATTAAATGTTAAAAATATATTCTAAATAAAATTTAAAAAAAAAATTAAAAAGATAATCTATCCATATGAATAAATTAGATTAAAAGTATCTTCTGAATTAAAATACAATATTTTCCACTATTCATTAAAAAACTGAACTTTATCTGAAAAAAACCACAAAATTACCCAAAGTAAAATTTAATTTCCCAAATCAAAAGAAGAATTTTTTTAGTCAAATATAACATATAAAAATGAACATAACTATATTTAAGGAGGGTTCACTATTAAAAGGTGGTAAATCGACCTTTTAATGTTAATTATGCTAAAAATTAGATTCATTCACATTTTATGCCTCTAACTTTTATTGGATAATAGTAAATAAATCAAAAAAACATGTATAAACACATTTTAGTTGGTTGTGATCATTCCCTCCCAATACAATGGCTAGGAGTTAACTTCCATTTAAAATAATAATATTACATTATTAGTGTGCAACTTAAGATTTCAAAGAAACCCGTTGTTGCGTATCGAGTATGGTATCGAACATAGCAACCCCTTTAAAGTAAAATTAATATTTAATTCACAAATATTAATAAATATGAAATATGTCTTATTCTTTATTTACCTGGGTTGTTACAATTATGATTCATGTTATATATTTTTACTTTTCCATCTATGTATCTCTCCTTGGTTGGTTTCACCTCAACTCCAAACATAAACCATCTCCACTGGATTGGGATCTCCATACATTATATATAATTTTACTCACATGAAAATGAGGGGAAGGGGTTACATAAAATAAACCATGAGTATTCATTCCCTTATATAATAAGTGGATAGATGGAACACATGACAACAATTAATTTAATAATAAATTAAATGAAACTAATCACATTAAATGGTATCATATATGCTCATGATCGTGTCTCAAGTGTACAAAAAATTACAAATTAAATGAAATTATTAATAAATTATAATCATTATTATTTAAGATAAATCATGCTTGAATAAATTATTTATCTTTTTTAATTAATCAATTATTTTATCTTAATTCTCAACCTAATTTCCTTGAGATTCTCATCCATCATAATTTCAAACAAATTATTTATAATTATTTTAAATTGATTGTATAAAAATATTTACCTTGTTGGAAACATAGTGAGTACCCATAAAAACTACTCGATATGTATTACTCTTATAAACTATTTAATCTTGCGACATGTGGCATACACAACTTATCATGTACTTTAATGACACGTATTATCAATTTAATGTTTATATAAATTACATGATTTTTTCATTTTTTACTTCAATGTATCTATAGTAATAACTACATTGTGATGTATAAATGAACTGTAGATCAAAAAATTACATTGAAATTAATTAATCATTTATATATATTTAAATATATCATAATATTTTTCTATCAACTTAAATACCACACAAAACAACATGTTGATTATGTTTTAATAATTTAATGAATTAATTTTTAATTCTATGTAATTTGGTAAAAACTAGATTGTGTGTACAATCCAATTGAACAGCATGTATTATTACCGTCGTTTATTCAATGCACATGCCAAGGGACTTAGTATGTAAATCATGCCATGGAAAAAGTTGGAGTACATGGAATTTAAATGTCCTACATGTAGTTTAGTCTTTGAGTTACACATTCACCAGTCATGTAGGTTGTGTAAGATGATACAAAAATTTTCTATTAATAAAGGAATATATGTTGTGTATGGAAGTTATACATTATATACTTCAGCTAATTAGGTTCTAGGACAGCCCAGTCAAAACATGGTGTAAAATTAAATAAACAACATGTAATAAATGTGTAGTCCATGAATTAATTCCGAATTCTTTCTTAGTGTATTGAAAACTAGTGCACAATGTGTACCTTTGGGATACATTGTGTGTTCTATTGTGTTATCCAGCCAGATTCATTGGCACCTCTAGATGGGATATTTAAAAATATTTTGTTCATAAAATTAACTGATTTGATATATTTACAAGATAAAATGAGGAATAAAAAGATCTAGTAATTCTGATTTAAGAATTATTAAACTATAATTGAAAACTAAATAAAAAATGTTTATATCAATCAAAGATAATTAAATAATCATAAATAATTTTGTGTCCACTCTGATACTACATCAGGGTTCCTAACTCAGCAGAATCATGTGATGGTTCATTCCAAAATTTTCTTTTCTCAGGAACAGTGATTAATCTAGTAGTTACAAGCAGATGAACATCATTATCAACATAATTGAATAAAATAAAATAGAAAAAGGATAAAAAGTTGGAACCAATAATAGAATCATTACATTTTATTTATAATTAATTTATGTAATTAATGATTTACCTTATGTAAAATTATTTCTTCATTTGATGGATTTGAAGAAGGGTCTACGTTGTACCATATTTTCATTGTAGGAATCTATAGAAGACTCTTCCTATTGATGATGATACAAACATGTTCAATGAATCTCTAAACGTCATTGTAAGATTACTTTCAAATGATTATCCTCTATATCTATATACTTTAGAGTGTATGGAGGACGAATATCTCACTTTCTTCTTGGGAGAATTCTTAAAAAGGGGTCTCTTTAGAACTACATAGGATTATCTACGGAAGTCCTTATACACAACTCATATGAAATTTATCTATTGAAAAATAATATAATAGCTTCCATATACTTCTATGATAAGATATAAATAATTGCACAAGTTCCCCTTGATATTTATTTAATCCTTATGGGACCCCATTTCAACCATAATATTTCAATTTTTTTATATTTTCAAAACTCTCATATTAAAAGTAAATATTATTCAATCAATTTATATTTAATATATATTATAGCTCAGTAGGTCAATAAATTCAGTCCTCTATTCCTCCACTATATTTTTCGGTCCTTGAATAATGAGTATTTATTTAATAAATAAATATAACTACTTATTCACTAACAAATAAATAAATAAATATTTTATTCATAAAATTGACGATAAATATTTATTAAATATTCCAATCACATGATATTCTCTTTAATAAATGGTTAAAAAATATATGAGATAAATAAAACATGAATAATTATTAAAACATTTCTAAGAATAATATTTATTTAACTGGTTAAATAATGAATAAAAAAATATTGTTTAATTGAGATTCTAGATACACATAGTGTGTGACCCTCTAGGATTCATTCTTAGTAGCTTTAATTGAATCAACATGAACCCATAGTATAGATTTTAGAAACATTCTAGGGAACCCATAGAGAAATAATTACATGCCTCAATTACATAATACCTCATTCGGACACTCACTGCATAAAATAATCCATTTATCCTGATATTTCTAATAAATAATGTTACATGATCGTATCGTCAACATATGTGCTCGATTTCTCTTTCTTTGAGTTTTTATAAATCAATATTTCTTATATAAAACCATGGACATGGATTTATTTTAGAAATATCATTTCCATCAAATGGACTGACATATCAACTTCTGTTAAATAAAAAAGGGAAAATCCTTTCTCTCATTATTTATTAATATATTTTTACTAGTGACACAGCCAACATATCCTACCTCACCATGAACATTTTTCAGTGTGGTTTTCATCAATATATTAAAGTACATCAATTATATAAATCATTAATAATAATCTTCTATACTAAGAATCAAAATTCATACTCATAGATAGTAAAATCTAATGACTCATGTAAATGTGGATTTCCTACTAGCAGGTCTCATTCTCATAATATTATACATTGGATATATCCAGGGTTGTACGACATGAGAAAATTCATCAAATACCTATGAGTCTCCACCACTTATAGAATATATAATTTTTGTTTATCAAGTGATATTATCCAAATATATAAAAAATATTTTAGAATACTAACATATAACTACTGGGTTCCCTTCGTAAAAGGGAACTTATATGACCCTTAAGTGAAAAAACTAATCTTAGGATAATATCACATACTATGTCATGCATAAGAAATGTCATGATCTCATATGATGTTTTTTAATATTTACAAATACGGATACAGTTTATCATAAAGTACATAGAAGTTGGTTATAGGGAACCAACTCTAACAGACTCCCACTTGCACTGGATCCAACTACTAACAACCTTTAATTTTCTATCTCTCACATGATATTCACAATTCTACTGAGATAGTCCTTTAGAAAAGGGGATTGAAATTTTTTCTTATGTGGGAACTCTATTTAATGAAACTTAACCCTTTTGATAAAAATACCTCAAGAGGTGATACTTTAAGAGTATATTATTTATCCATTGGTGTGACCGTGGCTCATTTTCCAGGGCCTCTTCTATATTATTATCATAATACAATATGAAAGGGTATTTACTTCTAGGTACCATATCTATAACCTAGATAAATATTCTTATCCAAACACCTTTCTTGGATACATCATAATCCACTATATAATCGAGCTCCATGGTAGAATCACCAAAAACTTTCTACTTTGAACTCTTCTGGCTCACATCTCCTTCATTGATAAAGAAAACATATCTTCACTTCCACATTAGATCATTATGATCTATTTAAAAACTAGAATTAGTATAACCTTTGATAACTAGATATTCATCTCCTCCATAAACAAGGAATGTATCCATAGTTCTTCATAGATACTTGAGTATAGACTTAACAGTAAACCTATGTTGTTATCTTGGATCTGCTTGATATCTACCTACCATGATCAATATATAAGAAACATCAATTATAGTACATAATCGGGAATACATGATTAATCCTATTTCTATATTGTATGTGATATTACTAAATATATCTTCCTCTTATTGTGTCTGAGGGAACATTTTCTTTGAAACATGAATACCATGTGACAATAGAACCAATCCCCTCTTAAATTATTTCATAATAAATATTTTTACGCTCTATTCAATGTATTTACATTGACATAGTCCACGAATCCTCTTGTATCTAACATGGATGATCAGGAACCCTATAATATAGGCTACTTCACCAAATTCCTTCATGGAGTAACACTTGTTCAAACAGTCTTTAATAGATTATAAGATTTCATTATTGTTCCCAATAAGTAATATGTCATTATCATATACTAATAGGATAACAAATAAATATCCATTAATCATTTTATAAACAAATATCTCAAATTCATTCTTAATGAAACCAAATTCTTCTATATCTTCATTAAATTGAATTTTCTGTGTCCTAGATGCCCACTTCAATCCATAAATAGATCTATGAAACATTAAAGTCATTATATCATCACTTGGATTCAAAAACCATTCTCGTTGTGCTATATATACATCTTCCTCATTGTTCCCATTAAGAAAATTTGTCTTGACACCCATCTTCCAAATTTCATAATCATGGTTAGCTTCTATAGAAATTAGAATTCTTATGGATATAAAAATGGAAATTGGTGAAAAGGATTCATCGTAGTTAATTCCTTGATGGTGTTTAAACCCTTTAGACACAAACCATGATTTTAGGTGTTTATGTTACCTTTAATGTCCAGTTTTTTCTTGAATAAACATTTACACCCCACAGGATATACATAAAATGGAACATCGAATAGAACTGAAACATGGTACTAATAAATTGAATCCACATTAGAATTCATGGAATATTTCCATCTTCTATCTTCAAAAATATATACTACCACTTTTTAAGATATAGGTTCATCATTTCTAACCAATAATGAGACACCATCTTCAGTGAATAGAAAACCATATATCTCTTGTTGCCCTACCTCCTTTGTGATTTTACGTAGTACTTGGGTTTCCGAAACTACTTATTTCTTGGGGACCTATAGAATATGTTCCTCTACCAACTCTTGTGTATCTTCAGCATAAAATTCATTGAATTCAATATTTCTCCCACCATACTTCTTGTGGATGTTCTCTATATCAAAAAATACATCTTGTCTGGCGATAGTCACTTTCTTATCTAAGGGGTTGTATAGGTAGTATCCTTTTTTTTCATAGGATGACTTACAAAGATGATCTTTATTCCCTAGGGTGAAAGTATGTTCCCTGAGAAGGCCTTAAAAAACACCTTATAACCACATACACATGTATACAAAAAAATAAGATTCTTTACACTCCATAACTTGAAGATAATTCTTTATATTGCTTTAATTGGAACTCAGTTTATTGTGTATTCCACGGTTTGTAATTCATATCACAAAAAGGATAATGGAATATCTTCATGACACTTCATCAACCATATCTTATCTTATGAGGTTAAGTTCTTCCTTTCACTAACACCATTCCACTATTGTGTGTAATGTGTATTAAGTTGATATAGAATTCCAACGTTCTGTAAAATTTAAATAAACTCCTGGTTAAAATATTCACCACCTAAATTTTATAAAATATTATTTATCTTCATTCAAAGATGATTTTCTACTTCATTCTTGGATTCTATGAATTTCTAAATGGAAAACTATTTACCCCATATCATGTATAAATATCCATCTATACTAAAGTCATCAATAAAAGTTATGAAGTAAGAATACCCACTTATAGATTCTAAATGGTCGACACACATTAGTGTGTACTAAACATTGAATCATTGTGGACCTTTCACCCAATCCACCAAATCTCAATTTGGTAATTTTTTATTAAAAATATTCATGGAATATTTTTATTTTATTATCTTTGAAGAGACTAAATAACCATCTTAAAATATCTTTGTTAGAAAATTCTCATTTACATCACCATAATGGTGATTCCATAGCTAGGTGTTATATTTTTCATGTGAAAGTGATACATTATCTAATTAAAGATATAGTTTTCATAATTTAATTAAGAAATTATGTAATTTAAACACAACATACCATAACATATGTTTTTGTTATAAAATAAAACACGTTTATTATAAAACATGAAAATAAAACTCTATAAATCTAGGAATGATACATAAATTGTGTTCTTGGTAACAATTTGTATATAACAACAATATTTTAAAACCAAAATCATTCTTGTTGGGAATGAAAGGTGGTAGTCACCAATGGCGAAAACATCCAGCCTCGCACCATAGGAATCTTTCAAATTCATCTCTCCTATAGAGATCTTTCATATTATACTTGGGTCTTACATTTGGATACATATGTGAGAAATTAAAGCTATATCTAAAACAAAATTGGTAGATATTTAAATATTACACTCGATAACAAATGCACATTTAGCGTCCCCTTGCTTCTAAGTATATTTCTTCTTTCAGTGGCCTTGGTTTCCACATTAAAAACATATTACATCACTTTATTTCCCATACCTCTAGATATTCCTATTATAGGAATCATGGTTCTTAGTAGATTCAAACTTGTTTTCAGTTCTAGACCCCTTATCCTTATAATTAATTTTCTTATTCACCTTAAGGATCGCAGTATTCTCATGTCCCAATTCTGTATACACTCAATGAATTAGTGTATGAAGTTATGATAAAATCTTATCATTATTTCTCATATTATAATTAACAATAAAATTGATGAAGGTATTGGATAGTGAGGAAACAATGAGATTTTTGTGAATCTCATCATGGGATTTATTCCTAATATTTCGAAGCATTAAATGTAGCCAACAATATTGACTAAATCAGGCCTAGCTGGAACTGAATATCCAAGAATAGTTGTAAAATGAACATCGTAGATCTCTTATCTCTATTTTCTTACCTTCTCTTGATAGTGATTCTGAATATGATACATCATGCTATATGCATCCATGTCCCCATGTAGCATCAAAATATCATTGGTCATGGATTGTTGCATAAAACACTAAAATTTAGTCGAGTCATTCAAATGTTTCTCATAGAGAGATAAATCTCCCTCACTAGCCTCATTACAAGGAATCTTAATAATAGTTTCTTCCAGAATATATAATTTTCATTTATAGTGTAGGATAACATGCAAGATCCTTTTCTACTCTTGTGAATTTGTGTCACTGAGAAGGTTATCCTTCTCATGTATGAATTATAGTGCTATGGTTGAAGAAATTTAAATTTTTATTTCAAAAAATAATATGAGCTGATATTTAGTAATTTAACAAATAAAGTTTAAATAAAAATAAATATTATATATATTAATCTCCCACTACTTTATTGAAACCCAATAACCCTTACCATTTCATCCGAATATCGTATTGGTTGGACGTTCTAGTTGCAAGGATCCATATTATACTAATCCTTACCGCAAATTTGGTTGGCCAAGAAATTTGAAGTGTTTTAGGTAGGGATTCCAAATACCAACTTCATTAACTCTCACTAACATGATATGTTGATAGGACAGCCTAATCTATAATTCAATAAATTCGATTTCCTCAATCCTTTCCTCTCAATTACACCATGTATTTATTTTTCAATCAACCCTTGATGTGAAATATGTTATGTTAAGAAAAAAACATTTTATAATTCCCATATAATTTAAATCTTCTCAAAATTTTCTTCTCATGTACATTGAAATATGGTTTGATTTTATCTGAAGTAGTGGAGGACTATTTTGATTTAATATGTATAATTGAGGGATTTAATATTTTATGCATAAATTCACAATTATTTCCTTTATCACATGCTTGCTAATATTATATGGATTTACATAAGTGATTAACCATATATTATATAATATTTATGGATAGTCCAATTTATTTTGTTTTTATATTTCTTTCATGTAGATTTCATTAATTCATGTGATCACAATAAAACATCAATAGTGAAATAACCCTAAAACTTGATAGAAATAAAATAATAAGGTGGCATGATCATGGTAAATCATAATGGTTATTTTATATAGTGGATATTAAAATAACTATAGACCTAGTGGGGAAACAAATTTAACCAATTATGGTTTGTGTTATAGATATCCACCTATACTTCTATGTATATATTTTGGATTTGATTCACCTCAACTCTAAACTTGATCTAACTCCACTATCCTGGGAGCTCCATACATTATATATTCTTTTACTCACACATAGGTGATGGGAAGTGGTTTATATAAAATAATCCATGGGTATGCATTCCCTTACATAATATGAGGAGAGATGGCATGCAGGCCAACAATTTAATTCAATAATAAATTAAATGAAACTAATAACATAGAGCGGTCTCGTCTAGGCTCGAGATCATCAATATTAAATAAATGAATTTAGTATTTAATAAAATTAATATTCAATTATAATCATTCTTTTTTACTATAAATCACACTCAAATAAATTAATTATCATCTTTAATTAATAAATTATTTAGTTCTCATCATAATTTCATTTAGATAATCATCCATCATAAATTTACATAAAATTAAAGGTTTTCCAAAATTAACAATAAAGGAAACATGGTGAGTACCAATCCAAACTACCCACATGTTTTATACTCATATTATATTTATTCTTTATACATGTGGCATACATGAATTATCACCTAATATCATGATGTGTACTATCAATTTAATGATTACATTATTTACATGTTTTTCACATATTACGCTTCAATGTATAAATAATAAAATTGTAATGTGAATTATACATGATATGTAAATCTGAACATTGTGCAGAAATAAATTAAACCTTTATATTTATTTTAAAATACATCACATTGTTTTTTTATAAACATAATGACCATACAAAAGAACATGTTGATATGGATTTCACTATTTAATGCATTAATTTTTTATTTTTTGAAATTTGGTAAAAAATACCCAACATGTACAAGCCAACTACATGGCGTGTATTATTCCAACCGTCTATCCTAGGGACACACCTATGAAATTTGTGTGTAAACCTTTCCATGATAAATTTTGGCGTAAAAGGAATGTAAAAGGGATGCAGATCATGTGGTATTTCAGTTACACAGTCACCAGTCAGGTATGTTCTGTATGAAGATACATTGTCTGTCTATGACTACAGGAAAACATGACATTTATGGTAGTTACATAGCATGTATTCTGGATTAATTTATGATAGGCTGGAATGATAGACAAGATATAAAATTAAAGGAATCATGTGTAATAAATATACACAAATTCAATTAATTATGAATTAATTCTTGGTTCACTAAACACTAGTACATGACATATACATTAGGGTCACACGATATGAACCCTTGTGTTATCTAGCTAGATTCATCATATCCTCTTGATGAGATCTTGGAATTTATTTCATTCAAGAAATTATTAAATTTTATTATATTTATGAAATATTAAAGGTTATAATCATATCTAGAAATTAATATTTAATAATTTTTAAACTGGAATTGAAAAAAAAAATTTATAAATAAATCAATGATATCTAAGAAATTATAAATAATTATGTGACCGCTTTGAGGTCACATGAAGGTTACAGATATAGAAGAAGTGTGTGATAGGTTATTCCCAACTTTTATCTTTTCATGATCAATAATTAATTTGATATTTACATGATGATAAACTCCATGATCGACAGAATTGAATCAAATAAAATAGAAAAGGTATAAAATGATGAGACCAAGCATAAGATCATCAAATATTATTTATAATTAATTTCAGAATTTAAATAATTTCCTTGTGTGAAATTAATTCTTTGTGGATGAATCTAAAAATTGGACTATATATTATTATGATTGTGTCTTATAAATCAAGGGTAGATTCCCCCTAGTGTGGATCCAAATGTGTTCCACAAATCTATAAATGTAACCATAGGAATATCTGGTTGAAAACATGATAGATCCTACCTCTTGTGCCATTTTCTTTTGATTTCCATGAAAATCGCTTCCAAAGGATTCTATATTATCATTGTGGACTTGGGTATGGATGGTGGAGGAATATCGCTCTTCTTTCTTGGGATCTTTCTCGGATATGGATATCTCTAGGACTTGATATGATTTTATTCGTCTGTTGTTGTGTACAACACAAATGATATAGGACCTATTGAAAAATAATATAATTGGGTTTATATACAACTAGGATTATAAATAAATAATTTCACAAGTTCCCCTAATTATTTATTTAATCCCTAAAGAACCCTATATCAATAATTATATTAATATTATTATTATTTCTCAACATATGCAAAAATTGTGAGTTAAAATTAAATATTACTTAATCAAATAATATTCAATATATATTATTTCTAACCAGACCTATAAAATCAGCCTATCATTACCCCAAAAATATTTATTAGACCTTGAATAATGAATATTTATTTAATAAATAAATATCATTTCACTATTTGACAATAAATAAATAAAATTATATTAAATAAAAATAAAATAAATATTTATGAAATATTCCACTCACATAATATTCAATCAAATAAATAGTGTCGGCATATATGTGATCATAAAAAAATTATTAAAATACATATGAGAAAAATATTTATTCAAATTTTTAAATAATATATAATATATTATTAACTATGATTTTAGATACACTTAGTGTGTAACCCTCTAAGCCTCTTTCCCAATAGCATTAGATGAGGTAGCCTAAATTCCAAGGTTAGAGTCTATCAACACACCGATAAACCACTAGAGAAATAAGTTAATATTGTAATTAAATAATACCTCAAACAAAAAATCACTACATAATATAATACCTTTATCATGATATCTCTAATCAAGTAGGTTTCATGTCAGTGACATTAACCTATGTGCTCTATGTCTTTTTCTTTGAATTTCGTACATTGAAATTGCCTATAGAAAACCATAGACATGGATTTATTTAAGCTATATAATTTTCATAATTTGGATTGAGATATCAACTTACATTAAAAATAGAAGGAAAAATTATTTCATTCATTATTCATTAATACAATACTACTCATAATGAACCCAATGTATCCTACCTCTCTATGAACATATGTCATCAGGGTTGTATTCAATACATCAAAGTGTGCAACTTATCAAACTCATAAATAATAATATTTAAGTGTTAGTATCAATACACAAATACAGAAATATGAAAATTTTATAACACATATAAATGTGTATTTCCAACTTGCGGGTCTCGTTCTCATAATATCCTACACTAGATATTACCAAGGGCGTAAACCATGGGAAGGTGCCTCAATGTCCTACCAGCCACCACCCCTAATAGCATGTATCATCTGTGTCCCCAAATGATATAATCTAGATATAGAAAATATATTTATGAATACAATATTGGAACATTTTTATTTTAATCACAGTAATGAATTGCTATGACCTTTTAGTGTGACAGCTTCCCTTATGACATTATCTCATACTAAGTCACGTAAGAGAACAATCATCATGTCATAAGAAGTTTATTAATATTCAAAACTATGAATACATGTTATAATAAAGTACATAGAAGTTATATCTAGGTATCAAACTTCAATAATGTTTAGTTGATGACCTAAAACATCACACATTTCTATCAAATGGGTTATGAAATCATTGTTTGTGTGTATGAAGGACAACTGCATAGCTAACTGATGACGTTCATCTTTTCATTACCACATATCACAATTAGGAATAATTATAGGAATACAATTTATATATGATTTTTATGATACTTATGATATCTTTATGCCTCTATAATTATTTTATAACACATACCTTCATCATTTCCATTTTGTGGGAATACAATAATGTTGTTCATTTTTGTGATGGACTACCGCCTCGTGAAGCGGTGAGATTCATTCAAACATTACCTAGAATGTATTAAGAATGAATTAAATAAACTTTTGTGATATATATGACATAAATATTATACTGTAATGATAACATACATACATATCACTTAATTTTTTCCTTTAATATGACATGAAAATGAAAGCAGCATTCATGTGTACATACGACATACTGTCTCCATGAACGGTGCATTTAATTTCCTATCACTAAATTTTATGAATTACACTAAATACATATATAATGAATATATATAATATTTATATCATTTTTTACATTCTTTAGAAGTCTACATCATAATATAATTTATAGGAACAAAATAATAATAAGTCAAAACATAGTTAAAAATGAAGGTAATTACCAGCCTAAACAATGAAAATAATAAAATATTATAATCAAATAGCTGATAAGATGTTACAAAAGGATAACATTTGAGATTAAAAATATTAATATAGTTTTGGTATAAGTCAATTACATGTTTGAAACTAATATAATGGAGGTAAGGAATGTACAACCAAAATGAAAGCCCAGGGTGAGGGATTTTGTCTCAATCTCAATCATTAAGGAATAATGTAATTTTATGAACCCAATTATTTTATATGGTATATATACTTCCCATTAACATGTAATATCATTAGTAGTTCATTATTAATGGTATTCAAAGTTTCAATTTGAATTATTTCATCTGAGGGGATTTGAATTAAAAGTTACCAAGGCATAAAGAATTTAATAAATCTATTTCTTTTCATTGGGTTATGTTAGTTCCTTGTTGTCTTTAATATTATTTGATTTTGTGTATAATTAAATTTTATTATATATTTTTTTTAATTCCCCTTATTTTATGTGGATTTATATTTGACACATATAATCTATTCAATGTACTGATTCTCACTTCAACATTATGATATTTACAAGGTTTTACTTCAAAATTTCGTTCTAATCGAGATTGTTTATTCATGAATTTATATTAAATGAAATTATATGATCATTATTTAATAAAAAATTTCTTTTTATTATCTTATGGTTATTAATTATATTTTTTAAATGGTAGTACCATTTTTTCCACTCTCTAGTACTCAATTGTATGGAGAATTTTTTTTAATGAAATGGAATTTCATTTCACTCTTCTGTCGATAATAAATTTTCATATAAAACCATATTTTCTACAAAATTTTTCAAAAACATTTTATTTAACCATTTCAAAATTATTTATTAAAATACATCATTAACCTTTTTTACAAAAAAACTCAATGTAGTCATTTTATCGCTTTCTGAACAAGGAACTTTTCTTACCTTTTTACAATGAAAAAGGAATATTATTTTTACCATGTATGACATGTATTGAGTTACCCAACATCATTTTTTTGAAACATCCTTGATTTTCTAGAAAGTTATTTTTAAATATTTTTTTAATTTATTTTTAATGAAAATGATTTTCGAAATATTTTTTGAAATGAAAAGCATATTTTTATAAAGAATATTTTTAAATATATTTTTTATTTTATCAAAGAAAATAACCATTATTATTAATCTAATGGGAATACATTATATTGATACAATACATATTCCTCCTCTAGAGGGATTATGATTTTTTTGACCAAGTATAGTATTGAAATTAACTTCCTTGAATCTTTTTTTAGTTATTAAATTCCTCCTAAGTTATTTTCGTTCTAGTGATCAATGTACACTAGCATTCTACTAAATATATACCTTATTTATCATGGATTTAATTATTTCATAAATCATATTCCATTTTTATATATGATATTTACTTTGATAGTTATTTTATTACATAAGAAAATATTGATAAATATATATTCTTTATTCAATACATATATTAGATAAGGATCATTTTTTATGAATTAAATTGATTATTTGATATATGCTAAATTCTTTGGACTATTATAAAATAGGTTCGGGACTATTTAAATTCAACCCATTAATGCAACGGTAGTCTCATGAGATGTATCAATTGGCCAAATAAGATGGGTTTCTACCTAGTGTATATTATACCGTCTTGTAAAGGGTCATAACAGTAAAGGTTCTATTTACCTAAGAAACATGTAATCCAATAATTAAGCATTTCCTTCATTTATATTCAGTTATTATTATCAATGATACTTTCACTATCACAAAAACTATGGTTGCATTTCATTCTTAGTTTTTTGATTAAATGATATAGTTTTCAGTTATTTACCCTTCTATATTGATTATGACTTATCATGTTATTTAAATCATAGGTTTTCTTAGCTTTTTCTTTTCAATATTAATTTTTATTTATCATGTAATTTTAATGGCATCTTTTTTTAGTCATTTAACATTCCATATTTATTATACCTATTGATTAATTATTTCTTTTATTGTACTTAGTACTTAATGAGAATTTGATCTGACACTTATTTTGTTTCCTATCCCCAAGATTCCATGAAGTTCCCTTAGAAATACAAATAGGGATATTCAAGATGGAATAACGTTATTTTATTCGAGATAAAAGTTAAAAAGTTGTAATTTATCTATTAATTTGTAACAAAAGACTCTTGTATGTATCTTGTATACCAATACTACTAAATAGTTCATTCTTTTGGGATCTGAAAATTGTATCAATTCCAATGTAATGGTAGTTGCAACCAGTTCTAGGAAACTGATTTTGGGGTCAATATAATATATTTCTTACACAAAGATAACAAATCCAAAAATTTCACATTTTATTTTTAAATTTTAATTTGAATATTCAATTTCCTTCAACAAAATTTCAAGTACTCTTACTTCTAATAAATACATTGAATATTCTTGATTCTCATAGACACCTTTTATGAGACCAGATGACTTTAGAAATTTGTTTTGAGAGGATCATGAATCCATTAATAAATCCTCATCATCATATCCACTAGAAGTAGGAAATAAATTTAGAACATGGCTTTCATAAAGAATTGTTGAAGCCCATTTTGGTCTAAATAGACTAAACCCCTTGAAAAAAGGTATTAAAAAACTAATCACCACCGCATGATCACCTAAATACATTTTGGATAGTTGAATTTTATTTACACCATGGGATTCATTCTGTCTTGAAACACTATGTTTTTAGATATCTACCTATTTACTCATTAAGAATAACTCCTTGATGTTTTGAGGATATCTAAAAATAAAAATTGTGGTTACACCATTTAATGTTTAACTCGATTTTGATTTATTGACATTATCCTAGCTAGTTTCTAGTAAAAACAACCACCTCCATCACATGTTTGAGCTTTATCATTTTGTATAAGAAAAAAACTACAACTATAACCCCCACAGAATGTTCACTACAATCTTCTACTCCCAATTTAAATTCTTAGATATCTCACTCCTAATCAAGAAACCATTTTGAAATCTATGACATTTCCTTTATCACTATTTTCAATGGGAGAATATCATCAATCAAAATTCCTTGGAAAAAATCCATTTTGATTATGGTCTCCTTATTTTCATGTCATGATAAGTACTCTAGATCACCATGACTTCTTTATATAAAATAAATTTTCTTCTCAATTTTACAAATTTGGAGATCTCAGAATAAAATTCCTTAAAAAACCATTGTCTAGAGTGTCTGAGGTTTTTCATTCCTAGAGATTCACTATGCACATTTTCAGGTACCACTTTGTTGGGGTGATGTCACCTATAACATCTAACTACTCTATTATAACATGAAACATATTATAGAGGATTTAAATCATTCCAAAACTTTATAATTAAATTCATATAAAATAATTCACCATGAAAATCCTAATTTTGTACAAGATTTTTGTGTTATAAAATACCACACAAATATCATCTCCACTAAAAACAATTATTCACATCACACTTTCTCAATAATATCCCTAAACAGAATCTCAATATATCTTGGTCTCAACAATGTTGTGTTTAATCTCTTGGTTAACTCTATTAGATGATATCTTTATTTATATTATAGTACTAAAATGTTAAAACATCGCATTATTGCATTGTGTAGCATTGAAATCGATTTGATTCCCCTTACTATTTTTAGTTAGATTAATATTTAAAGTGAACACATATATACAAAATAGATTATATATTAATTTTGGGTTTATTTTTAAGAGTCTTTTAATCAATAGGGAAAAAAATACCAATCTCTCTAAATTAGTAATATTCAAGTAGTATTCACTAAATCCTTCCAAACAGGTCATTAAACTTCTCAGTCCCAAGGGTGATTCTATAGGGTATATATATGTGGATATGTAAGGGGAAATGTATGGTCACATTTCTTCTATATTTATGTATTTTTAATCATATATGATGGTCCCTTTAACATCAAATTATTTCATAGTACATTATTTCTTCAATGAAATTTAATAACTTGCACTACACGCAACACTGAGTTCAAGTGCACCATGAATTACCAAACTAGCCATTCAAAAGAGATTATGACTGGTATTAACTAAATTTTGAACCTTATATAATCCTTATAATTTTATAATCCATATTATGAGTTTCATAGAAATAATGTAAGAAAAAATTCATTTTTTAGATAAAAGAAGTATTTTTAAAAAAATGCAATTTTACCGCCTTTAAATGGAAACCGTTTTTAAATCCAATATTTAATACTTTTATATATTCAGTTTGACAAAATAAACATATTCTTTAGAATAAGGACATAAGAATTTAGTTTCAATAAATTTTGGTGTTTTTCGGATAACATTAATATTTGGGTGAATAGTGAAAAAAACTATATTTTAACTGAAAACAAATTTTTTAATGAAAATAATTTGAGTGTTAAATTATACATTTTAATGGTTTTGAAGTATAAATAGGTTATATTTTTACCATTTAATCCAATGTTATTCATTGAAAATAATTTCACTTAGAAGTTGAACATAAACAAGTATCAATCTTTTGTTAGTTATTATTTCTTAAAAACACATTTTTTGGTATTTACAACAGAAATTAATATTAAATTAATAAAATTAAATTAAATTTTTTTAATTTGGTAAAATAGACTTAATTTGGGAATTTAAAATACCAATATTATCTTAGGGTGAAATTTTGGTATTTTTCTGAAAACTTTTAACTTTTGGTGAATAGTGAAAAACACTCAATTATTGTTTAAAACAGCCTTTTTATTTAAATAATTATTTATTGTATTTAAATTTATTTTAGGTCAATATAGATACATAATACCTACATATGTTCATTGTGAATTATTGGAGTCAATTTATAATAATTTTAGATATATAAAATGTTTATTGAACTTTTTACCGTCATTTACCTACCTCTTAGGATTATTTGAAAATTTACATAAATCTTAATTTTACTGCTTATGTGAGTTGAATTTCAAAAATCTGAGAGACACGGTTAATATCATGGAGTAAAATGTGGTTCAATAAAATAAAAATATTTTTTTGCTGAGGATAACGTTTTACTTTTATTTACCATGGTTAAAGGTATATAGGGTAATTCAAGGTAAAAAGAATATCATAATAACAAAAAATTACCTTAACACTGTCCTAACATTATTCGATGAGTCATGGCCGACCATGGGCATATTTGGGTCGATTTGGGGTCCCCATGGAGGCACTTATTAATGATAATGACACTTTATTTTAATTAACTTAAAGTAAAGGCAAAAATGACATAAACAAATATATTTTTGTAAATTAATTCTTACACGGGGTTATATAAGTTATCCTTTTGACTATAAATATTATTTTTAAATCTAAAACTTTTTACTATGTCATGGTATTTTTTTATAATTTTTAAAAATTAAACAATTAAATTTATTTTTGACACAATGATAATGTTGTAATTACCTAATTAAGGAAATATTAAAATAATTGAGATTATAAATAACCAAATAAATGTAATTTGAGACTTTTTAAAAATTCAATAAATTTTATAGGTTAATATGACATGTTAGGTTTGGTTATATTATTTTTTTTCTAAGTAATAATTCTGTTTTAAATTTATCAAAAACAAAATACCAAATAGTGTAAAAATTGACATAAAAGAGTTTTTAAAACAAATATTAAATTATTAATATATATTAAATTCATAAAAATATAATGATCAGACAAAAGTCTTATATAATGATAGGTGTATAATTAAGGAACAACTTGGGGTTCTCTTGGAATTTTATAGTAAGTTTATTAACCTTATAATTTAAAAATACTAAGAGACATGGTAAATGTCAAACTATTTAACTAAGAGTTTAATCTATAAGATAAGGTTAATATAGTGACACAATCTTGTCTAAAACCTTTTGTTTGAGTTTTGTTAGAACTATACCCAGCTTATCCATTAAATAATGCACTTTTATACATTAAAACCGAAAATTGTTTTATTATGAAATAATATTTCTATCTTTTCCTAAGGTACCCCTCCCTCTTATAAAAGGTAAATCTCCCTTATCTCTAATTCAAACAATCAAAGCCATTTGTCTCGGCCAAACCCTACCAAAATATCCTCCCAACATTCCTATCTTCATCCTAGAGGACTTACTTTGTTCATAAATCCAACTTAAGGATCCCTTTTGATCAAATCAAAAGGAAGAACCCGAAGAAGAGGTAAATATTTCATCATATATTTCAAGTTCCTTTCTTCTTCTACATCCTCTTTCTTTGTTGTTTACATTATAAAATAATAACTCCAGTATATTATATATATTTTGATGTTATTATAAATATGTTTCTACCATATTCATTATTATTATACATCCTTTTAATGACATGTCACCATACGTGCATACGTACGGCTTACCGTCTCCACATCGTGGTGTAATTGTTATTCAATACATTATTATTTTGATGAGTAAAATAATGACATGTAATTGATTTAAATAATAAATATAACATGATAATGATTGTTTATATATGATATACCATCACATTCTACACCTTTAAAGAAATGATATTGTCGCTCGTGTGTATGTATGGATTACTGACTCCACGATGCGATGAGATTCATTTCCACGTTCACCATTCATCGAAAATTATAAAAATATATATTACTAAAAAGTATTTAATATATGACATAATAATTATACTAGATATATATATTTTTATGTATGTATTTATATACTTACATATATCTTATTCACTTCCGTTCAATACGATATGAAAACAGAAACATCGTTTATGCGTACATACGGCCTACCGTCTCCATAAACGGTGTTTTTAATTTCATACATCTATATGTTATAAATAATTATATTCTAAATAAATATTATATATGAATCAAGGTTTGTATTCTGGAAGTATTTAAATCATGATCTCAATGATATGGTCAAGAATAACATGTTAAAATACGTACGATAAAGAAAGCGATTATTACCCAAAATGTTAATTTAACATGAAAATCATTATTAAATGGGTTGTATAAAGTCATAAATGAATCATGAATTATATAATAAATATGAATATGGTTCTGGTATAATCTAATAACATTCAATAGTCATTATATAGGAGGTTAAATATACCCTCGAACAAAGGAAAGTGCAAAGTAAGGGGTTTTCATCTCACTCTTTATTCTCATGAGATTCATGCTATATAGCCACTATTTCCTTTTGTGTGGTGTATTTACATCCCATTATTTTATTCATTGTGTAATAAAATTTAATTTATGTGTATTTACATCATCATTGTATAGTACTTCTTTCATGGGGTGTATGTTTCATAAGTTACCAAATTGGTAAGGGTTAATTTCACTATCTCTTTATTATCTGATGTTGTTTTTATATATCTACTAGGACATATTTAATATCCATGTCCTTGTTTTATAAAATAGTTTTCAAAAGAGTTCTTTTTAATGGAATGTTTTACTAAAAAATCATTTTAAATGTTTTAAATATTTATTCTTCTAAATCATTCTCATTAATGTAAATTTTTTCAAAATGGTTTATAAGGATTTATTTATTTGGACATGAATATTTTTAAAATGTTAATTATTTTAAAATGTTTCAAAGTGGTATGGGAAACTTTGATTCAAAAATTTCTTTAAATGTCTTCCTTTCAAAATTGTGTGATGTTTAAATGTTTTTATGAAAGAGGGATATTTCTCACAAATATTTTTTCAAATCATTTTCATCTATATCAACATCCATTGATTGATTTTAAACTTTTTTGATGTTGATTTATTATGATACAAATATTTAATATTTTATTGAATGTTTTGTGATATGTTTTACTATGGATGTGTCATTTTTATACCATTCATGGTTTATGGATAAATTATTGACATTTTATATTCTAGTTTTAAAACGAATTTTTATGTTATATTTCATCCATTTCTTATGATGAATGTATTTGACTAGTCTGTTGTGGGTTGGGGACCGGTAAAAGTAAGATCTCTGGGATGGGTTCAGGTTATAGTAGACCGTTTGGGTTAGAGTCCAATTACATAGGCTCTCCAGGTTAAAGTCGGGTTACATAGGCTCTCTGAGTTGGAGTCCCGTTATAGAGGCTCTCCATATTGGAGTTCGGTTAAAGAGGCTCTTCGGGTTCGAGTCCGATTACAGAGGATCTCCGGGATGTATTCTGATTAAAAAGGCTCTCCGGGTTTGGGTCCAACTACAGTTGGCCCATAGGTCCGGGCATGAGGCCTTGACACAGAAATCAATGTCTGGCATTTTACATTCCATCATTCTAAAATTACTTATTACATGTGATTATTCGACTAATATAATATCCATGTACAAGTTTATATGGTAATTTTTTATTTATTTTTTCCATATTATGTTCAGTTTTATGTTTAAAAGGTTTTTGTTTTATTACAAATCTTTCCTTAAATGTTTATAGCTTCCGCTAAATTATTTACCCTTAGTGATCATCTATGCTCACCGCTTTCTTATATTTTATTTTCCCAGCATATGAAGAAGTTAGTAATGAGTGACTTGTAGGCATAATCTAGGAGTCTTGTACGTTTCTAATGGAAGAAATTATAGTTTTTTTCTTTTTAAGTTGTAATGTTGATCTTCATGTATGTAATCTATTTTCCTAGACTAATAAACTGATCGGTCCTTTGGAAGATGATTCCTTGTAATCATGCCAATGTTATGTAATAATACACCGAATCTGGCCTTCTAGGGTTGGGGCATTATAGTCCTATCTAATTTGAGTCCTTGTAGTGATAAATCATTGGCTCAAGATAAGTTTCATTTCATTAAGGTGAAATAATGTTGTTTAGAGGCTTATGAAGTGGTTTCCAGTGATGTTTTTCATCGGAAGGAGTCTTGACTTAATTTCATCAAATTGGTTATAGTTGTTATCCCCACACCACTTCTGATTCATCAATAAGTTAAACCTCTATTTATTAATTTTCTAAAAAAATATTCAATGGTAGGGTGACTTTTTCTAAATTTAGAAGGATACTTGGGTGATGAATGCATTTCGGAATGATAAAGTGTTCATTTTAAAATTAATTATTGAAAATTATCTCCCATTAATGTTTAATTCGACAAAAGAAGATATGTTTTCCACTTCATCAATGTAGTTACTTCATATAGATATGGAATAAAATTTCGAATATTGGGAAGGTAAAATATAATGGTATTGGAAATTTAAAATTTGTATGAGCTAATTATTGGGCTAGTTTTGATGTATAAGTCCCTTGTATAATGATGATGGTTCAAAGATATGTTTGGATACATCATCTAACTCTATAATATTTAAAATTCATGGTTTATAGAAGAATACTTTTTCAAGATTACATAATGGAATAGTCAAACTCAATCCTCATGTAGCTTCCTTGGGTCGTCATGAGCCAATAAGATTCAATTCCAATTTTTTAGATTGTCAAGATGGTTATCATAAATAATATAAGGATAAGGAATGAATGAAGATAAAATTTAATAGTTTAATATCCAAAATAGTGTAATGTCTTATCCAAATATGAATGAGGTTCTATATGTTATCTCAAAACTAGTAGCATGGTCACAAGATTTGATCAATTTTTTGAATATCATATCATTGAATTGACGTAAAAATGTTCACCAAGAGGACGAAGACAAGAATGTGGAATTAGATCAGGTAAATGTAATGTTAGGAAAAACTAAAAATTTTATTAAACATGATGTATTTGTCATAATATATATACGTGAATTAATTGTATGTAGGATTTAAAGAGTTTTCCTTTTACCATAACAATAAGGGGTGAGTTGTAGTTTAAAAAAATAAAACATGCAATTTTGACCAACCACTTTAAAAAATATATCAGATGAAGTTTCTTAATTATTAATTTTATAATCATAGCTAGAAAATTTTATAACATGTAGTGTAAATTATTTGTACAAGAATGAATTGAAAAATTAGAAACATATAAAAAAATGTATAACAAAACATTATAAATTATATAATAAAAACATATACAACATTATAATAATGTTTACACACTTAAACCATTAGTGTAAGAGAATTATTTAACCTGAAATATGGTTTCCACGATATTCACCTTATCATAAAGGCTTATCATTCACAATGGTTGTCACAGATCACAATAATCAGACAAATATTTGTCTCTCTTAAGTATTGGAAGCTTCAAACAGAATTATTTGAATAATTTTTATCTCTTTACATTTAATTACCTTCATCAAAAAATATCATAACCACGTATTACAAAATCACAACTTAAGTATTTGTAAAAATTCTCAAAAATGGATGTCTTCAGTAAAACTCAATAAATATTACAATTAAGTTCTCTAAAGTTACAATACGTTACTAAAAATTCACAAAAACATTATTTAGTTGATGTTTAAAAAAATATTCTTATCAATAATCATGTGTCTCTATTTATTGAAAATATTACAATGTTCATATTCCATGTTTTTAGGGAACATTTGAAATGAAATTAGATTAACTTCTTCTTTACTTGAAATTTTAGTACAACATCATCATGTAATGGTTTTATGTTTTATACCACTACAGTATATTTTGATTCCATTTAGTATAATGTAAATTATATTTACATTTGAATGTATAAAGTTTTTAATATTGTAGGTTTTCAAAAATTTCAAATGGTAGACATGTATGTCTCTTTATGATAATGTAAGTAAGGTATATTAGGTAAAGCTATATTTTTTATACTTAATTATACTACATTTTATGGAAATTATAAACATCATTATGATGAACTCATAATCCATCCATCCAATGTATAAAGTATATTTCTATCTAGTATACATAAGAATATTCCATCCCATAGAAGAAATGTTCTCTATTTTATAAAAGAGATATCTTTCCTATAAAAATGTTAAGAATCATGGGATGTATAAAAGTTTGAAATGTATAATTTTTTTTATAAAGTGGATTGTGATTTTTAAAATAATTGATAAAAAGTGTTGAAATTATCATTTTGACTCAACAATCACCCCCATCTTGAAAATCAAAAAACACAAATTTAAATGTTATAAACTAAAGTAAAAACACTAAAAAACTTAATCTATGTATCTTATATAATTTTGAATAACTATGCCCATTCCCATTTTTCTAAAAAACTATAATATTTTCATTCTTCCTCCCCCTTCTTAAAAAATTTTAGACCATTTCTCACAAAATTTTAGAACCTCTCTCCCCTTTATTAGTTTTTTAAAAAAATTAGAAAGTATAAAGGGTTTCTTAAAATATTAGGGAAATATATATAAAAAATAACATTTGAATAAGTAATTAAATCATTCATCCAAAAAATATGAAATCTATTCTTCCCAAAATATAATAAATAAATTAATCCAAATATATATGAAAAATACAACCAAAAATATTGGAAAAATCCATCTACAATGTTTTTTATAATAACAAACACTTTCGAGAGTTCAGGAACAAAATCATACTTTCTTTGAAAATTTATTTATTATCACCTTTATTTTAGAAAATCTTCCAAATTCTTTTAAGGATCTACAAACAAATAATTTAACATTTCTAAATCTTTTTATAAAGGTTTTATATTATTCCATTTCATATAAACTACTTCATCCTAGAATATTATGAGATACTTTTGATGATTTATTTATATTTAACTTTCACATACATCAGTACTAATATGTCTCATAAAATTGGAAACTAATTTTTTAATCATTTTATTCCATCCAATTTCTCATTTAAAAGCGTTATATCACCCAATATATGTTTTAACCTTTTTATAAAACATTTCATAATTTTTAATGTACCTTTATATTTTTCTTAAAGCTACCTCATCTTAAATCATGAAAATAGCGTCGTCAAGATATTTGTGGGATCATGATTTCTCCAGAATATCATCCTTTCATTGGATATATTTTTATTGAGAAATAATGGCCTAAAAATTTGAAAAATATATTCTAGTATTTTAATCAATTCATTGAATTAATTTTTCTTTATTTCCATTTTTTGGCACTCGTAGTAGAATTTGATTAATTGGAAGAAACATCTTTCATAGAGTGAGTTGCTAGTATTGAAGGTCAAGATTATTATTTTTCAAAAAATTGGGATTGATAAATCTCTATGAAATTATATTCTTCATCATTAATATATTTTAAAGATGATTTATATTCCTCATCATCATCATGCAAGGTTTCCACTATCTCAAGTTCATTGAGATAAACACCTTTCTTTGATTAAGAAGATAATGATATTGATGTTTCAAAAAACATATATTCTATATAAACATGATTTTTTAACTCTGTATTAAATTTATATTTTTTATTTGAATTTATCTTCCTGAAGATGTTAGACGTTTATTTAGGATAAGAAAATTGATTATTTTCTTGCAATTATTTCAAATACTTTTTTCCCTGTTAAACATCTTCAAATTTCTTTATATCTAATAAGACTTCTTTGCCTTTATAATTTTAGATATACTTGGGAATAGTTTATAACTTCTACCATTTTATCATTAGAAGAAAGAACATATAGTCGGAGAATAAACATTATTACATCTTCTACAATCACAAAAAAACAATCATTCTCCACTATATCAAATATTGAATGAACCTTTTCAATTCCATTTAGAAAGTCTCTTGACAATTTTTATTTATTTTCTCTATCTTATTCCATGTTTTTTATTTTTTTATTTATCATTTTTAAATAAATTTATTTCTTCGAGGATAAGTCCTCTATTTCATCTAAAACAAACTATGGACTATAACCATTCTTTTATCCATTTTTTAACAAACTCTATAAATAGTTTTAAATTAATTTCTCAATATTGGAGGATAATTTTTTTATATTTAAATTTCCCCAAAACAAATTATATATGATTTTAATATTCCATAAAAAACAAAAATTTAGTTGATATTTCAATAAATATATGATATTTTGGAATAAAAAACTTCTTCAATTTTATTAATTGTTTCTTATCAAAATTAAGTTATCTTTTTCTCAGACCGGAACTACCACGTTATTATTTTTTAATCATCCATGAAATTTAAAAAATCATTGTTAATAATTATCACATACCAAATAATCTCTAAATAGTTTACTATTCTTTATTACCTCAATACTACTCAACATGAACTTAGTTATGTTAAAATTTCTATTATAGATGAAGAAATCCAGTATATAGATATCTTGAAATTTTTGAGTGTCTCAATCACCTTTTCATGATATTAGAGAAGTTTGAATCTAGAGAGATACAATAATTGCATCAAATGAGAGATTATATACCTTTCTCACTTTCGCAAAATAATAAAATAGAAACATTTTTGCATATAATTTCTAAAAATTAAAATGATTCTCAAGTAAATTTTGGGTGATAATATTACCTTCTCCTTCTAATGGAATTGAAACCATATCAATAACCTATTTGATATTTATACTATAATATTTCCTAAAAATAGTAAAATAATTATTTTTAGGACACTAAATTCAATAAATAAAACAGTATTATGGTATTTTTAATTATTTTTTGATAATGGTAATCCAAATATTTAATAGAAACGCGCAAATATTTAAAACCATAGAAAGTGTTTGTTGAATTGAAAAGAGAATAATTTTTAAAAAACATTTTCTTTTTATAAAAATTTCCTTAATAGATTATTTGTTTGTTAAAACATATAAAGATTCTATGAATTCAAAAAAAATTAAATGTTCAATAATAAAATAACATTGAAAACTATCTGATGAAAGGGAATCAGAATAATGAGATCACTCCTTGGAATTTAGGAAGTAATGGAGTGATGACCCACTAATCCTATATATGGATCTAGAGAGAGGATATCTAACTTCTATTTAGATCAAATTAATTAGAAACATTCTTGAAAAAACAATGACTAAGATCTTATTGTTTAAATATTATTAAAATAATAATAATAAATTAATGTGTTTTAAACTCTCAAAATTTTCTAAATTCACAGAAAAAAATTAAATTTTATTAGATATAATTTTCTTATGATGAAAATATATTAGTTTTATCATATAATAAAATATTACTTTTTTGATAAAACATAATATTTAGTGATGAAACATTTAATAATTTTTTCATAAAAGTTATAAAAAACATATAAAATATTATAACAATGGATATAAAAACATAAAAAAAATTTGAAAATTTGAAACTCATAGAAAATAAATTTTATAATTTTTACAATAAGTGGGGTATGAATTATATCTTATAAAAATTAAAATTAAATCATGTATCAACATATTTAAAAAATTTATTGAATGATGTTTCAAATATATTAACCTTATAATCAGAGTTATAAAATATTATTTCATATCATATAAAACTTTTCTATAAAAATTAACCAAATAATTATAATCTTGGGAAAGAAGTATAATAAAATATTATAAAGTACTTTAGGAAAAAACAATATTTAAAAAGTTTCCATGCTTTAATTTTGGTCTAAGAGAAGTATTTAGCCAGACATAAGGTATTCATGATATTCACATTATTGTAAATGTATGAATTCATTAAATAAATCGCTTAATAAAAATACCTGACACATGTCTATTTACCTTAACCTTGGGAACCCTCGAATGAATTTATTATAATAAAATATATCTCTTGACCCTAATATCACACCACTAAACTTAATTAAAAAACTATTGCAAAAAAAATAATTAACATATTTAAAAAAAACATACAAATGGATGCCTTAATTAAAAAATAACTAAATATTACAATGAATTTATATCAAGTAACAAGTTGTTAGTAAGACTTAAAAACTAAATTAGATGGTTGAACTTGTAAATTTATTTTTCTCCAAAACAATTCTACACTATTTATAGTGTTTATCCAAAAATCATATTTTACATTTAACATGATCAATTTCAACGATATAGGATGAAATTCCTATTCACTTAAAAGGATTAGTAAAATAATTTCATCCAATAGTTATTATTATTTACACAAATATAGTTTATTTTGATTCCATATGGTGAAATGTATAAAGATATTATTTATATATGTTTTATAAAAGTTCATCAGGTATACATGTTTACCTCCATTCAATCGATTAGACAAAATTCCATCTGGTAGACTTCATTATACAATTTATTTTGGAATTTATAAAACTATATATGTTGAACTTGTTATACTTACATTAGATGTATAAAGTACATGTCTATCTAGTATATATAAGAATTTTGAATTCAATGGGAGAGATATTACCCATCTGGTAAATCAACTAACTTTCATAAAAAATATCTCAATACAATTGGTAAGTATAGAATTTATAAATATATAAATTTTTTAGGAATTGGATTTATTTTTTCAAAAGAAAGTTTTGATAGTTTTGAAAGGACCCTTTCACCTAAAAACTAGATCCATTAAATGAAATCATAAATATGAGTTGGGATTCTATGTTTCAAAAGTATTTTGTGATGCACTATTAATGGATTTTCTATCTTATTATTTTTTTGTTTTTATTTTTTATTATATTTAGTATTTCAGTACCCTAAATGCTAATTATTACTTTATAAAATAAAAATATTTTTTTTTATTTTGATGAACTTTTGGAATTATTCTATTGAGAATAGTAATGGATACCCCTAATTTATTATATGTTAGAGTTAATAACACATTTTTTAACTATGTTCATTCATATATACCACAATTAAATAATACTTAAGTGGGTGTACTAGCTAACTCATCCCTACACTCACTAATATAGATTATAATTGAATGATTATCCTTGTAGTGTATCTATGAGTGGTGGATGGTTTTATCAATAAAAAAGTATTATGAGTATGGGAATTGAATAACCTTTCATTAGGCTAAGTCTTTATCCTCACAACTTGAATAAGTATCCGATTTTATTTCCCTAATAGTATAATTATTTAAACATCGATCCAATCATATGTCCATAAGCAATGGTTGGAAATTTTTATATGGGGAATAAACATTCTTCTCGCTAATTTCTCAAATTTTACCATAAATTTTTTATTTGTAGCATTTTGATGGCGTCCTATACAGGATTATCAAATAAAGAGAGAATATAGAAGTCATTAAAGGGGTCAATTCCATTCAATATGGGTTCCAGCAAATATGAACCATGATCTCCCACTAGATTAATATTATCATGAACTATTTGTATTCAATAGTGCATTATTATATAGAATTTTAAGTGAATTTTCATGCATTCCCAGATCATGTTGTTGGAGTGAATTCTTCCCACTATATTTTATTTTGTTTTTATATTTAATTATTCCTCACTTGAAAAAGTTGATATTTTTATTCACACAGGAATATGTAAGAAACGTTATGGATGCCTACATTATTTGTTTCAATGTAGGAGAGTCTTATACGATTTTAGAGGAAAATCTACATTTAAATGAGTTAGGTTATGAATAATATATTAATGTCTCGTAATTAGATAATTATAATTTCCCAAATAAAATATTTACTTATTTCTTAGTCATCCTTTTCATGGTTATAATTATTAAGTGTTATTTAGGTATTTATGGTATCTATTATCAAACTTATTTTGTACCAATAATTTTGTTAGAATTCATATAATCTTTAAACACATCAAAATTAATTCCTACAGTGTAGAAAAATGATTCTTATATAGTCTCAATTTTATGATTATGATGTATATTTGAGAAACTTAATCATCATTAGGTAGATTATCTATACTTAGGAAATAATTTGTACTATGATTCGTGTTTTTAAAAAATAGAGTGATTATTCTTCACATTGATCTTTTTGCATATTAAAAACATTATTTTGATGTTTTTAATATAATTTATAAACAACTCTATTTGATCCTTTTTAAAATGATTTTAACCTTATGGAGGGGTTTGTTTCAAAAAATATTTCTATCTTATGACAGTTGTTGATATCTTATATATTTTATTTTTTGAATTTTTTTTATAATTAAACATATTATTTTTAGGGTTTATAATTAATAAAATATGAATCATATTCTCATGTATAAACATGTGGTTTTGGAAATATATTCAAATTTAAAATATTACAAGGGAAACTGTAATGTACGATTTATTAGATTAATAAAATTGGTTTGAGAAAATTTTCAAATTTTTTATTTTGGAGTTTTCTTAATGAATGAATAACACTGAAGTAGTTTTTATTTCAAAGATATTGTTTTGGAAAGATTTACATAGTATTCTCATTTAACTATCAGAAATGATAATAGTTTAATCTAACTAATGTATTAGTAATGATGAAAATTGTGGTACTAATTAATAATATTATTATTATATTGAATTATTAAAACCACCACTAGCTGTGTAGTGACATAAATATTCTTATTTGTATGTAATTAATGCTTCAAACAACATACACTAATTAAATGATACATACTAGTGAAATAATATCAAATACAAAATTCATACCTTTATAAGTGATCTTTTGAAAACAAAATTCAAACTATTGGAAGAACATTAAGGAAGAACTAAAACATACCTGATTAATTCTACCTTAAAGAGATGGATTATTCCATTTATTAAGAACGGGAAGTCTTGTTTCAACTATACTACTTCAACTTCTACTGACCGGTTTATGATTAATTCTATTTATCTTCTTCATTTGTTCTTAAACATTGATTCTTTTTAGTTCTTGATTCCAAGGTTATTATTCTATTTAGGTTGTGACTCCCATGTTTTTAAAGTCTGGGTTATATTATACTACAATTAAAAATGTACATTTTTGTTGTGACATCAGGTAACATTTCCACATTGTAATAGGGTTGTGACACCCATTTTTTGAAGTTCAAGTTGGGTTGTTTATTCCACCACTATAAAATGTATATTATAATATGATTAAATACCCTCTTCAAAATTCATTCCTATATATTTTTTATAATTTCTCTTACTGAGTAGAGAGGTATAAAGAATAGACATAATGTCACTTTCATAGAAACTACTATAAAAATAAATGGGTTCATTTTTTATTTTCCACGATAAGATAAACATGAATTAAATTCCTATTATAATATGAAATAATTTATTTAATTATTTTAAACAAGTCTGTTAACCCCCTCTAGACCACCATTCATCTTGGTTCGGACCTAAAAATTATTATCAAACTTATCCCTTCTATATAGTAGGATATATTATTTTTTATATGATAAACATTACCTAAACTTAATCATTTAACGATATGATCATTAATATAGAATAGACTATTTTAAATTATTGATGGATTCCAGAAAAAACACCTCACCTTGATGGTACATACTACAGATATTTGAAAAATCAAATGGAGAAATATCTTAAGAAACTTATCATTCATCATTAAACTATTATGGTGAATGCTTATATATTACCATATTTAGACCCTCTCTCTCCTACAAGAAGTGATATAGATAAATATGTTTTAAATTATAAAGTTATGAATATTTTATATTTTTATGTAAATAAATTTGATTTATTCATGCTTCTACTTCTATAACCAGTCAGAAAATTTAGAAAATTTTTCAAGTTAGTCGCTTTGGATTAGATAATTTTATATTAAAAAATTGTGGAATAATTTTGGAAGAATATCAATATTACAATATGGGAGATGGTAAAAAATTTAAGTAAATTTTTTATAGGTTTACTATCATTTTATATTGATTGAATACTCTTAGAGAAACCTTGGAAAATAAAATTCTTATAGAAATAGTTTTTGGAGCACAACCTAAGATGTGGAATAAATATAAGGTCATTATTATTGAAATAAATAAATTCTATTAAAATAATCTTTATGAGATAATTGGGTTATTTAACCAATATAAAATAAAAATAAATAATATTACTAAAGAAGAAACTACAAAGAGGAAAGGTGGGGATATTAAATCAACTAATATTTTTTCTTTGAGATATTCTAATTCAATAATTTAGTAATGTGATAAATAATAAGTTGCACAAATTGTATCAATATTTTAAAAAAGATTAAAAAATAAAGGATTTAAAAACTGATCTAGAAGGAACACTTAAAATGATAATCAAAAGGGAGAAATGAAATGTGATACTAACTTTGGTTATAATACTCCAGATGTTATAATTTTTTGAATAAAGAAAAAATGGAATATCAACCTAGACTACCCTTTATTTAAAAATGAAATCAAGATTAATAAATATTAAAAAAATACAAAAAATTATTTCACAACACGTAGAAGTTAAATTCAAGAATACAAATCTAGTGAAGAATATGAAAATTAAAAATAATCACCTAAATTGAGATTTATGACATATTTAAATGTGGTTATAGATTCATATTTTTATCTTTTATGTTCTAATGATACATTGGATTTTGAACAAAAAACAATCTAAGAATTAAATAAAGTAGTTGAAAGATTAAGAAATGGTGTTTTTGGAGATGTTTTATTATATAATGAACTCAAAGAAAATAAAAAGAAACTTATTGATAATAAAGTAACTCTTTTTCATGATAATTAAAAACATTGAAGTATACGTTTACTTTAAATTATAATTTCTATGAATATCATAAATATATTCATACTTTCAATGAAAAACTAAAGAATGAAATATAATGTTCAAATAAAAAAATCAACTTTTGTTCACGGAGGATATAGTTATGTTAAAATGAAATTTTTAATAAGATGAAAAAACTGAATATGGTGTTATATATGATAGGAAATTTCATAATATGTATTGAATCTATTTTAAGAAAAGTTCAAATGGTTTTTATTCAACTTCTATTTTTTAAGATGCATGATGAAAGGATGTTATATTTACTAATATTTCCATAATCATTGAGACATAATAAATATCATATACCCTTATCTTTATCTTTTAGGAATCCTATATATACTTTTTTAAAATCAATATGATTGCTAAAAATAGTTTTACTAATCCTTTTGAACCTATTGTTTCAAGGGTATAAAAGCTTTATACTAATAAATTTGTTCGGGAAAATGCCTAGAAAGTCTCAAGAATTGTGTATGGTACATAGACAGTGGATTCTAAAGATATCTAACAAGATAACAAAAAAAATCTATTTCATATAACATTTTTCATAGAGTCATTTTGATAGTTATATAGAATACAGAATTAATTGTAAACGGTTTTGGTGAAATTGGTATTTCTAACTCTACAATTCTTTATAATGTTTTATAAGATGATTAATTATAACATAATTTAATTATATTTTTTAAATTATTTGATGATTTTAATAATTTTATGTTTTAAAATGATAATTTTTTTTTTTGGATAACTATTTATTATTTTATGTAAACTATGTAGAAAATATCTATATTATTGACCTTACTGAGCAAGCAGCTAAACTTTTTAAGTGCTTATATACTATGAAAACTAATAGTATAATTCAGAATTAGATCCTTGGTGATGTTAATATTTTATTTTTTCATATTATTTCAAATAATGAAAATTTATTATTATTTACATACTTTAAGAAATAAAATTTTCATGTGTGTGATGTTTTCATGAAAGGAAAATAGAAAAAAGGGTCATTCAGACCTATTAAGAAAGTGAACAGTGACTAACCTCAATAGTTTGTTCATTTTATATTGGTCATTTATACTAATATTACTAGTCTTTGAGGAACGGGGTATGCATTAGTTATTTTTTCTCATTATAAAAGATTCATATGAGTATATTTCCTCTCTTATAAAAGTAAAACATTATCTAAATTTACTAATGTTTACCTGATTTCATTTTCATTTCGGTAAATGAGGAGGATACAATATATCTTCTAAGCATTCCTCTAGACCATGAAATCAAAGACACATTCTTTAGTCTTAAATTGGATAGTGCTCCGGGTCCCGATGGATTCAATAATTGATTCTATCATAAATTTGGGAAATCATCCAATCTAGTGTTTGCAAAATTGTTAAAACCATATTTTCTAATAGTTATCTTCCCCATGGACTGAACGCAAAATTTATTTATTTAATTCCCAAATAGAACAATACCTCTGAGATTCATATCTTCACACCTATTTCACTCATTAATTATCATTACAAAATTCAAATAAATTTTTATTAATAGAATCATTGAGATAAGAAGTATAATTATTTCTTGGAACCAATTTAGATTGAAAAAGGGTAGGTCATTACAAGATTGTATATTTATTTCCTTTGAATGTACTAATAACATAAATAGTTCTAACAAGGAGGAAATATTACCAATAAATTTGATATTAGGATGGACTTTCATACCATTGATTGGAGTTTTATTTTCAATGTGCTTCACAGTTTTTGTTTCAATTAATTCTTTTTTGGTAGAATGAAGACTCTTTGGAATTATGATTCTATTTCCATCATCATAAATGTTTCTTTTAAGGGTTAATTTAAATTCACCAAGGGATTTAAGAAAGGTTATCCCCTCTATGCCATACCATTATCAATTGTAGAAGATTAAATTAACAGATTTTTTAATCACCTTGTTGATCAGAACAAGCATAAACCTATTCATGCTACTAGAAACGTAAATATTCTCACGCATCTCCCCTGTGATGATGATATTATCCACTTTATAAAATTTTATTAAAAGAACATTCAAAGTCTCAAAAATTCCTTTTTTTCATTATGAAGATTACTCTAATCAAAATATTATCTAGAATGAATCCTTTGTTTTCTATGGGAAATATTTTCCCTATGTTAATAAAAGTAGTATTATCAATCTTCTAGATATAAAATATGGTTCCTTTCACTTCACCAATCTTGGAGTACCCATTTTTTTGGGAATACCTAAATCTAGGTACTTTTCCAATTTGTAAGATCAAATTCTCAAATAGTTCTCCTCTTGGAAGGGTAAATACCTCTCTATGGATGGCAAAATATGTCTGGTTAAATCCTAAATTGTCTCTCAAATGTTCTACTCATTGATGGTCTACAAATGACCTTCTGGTATCCTCAAAAAAACTCTACAATAATAATTGTTTTGGACAAGGAGCACACTTGAAAGGAAACTTCTGACCATACTTTGGATTACTTATTGTAAGCCTTTGTTATTGTAGTGTCCTTGGAATTAAAAACCTTATCCTTTTCAATGAGTCCTTAGAAGAAAGAATAACTTGGATCCCCCTTCACAATGATTCAAAATCCATTTAATTTCACAAAAAAAAATTCCTTTACAAGTTAATGAAATAAAATCCAATCTATATTACCTCTTGTTTTTGTCTATCCATTAGATTGGCCTTTCCTAACATCATGATTAACTCAAGATGGATGGTTGTTAATGACTCATCAATGAATATTTTGTTGTAAAACTACACTATTACTCAATTTTTCCTCCAAATAATTTACCAAAAAATGATAATTGTACTAACAATAATGTGGTAAATTCGTTGACCTCTAACCTTCCTTATAACATTATTCATGTCATTGATAATTATCCCCATTCTAACTCATATGACTTCCTGAATTGGGAACCTTCTGTAATGGTTTTCTTAACTACAAAACAATTTACAATAAGAACTTTAAAATTTCATATAACAATTTTAATGGGTTAAAAAATTGAATATCCTTGTATTTATCAATCAAGGATTACTCGTGTTTGGCATATTTCTCACAACAGAGTCCCCACTAATGATTGTATTCAATATTTTATGATTTAACTTTTCTCTAAATATATCTTATATAACCAATATAGAGAATATACTAACCACATTTTTTTTGTCTTGTCCTACATCTTCTGCTCTTTAGAACTATATTTTTGACATTTTTTATTGGAGATGGACTCTTCTTGACTCTCTCAGCCAACAACTAAGGAGATGTGTGGAAATGGAATCCTCTCAAGAAATCAAAAATATTTTATTATCTTCTATTTCTAATCTTCTCCATGTAATATAGTGTGATAGAAATTCTCTCATTTATAACAATTTCTCATACAATATAAATGCAGGTCAGATGTGGATCCTCATTGCCATTTGACAAGCTGTCTTGATTTAGAAGGATTACTATGAAAAATCTGTCAAAGACTTTGAGATTATTCGACATCTTCGGATAGAATAAATTTATATTCATACTAGGTATACATTTTATTTTCTATGGAAATCCACATTCTTATGCTAGATTATAGTTACTGTGGATGACAGCTATAAGTGTAATCTGGGTCCCATGAGTTGTGGTGCTATCTTCAGAGACCATCTTAGGCAATGCCTCAGTTTTTTCTTTGGCAGTTGTGGAATTTCTTCATCCCTAGAATATGAAATTATGAGTGTGATCCATGCAGTTTCATTTTCTTGGAACTAGGTATAGAACAATATTTGGATTTAATGTGATTTGACCACTATTTTCCGAACCATCTGGAATGGAGTGGTGCATCTTTCTTGGCCACTTACCACCTAATGGATGAACTGTCTTCACTCTCTCAATGATATTAATTACATTGTCACTCATGCCTTATTCCAAGTCCAACCTGCTTATGTTTCATTTGTGCACATGATGGTTCTAACTTAGCCTCAAAGTGTTTTTATAAAATCAAAAAAAAAAGTATTGGAGAGAGAATAATCATGTCCACTTTTTTCTAAGAATAAAAGATTTATAATTTTTTTTATGTTTTTTATCTTTTCAATGTTTTAAATTATATAAAATATAAGTAAAATTTATTTCTTAAATGGAATTCTTTCCAAATATTCCTTTTTTAAATTACCACCCATTAATGAATATCAAAAACTTCCTAATAATGTTTTTAAATTATCAAAAGTATTATATGGACTGAATAAATCTATTAGAGAATTGTATTAATGGTTTTATTAAATTATATTTAATAATAGTTTTATTAAAGGTAACATAGATCATAATTTTTCTATTAATAATAATTCTAGGGAAAACATAATTATTAAAATTTATATTTATGATATTTTTTGGTACACCAAGTGAATCATATTACAATAATGTTTCAAATTGACGGACCAGTGAATTTGATATGAGTCTCTTGAGAGAATTAATATTCATTTTAGAACCTAAAATTTATCAAAGAAAAGATGAAATATTTTCCAATAAACATATATATTATAAATAATTATTTAAAAGATTTGGACTTTATTCTTGTTAAACTTTTATAATTCCTATAAATCTTAATAGTAAACATGATTTAGTTGTTTATGAAAAAAATTTGGGCGAACAATTTTTAGTAGAATGGTTATTAGTTTCATTTTTCTATGTAATTATAGTTCTAAAATTATGTATAGTATAATTATGTGTATGATATTTAAAGGTGATCATATTAAATATCATAAAAATAATATTAAAATAATAATAATATATATTAAAGGAACTATAAATTTTGGATTATTTTATTTTAGATAGAATTTTTTTTTAGTTATTCTTATTCTTATTTCAAAGCTTTTAGAATTTCTGGAATGATTAGTTAAAAATATATCATTTTAATGAAATAATAATAATTTCTTAGAGCTCAAAAAACAATTATTTGTTTATTTATCAATAGTTCATGATGAATATATAGTTTTTTTCAATTGTTTCACTCAATGTTTTTGTATTAAATAGAGGTTTTATAATTTTAATGTTTATTTGGTTAAGATAACTATTTATTTTAATAACTAATCTTCTATTTCAATTTCTAAGAACCATTTACAGCATTCTATAACTAATCATATATACATTGGATTTCATTTTATTTGATATAATGTACAAAAATGTGAAATCTCTTTGGGGTAATTGTTTAATGATAGTAAAATAGAGGAAATATTTACTAAAATTTTGGATATTTCTCTGTTTGAGAAAGTAATGTTTGAAGTTAGTATAATGGAGTTTTATATGAATATGTTTTCTTTACTTTTCTGTCATATGATTATGGATAATATGTTTTGTTATATTGTTTAATATAATATATTCAAACTATTGGTCCCTTTTAATTCATTGAAAGTCATTTTTTTATTCCCTAAATATTTTGAAATGTTTCATGCCTCTTCATAGTGTTATAAGTATTATAATGGATGGATTATATCTATTTTATACAGTTGAAATTTAAAATACTATAAAAAATATTATATTTATTTTAAAAAGGGAAGCTGAATTTTAGTGGGAGATTTATTGTTTCGTTTTCTTTTCTATTAATTTATATCAATTGTAAAAATTTAAAAAAAAATTGTAGAACTATATTTATTAATTATTTCCTATTTAAATATGTTATTAACTTGATAAAATAGGCACAAGTAGGGTGAAATATTCCTCAAGTTGAAGTATATTCAGTAATATATGTTTAAACATGAAGTAATACTTTTTATAAAACATATAAATTAACTATTTAATCATATCAAAAATTTAAATTTTTATATTATCTATATAAATAATATTTAATTAAATGAATATTTTTTCCAAATTTATTTTTCATGATCAATTAAAAATGGGGGAGAATATTAAAAAGTTTTATTTTTAAAAAAATTATCAAAAATTGGATATTTTAGGACTGATTACCTCCCAATTTTTTTGATTTTTTTTATTTAAAAATTACCCATTTATTTATAAAATTCTTATTTTATAACCTTAAACATTAGTAATGAAAAATATTTTAAGATTATACTAATTGTTTTTATGAAGAGATTTTTTGGAGACTTAGTGTCTCTATTATATATTTTATTTATTATGGATTTATAACTCATAAAGTATTCATATTTTTCATGGTTATTATGAACTAATTTTGGAGAAAAAACCACATCAATACTAGTTGGGTGTTAATTTATACTGTATAGCCTCTTTATTAGATTATTATAATTTCTAACAACATTATTTATGTCTTAATTAATCATCATTATTGTTTTTATTGTCATTAACTAGTATTTATTCGTTTGAAAAATACATTATTAAATTTTTTTAAATCTCATATCATCTTTATACAAATAAAAATTGATGCTAGTGAAATATAAAAAGGAATATTATATAGTTTCAATTTATTTTTATGAAAAGGTTTTTAGGAAATTAATCATATTTACACATTTTATCTATCTTTATGAAATGATGTTTTAGTATAACCATGTTTATAAATAATATAATTATTCTTATTCACATTAATAAATACACACATTAGAATAGTTTTTGAATTTTTTTCACAATAACCATGACACAGCTCTGTTTGATCCTTATGTAAATTATTTTATCCTTAAGAAATGGTTTCCTTCATATGAAAATATATATCTCAAAAAAACTATTTCAATCTAATGAAAAACTATATCTTGTTGGTTTTGAATATTTTTTAGGATTTACCATCACATTTCTAAACTAATTAAGTATTAAATGCTAGATTATATTCTCATATCATTAATAATGGTGTTTTAATGACATTATAATTTCAAATATTACAGAAGGAAACTCAAATGAAATATTTATGGTAATATTTAAATTTGTTTGAATTAATATTCAATGTTTATTATTATATACTTTGTTTTAAAATCATATAATTACTCTGAAGTACATTTTTACTTTACAGTCAGGGTCTATAATGTTTTCCAATTTATTCTTAGTTCATTATCATCAATGATAATAAAGTATCCAAATTTAGTTTTATTGTTGAAAATAATCATGGAGTTATTTGTTGTGATTATTATTATTTAGAATTATTCTAACTATTTCAAAAAATATATTGATTGTACTAACCTTATTTAAATGGAATTGAAGTTTCTTAAAACAGACACTGATTCAAGGATATATATCCGTGGATGAACCTCAAAAACAATTTTAATACTATTATATGTGATCCTATGTTAACACCATTAAATTTATTAGATGAATGTGAATGAATAATTTAACCCTTCATTATTATTACTACACCGACAAGATTAACTTTTCCATTACTCAAGAATCAGTTTTTGTGTGTTAATTATTCCATATCAGCTTCCACTGACCGATTTCTTTTATTTTAAAGTTCTCATTATATGATTTGATGATTTTTATATGTCAAAAATGATTAGATATGTTTTATGTTAAATAAGTGGTCATTATTTGAGATTTACATGGATTTAATCATTGATACGAAAACTAAGAACATAACATGAGATGGTTATTGGTGTTATTACTTGAAATCCTTGGATAAAAGCTTTAATGTAGTAGCATTAAATGTGATGATTGATGTGTTGATCCTTAATGAAATAAATTAATGTTTATCTGGAAACATAGATTATATATAAAACATATTAGAATATTTTTTTGATGATTTTGAATGGTGATGATGGTTTAAGGATGATGCAGTTCGAGTAGATACAAGTCTAGAATTTTTAGTCTGAGACAAGTTTTCTTAAAAGGGATGATTGTATAATTTTCCAATCTAGATCTATATAAATACCATATATGACCTATGTACATGTAACCTACTTCAACATAAGTGTGTCTGATTAATTTCATATGTTTTATTGGACACTGATATTTGGTAAAGGATGGGAAATATGTGTTTATTATATATAGGAATATGTGTGATCTCGTTATGTGTTGGTGTCATAAAATCCAGACATATGTGTCATTACATTCTTAGATAAAAATGGAGAATGTTTTTATTTGTTAGATCTTGATTGATATACACAATTGATCCAATTCATGTGGTCAATTCATTATCATTTTCAATTGTTAATTCTTGCAGCCGATCTACATTACACAGTCGATCTATATAGTTTGGTCATTCATAATAGTCACTTAACATGGTTAATACATTTGGTCATAAAGTTGTATATATATTTTTGTGCCTCAAAGTTTCTTCACATTGTCATTTGACTACATCACAGTTAGTCTGGTGTTTAATGAATTTTCAATTCAGTTCTTCTGGTAAAAATATGAGCTTTCAAATTTAGAATATTTTGACGAAATATATTTGATGATGTTTCTAAGACGATAAATAAGGAAAATACATCATAAATGAGCATGGGGGTCATGATCTAATAAATATTGAAGGAATCTAAGATTAGTTATATAATCCAACATACCAGTTGTATGTCAAAGAGGAGTATTTTTCCATGCATATGAAGATATAGAAATAATTTAAAAAGGAAACGTTTTTCAATGTATTCAATAATGAAAACCCCAAGTCAAATAAAGATTTAAAAATAATATTTAACCAAGATTGTTAATGATATTTCATGGGTTAATAATAACTAAAAATATATTCAACATTTAAATGAGGATATCACACTTTCTATAGATCGTGGATTATATCTAATTCTGAATAGGGGGCATAATATTCATGTGATATTATTATATGTGTAGAAATTTTTAGGAATATAAGGATGAGAAAAAATATAGAATATTGAGATCTCGTGAAAGGGTGTGTGAGATAATTATGAGAGACTCAATACATAACTATATTGAAGTGATAATTTGATATCTTAACAAAGATATTTCAAGAAATATATATGTCGGCCCAAGTATTCAAAGTGATGATAAGAACCAAATAACTTATAGATTTGGAAAAATATAAGAAAGGATAGCGATCACATTAGGAATAAAACATATAATTAAAGACTAGAATAGGTACATGACTATACTAGATCCTGTACACTCTTAGAGAAAGATAATTACAATTATCTAGAGAAGAATCCCTAATGAAGGCATAGATTGTTTTAGCATTGGACTAAAACTAAAGGATCTTGGAGATGGGGTGTCTTACCAGTTACTGAGGAGGATTATAGCTGGGGTGTATAAAAAGTCACTAGAGGTTTGTAACTAAGGTGTCTATCAAATTAATATAATATCAGTGGTTGGGTTTTATAACAAATCATGATATTAAAGGAATCAATATACCATAATAATTTAAATCAATATTATAGTGGGGAATTTATGTTGGTATATCTATCAAATATGGAAAGTAGTGGGAATTATTCCAAACCTTGTAAATATCATGTGGTGTTCTCTCCATTATTATTATTAAATATGATTTTCGGTTGTGGGATATTATTGTGTGGATTGACAAATTTAAATAATTTATGAGAATTAATTAAATATATAATAATTCATAAAAGAGAGACAATAATCCCCACTCAGTTATTTAACCATCATGGGTCACTGTAATTGTTATAGGAGAAAAACTTCCCTAAATATTTCCTAGTTTTTACAGGATTATTTAAATATATTTAATGAATTACTAATTTTAAAAAAATTAAGGTTCCATAAATGTAGAAAAATAATGATACTTCTTTAGATACATATATGGGTATTCTTCCAAGACTCATAAATATAGAAAAATAGAACCAAGTAAGCTAAATAAGAATCTTAAAGTAAAGTCAGAAACATGAATAACATAACATAATAATAGTTCTATAAGCAGTAAAAAATATTTTTGTTATGATTCTTTTAAAGAACCATGTTCAATAACTGAAAATGAAGTTTCACATAATGATATTCAGTCAGAACTCAATAATCATCTAAATAAACTTTCTAATGAAGTGGTAAATTGTATATGCGGTACAATTGAGTAACTTATTTTTGGAAAATAATATCCTAAATTAGAAGATTAATAATTATATAATTCACTAAATCAAAAAGTTCCAAAAGTGAATTTCGCTCAAAAATATTTTATAGGAAAAGTAATATTCAATATCATTTTACAAAAAAAATGTCTTCCTTTGTCAAAGAATAATTTCAAAGTAATGTTTGCGAGAAATATATTTCTAATATTATTCATTTAAAATCATTCCATGACTTTGAAAAATGTAAAAACTATCTATGCAATGAAAGAATAATCAATTTGATATTAAAGTAAAAAATATATGTGATCTAGATAATTCATCAAAAGAATTAAAAAATCGTGAAGAAAAAATAAAGAAGAATAAAATTTTATTTGGAAGAAAAAATAGTTCAATTGAGAATGATAATAACTCCATCAACATTAAATGCCTTAATCTTGAAGTGAGACTAAGAAATATGAAACCAATATAATATAGAACCACTTGGGTTATTAAGGAGAATGATGATACCAAATATATTTCCATTAATATACACATCTCTAGGTGGTTAAAATAAATATCAAGAGAGGCATGATATCATCCTATAATTAATTAGAAACACCCTCCAATAATAAGTTATCCCATAACCTAGAAACTATCTTATGTACTAATGTTGTTTTTCTTGATGGTAAATGTTTCAAATACAATTTTGAAAAAATTTAGAAAGTGAAAATTATTTAAGAACCAACCACATCATCAAGGGTTTATGTGATAAGATATATGAAGTATTTTTCGGCAAGAAGTTTCCAAAAGGGTGGTGTTTCTAGAAGATCAGGCCTAAATCCATGTAATTTTAAAATAAAATTTCAATTTTTAAATGTCATATAAGGAAATTATAAAGGGGAAGACAATCAGAATAAAGATAAAATTTACTAAAAAAAATAAAATCTAAAATAAAAAACATGAATATTACTTAATAATAAAACAAGAAAAAAGTATTGAACTAAATTCTGAAATGAATTCAGAGAAAAAAAAGAATGATTCTAATTTATATAAACTTAAAGATGACTATGAACTTTTATAATAGTTGTGTTAAATCTTGATATGATCCATATAACTGAATTGAAATACTACCTAACTAGTGAGAGTTATTTAAAAATATAATAAATTCCCCTAAAACTTCTAGTGTTCTAATGGAAAAAGTGGAAAGGATATTTTGACTCAAAAATATAAAAGTGGAGAAGAAAACCAAAAATGAGGAAATGAATCTTAAGAGGAATGAATATTCGAAATTCTTGATGTTTTTAATAAAAATAAGAGAAATAAACATTCAAATATTATAATAAAATAGAATATTATGTTAAGATAAAACTCCTATACTCAATGATGTTAAAGATGAACAAATAGTTCCCTTCTAATTCCTTATCATTATTGCTCATGTGTTCCAACATATAAGTAATTTAAAGGAATGGGTTGAAATTTTCATTGCTAAAAAAGTATTTACTCTTCTGGGAGTGTTAATATCACATCATCAATGAGTGAGTGTATCCCTTGAGCATAAAAAATAAAGATTAATTTTTTAATATATAACAAGTTTTGTGAATCTAAAAAATCATTAAAATCTAGATAACCCCATAAAATATTTAGTATGGGGTATTTCAATAGCACACCTTGATTATATAAAAAATATTTGTGAATTGGGAGTGTTTATTGATTAAAATATTAAACAAATATGGAGTTTTATTCTATTCAATTGAACTTCTGGATGTGTTTGGTGATCTAAGTGCATGGTATATATTTTTTCTTGCTGATTCTATGTAAACCTGCTCCTAAAAATGAGTTCCTAGAATTGTATCACATATATGGTAGTTTATGGACTACATTAAAAAACATTGATAAGGTACTATTTTTGTATAAAAAAGGATATCCCATAAATACTTAATGTTTCTTAACTAATGTCTCATTTTTAAGATTTTCATGTGGTATCATACATTTCTCAAGTGTCTTGGCATGCTTTCATATCTAGAAAAGGAAGGATATGTTGATATTTAGAATAAGGTAAATGAGGTGATATGAAACCAATATTGTATATGTAATAATTTTAAATTAAATGGAGAAAAGGAATCAAAGGTTTTTTTTTGAGAGGTGTGTTATAGTAGTGATAATAAAGTCCTAAGGGGATGACTAAAGTTCTCTTTGTAGGACTGTATGAGTTGTATTTATTTTCAATGAGTCTGTATATGTTTCTTTGATGAATATTTTAATCTTTTAGGATTTTTATAACTTTAATTCTTGATAACATAACTAAAAAAACTAGAAATGGATATTAGTGCCACTGTGTGAAAACCTTGGTTGGTTAGCATCAAAGTAGAAGCTTGAAATATGATGATTATATACCAATTCTCATGGAAAATAAAGTAAGTTATAATATATATTGAGACAATTTTCATAACATATTTGATGTTTTTTTTGTGTTCATTAATTAAGGGTAGATATGGTTTTCGGAGCCCCTGGTTTTAGTTAACATAAGTATAGAATTTCCATATTGAGATTGGTTTTTAGAAAGGGGATGGTTGTGTAAGTGTCAAATGAAACTATATGTATGTTTCATACATGACCTATGTATGTGTGATATGATTATGTGTGAGTGTATTACGGATATTCAAAATTTACATTTGAAACTAATATTTGGAAAATGGATTCCATATCACTTGTGTTTTTTGCTGATCATATGTGGGATGTTTTAGGGAATTGGTGTCATCATAGCCGAAAATATGTCTCATTTGAAAATTAAGAGAAAATATGAGAATGTTGTCTTATGGTTGGTTATGAATATGACATGTGGTTTATGAAATTCATGTGTTAGATCTATTATCACAGTTGATTAGTTGTTTATTCATATAATCCACTACCCACAGTTTCTTTATATGGAATAGTTTCTTTATAGATTTTTCTTTACTTGGTCAATCTAAAAGGAGGGAAATTTTTACATGTGGGAACTTTACTCATGGTTTCATCATATATTAGTTTGATTACTTAACAGTTAGTTGTGTATATATAATATTCCCAAGTTAACCTTCTCGGTTAACATCAATGTTTCTTGATTTTGTATATTCAAGAGAAATAAATAACATGACACTACTAATATAATAATTATAAATAATAAATCACGATCAAACTTATGGATGATCCGAGTAAGATTGAGGAAGATAATATTAGTTCTTTTTTTAACCCAGGGGTTTCACATCATAGGGTATCATGATTTCTTGTAATGAATATAAGTAAATAATTTAAACTGTTTGATTTTTTAGAGGAATTAATATATGGAAACTAACAAGTAATATAGAGATTTAAATGGAGTATTTGACTTGGATTTTGAATGAGATTTAAAGGGTGAATTAAAACTATAAATATCTTTCAGATTTAAATGATAAGGTCACACCTTCCCTAGATCACAGGGTTTCTATATATTAAAAATGGGTAGTAATAATGATGTGATATTATTTTATGTGTATAAGTATATAGGGAGACAAGGATGAAAAAAATAAGATTGAGGGTTTTAATAATATATGATTTAATAGACTTGAAGTTTTAAATGATTACACTATATTCTTTTCACTCATAGAGAAATATCATAAAAAATTGGGGTATGAGTAGGCTTAGATAATTAAGAAAAATTTCTATAATTGTATTGATATAGAAGGATCTTATATTTGGGATTTCTAACAAGTTACTAAATAGGCTTATGTATGGGGTGTATAATCATTCACTAGGGTTTTTTAATTGGTGTATCTTACCATCTATTATAAGATTAGTGGATGGGGATTATAACCAATCATAATCTTATAGGACTCTGAATACCATTGTAATTCTAAAAAAGATTATAGTGTAGAATCAATATTTGTAAATCTAACCAAAATGGAAATAGTTAGGATTTTTTATCGAACAATGCAAATATCACGTGTCGTGCTATCTCTTATTATTACGGTATATAATGTGAGTTTGTGATATATTATAGATTTGATTAAAAACCTCAACAAATATGAGTTTTTTAAATAAAAGGATAATAATATTCAAAATAGGTCCACTAATTAACTCATATCTATGGTGTCCAACTGTCCTAGGGTATTACAATGTAACATCGCAAGCTTCCACGGTACGCATCTATTTTATTAATACAATAGCATGTGTTGTACGCAAGTTCATGTTCTAACACACCACAACCAATAAAAATAGCCATTATGAATAGTAATACCCACTTTTTATGCTTTATAAATTTTATCTTTCAAAATGAATTTCATTTTCGTATTTGGAATATCGAAATTAGCTTAGGGTGAATTTTTGGTACTTTTCTGAAAACATTCATTTTTATGAATAGAGAAAAACACTAGTTATAGTTTAAAACTGAATTTTTATTTAAATAATTATTTAATTAATTTAAATTTATTTTATCTCAAAATAGATACATAATACCTATATAAGTTCAATGTAATTCATTGGAATTAGTTTATAATATTTTTGGATATATAAAAATTCTATTTAACTTTTCATTGTCTTTTACCCACCTCCTAGGAGAATTAAAAAATTCACATAAAACATAATTTTACCACTTCTGTGAGTGTAATTTCAAAACTCTGAGAGACATGGTTGATATCAATATGAAAAATTTGGTTCAATAAGATGAAAATAATTGTTGGTGAATAGTAACTTTTTACTTTTATTTAACACGGTTAAAAGTAAATATTGTATTTAACGGTAGAAATGATATTATTATTACCCTAAAACATGTCAAAATTCTATTGGATAAGTATAATTCGACCAAAATACATTAGGAATAAATTATGAACCTCTTTGGTCCACTTGGTTTAGATTAGGACACTTATTATTATTTTATTTAAAGAAGAGTTAAAAACGTTAAAATCAAAGTTTAATATCAAAAAAAAAATTAATATTGGGTTATACATAAGATAAATTCAACTATATATATTCATTACAAAAATATAAATATTTCCAACATAAGGGTATTTTATTTATATTTTTTAGACATTATATAATTTAATTTATTCATGACACAATGATGATGCAGTAATTACCTAATTAATGAAATATTAAACTAATTAATATTATAAATATCCAATTAAATGTAATTTGAGGCTTTTTATGAATCCAAATAATTTTATAGGTTAATATGACATATTATTGTTGGTTAAATTAATTTGGGACGAAGTAATAATGCTGTTATGAATTTATCAAAAACAAAATACCAAATATTTTCAAAATTAACATAAAAGAGTTTTAAAAACGATTATTTTATTATCAATTGATATTCTATCCCTAAAAATCTAAGGTTTAGAAAAAAGACTTATATAATGATAGGTGTATAATTAATGAACCAATTGGGGTTCTCTTAGAATTATATAGTATGTGTATTAACCATATAATATAAAAATACAAAGAGACATGGTAAATGTGAAACTATTTAACTAAGAGTTAAATCTAAAAGATAAGGGTAAAATAGTGACCTAAACCTATCTAAAAACAATTAGTTGAGTGGTTTCCAACCCATCCCCACCTTATACTTTAAATAATATATTTTGGAGCCATTAGAAACCGAAATTTATTTTATTATAAAATAATATTTCTAGTTTTTCCTAAGGCCTCACCCCTCTTATTAAAGGGAACACCGCCTTCTTTCTAATTCACACATTCCAATCAATTTGGATCATCCAACCTCTAACAAAATAACCTCTCAACAATCCTACCTTACTCCTATATTCCTTCCTTTAGTCATAAATCCAACCTAAGGAGCCCTTTTGGTCAAATCAAAACTAATAACTTGAAGAAGAGGTAAATATATCACCACCTCTTTCAAGTTACTTTCTTCTTCCACTTCCCTTTTCTTTGTTGTTTCCTTTATAAAATAATAACTCCAGTATCTTCTATATACTATGATTTTATTAAAAATATTGTAGAACCAAATTCATTGTTATATCCATCCTTTTAATGACATGTTACCATATGTGCGTACGTACGGCTTACTGTCTCCACGTCGTGGTGTAATTGTTATTCAATACATTATTTTTTGGATGGGTATAATAATGATGTGTAATTAAAGTAACTGATAACTATAACTTGATAATGATTTGGTATATATGATATACGATCCAATTATATATTATTTTAATATCAAAAGAATGATATTTTTTCTCGTGCGTACGTACGAATCACCGTCTCCACAAATGCGATGAGGTTTTTTCTCCACCACATCCATTCAAGACTAATTTTCATTTGATGAATAAAAATAATTATTAAAGGCTTTATTTAATTTTGGATATTAATTAGATACATCCCATCCATAAAAAATATGAATCACATAACAACGAATATAAAGGAAAATGAATCAGTTAACACCCGAAACGACGATAATACTAAGATATTTTTAACAAAGAAATGTTAAAAGATCATATATGATATCATATTAATGTCTATGATTATTTTATAATTTAATAACAAAAATTTCTCCATTATAAATGATTTTAACCTACCCTTTACCAAGGAAAAGTACAAGGTAAGCGTTAATTTCACAATCTTTTTACTATTCGAGGTTCTTTTACGTAACTATCTACTGGGACCTCTTTATTATTCACATCCATATTTCCAAAAATGTATTTAAACACATTTTTACTATTTACTAGACAATGGGTTAAATTCATTTATACCCTTATATATGACAACCCTGCTTTTTATTACAACTTAAGCATGCTTTATTACATAAAACTTCACTTGATACAACAAAGAAGATCGAGAGGTTTAGTGTCTTTGGGGCTTAGGATAATTACATAAAAACTTTAAACTGGAAATACAACATCTTTATTGAAAACTTCCTTTACATGACCACTACATTCCTTCATACTTAGCATTTCATGGGGTAACCTGAGGACATGCATAAGAAAAGGGTGAGCTATAAAGCCCAGTAAGGGAGTACACAATGAATAACATGAGGAGTACAATACATGTTAGGCAATAGGAACATCAATAGAGAATTAGAGTAACATTAACATAAAGGCATGATAAAGCATGATAATCATAACATGGAAATGTGGCAACAACACTTAACATTGAATTAGCATGAGCCAAGGCTCATTGCACATCGAGAATGAGTAAACCCTCATTGCACTTGAAGGACGAGTAAACCCTCATTGCACTTGAATTAGAATGATTCAACACTCCTTTCACATGACGTATCATGATACTATACTTTAACCAATGCATTGGAGCGCTATAAAGGGCGCACCCTTATTAAACATTTCATTTCATGCATAAGTGTGCCACATGGATCATAAAACATGGATTCATAAAACATAATCATTTATTCCACGATAAAGGAATGTGGAATTCATACATAAAACATTATAATAAATAAGTAAATGTGCATAAAGGTGAATACCCTTGATGGAGAAATGGGCATGATATTCACTACACAATGAAATTGGCTTAGAAAATCAGTGCGATTTCGGCAGCGTAGCGGCGTGACATAAGAATTCATAAAAAGGTTTGATGAGAGAGAAAGGGGTTCCTCATCATATTTAAATGTAATGGACAGTAAGGAGGTCATATATATACATGTCCCAACAATTTAAATTGAATTTAAATTCATGATAGAAAAGTATTGCTTGAATGTAAAAGAAGAGAGAGAAGTTCCTTTCGGAATTGCGGCATAGTAACGGGTGTACATGGGAGGCATTTAATGAGAGAGAAAGGGTTCTCCCATCATTAAAAAAAATAAGAGGGCAGTATGGGGGAGGTGCTAAACCATACCCCAACATTCATAATTTAAATTAAAAGGCCAATACAACTTAAAGAAAATTGATAAAAATGAGAAAGGAAGAAAAAACCCTTACTTGGAAGTGTGCTTCCAAAGGCTAGAGAGAGGCTTGTGAGAGGATTCTTGGGATCATGGGGAACCTTGGGAGGATTCTAGAGAGGGTAGGGCAGAGGATGGATGAACTGCAAGGGATTTTAGTGAGGAGTAAGTGGGAGCTTGGGTGGGTTTATATAGGAAAGGTGAGGGAATTCTTTATTATTTATGTTTGGGACCCCTTATATTAATATAATCCAAACCACAAACCATAACATGGTATTTGCCCATTGTTTCTGGAAAAAGAAAGAGGAAAAAAATATTTTACAAGGCCAGGGTCCGAACTTATTAAAAAATTAGGGTTGCTTATGTGGAGGTGAGTCACCCTCCAATGGAAATTAATTTAAAAAGGCAAAGTGTTGAATAAGTCTTGAGGGCTCCATTAATGCCTTGAAAAGTAAGTCAAACATACCCAAAACCTCATTATTTTAATTATAAAACACATATTGGCCGAACATAAGGATTTTGGTATTTTATTACATCACCATTGGGTCATTATGGTGTCATAAAACACATTATATATTTAAATGGTATTTAATTTTTACCCAAAAATTTGACTGTCTTAGAAAATTATGAAAAAATCACCGATGGATAATTTCGACATCCTGATTCCAAAAATAATATTTATCTTATCTAAATAATTTTCTAAATAAGGGAATTTTCACTTTTAAAATAAAAACCGACGTTTATAAAAAAATCCACGGGTTTTAACAGAAATGGCTTTCAAACCTTAATAAAAATTTTAATTGCATTCATAAAATTATAATATCATTTATACTTAATAAAAAAATTAATTTAATATTAATAATAATATTTTATTAAAATATTATTTAATTAAAAAATCCTTTAATTTAATAAAATATAATTCTTAATTAAATAATAACTAAAAACACCATTTGTACTTTAAAAACTAATTACAATGTATGAAAAATGACGAGAAATTATATTCATTATTATATACAAAAAAAATAATGTACATGAACATGGTGCTACTTATTTGTTACATAACCCCTTAAAATATCCGCATAAGACCTAAGGGTGAGGTGTGCGATGGTGACAGACTCTTGGGGTGGCTAGGATAACATAGCTCGAGTGGTAATTTCAATCAACTTCCACTTTTCCCGTAGACGATCACGTTCGAGCTTGACTTGATGAAGGTCGGCTTGGGCTTGGTCAAGGGCAAAGCCCAAAGATGCCACCTCTTTTCCGAGCTCTGACAAATGGGCTTCGTAAGGGGCAATTCTATTGGATGAGGCCGTCGCTTCCTTTGTCTGGGTAGAAATGGGTTCGTTAAAGCCTTATATTTATACTACTCAGATGATCACTATTCAACGACTAAAAAAGTAACGGTCACAAATCTTAAAGTGAAACTAAAAAATTTGATATCTTATAAAAACATTTTTCATAAAGAAACATTTAACTGGATCAAGAGGGATTCTCCATTAATGAAACTTTGGGTCGTTATAACATTCCCACCTTAAGAAATTTCGCCCTCGAAATTTTCCTTTTCCCACAATAAAACAAATGTGGGTAACTTAGCTTCATCATATCCTCCGACTCCCAAGTTGCTTCTTCAAACTTGTGGTTTCTCCACAACACCTTGACGAGGGGCATTGTCTTATTTCGTAGAACTTTTTCTCAACGATCTAAGATCTTCACTGGTTTCTCCTCATAAGAAAGATCGTCTTCTAATTGTACCACCTCGGAAGAGAGTACATGTGAAGGGTCTGGTATGTACTTCCTTAAGAGGGATACATGGAAGACATCATGCACCATGGCCATAGTAAGTGGAAGTGCTAGTCGATAGGCCACAGCCCCAACACGATCCAGAATCTCGAAGGGGCCGATGTACCTTGGACTTAACTTCCCTTTCTTTCCAAACCTCATGACCTTCTTCCATGGAGATATGCGTAAAAAACTATGTCTCCGACTTTAAACTCAAGGTCTCATCGAAGATTATCTGCATAACTCTTCTGTCGACTCTGGGCTGCCTTGATATGCTGCTGAATGGTTTTCACCTTCTCCACGATTTCTTCGACCATTTCTAGTCCAAGCAGCTTACGTTCACCGACCTCATCCCAACATGCCGGTGTTCTACACCTTTTCCCATATAGGGCTTCATATGGTGCCATTTGGATGCTCGAGTGGAAACTATTATTATAAGAGAACTCAACTAGAGGAAGATGTTGATCCCATCCTCCTTTAAAGTCCATTGAGAACGCTCTCAACATATCCTCAAGTGTTTGGATAGTCTGCTCGGATTGGCCATCAGTTTGAGGATGATAGGCCGTACTGAAGTTCAGTTCAGTATTCAGAGCCTGTTGAAGACTCTTCCAAAACATAGAGGTAAATCATGGATCTCGTTCAGACACAACAGATAGTGGTACTCCATGGAACTGTACCACTTCCCTGCTATATATCCGTGCCAGTTGATCCAAATAGAAATCCTCTCGAATAGAAATGAAGTGTGCAGTCTTTGTAAGACGATCCACAACAACCCAGATTGCATTGTTTCCTTTGGATGTCCTTGGAAGTCCAGTGACGAAGTCCATGGTGATGTTCTCCCATTTCCATTCTGTTATGGGCAATGGTTGCATCATCCCCTTAGACTTCTGCCTCTCTGCCTTCACTTGCCGACACACCAGGAACTTTGATGTATATTCAGCGATTTCCTTCTTCATATTATCCCACCAAAAGTTTTCTCGGAGATCTCGATACATCTTTTTCCTCCCTGGGTGAATAGAGAAATTTAAACTATGTGTATCATCCAAAAGTTCCTTCTTCAGCTCCGAACATGATGGAACACATAGTCTTTTCCCAAACCGCACAATTCCTTATTCATTAACATTAAACTCTGAGGATTTTCCCTTTTTGATAGCTTCCACTTTTTCTTGGATTCCTGCATCATCCTTTTGAGCATCATTTATCCTTTCCAAAAGAGATGGTTGAGCAATCATTTGTGAAAGGATTGATGATGTTCCCTTCTTTATGATTCCCACATCCATCTTCATCAAGTATAAGAAGATTGGATCCTTCTCAATTCTGATCATTGATAGAATAGGTGGATCCTTTCTACTTAGGGAATCCGCCACCTTGTTCGCTTTCCCAGGGTGGTAATGTATTGAACAGTCATAATCCTTGATGAGCTCTATCCATCTTCTCTGGCGCATATTAAACTCTTTCTGTGTGAATATATATTTAAGACTCTTGTGGTTAGTATATAACTCACATTTCTCTCCATAGAGATAATGTCGCGATATTTTCAAGGAAAATATCACCGCCGCCAACTCCAGATCATGCGTTGGATAGTTTCGCTCATGGATTTTCAACTGCCTTGAGGCATAGGATATCAGTTTATCATTCTGCATCAGCACACATCCTAAGCCCTTCTTCGAAGCATCACTGAATACCACAAAAAGATCCCCACTTGTCGGTAAAGTGATCACGGGCGCAGTGATAAGCATCCTTTTCAACTCCTTGAAGCTTTCTTCGCATTCATCACTCCAAGAAAACTTTACTCCCTTTCGAGTTAGCTTGGTAAGAGGGTTGGACAATCGTGAGAAATTTCTCACAAATCGTCGATAATATCCAGCTAACCCCAAGAAGCTACGGATATCAGTTACCGATGTTGGCCTCGGCCATCCCTCAATTGCATCTGTTTTCAAGGGGTCCACAGATATCCCATTTCATGTGATGATAAGGCCCAAGAATGAGACCTCCTTCAACCAGAACTCACACTTGTTGTACTTCGCATAGAGCTTCTCCTTGCGCAAAGTCTCCAGTACAGTTCTTAAATGCTCTTCGTGGTCCTCCTTGGTTTTGGAGTATATTGGAATATCATCTATAAAGACTACCACAAATTTGTCTAGGTAATCTCTAAAGACTCTATTCATCAATTCCATGAATATTGCTAGAGCATTGGTGAGTCCGAAAGGCATTACTATGAATTCATAGTGCTCGTACCTTGTACGAAAAGCAGTCTTGGGGATATCTTCCTTCTTCACCCTTACTTGATAATATCCCGACCGCAAGTCCACCTTGGAGAAGTATTGTACTCCACGCAGCTGATCAAACAAGTCATCGATTCTTGGGTGACGATACTTGTTTTTTATTGTGATTTTTTTAAGTTTACGATAATCGATGCAAAGCCGCATTGACCCATCCTTCTTCTTGACGAAGAGGACTGGTGCACCCCATGGTGATGCATTTGGGCGTATAAACCCTTTATCCAGATTCTCCTGTAGTTGTTTCTTTAGATCTTCAAGCTCAATAACAACCATTCTATATGGAGTCTTGGATATTGGTAGCGCCCCAGGTATAAGTTCAATTGAGAACTCAACATCTCTTCTTTGAGGAAGACCAGGAAGTTCCTCGGGAAATACTTCAGCGAATTCCCTCATAATAGGCATTTCTTCAAGGGTGGTTTCTTCCTTGGACTCAATCATCTGAGCCAGATATGCGTGCTCATAAGGCAGTAATATCCATACATGAGATGATGGAGCTAAAAGAGACTCATCTTCCTCCTGACACTTGTAAAGAATCAGGGGTCGATTCTCCATATGGAGTGTGATTTCCCTCTCCCGACAATTTATGTTGGCTCTATATAAGGAAAGCCAATCCATGCCAAGAATTGCATCAAATTCCACCAAAGGGAGTATGACGAGGTTCGCCGGGAAATTCAATCCACAGATTATAACAGGGGAGGACTTATACTCATGGGATGAAATGATTACCCCATTTTCCGTACTCACCGACATCTTTACTTCCATGATTTATGGTGGTGCAGGGATTGTTCTACTAAACATTTGAGATATAAAAGAATGCATAGAACCTGAATCAAAAAGTACGTTCGCTATTCTTAAATGAATAACCAGCGTACCTATCACCACTTCTTTGTCGGGGTTCACTTCGGCAGAAGTGATGGCAAAAGTTCTTCCTTGCTGTCTTGGAGGTTGCTGGTTGCCTCCGATAACCCTTGGATTAGGGCACTGATTTGAAAAATGACCCGGTTCTTTGAATTTGTAGCATTGAACAACGCGTTGAGGTTCGAATGGAGCATTCCTCTCCTCTGTCGTAGCCGTGGGTCCTTCTTGCTGACAGTTAACAGCTAGGTGCCCTTCTCTTCCACACTTGAAGCTTTTTCTTGTCCCCCTAAGGCAATTTCCAGGGTTCTTCTTTTCACACTTTTGGAAAGTGGGGTGCTGGAATTTCTTAGCGCTGTTGGATTTATCCATCGGACCACTAGCATTGAAGTCCACCTTCCGCTTCTTGTCCCCATGATACCCCTGTGATTCTCCGATCTCCATTTCAACCTTGAGGGCACATCGGACAATTTCCTCATAGCTGTCGAAGTCACGGATCGCTAATGCTTTCCGCAAGCTAGGCTTTAGCCCACCAAAGAAGCGGTCAACCTTGCATTCGGGGGTAACGACAAAGCCGGAAGCGTATCATGCAAGACTTGTGAAGTTTTCCTCGTACGCTCCCACATATTCCTCATCTCTCTATTTGAGGGAAAGGAAGTCCCTTTCCATCTTAAGACGGAGGGTGCGCGGAAAATATTTATCGAAAAACATCTTCCGGAATTCCTTCCATTCCAAAGCCTTGATCTCCTCCTCAGGCTTCGTATTTTTGATCAATGTCCACCATTGATCAGATTCACCCTCCATACGATAAGCCGCCAGGAGAACCTTCTCTTTTTCAGAGCATTGGAGGATGGAGAATATCTTTTCAGTGGAGTTGATCCATTGTTCAGCGATCGTGGGATCAGATGATCCACTAAAAGTAGGAGGACTTTGTCTCATGAAGCTTTCAATAGCGACTTGTTCTTTCTTAGGGGGGGTTGAACGTTCCTCTTGACCATTGTTTCTATTCAAAACTTGAGTTAGCTGAGAGAGAAGTGTGACAAAGTTCGCGATTCCCGCTCCCATTGGATTGGGCATCTCATAAGTACAATCTTCACACTGATCTTCACAACGGTTGTTAGCCCGAGTTCTCCTATTACCGGCCATTGGCTGGAATAAAAGGAAATTTATGGGTAACACATAAAGGGTAATCCAAAGACAAAAGTTGATGACTTATAAATAAACTTTAATCTCTTTAACTCATGAGTCTATAGGATTCAATCCAGGCTTTTCATGATCTTCCTTCTAAAATATATTCTTAGGGGCATTTTTTCCTTAATAAGGGTTCATACTAAGATTGTGAATTTATCAAAACATATCCCCCAGGAGTGTCGTAACCAAGAGTGCAGCAAGGCCCATTGTTGTGCACCAGTTCCCGTTCGAGTCTAGCTCAAAGCGGTGTTTTCGGGTTTTACCCCTAGGATACATCACTGCCAGAGCCGCCTCTACCGGATCATATCCAGACAGGGATGTATTTGTTTGATAAACCACTTACATAGTATTTACCAAAACATAGGGATGTTTTTATTATGCTTGGTCTTGTATCTAAGGCTTTACTAGGGTTTCCTAATCCCAAAAATAACTAAACCTATCCTCTGATACCAACTATGACAACCCTGCTTTTTATTACAACTTAAGAATGCTTTATTACATAAAACTTCACTTGATACAACAAAGAATATCGAGAGGTTTAGTGTCTTTGGGGATTAGGATCATTACATAAAAACTTTAAACTTGAAATACAACATCTTTATTGAAAACTTCCTTTACATGACCACTACATTCCTTCGTACTTAGCATTGCATGGGGTAACCTGAGGACATGCATAAGAAAATGGTGAGCTATAAAGCCCAGTAAGGGAGTACAAAATTAATAACATGAGGAGTACAATACATGTTAGGCAATAGGAACATCAATAGAGCATTAGAGTAAAATTAACATAAAGGCATGATAAACCATGATAATCATAACATGGAAATGTGGAAACAACACTTAACATTGAATTAGCATGAGCCAAGGCTCATTGCACATAGAGCATGAGTAAACCCTCATTGCACTTGAAGAATGAGTAAACCCTCATTGCACATGAATTAGCATGAGTCAACACTCATTTCACATGACGTATCATGATACTATACTTTACCCAATTCATTGGAGCGCTATAAAGGGCGCACCCTTCTTAAACATTTCATTTCATGCATAAGTGTGCCACATGGATCATAAAACATGGATTCATAAAACATAATCATTTATTCCACGATAAAAGAATGTGGAATTCATACATGAAACTTTATAATCAATAAGTAAATGTGCATAAAGGTGAATACCCTTGATGGAGAAATGGGAATGATATTCACTACACAATGACATTGGCTTAGAAAATCGGTGCGATTTCGGCAGCGTAACGGCGTGACATAAGAAATCATAAAAAGGTTTGATGAGAGAGAAAGGGGTTCCTCATCATATTTAAATTTAATGTAAAGTAAGGAGGTCATATATATACATGTCCAAATAATTGAAATTGAATTTAAATTCATGATACAAAAGTATTGCTTGAATGTAAAAGAAGAGAGAGAAGTTCCATTCGGAATTTCAGCATAGTAACGGGTGTACATGGGAGGCATTTAATGAGACAGAACGAGTTCTCCCATCATTCAAAAACTAAGAGGGCAGTATGGGGGAGGTGCTAAACCATACCCCAACATTCATAATTGAAATTAAAAGGGCAATACAACTTAAAGAAAATTGACAAAAATGAGAAAGGAAGAAAAACCCCTTACTTGGAAGTGTGCTTCCAAATGCTAGAGAGAGGCTTGTGAGAGGCTTCTTGGGAGCTTGGGGAACCTTGGGAGGATTCTAGGGAGAGTAGGGAAGAGGTTGGACGAACTCAATGGGATTTTAGTGAGGAGGAAGTGGGAGCATGGGTGGGTTTATATAGGAAAGGTGAGGGAATTCTTTATTATTTAGGTTTGGGACCCCTTATATTAAAATAATCCAAACCACAAACCATCCCATGGTATTTTCCCATGGTTTCTGGAAAAGGAAAGAGGAATACAATATCTTACAAGGCCAAGGTCCGAACGTATTAAAAAATTAGGGTTGCTTATGTGGAGGTGAGTCACCCTCCCATGGAAATTAATTTAAAAAGGCAAAGTGTTGAATAAGTCTTGAGGGCTCCATTAATGCTTTGAAAAGTAAGTCAAACAAACCCAAAACCTCATTATTTTAATGATAAAACACATATTGGCCGAACATAAGGATTATGGTATTTTATTACATCACCATTGGTTCATTATGATGTCATAAAACACATTATATATTTAAATGGTATTTAATTTTTACCCAAAAATTTGACTGTCTCATAAAATTATAAAAAATTCACCGTTGGATAATTTCGACGTCCTGATTCCAAAAATAATATTTATTTTATCTAAATAATTTTCTAAATAAGTGAATTTTTACTTTTAAAATAAAAAACGACATTTATAAAAAAATCCACGGGTTTTGACAGAAATGGCTTTCAAACCTTAATAAAAATTTTAATTGCATTCATAAAATTATAAGATCATTTATACTTAATAAAAAAATTAATTTAATATTAATAATAATATTTTATTAAAATATTATTTAATTAAAAAATCATTTAATTTAATAAAATATAATTCTAAATTAAATAATAACTAAAAACACCATTTGTACTTTAAAAACTAATTACAATGTATCAAAAATGACTAGAAATTATATTCATTATTATATACAAAATAAATAATGTACATGAACATGGTGCTACTTATTTGTTACATAACCCCTTAAAATAGCTGCATAAGACCTAAGGGTAAGGTGTGCGATGGTGACAGACTCTTGGGGCGGCTCGGATAACATAGCTCGAGTGGTAATTTCAATCAACTTCCACTTTTCCCGTAGACGATCACGTTCGAGCTTGACTTGATGAAGCTCAGCTTGGGCTTGGTCAAGGGAAAATCCCAAAGACGCCACCTCTTTTCCAAGCTCTGACAAATGGGCTTCGTAAGGGGAAATTCTACTGGATGAGGCCATCGCTTCCTTTGTCTGAGTAGTAATGGGTTCGTTAAAGCCTTATATTTATACTACTCAGATGATCACTGTTCAACGGCTAAAAAAGTAACGGTCACAAATCTTAAAGTAAAACTAAAAAAGTTGATATCTTATAAAAACATTTTTCATAAAGAAATATTTAACTGTATCAAGAGGGATTTTCCATTAATGAAACTTTGGGTCGTTACATTATATGTTTTTAAAGTAATCTTTTTGTCATTTTCCAAACAAGGTACATTATGACCTTTTCAACACATTTAAGGTAATAATGTTTTTTAACTTATATGGTGGGTCCCCATATTTTATGTCATTATAACATCATCAAATCTTCCCTTAAAAACTTATAAGAATATTTTAAAAATAAATATTTTCTTTATAATTATGTGACTCTAAAATGATTTCAAAATAGAAAAAGATATTTCTCTAAAAAATGTTTTGATTTCATCTATGTCAATATCCTTTGATGGATTTTATGTTTATTTGAAGTTGATTTCTTTTGATACAAAACATCTATATTGTATTGAAGTTTTTGTGATATGTTTGACTGTGGATGTGCTATTTTTATAACATTAATGGTTTATAGTTAATGTATTGACATTTCGTAAGCTAGTTTTAATAAGAATGTTTATGTTATATTTCAAAATTTTCATATGAGGAGTGTATTGGACATAGTATGTGATGGGTGGGGCCCATTATAGCTCCTCGATGAATCAGTAGGTATCATGATAAAACTAGATGTGGAATTGGCTGAGGCCCTTTCCCAATTTCAAATGTGGTTTTGACTGAGGCCTTAATCATTTTTAGACGTCTTGGTTGAGGCCTTGACAAAATGTTTTACAATGTCCAGCATTATACATTCCCTCGTTATGAAAATAATATTGATGGTTCATGTCGTCATTCAAATAGTAGAATAACCATGATTATGTTTTATTATGGAATTATTTACTCAACTCATATTTTTCCCTAAAAGTATTCATGTTTATTATTGGTAAAGGAATGTGGTTTCAATTATTCACAATGCTTAATATTTATGTTTTCTTATATTGTATTGCTTACCCTTACTGAGCATTTGAGCTCACCCCTTTCTTATGTTCCATTTTCCCAGGATATGAAAAAGTTTGTTATGAGTGACTTGCAGGCCTAATCTTGGAGGATTGGATGATTCTAATGAAATAAATTCATGTTTTATTTCTTTTCAACTTGTAAAGTTGAACTTATATAAGAATCTTGTTTCCAATAAAACAAAATTGATCAGTCTTTTGAGACATGTTTTTTTGTGATCATTCCAATGTTATATAATAATGCACTAAATCTAGGTAACTAGGGTCGGGGCCTTATAGTTGGTATCAAAGGATGTTTAGTATAAACCTTTGAAGCTAGATTTAGATAAATTCTTATTACAGCACATAGACCTAAGATAGACTTTGGGGATTAGTATATAAGAACAACCTAGAATTTTGGTATTGTAGAGATTTTGTGAGTTTTAAAATAAATACATCCATATCTAGATACGATCATATAGGGGAAACTATGGCACAGATGTACCAAGGGGTAAAACCCAAAAACACCTCTTTGAGATAGACTCGAAAGGGAACTGGTTCACGACAACGGGCCTTGCTGCACTCTTGGATACAACAATCATAGGGGATTTAATTGGGATAATTCTCATTTTCCTTAAAAACCATTATGAAGGGTTTATGAGTATATACTTCCTCGTAGAAAACATTTTAATGATTATGGATTATATCCATAAATAGTTCAATTTAAGTTACGTGTTTTACAAGTTTGGATTTATGTATTGAGATTCATAAACTAATCTAGTGTATGCAACTTTGTTGAAATGGGACCCAGAGGAAGGAATGGAAATTGTATCAATACACGCACACTATGTAGGGATTTCCCTCCTACTCAAGATAATTATAGTAGAGCTAGTGATGCAACTGGTGCTAATCAGCTAATCACCATAATGGGACAACTCACACATGTTATGAATAATAACCTTACCAATATGGAGTACCCACATCTGCAGCATGGAGGGTCACTACTAGATCTCATCATGGGGAAACAACCACCAACATTAAATGGGAGTAAAAATCCACTAGTTTCCGAGAAATGGATAAATTCCTTAAAAAAAATATTCCTTGACTTGGGGAGTAGTGAAAGGGAAATAGTTTTCATCGCAGTTTACTGCCTCACAGGACATGATGATCTATGGTGGTCATTGATTCAAAACACAAATGAAGATTATGAAGTATCAAATAATGAATGGAGGTAGTTGAAATAAATTTTCTTAGAAAAATACTTACCTCATGAACATCGAGCGGATATGTAAAGACAATTTCTGAGTCTGAGGGAAAAGGAGGATAAGAATGTCACTAAGTACGAAGCTAACTTTACAAGGTTAGTGATGCATACTATAGATTATATACATTACCCAGGAAGTAAGATTGACCATTTCTTTTATGGGTTAAAACCATTTCTCCATCGATCATTAGTATCAAAATCCTTCTCATTATATGAAGATATTGTCTCGTGTCCTATCAAGACAAAAATATAATTCTCTATGTATTATGACATTAAATCAAAGAAATAGAAGAATAGATTTTCTAAAACACTCTGGGAAAGGAAATAAGGAAATAGGGAAGAAAGGAAGAATTGAATTTCCACTCTGCAATAATTGTGGAAGGAAGCACCATGGTGCCTGTATAAAAGGAAAAGGAGTATGCTACATATGTGGATTGAAATGCCATCTTGTAGGTGATTGTAATGGAAAGAAAGATGCTACCAATGTTAAATGAAAAAATTGCAGGGAGATGGGACATTATGAAAATGAATTTCCTAAGCATCAGGGAAACGTACCTTAGTAAAGGCCAAGGGATCAAGGTCAAGCTTATTCAATCACAACTGCTGAGTTTAAAGCACCAAAAGACGTGGTGGAAGGAAATTTAATGGTATTCTCAAGTTTATACAATGATTTATTTGATTTTGTATCATCACATTGTTTCATATCTTCCATGTTTTCTATGAAAATTGAATATTTCCAATTTGATTTATTGAGGGAGTTGTCAGTCATAACTCCTAAGGGAATTATCATTGCTACAAAGTTTTATGAGTCAGTCCCAATTAGAGAATATAAATGTTCTTTATCTGCTAATATAATTGTTATACCCATGATTTAATTTGATATAATCCTCTGTATAGATTGTCTTTTGGACCATGATGCAAAAATTTATTGTAAGAAGAAGGAGGTTACTATTTTTGATGACGATGATAAAGAACACCTTATCGTTAGAGAAGAATCATCACCACATAATTCTTATCTAGATCCATCCTTAGTAGCTCAACTAAATACAATTATTGGGGATGAAGATAATGAAATAACATTGGATGAGGAAAGGAATGTTCAAAAAGAGGATGTACCTATTGTGAATGAATATGTTGATGTGTTTCTATAAGATTTACATGTACATCCTCTAGAATGAGAAATTGAGTTTTCTATTGATTTAATTCCTAGATCAAGGTCAATATCGAATACCCCGTATAGAATGGCCAGTGTACAATTAGAGGAACTAAGGAAACAACTTGAGGAATTGAGTAATAAGGTATTTATTCGGTCTAGTGTTTCTCCATGGGATCCCTAGTTCTTTTTGTTAAAAAGTAAGATGGATCTATGAGGTTGTGCATTGACTATAGGGAGATCAATGTTATAAAAATAAAGAACAAGTATCCCCTACCTCTCATTGATGATTTATTCTACCAAATTCATGGAGATCAATACTTTTAAAAGATTAACCTTTGATATGGATATCATCAGTTGTTTGTGAAGAAGGAATACATTCCGAATACAACATTTTGAACCAGGTACGGGCATTAAGAGTTTACAATAATGCCTTTTGGATTGACTAATGAACCCTTTATCTTCATTGATATGATGAATAGAGTTTTCAAGGAATATCTTGCTGACGTTGAAGTGGTATTTATTGATGATATCTTGGTATACACAAAAATCTATGAAGATCATGAAAATGACTTGTGCATTATCTTGAAGACTCTTAGAAGACATGAATTATATGGGAAGTTTAGCAAGTGTGAATTCTAGCTTCATGAGACTTCTTTTCATGGCCATATTGTCTCCAAGGATGAAATATCTGTTGATCCTTCTGTGGAAAGAGAAATCCATGAATGGACAACATCTATGAGTATAATTGAGGTTATCAGTTTTATAGGTTTAGCATATTATAATCTGCGTTTTGTCCAGAATTTTGACCGATTGGCTAACCAATTAACCAAGCTCACATATAAAGGGGTTAAATTTGTGTGGAAAAAGAGTGTGAAAAATGTTTTGAATAACTGAAGATAATATTATTCAATGCTCATATATTAACTCTACCATCATGGAATTATGGGTTTGTTATTTATAGTAATGCATCGAATAAAGGACTTGGTTGTGTTCTTATGCATAATGATAGAGTTATTTCGTATGAATCACGACTGTTGAAAATTCATGATCAAAACTATCCTACTCATGATCTTGTGTTAGTAGATGTAACATTTTCATTGAAGATACAGAGACATTATCTCTATGGTGAAAAATGTGAGATATATATTGATCCCAAGAATTTCATGTATATTTTCTCGCAGAATGAACTCAACATGAGGCAAATACGATGGATTGAACTACTCAAGGATTGTGATTGCACGATACACTACCACCCAAGGAAGGAAAATAAGGTGGAAGATTCTTTGACTAGAAAGGATCATAGATTTTTGAACAAGATGAGTTTTGAAAAGGATCCTATATATATGGATCAAGAAAAGATGGATATGGGAATCACCATGGAAGGTGAAACATCAATAATTTTTCAAATGGTTTCTAAAACATCATTACTATAAAGGATAAAGAATTATTAGACTGGTTATGAAGAGTTTGAAAAGAAGATTAATGTTGTGAATGATGGGAGATTGAGTGATAATGTGTATGAAGATGGAATTTTGAAATTTGGGAAGAGACTTTGTGTTCCCGATGTACCTGATCTGAAAAGGGAATTGTTAGATTATTCTCATAGCTCCAATTTTTCTATCCACCCTGGGAGCACCAAAATTTATAGATATTTGAAGGAACTTTTTTTGGGGGACAACATGAAGAGCGATATTTCTGATTTTGTGTCAAGGTGTATGGTTTGTCAACAAGTGAAAGCTATAATTCAATAGCCTGGAGGAGTCTTGCAACCTCTTACCATACCTTAGTGGAAATTGGATAATATTACAATGGACTCTTTCATTGGACTACCAAATACTTCTAGAGGGAACAATGCAATATGGGTCATTGTTGGTGGTCTTACCAAGTCAGCACATTTTCTTTCTATAAGATAAGATTTACCACATGAACATCTAGAAATACTATATATTATTGAAGTTGTGAGACTTTATGGAGTACCCCTATCGATTATTTCTGATCACGATCCCTATTTTACATCAAGATTATGGAAAATTATTCTAAAACCCCTGGATACTGAACTTCATTTGAGCACTATATACCACCCCCAAACTGATGGACTATCAGAATGGACTATTAATACCTTATAAGACATGTTGAGATCATGCTCACTTGACTTTCAAGGTATGTGGGATCAATATTTACCTCTGGTATAATTCTCGTAAAACAATAGATTCCATTCAAGTATTCAGACGGCACCATATGAAGCATTATACGGAAGGAGATGTCGCAAACCAGCCTGTTGGGATGATATTGGCAAGATAAAACTCGTAGGCCCAGAACTTGTGGAGAAAATGATAGAAAATGTGAAGGTAATCCCAAACCACATCAAATCAGCTCAAAGTAGGTAGAAGAGCTATGCTAATAACTGAAGGAAGGATTTAGAATTTCAGGTAGGAGATCATGTTATCATAAAGGTATCTCCAGGGAAGGGTGTTATGCATTTCGGTAAGAAGTGTAAATTAAGTCCCAGGTACATAAAACCTTTTGAAATCCTTGAACAAATTTGGGTTGTAGCTCCCCATTTGGAAATGCCGCCAAGTCTCTCCATTGTTCATGTTGTGTTACACGTATCACTATTGAGAAAATTAATGCCCGGCCCAACGCATGTACTCACCTATGAGGAATTAGAACTGGAACCCGATTTGTCTTATTGCGAAGATCATGTCAAAGTTCTTGATACAAGAGAACAAGTGCTGGGAAATTGGATGACTCGTCTGGTAAATGTACTATGGAGAAACCATAAGATGGAAGAGGTGATGTGGGAACCTCGGGAACTTATGATGAATAACCACCTGAGTGTTTTTACGTAGTAATACTCTAGAAATTTTGAGGAATAATTTATTTTAAGGATGGGATAATGTGACACCCAAATCATCCACAGTATGCTTCTCTTAGAATAATACAATAGTGTGTGATGTAGACAATGTCAAGTTCTAACACACCACATCAAATCTTACTAGCTGTTATGAATAGTTATAACCACTTGATGAAACATTATAAATTTTATCTTTCAAAATGTACATCAATTTTGGATTTGGAATATCGAAATTAGCATAGGGAGAATTTTTCGTATTTTTCTGAAAATGTTCAATTTTTTTATGAATAGTGAAAACAATGAGTTATAGTTTAAAATAGAATTTTTATTTAAATAATTTTTTATTTTATTTAATTTTATTTTAGGTAAAAATAGATACATAATACCTATATATGTTCAATGTAATTCATTAGATTTATTTTATAATAATTTTAGATATATAAAAATTTTATTTAACTTTTCACCGTCTATTACCCACCTCCTAGGAGAATTTGTTAATTCATATAAAAATTAATTTTACCACTTCTATGAGTTTAATTTCAAATATTTTAGATACCCGGTGGATATTAGTAAGAAAAATGTGGTTTAATAAGATGAAAATAATTTTTGGCGAATAGTATCCTTTTAATTTTATTGACCACGATTAAAAGTAAATAGGGTATTTAAGGGTAAAAATGATATTATTATTACCCTAACACATGTCCAAATTCTATTGGATAAGTATAAGTTGACCAAAAAAACCTTATGAATAAAAAATGAACCTCTTTGGTCCCCTTGGTTTATATTAGGACACTTATTATTATTTTACTTAAAGAAGAGTTAAAAGAGTTAAAATCAATGTTTAATAACTAAAACATTTTTAATATAAGGTTATACATTCGATAAATTTGACTATAAATATTCATTAGAAAGATAAAAAGATTTCATACGTAATTTTATTTTATTTATAGTATTTAGACATTAAAATTTAATTTATTTATGACACAATTATGATGTAGTAATTACCTATTTAATGAAATATTAAAATAATTGATATTATAAATATCCATGTAAATATTATTTGAGACTTTTTACGCATTCCACTAATTTTATAGGTTAATATGAGAAATTATGGTTGGTTAAATGAATTTGGATCGATGTAATAATACTATTATTAATTTATTCAAAACAAAATACCAAATAGTGTCAAAATTGATATAAAAGAGTTTTTAAAACAAATATTATATTATTAATTGATATTATATTACAAAAAAACTATGGTATTCCCAAAAGACTTATATAATTATAGGTGTATCATTAATTACATACTTTGGGTTATCTTGGAATTGTATATTAATTTTATTAACCATATAATATAAAAATACAAAGAGACATGGTAAATGTAAAACTTTTTAACTAAGAGTTAAATAAAAAAGAAAAGGGTAAAATAGTGCCCCAAAACATTCTGAAAACTATTGTTTGAGTAGTTTTGGACCCATCCTCACCTTAGCCTTTAAATAATTCATTTTTGAGCCATTAGAAACCGAAAATTATTTTATTATAAAAAAATATTTCTATCTTTTCCTAAGGTTCCCCTCACCCCTCTTATAAAAGGGCACTCCCCCATCTTTCTAATTCACACCATAAAAGCAATTTGGCTCGGCCAACATCTGCCCCAATACCCTCTAAACTATACTCTATTAATCCTATATTCCTTCTTTCAGTAGAAAAGCCAACCTAAGGATCCCTTTTGGTCAAATCAAAAGGAAGAACCCATAGAAGAGGTAAATATCTCAACACCTCTTTCAAGTTCCTTTTTTCTTCCACTTCCTTTTACTTTGTTGTTTCCATTATAAAATAATAACTCTAGTGTATTATATATAATTTTATGTTATTATAAATATGGTACAACCAAATTAAATATTTTATCCATCCTTTGAATGACATGTCACCATACATGCGTCCGTACGGCTTACCGTCTCCACGTCATGGTGTAATTGTTATTCAATACATTATTATTTTGATGTGTATAATAATGATGTGTAATTGAGTTAAATTATATATATAACATGATAATGATTATTTATATATGATATAACATCCAATAATATATTATTTTAATATCAAAAGAATGATATTGTCGCTCGTACGTACGTACGGATTACCGTCTCCACGAACGTGATGAGATTCATTCCCCATCGTATCCATTCATGACTAATTTTCATTTGATGATTAAAAATAATGATTAAAGGCTTTCTATCATTCTGGATATGAATAATATACATCCCATCCATAACAAATATGACTCACATAACAAATAATATAAAGGAAAATGAATCAGTTAACACCCAAAACAATGATAATACTGAGTTATTGTTAACAAAACAATGTTAAAAGATAATATATGATATCATATTAACATAAATGATTCTTGTATAATTTAATAAGAATAATTTAACTATTATACAGGAGGTTAACCTACCCTCGGCCAAGGAAAAGTACAACGTAAGGGTTAATTTCACAATCTCTTTACTATCCGAGGTTTTTTTACATAATTATCTATTGGGACCTCTTTATCATCCACATCCATGTTTCATAAAAGTGTATTTCAAAACATTTTTAATATTTACTAGAAAAAGGGTTATATTCATTTATACCCTTATATGTTTGGAAGGGAATCTTTTTGTCATTTTCCAAATAGGGTATTTTTTAACCTTTTCATCAAATTTAAGGTAAGAATATTTTTTTAACTTATACGACAGGTGCGGCTATTTTCTGCCATTATAACATCATCAAAGATTCCCTTACAAGCTAATTAGAATATTTTCAAAATAAATGATTTGTTTATAACTATGTTACTTTTAAATTATTTCAAAATAGAAAGAGATATTTCTCTAAAAAAGGTTTTGATTTCATCTATTTCAATATCCTTTGATGGATTTTAAGTTTATTTGAATTTGATTTATTATGATACAAAACATCTATATTTCATTGAAGGTTTTTTGATATTTTTGACTTTGGATGTGCTATTTTTATACCATTCATGGTTTATGGTTAATTATTTACATTTTTTATTCTAGTTTTAATACGAATTTTAATGTTATATTTCAACCTTTTCATATGAGGAATGTATTGGGCTTAATAAGTGACCGGTGGAGCTTTCTATAGGTCCTAGATGCATCGGTAGGTCTCATGAGAAAACTTGACATGGAATTGGCCAAGGCCCTTTCCCAATTTGATTTGTGGTTTTGGCCGAGGCGTTAATCATTTTATACTTCTTGGTTGAGGCCTTGAAAAAATGTTTCAGAGTGTCTGGAATTATACATTCCCTCATTATGAAAACAATATTGATGGTTCATGTGGTCATTCGACTACTAGAATACCCATGATTATGTTTTATTATGGAATTATGTACTCAGCTCCTATTCATTCCATAAAAGTATTTATGTTTATTATGGGTAAAGGAATGTGGTTTCAATTATTCACCATGCTTAATATTTATGTTGTCTTCCGCTTTATTGCTTACCCTTACTGAGCATTTTAGCTCACCCCTTTCTTATGTTTCATTTTCCCATGATATGAATAAGTTAGTTATGAGTGACTTGCAGGCATAATCTATGAGGCTTGGATGTTTCTAATGATATAAATATGTCTTGTATTTATTTACAAGTTGTAAAGTTGAACTTATGTATGAATCTTGTTTCTAATAATACTAAACTAATTGGTCTTTCGAGACATGATTTCCTTGTTATCATGCCAATGTTATGTAATAATACACTGACACTGGGAAACTGGGGTCAGGGTGTTATATTCAAAGTCTATGATTAGTTATTTCTATCTTCTACCCTAATATTAAAACATTTTTCATTATAATTTTACCTTCCAAAAGCATTCTTAATTTTTAGTTGTGACCCGAATGTTTAAAAAGTCATGGTTAAGTATTATTACCCTTAAAAGGGTATGTTTCGGTTGTGAATCTGGGTAAATAGGTATTGTGGTAATAGGGTTTGACTCTCCACTAAGATTTAGGTGGTATTGGTTATTCCTCAACTAGATAAGATATATTGTAATAGGTTTGTGACTCCCCTTAAAAAGATAGGTCCTTAGAGGATATATCATTTACCTCATTGAGTAAAGAGAATTAAAGAGTAGATCTAGAATAACTTTGATCTGAACTACTACAAAAAATCAATATAATAATTTTTTGTTTTATATTACAAATTAATGTTTAAATAAGTGTAATTTTAAATCTTATTTATTTTAATTAATTGTATTTAAACTTTTCTATTCACCCCAATACTATCATAAATATTGGATAGGACCTAACACTGACTAGCCTTATTCATAAAACCTTAGAGTTCCCATATGCTATGATGATTCATATCCATTTTCCATATAGAGTTCAATATCCCAGGTTTTTATAGGAAAAGTTTATAAATAAACATATATGTGTCATAATTAAATATCTTTTGAAATATAATTGAGTATTTTATCATATTATCCATGAAGAGAATGAAAATATATTTTATTTTACAACATAACGTTACAAGATAATGCTAAACACACTACATAAGGTCAATAAATGTTTTATGAATAAATAAAATCAAGTAAATAACATTACAAGAAGTTTATAATACTATGTGATTAATTCTTCTAGAAATATAATTCTTATAAACAACATTGTACAAATATTGAAAAAAAAATTGAAATGCAATTGTAATTTTATAAAATAAACGTAGAGATATTTGAGATAAAACTATGGGTCTGAAAAATAGAGGAATTATCGCTTTTATGTATAAAGTAAAATGGAAATATTACCATTTTAAATGGTAAAATATTCCATTGGTAATATTACTATAGAAACGGTACCATGGCCATAAAATAGTGAAAAATCCTTTAAAAAAATAAAATGACTATTAGGGAACTATAAGAAAAGTGCCAAGTAGTAGTGGATTTCATTGAATTAGTGGTGTTTTAAACTGCAACGGCATGGTTCTATGAGAGTTTCAAAAAATTTCCGCTAAATTATGTGTCGGCATCCAGTACATGGAGGTTTCTTTTTTTTAGTGGTGGATTCTGGAAAGCATCTTAGAAAGTTTATTTAGTGGTAGTTCAAACCACCGCTAAATCAATAAAAAATTCCCACAAAAAACTACTAACCTATTACAACCACTACTAAAAAATAGTGTGTCATATTTAGAGGTAGTTTAGCAATCACAAAAGATAAAAACAAATCTTATAGTGGTGTTTATAACTATATAGAATAAAAAAATTGTCATATATAGTGGCAGTTTAAACCACCACTAAATGTTGATAAACAAAAAAAATCCAACTGCAGATTCTGCAACCCCAAAACTACCCTAAAAAAATGAAAACCAAGTGTATCGCCTATCAGTAACACAAAAAATACCTATCAAAATCATAGGAAATCACAAAAATTTAAGAAATGTGGAATCAAAAAATTATTATATTAGTTCACATCCAACCATAAATTATTTCAGATCAATGTCATAAATAATACATCAACAAATAATTGCATTCCATATTAGTCCAAAACCTCAAAAAATACCAATTTATTTCTTCCTTATAAACTCTACTCATCACCCTCTCCATCTCAACCTTCATCTCGATCTCTATTTCCTACTACTTGCACCTATAATACAATTATAGTGAAAATTAAACAGTGTTATATAATTATATTTAAACACAAAACCAATAATGTTTTGTGAACTAAATGATTTTGATGTTGTGTGATTTACCATCTCACCACTAGTCATCAATGAAATATCATTGGGGAGAGATCATGTAATATTCCGATATAAATCAAACAACACTTTCAATGTCCACTTTCATGCTATAACATAAGAAATGTGAAAGTGGAAAACATCTTTACGAATAAGTTATGGTTAAAAATATTTTAATTTAATAACATAAGGACATTCAATTACATCGTAATGTATTAAAATAACCTTTATCTATGAATAAAAAACTACTTTTTCCATGATTAAGGAATATTTCTCTATCATCGTATTTAATAGGATGGGTAATAGGATTCACTGCTAACTGGCCTAGAATCTGGCCAAAAAATCATGTGGTGTCATCAGTAGGGACCTCGTATCAATCAAATGTGGAAAATATCAATAGTCTATTCAGATTCTAGACATCTGAATTATTCATATTTGTATTCATAGTATAATTGTTTCTATAATTGATGAATTTTTTTTATTAGTATAAAAACTACAATAACATTATTCATATTAATTTTTTCTATAAAATTCACCCTCCAATATCGTCGTAAAGAATAAGCAGTCGCCTACTGACTCACTACTGAGGGTCTACTGGTATAAATATAACACTTCCTCCTTAGAATTCCTATCATTTAATAAAATAAAAGTACAGAACATATATTTCAAAAACATCATGCAAAAAATAGAAATGATAATAGATCCGTAGTACTAAGAAACAAAATATACATAACTATGATAATGAATTAATTCAAAAATTATACAAGTGGTTGATAAATGAATGGATGATTTCACATATAATCATTTTCTCCTTCAATCATGTCATTTTCCAACTCCATAATTATTTCATCTACTTCATCCACCATTGCAAGACTAATATTTTAAATATTATAATGGACAAATAATTTCACTTCTTGTTGTTGATGGGATTCAATGTCAGAGGTTAAATCTTTTACTTTATCACACATATCATACAAGTCTCTCTCTTTTACGTGAGAAACTACCCTACACCCTTCATCCATGACATATTCCACATAATATATCATTTTATCTTTTTATGATAAGATATATAGATCATGCAATTCACAATCACCAATATCCATCAAGTGTGAGAAGGTCACATAAGGAAATTGTAAGCAATATCGTTTAACACCCCTAACAAAATCGACCCAATTGCATTTGAATAAAACAACAAAGAAATTCCCATGGTTGTATAATTAATAAATATTAGTCAACATTACATAGTATCTAGCATTGGAAAAAATAAATATACAACTATTCTGTTCTTTAAAACCCTCTTTCTGATCTACTGTGATAAATTTAAATCCATTCACATTGTAAGCATTGATCTTTTGAACCCATTTTAGAGGACCTCGAGCAAGAAACATTAAATATTTTGAAAAATCATTTTGAGTACTAGTATTAATGATATATAAAAAGTAATATACATTATTATATTTACTCAATAAATGTTTCAACTTAATATATTTATTTATTTAAATATTTTTGAACTTACACATCGTGAAAACCATTTTATAAGCTCTTTGTGAATAGATTTTGTTATTTCTCTATCCTTTCATGTTCGGCCTCTTATTCATATCCTTTTTTGTATCCTTAATTCTTTAATAAATGGATATACAATTTCCTTATTCATCAGCACATATCTGGGTGCCTATATAATTCCATTTCATTTACTGTAACATTTGAGCTCCTCCAAACTCAACAGCCAAAAGCAGGAACGATTGTTGATTTCCCATGTAGTTGAGATTGATTCAATGTGTCATCAACACATAAAACTTGATTAAATATTTATCAATATCATCAAAGTATCTAGAACAAAATTTAAGACATTCTTATGGAAAATAGCCTTCCAAATTTGAGCCTTTAGGTTGAGCTTTATGTTTTATGTATGATTTCAAATTCCCAAGATATTATTGAAATAAAAGAGGAAAACATAATTGTGTATTTAATGAAGTGTATATAATTTCTCACTTAAATGAAAAATATATAAATAAAGTACATATTAATTGGATACATCCATTGATAATGTATGGATGCTCCTAATTTAGACTCCTCAAAAAAATGCATGGTTAAATGCATCATGATATTAAAAAATGATAGTTGAAAGATATTCTCCACTGCACAAAGTGTCAATACAAATCTCTCATGTGGTTGTCAAGATCAAGTGGTTATAGAATTTTCTGATATAGTTTTCTGGAGGATGTGAAAAAATGGATTACAATAGTAGTAACCTTTCTAGGTAATAATGTACAAAATGACAATGGTAGTCAATATTGTAACAAAGTATCTGAATCGTGACTTTTCAATCCATGTAACCTATGATGTTTTAAGTTAAAAAACCATCAAATGTTACTTCAATATCCATCAGATGCCTTTAAATGTTTTAAAATTTGATTGAATGTATCTTTGTCCCCATTTTTCAATGAAAAATTGTCAAATCAAACTTTTCATTCCCACATTTCTAGAGATCATGTTTTATCATTATTGATTTTAATCCTTTTCAAGAATTGAGATAATTCTTAGATTTTACATGATCATTAACAAATGTCAAGATAAAATTTTCAAAAAAAATTAATAATATGCATCACATCAAGATTATACTAAAACAACTAAAATTCCCAATATATAAGTATAAATAATATACTTTTTCCACCATTGTTGCGTTCTGATTTCACTTGAAGATGCCCTTTAAAATCATTTCCAACTAGCATTCAAATGATACACCTTTAATTCAATTTAAACATTTTCAAGTTGTGCCAGTATTTCATAAACTTTCAGCAATATTGGAGGTGGTCTATGGTCAATAGAACCGTTAAATTTTGACCTGTTCAACTGAAATCTATGATATGCATCGATAAATATTTGATGACACAATAATAAACATTTTCTAATGTGGGATAGTCATTCAAGATCAAAATAGAAGTTAAAATAGTAGAAGACAAACCCATTTATGTGTTCCAACTACGTAAAGTCCCATGTCCATGGAAGTCACTAATAGTCCACATTAGAGAATCTTTCATTTTGAACATTGTTCTAGAAGATGCCTCATATATCTCAACACCATTGCTCCATAACTCCTGTAATTATTCAATTAAAGGCTATAATTATACATCAATATCATTTATAGGAATTGTTTTCTAAGAATAATCATCAAATGATAAATTATGTTTTTTATACACATCCATAAGGGTAGATTTTAAGGGATCAAAACAACTGGGAAAATTCTATAATTTTTGTTCCAGGTCCCAAATGGGTTGATTCTATAAGTAACCAGTTATAATAGAACATTCCTAGGATAACATGAGAAATTTTAATGTAATTAATCAAAATGTATTCCATGGTTGGTAATCTCCAGGATGTTGCATTAACCCATCATTGTTATTATCTACAATGTTCTATTTGATGTGTTCAGTGGGTTTTGATGATATAAATAATATTTTCAATCATAAATTTGAAGGAATGTAATGAAAAAAATTTGTAGGTGTGTTCCTTCTCTTGTTATTTATTGTATCATGTTGATTTATACTTCCAACATCACTCATTGAATTCCATATAGAAGAAGAACATTTTTCCAATCATGTCTACTTGAATCCCCTCCCCAATAAAGCATACAATCATTAGAACACTCGATTATTTTTTTATAAATAAAACAATGTTTGTTAAAAAACATTTCATATCATAAATAGATTTGTAATTATTTTCTTTATGAGATGCATCATAAAAAATTAAAATATCATGGACATTTACATATTTTCAATTACCCATCGGCCTTTGATATAGTACAAATTCAGTGGAAAAAAATGTTTTGAATATTTAAAACATCTAATACAAATCTGGATTTCCATCATTAACTAAACCATGAAATTAATCCTTCTCCTTAGTGAATTTTTATCTTACATTTTCCTCCCTAGAATGAAGTGGAGGATTCAATGATATGTTACAATCCTGGTCTAGTTGTCTTATAGTCTCAAAAAACATATTGTCACATTTCTATTGGTATCACCCTCAACTATTTTTTTTTGATATGTTTTTATGTTGATGTTGTTGTCTTGCAATTTCGGATGCTTTGCTAATAAGGTGTTTCATTTCATTGTCTATTTTTGACAAAGTTGGGAGCCTATTCTTTTGTTTGAATTTGGTGTTCAAATGTTCTATAATGTTTAATTATCCATTCCAAATCCAATATAAATATAGAGCAGTGAATTTCTTCAATGTCTTGTGATCATAAACATCATCTCTCTTTAACCATATTCAAAATTTACAATGAGTAAATAGGCATCTTATTCTCCTATAAACGGATTGATTGGAAATTGAAAAATCTAAAAACTCTTTAAAACCCTAAGCATAATAAGGGGTGTTCTTCAATAATGTGATCATGATTTTAACCATATATATAACAAATTTCCTACATATTATTAAAAAAATTAAATCACATAACTATTACTAAATAAAAAAAATATAATGGTAAAATCTACTAAAGTGGGGAATGATCATAAAGTGAATGAATATCCGAGTTTTAGAATAAAGATAACCTGATTTAAATTGAGTGTCAATACTAAGATGTCTTTAGTATTTCCATACTTCAAAAAAACATAGGGAATAACATACATGAGTTAGTGTAGATCTCACCTCTTGGTAGAGGTCTATCATAATGATAGATTCTATTTATTTGGACTATATGTGATATATTGGAATCAAAATGAATCCCATTATCATGGGAATCAATAGACACATTTTTCTTGATATAGAATCCCCTTATATAGATCTAATATATATATATATATATATGAGGAAAAGGGAGAAAAATATGGATTCTATAGTGATAGATATGAACAAAAACATTATGGAATGAAAAAATTACTCATAATTATAGTATAAATAGTTATGGAAATGGAATAATTATTTCATATTTTACTTGATTAATTCATAAATATCAATGAATAAAGGTGACACATGGATAATGAACTTGAATTCAATTTTAATACGGTATAATTATAATTTTATAAGAAGGATCTCCTCTACTAATTTATTTAAGGGGAACTAGTATGGTCATCGAGAACTCCCATGATACCTTGGTAGAGACCTATGTTGAGGGTGAACAAATAGAAAGACCATGGTCTGTACATATGATCTATAAAAATGAATCATGTTCCATAATTATATTTCAGAGAGAGTATGAGATTCATATCACTAATGATTGGTTTCTTAAAAAAATAACTATCCTAAAAAACATCATCCAAAGTTTGACTTAACCTTCCATTACAAACAATGATGTGGCTATATAATTGAAAATTATAACTACAATTTTTTATTATTGATAAAACCATATATAAATAAACCTATATTGGGTGGTTGTGACCACAGTGTAGACAAGGGCTTGGGGGCTCCGGATCTGAGGGTTTGGGCTGCGGCTCGAATGTAGAGGGCTCAGCTAGTGAGGGCTCGGGCAATGAGGGCTTGGAGGGATTCAGTTAGGGTGATTCTAGTGATGGATTTTAGAGATTAGGATACAAGGGCTTGGGACCTGGAGATTTCGATGAGGGCTGGTAGGGCTCGGGTTGAAGAGCCACCATTGAAATCTTAGATCGATCGAGCATGGGCAAGGTTGGCGAGGGGGGTAACTAGGGTTCAGGGTCGAGGGAGTCATGGGTGTTGGGGGATTCTGGGGAGTCGGGGGAGAAGGACACGCGGTTAGGGGAAAAGTGTGTTATTTTATTAAAAATTGAATATTTTATAGTGTTTTTTAAAAAAACTACTGGGAAATACTAGAAATATTTTTTGCGGTAGTTTACTAAACTACTACTAACAAACCACTATTAAACAATAATTTTTGTGTACTGGGATATTTTTTGAAATGACCATATAAGTATTGTTTTCCCTAAATATATTAATTAAATTTAAGTATAAAAATTCATAAAAATAATTAAAAACTATATGTAACATAATGTAAGTATAAGAATACGTTTTAAATAACCCTTATTTTATATTTTGGAATAAAAAACAATTATTTGTACTAAAATTAAACATTGGAATTAATGAATTTAGAAAAAAATAGGTAAAATGGGAGTATTTATTGGAATCAAAGTTTTTATATTATGTAATATTTATGTTTTGGATATGTTATTAAATTATGAAATATAGTGGTGAATAGTGAAATATATTAAAATATGATATTTCATATTATTAAGTAAATCATGATTTATTTCATTGTAAATGATGTAAGCATGATTTATTTAAAAATATTATATATATATTAAAATTATTAGTCCTCATAATAAATGTAACGCCCCGACCCTAGAAGCCCAGAGTCGGTGCATTATTACGTATCATTAGAATGAACACAAAAATCAATTCTTGAAAGAGCAATTAGTTTAGTAGACATGGAAGTACAAGATACATTCATAAGGATTACATTACATCATAAATAGGAAAACTACAAAAAAGTTTTTTCCATAGACAACACTGAGATTCAATAGACTATCCCTATAGGTCATTCATAATATAATTCTTCACATCCTAGGAAAATGAAATATAGAAAGGTGTGATATCAGATGCTCAGTAAGGATAACAATATAGTGGAAACATTCATAAATAAGCATAAATATTTAAGGCAATGTATAAGACTAAAACAAAATCCTTTTAAACTTTAACCTCATCATAATACGGTAAAGATAAAACAAAATAATTCCATTGACTTAGTCACATTGATATTCTACTAGTCAAATAATAACATGAAATATCAATAGCCACTTTCATAATGATGGAATTCATAATGCTAGACCACATACCCATATAGTCAAGGCATTGTTCCAAGATTACAAATATGATTTTGTCAACATCTTGTGCCAAGACACTAGTTTGTCTCATGAGACCTATCGATGCATCGAGGATCTATAGTGGGCTCCACCCGTCACATACTAAGTCCAATGCGTTCCTCATATGAAAATTTGAAACATAACATAAACATTCGTATTAAAACTAGCATACAAAATGACAATACTTTATCTACAAACAATGGATGGTATAAATATATCACATCCATAGTCAAACATTACTCATTAAATACAATATAGAAGATTTTATTATAATATATTAACCTTAATCAAGCATAATGAAGTATATTGAGAATGATGAAAATAATCATCAAAACTATTTGAGAGAAACATCCCCTTTTTCTTGAAATCAATTAAAAGTCACATTATTTTTCAAGAAGCTATTTAAAAATAATTTTTTGAATCAAAGTGTCACATACCAATTTGAAACATTTAAAGAGAATTTTAATTATAAAACATTAATATCCATATATATAAATCCTAAAGAACATTTTTAGAACATGTACATTAATGAGAAATATTTAGAAGAATAAATATTTAAAACATTTAAAAATGATATTTTAGTAAGATTTCCTAACCAAAAAGAGACACTTGAATAAAAATAATTGAGGTAATAAAATTTTCATAATATCATGGGAATAAAGATATTCATGATATACTATTTCAAAGTACATTATATACATCATATAAAAGTGAATTGGCATATTACAACAAAGATGTCTCAATCGAATGTAAATTGAGATGAAATCTATTATAAATACCATATCCTTAGGTTAAGGATAAATAAAAGACATAACTATGTTTGAAAAATATAAATAAACTCAATATTATTGGATATTTATTGTAAATAAAACATAGGACATTCACACATATTCTTTTAAAAACAAAACCAATGAATTGGATGTTCACCTCAATAAATTGAGATTGAGTTAAATAAATCTTATCAAGTTCATATCAATTACTTGAGAATTTATCAATGGAGTGATTATGTGTATCAAAATTATATCCATAGAAAGGGGAGTGGAAATTACTATAGAAAAAATAAATTTTGATTCCACACATAATCATGGAGTAAAATAATCAATGAAATATGCATAAAGACCAATGAGTGGAAATTGAAATTTGAAATTCCCTTAATGATTTTGTAACTTATGAAACATACACCCCATGAAAGAAGTATCATCCAATGATGATTTAAATACCCATAAATTAAATTATATTACACAAACAATACAATCATGGGTAGTACATACACTACACAAAAGGTAGAAGTGGGAAATATAGCAACGGGAATAAAAGTCAGTCGAAAACCCCTTAATTCATTGTGATAAATAGAGTCATTTGAACAAAAGTTAATAACCCCAAAATGAATAAAAAAATACCATGAATATAAAAAATCATTATAATATATATCCAATGGTAGTACACAATTCACCACATGCAATAAATAAGTGGCAATCAATGGATACCTCACAGAATTAAAAGTGAGATAAGAAACCCCTTACTTTGTACTTTTATTTGGTCGCGGGTAGGTTAACCTCCTATATAATAGTGAAATAATTGTTATTAAATTATAAAAGAATCATATACATTAATATGATATCATATATTATCTTTTAATATTTCTTTGTTAATAATATTTTAGTGTTATCATTGTTTCGGGTTATAACTGATTCATTTTCCTTTATATGATTTGTTTCACAAGTACTGTTTGTTATTAATATGTTGTATCTTATTCATATTCAGAATTATGTTAAGTCATTAAACATTATTTTTAATCATCTAATGAAAATTAGTCATGAATGGATTACGATGGTGAGTGAATGTCATCGCGTTTGTGGAGACAGTAATCCGTACGTACGCAAAAGTGACAATATCATTATATTGATATTAAAATAATATATAATTGGATGGTATATAATATATAAATAACAATTATCATGTTATATTTATTATTTACATCAATTAAACATCATTATTATGACCATACAAATAATAATGTATTGAATAACAATTACACCACGACATGGAGACGGTAAGTCATACATACGCACGTATAGTGACATTTCATTCAAAGGATGGATAGAATAATGAATATGGTTGTACGATATTTATAGTACAATAATAGTATATATAAGATACTAGAGTTATTATTTTAGAATGGAAACAACAAAAAATGATGAAGTGGAAGAAGAAATGAACTTGAAAGAGGTGATGAAATATTTACCTCTTCCTCAGGTTCTTCCTTTTGATTTCATAAAAAGGGCTCCATAGGTTGGCATTATTAATAGATTAATTCATATAGGATGAAGGGTGGATATTTTATAGGGTATTTGGGCAGAGTATGGACGATACAAAAGTCTTTTATGGTGTGAATTCTAGGAAAGGGGGAGTGCCCTTTTATAAGAAGGTGAGGGGCACCTTAGGAAAAGCTAGAAATATTATTTTATAATCAAATCCTTTTCAGTTTCTAGTGGCTCAAAAAAGAATTATTTAATGTATATGGTGGGTATGGGTCCCAAAACACTCTAAAAATAGGTTTTAGATAGTTTTTTTCACTATATTAACATTATCGTGTAGATTTAACTCTTAGTTAAATAGTTTGACATTTACCATGACTCTTTGTATTTTTATATTAAATCGTTAATAAAATTACTATATACTTCCAAGAGAACCCCAAGTGGTTCATTAATGATGATAATATCATTATATAAGTCTTTTTTCTGAACCATATATTTTTAGGAATGAAATATCAATTAATAATATAATATTTTTTTAAAAACTCTTTTATGTCAATTTTGACACTATTTGTTATTTTGTTTTTTCTGTATTCATAACAACATTATTAATTCGAAAAGAAATCATATAACCAACTATAAAATTTCATATTAAACTAACAAATTATTTTAATTCATAAAAAGTGTCAAATTACATTTATTTGGATATTTATAATATCAAATAGTTTAATATTTTATTAATTAAAAAATTACAACATCATCATTGTGTCATAAATAAATCAAATTATTTAATGTCTAAAAAATATAAATAAAATACAATTATGTATAAAATTTTTTTATACTTATAATTAATATTAATAATCTAATTTACCTAATGTATAAAACTATATTAAAAATGGTTTATTTATTAAGCTTTGAATTTAACACTTTTAACACTTCTTTTAAATGAATAATCATAAATGTACTAATCTAATCCAAGTGGACCTAAAGGTTCATATTTTATTTCTAAGGTTGTTTTTGGTCGGATTAAACTTATCCAATAGAATTAGGACATGTTTTAGGGTAATAATTATATCATTTTTACCCTTAATTATCCTATTTACTTTTAACTATGGTAAATAAAAGTCAAAAGTTACTATTCCCCAAAAATTATTTTCATCTTATTGAACAACATTTTACTTATTGATATCAACCATGTTTCTTGGATTTTTGAAATTCAATTCACAGAAGCGGTAAAATTATGTTTTATTCAAATTTGCAAATGCACCTAGGAGGTGGGTAAAAGACGGTTAAAAATTTCAATAAAATTTTTATATATCTAAAATTTTTATAAACTCACACCAATGGATTAAATTGAACTTAAATAGGTATTATGTATATATTTTTACCTAAAATAAATTTAAATAAGTAATTATTTAAATTAAAATTCCGTTTTAAACTATAACTGTGTGTTTTTCACTATTCATCAAAAATTGAAGGTTTTCATAAAAATAACAAAAAATCACCCTAAGATAATTTCAATATTCTGAATCCAAAATTGATATCCATTTTGAAGGATAAAATTTATAAAATTTAAAAAAATTGGGTATTACTATTTATAGTGGCTAGTTTGAATAATCGTGGTGTGTTAGAATCTCGAAGATGCGTACAATGAAATATATTACATTATTCAAAGGGAAACATACCATGGAAGATTGGGGTGTTACATTCTTCCCCCCTTTTGGAAATTTCATCCATGAAATTTTTAAAATTGGTCTTGGAAACATAATTGAAAGTCCCACATCAAAAAAAGAGTCAATAAAACTATCACTTTAAAAGAAAGAAATAAAAGTACAAAGGTCACCCGATATAACCCATACTAGGATTCTATAAAGAAAAACATAGATATGGATGATAAACTAAGTGTCAAGTTCTAATGGAGAGGGATAGAAAACATCATCAAGAGATAGTTAGCTACAATAAAACCACAAACTTGTAATGGGACAAACAGTAATTAGTTTCCTAGTAGGAAAAGTAAACAGACAATGTTTTTTTGATTTATGTTTCATTTCATAAAGATGATGAATTTATTTATTATATTGACTCTAGAAAATAAAGATATATACTTAATTTTTAAGTAGAGTTTCATTCTTTAATAAATTTCTACCACAAACACTTTTTTTCAAATGATGAGTATTCAATATGACTTGGTCACACTGAAGGAGATAGAATCAACTTCTATATAATCACATCATCCACAAAGGATAAACTATATATTTACCTTGTCTTTAGAGATTAATCAAAACCAAAACGGTTGGTATAAGATCAGATGATCCCCCAAAAGGATATTCTTTTAGAGATAGAAACACTAATATGAATTTATAAAATTAAACCAACAATACCCTAAAGTTAAATAAATACCATTCAATAAACAATTGTCCTTAAAATCTTTCAATATAACCTAAAATAATATTGAAATCCAAAACTTAGAAGAATTTGGTTATGTAGTATTCCACATTAAATTGTATCTCCAAATGACATTGACTACTCTTAATGTCATATACCTAAAAGTAATTAACCTAATAACATATTATATATTATAGGATAATCATTTCCATATATAACCCAAATCACTATAAATCCACAATAAATACATAGATAAAAATACAGCATTACTCCTCAAATGAAATATCATAGTATTGTATTTTCCTTAGGCATATAGTGTTCCCAACAGAGCAAACATCTTCCAAAATAACATTTATAACTTAATCACCAAATCATTTTCCTATACTAAGGGTATTCATTTGATAAGATATAAGATCTAAAATTAACTTATTGTTGATAAATAAAATCATTTATCTAAAAATAAATAGTCACACTTACCAGGGACTTCACATAGTCTAGTGGTAGGTGATAAATCCCAATCGCACTATGGTAGTGGGTTCGATTCCCACAACTTTGTCTGACATAATGGGTTGTCACACATTCTGTGTGTTGTACTTTTCTAGGAACTATATTTTATAAAATTACAGAAATGAGATAAATTCTTCAAAATAACCATAACATAATTTAACCACAAATGTTATCTCATACCTTACATTTTCATTCCAAAATATAATAACTTGTAATTTCCTAAAACAAAATGATCATATAAAATCAAATGGTTATTTATAACTATATTCACAAGAGAAAAGATAATTATTCCTCAAATATCATTTTCACATGACAAACTACAAGGTTAAAAATACAAAAGAAAATAATTCCAAAGTAATCCCATCAAGAAGGAGGACTAATACTTTTAAATATTTCTCCAACCATTTATTTCCACATAGCTTCTTTCTTGACCAATAAAATATCCTATAGAATAGGGCATTCACTCGGGTAATGGCCAGGTCCCAAACATTTACTGAAAATGACATTAAATGGATTCTTAGGACCATTTTTATTTTCATGCATATTACTCTTCATTTTTCCTCGGAAATTATTTACTTTATGTCCTTCTTTCCCACACATGAAGCATTTATATGTTCTATTGAGACACTTTCTTGGGTGTCCCCTTCCACATTTCTTGCATGATGGAAATTGAGGATTCTTTTATCCATGGTCTCCACTGCTGGAGCTCTTATCATTTATCACCTTTCTCTTCATTTTTGAGTCTGATATTTGGTTAATATATATGTTGTTGATCATATTTTTGGAAAACTAATTTGGCAGGAACACAATATCTTTTACACCTATCAACATTCCATTTTGTTGCTCATTTCCACCATCGTTCCTACCTTGTAGATCATTCTCAATGTTACTATGAATTCCTTGGAATCTAAACATTGACTAAAAGTAGAAAGCATTATGTGAGTAAAAGTAGTCATAAAATCATTTAGAGAATATCATGACACTATATTTTCAATTTTAAACACCTTAGGATTAACCAAGGTCATTCATTCTCATATTATATTAAAATACAAAAAATTTCTTTGTAAACAAAATTTAAATTATCCTAAGAATATCCCTCGGGAGTGTCCTAACCAAGAGTGCAGTAAGGCCCATTGTCGGGCACCAGTTCCCGTTCGAGTCTAGATCAAAGTGGTGTTGTTGGGTTTTACCCCTATGTACATCTGTGTCAGATCTGCCTCTACCTACTCGTATCCAGACAGGGATGTATTTCTTTGCAATCTCACAAAATCTCTACAATACCAAAATTTTAGGAAGTTCATCTATACTAATCCTCAAAGTCTATCTTAGGGATATGTGCTCTTATCAGAGTTTATCTAAATCTAGTTTCCAAGTATTGGACTAAACGTCCTCTGATATCAACTATAAAACTTTGACCCTAGAAGCTCAGATTCGGTGCATTATTATGCATCATTGGCATGAACACCAAAGATCATGTCTCAAAAGACCAATTAGTTTAGTAACCTTGGACGTACCAGATACATTCATAAGGTTTACATTACATCATAAAATGGAAAACTACAACAACATTGTTTCCATAGACGACACTAATATCCCATAGACTATCCCTACAGGTCGGTTATAATATACTTATTCGCATCCTGGGAAAATTTAAGCATAGAAAGGTGTGAGCTTAGATACTAAGTAAGGATAACAATATAGTATAAACCTTCATAAATAATCCTAACCATTTAAGGAAATGTATAAGACTAAAAAAATCCTTTTAAATATGAACTTCAACATAATATGGAAAATATAAATTCAAATAATTCTATATACTTAGTCACATGGATATTCTACTAGTCGAATATTAACATGTAGTATCAATAGCCACATTCATAATTATGGAATGCATAATTCCAGACTGCAAAACCACATAGTCAAGGCCTTTTTCCAAGACTACGAATAAGATTTTTTCAAGGCCCTATGCCAAGACACTAGTTTGTCTCATTAGACCTACTGATGCATCGAGGAGCAATAGCGGGCTCCACCCGTCACTTACTAAGTCCAATTAATTCCTCATATGAAAATTTGAAACATAGCATAAACATTCATATTAAACTAGCATACGAAATGTCAATAATTTATCCAAAAACCATGAATGGTACAAAAATAGCACATCTATAGTCAAACATAACTCATTCAATACAATATCTAAGATTGTATTGTAAAAGATTAACCTCAATCCAGAATAATGAAGTATATTGAAAAAGATGAAAATAATCATCAAAACTAATTGGGAGAAATATCCCCCTTTTCTTGAAATCATTTAAAAGTCGCAATATTTTTCAAGAAGCCATTTAAAAATAGATTTCTGAATCAAAGTGTCCCATACCAAATTGAAACATTTAAAATGAATTATAATTTTAAAAAATTAATGTCTATATAAATAAGTCTTTAAACCCATTTTTAAAATGTGTACATTAATGAGAAATATTTAGAAGAATAAATCTTTAAAACATTAAAAAATGACATTTTAGTTAGAGTTCCTAACCAAAAGAGAGACACGTCAATACAAATAATTGAGGTAATAAATACATTATAATATCATTGGAATAAAGGTATTCATGATATACTATGTCAAATTACATTATATACACCATATAAAATTGAATTGGTGTATAACAACGAATAAGTCTCAATAGAATGTAAATTGAGATTAAATCTATTATAAAGACTGTATCCCTTGGTTAAGGATAAATCAATGACAAAATTATGTGTGAAAAATATAAATACACTCAATATTATTGGATATTCTGAGTAAATTAATCTGAGAAAATTCACACATATTCTTATAAAAACAACACCAATGAATTGGATGTTTAACTCAATAAATGGAGATTGAGTTAAAATTGCACTTATTATGTTAATATCAATGACTTACGAATTTATCAATGGAGTGATTATGTGTATAAAAATTATATCCATGTAAATGGGAGTGGAAATTACTACCAAAATAATAAATAGTGATTCCATACATAATCATGGAGTAAAATAATCAATGAAATATGTGTAAACCCAAAAGACTGGAAATTGAAATTTGAAATTCCCTTACCGATTTGGTAACTTATGAAACATACACCCCATGAAATAAGTATCTTATAATGATGATATAAATACCCATAAATAGAATTATATTACTCAAACAATACAATCATGGGTAGTACATACACTACACGAAGTTAGCAGTGACAAATATAGCAACGGGAATAAAAGTGACTTGAAAAACCCTTACTTCGTTGTGATCAACCGATTCGTATGACAAAAAGTTAATAAACCACAAATGAATCACAGAATAACATTAATATAAATAAAATCATGATAATATATAACAAATGGTAATAAAAAATAAACCACATGTAATAAATATGTGGCGAACTATGGAAATCTCACCGAATTAAAAGTGAGATAAGAAACCCCTTACTTTGTACTTTTCCTTGGTCACGGGTAGTTTAACCTACTATATAATGGTGAAATAATTGTTATTAAATTATACAAGAATCATATAAATTAATATTATATCATATATTATCTATTAATATAACTTTGTTAATAATACTTTAGTATTATCGTTGTTTTGGGTGTTAACTGATTTGTTTTCTTTATATGATTTGTTTTATAAGTAGTGTCTATTATGAATAGTATTTATCTTATTAATATTCATAATGATATTAAGTCTTTAAACAGTATTTTTAGTCATCTAATGAAAATTATTCTTGAATGGATTACGATGGGGATTGAATGGCATCGCGTTCATGGAGACAGTAATCCGTATGTACGCATGATCGAAAATATCATTATTTTGAAATTAAAATAATATATAATTGGATGGTATATAATATATACAGAATCATTATCATTTTATATTTATTATATACATCAATTACACATCATTATTATACTCATCCAAATAATAATGTATTGAATAACAATTACACCATGACGTGCAGACGGTAAGTCGTACGTACGCACGTATGGTGACATGTCATTCAAATGATGTATAGAATAATGAAAATGGTTGTACTATATTTATAATAACATCAAAATATATATAACATACTGGATTTATTATTTTATAATTGAAAAAACAATTAAAGAGGAAGTGGAAGAATAAAGTAACTTGAAAGAGGTGATGAAATATTTATCTCTTCTTTGGGTTCTTCCTTTTGATTTGATCAAAAGGGCCCCATAGGTTAGATTTTTAACTAAATTAAGGCCTCTAGGATGAAGGGAGGAGAGTTTAGAGGGTATCTGGGCAGATTTAGGCCGATCCAAAAGGCATTAATGGTGTGAATGTGAGGGAAGGTAGGGTGCCCTTTTATAAGAGGGGTGAGGGGCACCTTAGGAAAAGCTAGAAATATTATTTTATAAAAAAATCATATTCAGTTTCTAATGGAACAAAAATAAATTATTTAATGGCTAAGGTGGGTATGGTTTTAAAACCACTCAAACAATAGGTTTTATATAGGTTTGGGTCACTATATTAACCTTATCTTTTAGATTTAACTCTTAGTTAAATAGTTTGACATTTACCATGTCTCTTTGTATTTTTATATTATATGGTTAATAAACACACTGTATACTTCCAAGAGAACCCCAAGTGGTTCATTAATGATACTAAAATAATTATTGAAGTCTTTTGGCTAAACCATATATTTTTAGGAATAGAATATCAATTAATAATATAATAGTTTTGTTAAAAACTCTTTTATGTCAATTTTGACACTATTTGTTATTTGGTTTTTTCTAAATTCATAACATCATTATTACTTCGAAAAATATTTATCTAAACAACCCTAAAATGTCATATTATCCAATAAAATTAGTTTAATTCATAAAAAGTGTCAAATTACATTTATTTGGTTATTTATAATATCAAATATTTTAATATTCCATTAATTAGAAAATTATTACATCATCAATGTGTCATAAATAAATTATATTATTTAATGTCTAAAAATATAAATAAAATAAAATTATATAGAAAATATTTTTAGCTTTATATTTAATATTTATAATCGAATTTATAACTCTATATTGAAATTGGTTTAGTTATTAAGCTTTGAATTTAACACTTTAAACTCTTCTTTGAATTAAATAATAATAAATGTCCTAATCTTATCCAAGTAGACATAAAGGATTATATTTTGTTCCTATCGTTGTTTTTGGGGGAATTAAACTTATCCAAAAGAATTAGGACCTGTTTTAGGGTAATAATAATTTCCTGTTTACCCTTAATTACACTATTTACTTTTAACCGTGGTAATAAAAGTCAACAGTTACTATTCACCAAAAATTATTTTTATCTTATTGAACCAGATTTTACATACTAATATCAATGATGTCTCCAGGATTTTTGAAATTTAATTCACAGAAGTTGTAAAATTATGTTTTATTCAAATTTGAAAATTCTCCTAGGAGGTGGGTAAAACACGGTTAAAAAGTTCAATAAAATTTTTATATATCCAAAATTATTATAAACTGACTCCAATGAATTAAGTTGAACTTATTTAGAAATTATGTATCTATTTTGAGCTAAAATAAATTTAAATAAATAATTATTTAAATAAAATTTTGGTTTTAAACTATAACTCAATGTCTTTCTCTATTCATCAAAAATTGAGAGTTTTCAGAAATCTACCAAAAATTATCCCTAAGCTAATTTTGATATTCCGAATCCAAAAATAAAGTCCATTTTGAATGTTAAATTTTTTAAAATTTCAAAACGTGGGTATTACTATTCACAACGACTGGTTTGATTGGTCGCGGTGTGTTAGAATCTCGAAGTTGCGAACAATGAAAACTATTAAATTATTCAAAGGGAAATGTACTGTGGAATCTTGGGGATTTAAAATCAATACTACTCATAGACATGAATTCAAATAATAAATAATTTTTTTTAAAAAATCTCCTCCCCTTAATTGATAAATGCAACCCTCCTCTATTTGTTTCCCCTTATATAAAAACATAATAAATTAAAAAATATCTAGAAAAATATCCCTTTATAAATCCTCATATCCATGTTGGTGTGGCCCTAGTCTAACCAAAATACCATTAATTAAAGAATTAAGGTATATTCCTAAGGAGGCATCCCAAAGAGAAGGCAATAATATCATTTCCAAAGTCTTTTTTACATTCATTCAATCTTTACCCCTTCAAAAATAAGTGTTGATATAAACCACACATAACATTAATATATTTTATATAATTTTATAAGAAAGAAAATCAAACCCATGATTAAAATATACTCCTATAACCCAAATGTTTATTATCTTTATATATTATGTTTACATTGAACTTACTTAATAATATTGTGTATGATAATTCATTAACATCATTCATACATTATTCTTTATTTGTCACATCATTCCATATAAAATATTAGTGGAAATATAATTACAGTAAATTGTGAGATAACAACCCTATAAATGATAAAACAATTTTGAGTCATAGTGTATTTATAATTATGTCATAAACATGTGATAAACCATAAATATAGAATAAATTGCATGACTAGGGAAATAAAATCACGTATCCATAAAGAGTTATTAATAGATATGATTTCATAACAATAAATCATGGTATGGAATAATATAACCATAAAAGGATGATCATAAATTCATAACATATGTCATAGCATAAAAATTTGGATTCATAAATCAATTATCATGACCTATTTTAATATAATATTTTAATGTAGAATAATAATAGTACTAGAAATTGACATTGTAATTCATATCACTCTTCTATGAAAACCATCATATAGAAAACAAACATATCCTATAATATTATAGACTAAGAAAACCTCTCTTGTACTATACAAGTCATCTCATGATATATAAACTTTACCCAATGTATTTATGGGTTATATAGTTTAATACATAACCATAACACCATAATATATAAACACATATATATGCTACATGAAAAAAACAATTTATTCATTAAAATCATATCCGGATTAACCCATTTAAATGAAATTATAAACACAACATTTTCATAAGGTATCATATATAAAGTAATCAAAAATTTGATCACATGATATACAATTTCAATTAAAAAATATCATCAAATAATTTAAAGACTAATACATGAATGATTTTTAAAATATTACACATATATGGTGGATCATTAATATAATTATATAAAAATAGATTAAAAAATCATGAATATAGTTTTCATAATTTTGTGATAATGTTTTAATAATAAAAAAAATATATAATTAATTTTAAAAATAATTTTAAAATGGTAATTCAAATAATTTAAAATTATATATTCAATGATTTAATATCCCGATAATGGAAATATCGAAATAAACAAATCTAATGTAAAAGAAAAATATATATAATAATATTAAGTTTAATAAAGGTTGAAAGAAATAATTTTTTATTTTTTAATGGGTTTTTGTAATTTCCATCAATAAATGAGATGTAAAATTGTATTTTAAATATAATAAAAGTGAAGTTATTTTAGTGTAGAATAAAATACATATTTAACTTCTAAAATAAGTAAAAATATTTTCAGTGAGAAATAATAGGGATATAAAAGAGAAATACCCAAATGTAAGAGTGGAATTTTTCATTTACAATGACTCTTTTTATAAGATAAAATTATTTAAAAGTATATAATGAGAAAGAAAATATTAATTAATTTTTAATAAAAAAAAATATATATTGATGAAATAAATTTTTAGAATATGAACTACCTATATGAATATTAATTATGAAGAAATATCATAACCTAGTGAAAGGAGATAGTGTCAAGAATCTCATTGCATTGTATCTACATGCCCAATTAAACACTCAAATCCTTGTATAAAAAATTATATTTTATTAATTAACTATTTTATAATATTATTTATTATTATGTCATTTAATATTTACAAATTTTATTCATTTATTATCTATTTCATAAAATTTCATATTTTATATAATTTGTTGCATGTTAATAGTTTGGAATTATTCATTTTTTTCTGTATAGAAGTCTTATCCCTTGTACATTTATCAAGAGTTCTCATATATAGAAGTTCATGGGATGTATATAGAGCTTTATTGTATATTTTTTGAGTCTTATTATTACTTCATCAATGGCAGGATTACTATTTATAAATAATAAACCATGATTCATTCATTTATGTATTATTAAAAATTTAAAAATTAGTTTATTATTTGTAATGATTAAATTTATATGTAAATGCCTTAAAAATTTACAAACAACCCAGAATCATTATTAATATGACATAATACATATATTTAATTTTTCATAAGCATCCATGTTTGAAATTTTATAGCATCGTATTTATAAGTTGTTAAACAAACACAAACAAGAAAAGGTTATAATTGATTGATGAATGTAAAATCAATTTATTATAATATCACTATTATAAAAGTATATTGATATTATATATATGATATAATAGTCATAAATTCTATTGTCGGAGAAATAGATTGAAAATATTTATTTAAAATATTGAAAATGAATTTTTTGTTAAAAAGAATAACTTCAATTATTCTCTTGAAAATTGTCCTCATCTAGAGGACATAGGGGTTATTGAAACTATGGGATTCAAAATATTGGAGAGACGTGGAGAGGAGAAAATATTACTAGACTAATTATAGATAATTTAATTATTTATCAAGGTTATAGGGAGGATCATTTCAAAAATTAAAAGTGTCGGGAATTTATTTGAAACATAGGGTATGATAAAGGAAAGCATTGAATCACAACAAGTTCAGTGAGTTAGAACAATTAAGTCAGATATTTTTTGTTATAATAGAAATATTTATTTTTATACCAAAAAAGGTTATTATAAAATAATAAAAAATTAAATATACCTATTTAAAATTCATTAATTTCAGTATTTACCTTGTTTGGCTTTTTTTCAAATTTAATTATTTATAATAGTAAATATGTTTTGAAAAAAAATATATAATATATGAAAAACTACCTAATTTTGATATCTTAATTACAAATTTATCATCGATTTTATCAAATAAGAAACTAAATTTTATTAATTTAATTTTAAAATAAAAACATATAATATATATAAATAATTATTTTTTATGATAAAAACTATTTTTCAATGAATTATTATATTTTATTCCAATAATTTCTTAAGTATTCAAACATATTTATTATATATCTAAAAAATATATGATCAACATCCTAATAATTGTTTTACCTTTAGTGAAATACATTTTAAATCATTCTTCTAATACAATAAAATTTATATTTCAATAACCCCTTACCTCTTATATTTATAACCCCATAGGATGTCTACAAAATCTCTAAGCATGAGATAAAAAATGGTAATATTTTTAGAAAGTGACTAATCTAACATTTTCATTTTAGTAATATTCACAATATTGAACTTCTCTTACAGATAATTCGAAGAAGGTAGTACCTGATGATGTTTTAATTGAGCTTGGTTATGGGAAAAACAAATTAATGTCACATCCTGCCAAATCATTAAAAAATGTGCCTCATCTAAAAATTTTCGTCTACAAAAATAACTATATTCATAAATTAAAATAAGTATTAGTTTTTTCAAATTATAATAATTATATCAATGATTGCATATGTCTAATATATATATATATATAATCAAATTCTATATATATCCAATGGTTATATATCCAATGAATATATATTCAGTGGACATATGATAGTCATATTACCCTTTAATATTCATGTATATTGCATTATATACGTCTCTAAAATGATTCATTATATTACCTTATATTATATTTCTACCATATTTCTAATATTTTTATTTTTTTCAATAATTATACTTGGTGGATTAATCTTTATAGAATATTTTGACGTAGAATGTCTTAAGATTGTATCCTTTTTTTACTTATGGTAATATCATTATTAATTTTAACAAATATATTTCATATAACTTTCTTGTATTAACTTTTTTTTAATTTTTTATTAAAATATTCTTTATTAATGATTTTTTTAATTTTATCTCATTATTCTATAAAAAATATGTTTATCAACATGATGAAATTATTAAATAAAATTAAAAATATAAATATAGGGTGTTACATCCCCATTAAAAAATTCACAATGAAATTTAATTAATCAGAAGATGAAAAATAATGTTATTTTTATCTCATTTTATCTTCACATTTTTATGCCACTTCCTTTAACTTTTTTATGCTAAAAAAAGCTTCCCAATTGAGTGGTGTTTTATCATAATACATTTTCTTTATGCTCTAAGATCTCTTCCATTTTGGTCCTTATAAGATAGATAATGCTCAAGTTATACAACCATTGAGTTTAGTATATGTTATTGATCATGATTATTGTTTCTCTAGAGTGATGTATGAAATATTTTATGAAAATATGTTTGGTTTTGTTAAAGCATTAATAAAGAAAAACTTTCCTTACACAATAAATAATTTTCAAGGGGTTAATATATTTATGTCTCAAAATTCCCTTTTCTTGAAATATCATGGACATCATCCACAGGGATATTTTAAGGAATACATTTTAACCAACATCAAACTAATGATATCATATATAATTATTAGGAAATATATATATTTGGGTTCTATGTTGATTAAATATATTTCATAATAGATAAAATATTCACTATTACATCCTAAGAAATATTTAGTCTTAATATATTTTTCTCTTCAACATCATCCTAACATGTCATTGTTTTATATCTCTTCTCATATAGAGTCTCAAATATTTCCATTTTTATGATTTAATATGTCTAAAACCACTACTTAGTCCCAAAAAAACCAAGTGTAACCCTTTAATCCAACCTCTAACATGCCTTATCTTGTAGACTACCTCTAACGGTATAAATTTAATAAATATGAGTCATTATCCACTTGAGAGCATAGTTGAGGACTATTAAACAAATTATAAAAGGTAAAACAATGATAAATAATTAATCCATGATCAAATAATATCATAAAAATATATAATAAATTAATTTTTTATTACATAACCAAAATGGAAGACATATAAAATTGTTTCAAAAAAACTGATAAATCCAAAACTATGTGATAAAACAAGGACATCTTGTGTACCTTGGTGGTAAAAAATAATCCCCAAACACTATAATCTTATCCACCATAAATCACTAGGATAATGACACATAAATATTATTCTAACACAACCCTACGAAATCAAATGTGAAAGTATTTGTGAGAAAAATATCATGCTTAGTATGACATCCCCAAAGGATAAAAACTCAAGACAATATCATTAAAACATAATAATAAATGTCATAAAATCATATTAAATATTCATGTATCCACAAAAAACACAGCTAAGTGTAAATTAATTCCAATTATAACTAGTGAATTAACATTTTTTCATATCTAATCAGATACAATGAGTGGATCTTTTTCCTTCAGTATCCCTGCATTCCTCTATTAATATATCATTATTTTCATAGTATTGAATCCTGAAGATCATGAGAATCTTCATTCACCAAATGAAATTATATATATATAATAATAATAAAATAATATAACTAAGCCCTTTCAAACCATCTCCAACTAACCTAGTCACAAATAGTGCCAATATCTCATTTCAGGAAAGGAATCAATCTCATTATTTTATCATTAAGACAATATAAACAACATAAATAAAACATAAGAAACAAATTTCATACCCTCATCTTTATAATCATCTAAACCACATATCCACATCCTAATCAAACCCTTCAGAATGTATTGGACTTGTTTTACTATTTGTTCACTGCACAATCCCACTCTTATAGTGTGTGTTAGGTCTCAAATGACAAAAACTGTCCTTTATTGGTAGTTTAATATAGATCAATAATCCCATCAAATAATAAAAATAAATTCAATTAGTAAAATTTAACATAATGGAATATTAATAATTGAGATAATAACATAATGTATCAATATTTTTTAAATGGTAACTATCATATAATTAAGGTATTATTAGTTTTATCCATGTGAAAACCATTTTATAACTAACATACTGAAACTTGTCAATGGATTGATTCCAAAAGTCAAAATTTTAAATCCTAAATGGAGAATGTGGAGTAGTAGTAACAAATGTCTTATAGTTTTTATGTTAGAAGGAATAAGTATCAAATAAAAAGATATTGTGATTAGTTTCAATGGAAATAAGTACAAAGAGGAAAATGAATCGAATATGATTTTCTTTAAAGATGTTGAAATTGTGTTTTTAAGGTTACATAAGGTATTTTTTATTTTTCATAAGGGATATGTAAGGATTCTATTAAATATTATATAAAGGTAATATAATAAAGTTTCTAGATACAAACAATATTCACTGGAAGGGGGAACCATTTTACCAATTGTAGGGATTCCCATAAAGATTAGATCCAACATGAAATATTCTCCACGAAGATCAGAATGTGTTTGTACTTGTTACATTGGTTAGCCTCTACTGTATTTTTATATTAGATACATTCATTATGATCAATGAATAATATCGTAATAATCATATATTTGTTGAATAAAATTATTGTACCTCCCCTCATTGAGTGGGACTACGTCTGAACAATATAAAACTAGTGTTGTTATTTTTCATTGTTTCCTTTTTCTAAGTTGTTGTCCAGATTTTTCATGTGAATTATATTTTAGTGACTTAAGTAGAGTATTTCATCTAATTTTTGATACATCATGTGTGTGGGTTCATTTAAAATACTTGGTTTTGTTTATTTTTCCCTATTATGAATGTTTTGAAAGATAACTTCTAAGCCTATGGTTTTGGACCTAATAAGTTAAGTTCGAGAGTCAGAAACAATGTTTCAGATAACTGAACCCAAGATATGTTGTTTTAGATCTCATTTTAGTAAGATCATTCTACCCTAATCCTTATAAGAGAAAACCAATCAACAGTTCCTGGTCCCTTTTACAAGTTTTGGATTTAGTGGAGTTCATTTATTATAGAAGTAATGCTATTAGAAAATGGAATGGTCTTGGTGGAGAAGTTTGATATGACAGATTTTTTATTCTATAAGATATAGATAGAGGATTATCAACTACATAAAGATCTTGATCTTCCATTGACTGAAACCAAATTAAGAGCAATAAAGAATTAATAATGAGAAAGTATGAATTAGAAATCATTGTGCTAGATCGGGACATTAATATCACAAAACATGGACTATAATATCTTTTATGTGAATACAACATCCAAACATATGAATACACTTACTGAGAAGTCTGATAATTGAACTATAATGTTCAAATTGTTTTTTTATAAGGATACATAATATAATAATATCATAATGAAAGTTATTTTTTGATCATTTCGATGACTTTAAAATGATTTAGAGTCAATTAGAATCAGTGAAGGTTAATTTTATGGATCATGTTAGGGTGATTCTTGTACTTTCATCACTTCTAGAATAATGGTATGTGATAGTTACTGATGTGATTAACAAAAGTAGATTTATGAAGTTGTTTTCTTTCAATGATAGGTATCTAATTATAACCAAGATTCAGTGAAAGGATCTAAATTCCTTTATATAAAAAATCTTATTTACTGATGTTTTGGGACATTTTATTATATGTAAGAGTGATAAGAAATAAAAATAAAAAGAATCAATATTAATAGATTCTCATAAGAAGGTTGACCCTTATTTTGTCTTTATTGAAAGAAAGTCGATCTAAAGAAGGATTGTCGAGTTAAACTATGTAAAGTAAATAATAAATAAATTTAATGTCATACTAATGTTCATAAATATTTTTTTTATGAATTTATATATAAAATGATAATTTTATATAATTTTCTAATTGAAAAATAAATGGGTATATTCTAGATGAATTGTTTTCCATTAAATATGTGATTTTATTTATATAATATATCTATAAATATGATTTTTTTTAAATCTAAAAATTGAATTCATTTTTGGATTAATCATATCCAATTATCTTAACATGAATTTTTGTGAATTTTATAAAAATATATTTTTTAATGAATAATGGAAAATAAATATTTTTATAAAAAAATATTATTTATTCCCTAGTAATTACAAGGTCCCATTTGTTTTTGGATTGATTTAAAAGTAAAATAATACCATATGAAAAAAATCTAAATAAATCTATTTGAATCAGTATTATATTTTATTTTATAATAAAATAATTTCAATGATTAAAAATGAAATTTCTCTAAAAAAATATTAATTACTTTTATGAAAACATATTGAAATTTATTTCTTCCACTTATATATATTGAATATTAAAAATTTTATTTCATATTTGGAATAAAAAGTTTCAAATTTTGTAATGAACTTGATTTCATTTTTTTCATAATGAATAGTAACCAAGGGAAAACATTTTCACTTCAGTAAATGTTATAAGGTATAACATGGTTAACTAAGGGATAAGGAATAATATATCTCAAAAACATGTCTAAATGTGAATGGTTGAGTGGATTCCGACTATAAACAATATTTTATTTTAAATTTTTCCATTTTTTATAAATGAAATTAGGAAATATATTTAATATATTTAAAATTCAAAATTATTTAAAAAAATTCCACTTCAATCACTTATATATTGAAACCTCTTCACCTCATGTTTTCACATATTTTGTTCCACTTAATTCAGTCAAGGCTAGTCCAAAACCCTTCTTAAATATCTTCCCTATGCAATAGATGTAAATTTATACTCAAAAGATGAATTAAAGAAGTAAAAAAGGTGTAATAAAAAACGAGATATCCAAGAAATATGATGGATGACATGAACAATAAAATGAATGAGGATTTGAGGTAAGTGACATTCCTTTAAAAATATTTTTTAAAATGTTTTCTTTCCAACCAATTTTCTTTCTTATAAAGGTTATTTTAAATGTTTTAAGATTGTTCTTATTTTTATTGAAAGGTTGATAATGGTAATATTTAGATATTTTTTATATTATTTGAAAAGTATTAAAAAAATTGTATCTATATTTTCTATTTGAGATAATTTTGGAATTTTACAAAAATATATAAAAATGAATATTTAACGTATACATTGTGACCTCCCTTTTTATATATAAAATATTTTATTCATTATAAAACATCCCATATAATATAACGTGGTTTGTTAAAGACTATTTTATTCTATATTAACATTCTTATTATAGGGTAGTATGAAATATACAATTTATTTTCTTAGTGCAGTACCACGGCTAATCAGGGTTATCTCACTTGAGGAGATTCAATGTCAATCAAATGCTATTCCAAATTAACATTTTATATATTTTTAATCTATTTTGAAATAAAAATAGTGACATTTTTTAAAAATAAGGTAAAAAATTAAACTATCCTAACATGCATGTTAAAAACAAAAAAGAAACTATAAAAAAGATTTATTAGAGTTGGAATTGGTTACTCATGTTTGTTCATTATTCAAATCTGTCATTAAAATTAATTTTTATAATTTATTTTTGAAATATAATCCATGAATTACTATTATTAAATTTATTTAGTTTCAAACATATAATGGTAATGATATTTCATTAGTGAACCAAATATCACCTCTTTCGATATCAAAGTAAGATAAACACCTTGATCAAGAGTGTAATATCTTACGAGACCTGACTCCATCGTATTGTACTTCATCCCTTCAAGAACCCCCATCTCCACCATGTAATGATTTTTAAAAATATAAGGGAGGGAAAGAATTTAAATTTAATAATATAGATTAATTTTAAAGTCAATTAATGGTGGAATATCCTTGTACCCATACACTTTTCTCTCGTTTAGCACAAATAAAATTAAAACATTTCAGAAATTAAGAATAAGAATTTCAGAACACAAATAAACCACTTCCAATGCCATGCCTCAGGATTTTCACTCACCATTTCGTGTTTAAGAAATCATGGTATAATAGGGAGAGATAGAGATAGAGAGAGCTTATATTTTAATAATAAACACTTTAACAGTTTATGCAATTGAAATTTCCAAGAAAACGAAATTAAAATAAAAAATATAATAGAGAACTTAAATAGTACTAAACCAATACCCCAACACTATATATGATTCCATACTTTTGGAAGACTGATTTTAAAATCACCCTATAATTCTATTTATAGGTATCATATACTCTTAGATCACTATAAATTCATCAATACAATATTTTCTAATTAATCCAATAGTTTCATGAGTCCTCCAGGTGAAATGATGTTATATTTCCTCATGATTTGAGTATTAATACAGTATTATTTTCCCATAAAAATAATTTTATGGTGTAAATAGTGATCTTGAATCATTAATATTCATGTATTTGCTTAACCATGTTTTTTTCTTTGCATAAATTCACATTCTAAAAGTTTCTAAGTCATGTCGAGATGTGGCATATATGTGTCACACTATAACACAATATGTCTTCTCTGGAAGTCATATTTTCTCCATTTCGTAACCTAACCAAACTTTTAAATGGAATTTCACATTTTTAATGACTGAATCATTATTTTAATTTTTAATTTATAGGGTTCTCAACTTTTTTTCTCTCGATTATTCAGTTCCAAGCACTAGACATGGACATATATATATCTTATTTCATTGGTCATCATTTTCATGTTGAATTCATCAGTATTTTTCTCATTTTATGTAATTTATTTTATCCTTCCATTAATCACAATATAAATAAAAACTAAAATTATAAATCAACTAAATTTCAAAAAAAAATGTATTTTATATTAAAATAAGCATGTAAAAATTTGTTTCATCTACTCCTCCACACATAAAATTTTATTATCCTCAAGAATGTCATTTAAAAAACATCACAAAGGAATATAATTATACCAATATTTAAATTTCAAGATAAAAAAAACTATTAAATTCTCATTGGAAAATAAAATTTCAAATTTTAGCTTACAAATTCATATAAATCCTCACTCTTCAAATAAAAAAATCCAATCATGTATTTTTCTTGTCCTATTTTGAAATAATTGTTCTCTTTATTCCTTAAACATTAATTTCGTTATTAATCATTAATTCACATTCCAATTTAAATCTTCCCCATATTATATTCATTTAACTCATCACTATTGGTAATAAATTTAAAAAACTTCCAATACATCAATTACATTCAACTAACCATTGTCTTGGAAGGCATCTTGCATCTCAATCGTGTAAATATAGAGATCAAAATTAATCATGAGGACATTGGGTCAAGTTTTAAATATATTTTAGGCTTAATATAGGTGGTTAACAATTAAAATAAATCTCAAATTGAGGATTGATAGTAAATTATAGTGCATGATATTAGAATAAAATCCAAATGAAATACTCTAACAATAGTGAATGTGTCATCACATCATTCCAGAAGATTAAAATAGAAACATGATATGAGTAAGAATAATGAGTGGATCATGCATTCTTTATTTTATTTATTTTCCCTTATTTTTATTATTTTTTTAATTTTTCAAAATTTGTGATTAAAAAAATCTCACATCCACCACCTTACCCCATATGATAAAAAATTATCAGTTTGGAAATGGTTGGATTTTATCCTTTAAAATCAAAAACCATTTAATTAATTTTTTGTGCAAGAGATATTAATAATATATTATAATAATGATAACATTACCTCTCTCTAAATCATAAGAAAACCTATATAAAAAATCCTCCCTAAGGTATATTCCCATCCATCATAGATAAACTCTCCCCCACACATAGTCTTTTTAATGTCCTTCAACATGTGGAGAGTATGGGTAGGAAAAGATATAATAGGTTATTAATGTTGTTATTTTCCAAAAAATGTAATTCATGGATTATATAGAGAAAAAGAAAGATTAAATTTCAAGGGTATTATAAGGAAAAATGGAAAAAAACAAATCCCCGTAATTATATAAAAATTGATTCTATTCAGTCATTTATTTTATAGGATTATTTTCATGTTCTATAATAGAACATGCTCAAGTATCTCAATAAATATTTTATAGAAATAATGGAAAATGTTTCTTTATAAATTCTCTCGAGAATGAGAACATATTATTGGGATAATTACACATGATAATAATAACAAATAGTAAACCCATTAATTTAAATTTAAGAAATTAAAAACATGCCAAATATAAGACTAGTATCATTTAATAAATCAACACATCTAGAAAAATTATGAATTTTCAAATTCAAACCCTCATGATTAAACTTACTTGTAAATTTTCCATTTTACTCATGGAATAATCTCAACAATTAAATTTGAAACATGGTATAATGATTATCAATAGGAAATTTTGTATCATAGATTTATAGTTAGATTTATAAAAAATCAATGTGGGAAAAAAATTCCCTTAAATATTAAAAACAAATTTAAAATTTTTGGGGGTAAGATAAATTAAGTAATTGAAACTCATACCCCATTCCAAGGAAGCTTCAATTTTGGTTTCATTGTTTTTTTATAAATTTCATGATGTGAAATAGTTTCTCATGCTATGAATCCCCACAAAAAAATATCTTCAATTTTATTATTTCTATTTTTTTCCATGTTTATGGACCTAAAAAATAAATGAACTCATTAAAGTGTATGTATAGTGCCTTTAAAGCACAAAAATAGTGATGAAAATGGGTCTGAATCCAACTATATTCTTAACAATAATTATTTAGAAAGAAATTTAAAACTTCATCCATTAAATAAAATAATTAAAAGAAAATCAATATAAGTCTTGGTTTGATCCCCCAACTAGTCCCTAGGTTTGGGTTTCTTTCAGAAGGTTAGTACTAGCTATTATCCAAAGTCTAGTAGTGGGTGGAGTTTTATGGATTTGAACCACCAAAAGTTGTTCCTTCCAACATGCACATATTTTTAATTATTTTTTAAAAAACTATGGATAGTGTACACTAAATCTACTCCATGGTAATTATATGTGGCTCTTATGATGGGAATAATATGACGGATGGGTAGTCCTATCTATTACATTCTAAATGTGAAGCCTTTTCTTTGTTTTATTGTGTCTTCTATTTAAATGATGCCTCAATGTAATAATAAAAGGTAGTTTAGGGTGTAATGTAATTTTAAAAAAATTAATCATTATGATTTAATATCAAATTATTCCCTTTTAAATTAGGAAACTTTGGTCACTATTTCATATAGTAGATCCACTTATATCTCTTCATGTACTTCTTTAAATAAATGCTTAATATGTTCTGGGATATCTATATATTCCTCAAAAGGTGCATCTTCCTTTCCATCATCTTCCTCCAAGGCATAACAAGAATTATCCAATTCTTAAAACTATATACCAGGACAGGTAAAACTAAATTTATCTTTTGGTAAATTAAATAAAATTGAGCTAGAAATTAGTATATCTCTATTTTTTTTCATTTCAATCACAAATTCATTAGAAAGTGCCTCTTATAGTTGAGTGATGGAAGTTGGAGTTAGGTAGTCAGGATCCTACTTATTCTATTAAAATTCCATTGCTCAGGATTTTTATTATTCTTTCAAGTATAGGTATACATAAAATCCAAAGAATTAATTTTTAAATAATAATAGTATCTATATATTTTTTAACACACAGCACTGAGCTTTATATTAATTGTGATGTATTTTAAAAATATTATTATTTAAAAAAAATATAACCTAGCCATTGAATTGGTGGGTAGTAATATGAGTCAAATAATTTGAAAATAAATTTATAATGGTCCTACTCAACACAAATGTATTTATTTATTATTACGAAATATTCACTCATTTTATAGTGAAGTCATTTTATGAATCAAAATTGCATTTTCTTCAAATATAATTTTTATTTCATTTTGTACATAGAAATTTTAACTAATTTATAAAACATTCCGAAAATATAATTTATAAAATGAAAAAATTGAAATAAAAATATAAAAAATAACTTTGGAGGATATTTTTATTTTTTTCATAAACTTATTAACTTTTTATTCAATTATGAAGAATATAGAATTTTTAAATACTCTCATTTGTTTTCAATAAATCTAGTTGTTTAAAAGTACCAATATATTTTAGATTTTGTATTAATTTTAAATATTATACATTTTATTTTTAAAAATCTAATTAATTCAATTTTAATCAGTAATATTCATGATTATCTTATAATTTAAATTTTATGATTTAAAATTTGTTTTTTTCAAAAAAATGTTTTTGTTATATTTTATACATTTATATTGTGATTTACTTTTAAAATTATCAATAAAAAAATCATGAAGAATTTATACCACATTTGAACACAATAGTATCATATTTTTTAAATATATCACGTTTATTTTTTGTCATTGTAAATAGAAACATTGTACAAATTTATCACCTCGATAAAAGGATAATCTGGAAATTATGGTTAAATATAATATGATATCGCATTTAAAAAATATCTAACACTTTAATTTGTTCCATTATATGATATTAATTCTACATTAATCATCCTAACATAAAACATAAGGAATTTTTGTTCCAATTTCCTTAGATAATAACATTAATATTTTTTGAAGTAGTGAAAAATATAAAATGTCACACACATACATTTAGATTTATCTTATACATTCATATTGGGAAAAACAAAGTTTTTAATGAATATTATGTTTTATTTTGTGTATAATTAAATTATTTTTATGGTGGTAATTTTTTTTAATTTTAAGTGATTATATAATTACTTGAAACTCTTATACAAAAGTAACATAGTTCTTGTGCATGTGGTGGAAAAATTAAAGTAAATAATTTTTAAAAAAGAAAAACTAATTTTTTTTCGATGAATTATAGTTCCAAAAAATTATAGTTAATAATGTATTATTAATGGTAAATATTATTATATTAAAATTTTATCTTTTTTGTGATGTCTTTAAATTGAAATTAAGTAAATTGGGTCCAAATTGACATTAATAATATATTATTAAAAATTATATATTATTTAATTATTTAAAAAAATATTTAAGGATGAAAAGTGTGAAAATATATAGTCTAAAAGTTTATCCATTATAAATTTACAATCCAATTTTTACCTTTTATGTAAAATTATCACCTATTAAGATTGAAATATTTATTACCATGTTTATGATTAAGATTGGTAAACCAAGGGGTTAAACCAAAATATATGGTTTAGAATGAAACTTAAACCAATCTAAATTACATTTTAGAATCATAATTCAACCCTATAATCATTTTAAATGAATATTTTTCTATTTTTATACATTTTTATTTAGATATTCATTAATTGAATTTACATATTTTTTTAATTCAAATCTTTTCATTTCCCTCCCATAGAAAAGTAAATACCTTATCTATTTTTTTATACTAAATTGATCTATATAGATTAACCAAAATCAATCAAATTCTCTTCTTAACATACCTAGACATAAATTGAAGGTTCTATAAATCATAAAATATCTTTCAAGGGATATTAATAAAGGATCTAAAGGAGGCCTATCGAAAAAGAGGTAATCTTTATACTAGACTTCATTCCATTTAATTTTTATTCCACCTTCTCTAAATCCATGTTGTTTTCGACCTGAATACATGTGTTTTGCCTAGAACAAAATATTCTTATGGGTACTGGGTAATATATCCTTTTTATCTTATGAATGAGGTTCCATAGTAAGTGTTTCATGTTGTTCTCAATATTTTGATTCGTCTTAAAAATGATTTGGGCGCAATGAATGGTTTAATGGGGTTATGTTTTTGTGATATCAAACCATTTTGGGTAAAATATCCTCATATGATATCCAATGGGTTTATCTGTCGAGCCAAAACACCCAACGACTCTCTCATCCATGATTCTTGGACATTCAATCCCAATGCAGACACTTATTGGATGATTTTTCCAACAACACATAAGAACTCATTTTATTAGAGAGGATAAGAACTCAGGCTCATCCCATTATTCCTTGAACTAATGATACACTGGTTGATGCTTCACAGGCCAGAGCTTCTAGAGCTTCTACAAACTATCAGTTCATGTATGGTGTCTTCTGAGGACAATTTGTTCACAAGAATTTCAGTATAGAGTCTATTTTTAATCATTTTACAATTTTGTAGTTAAAATATTTTTTTCATGATCATATGATGCATAAATGATCATGGATATTCCTATGACATCAATGGATTTGACCAGAAGAAGGGCAGAAATGGTCAGGAATGATGAAGACTATCTCTTGTCTTTTGTAGTCCCTCTGAAGAGAAACCAAAAATATCTCCTTCTGCTAGAACATATGGCTTATACATTGTCCATCAAATTTCATTATTACATATTTTAACTACAATATGATGTTATTTTTCCATCAGTTGACCAAAGAATCCCTACCTCTCATCCTCAGATGTCTCTAGAGTGTGATTGGGAAAATGTTTCTACAATGGGGGACATCATAACTGCATTGGTCCAAGTGAATATGTTTATTCTAAATGGATCCATATGAACGCATAATAATCAATGTATCCATGATATATCATTAGAATAATTCATCCAGGATTATTCATCTATTGTCAACCTTTCACGTGGTAACTCAAGTGGAGGGTGGAGCTCCAAATGGGACCTATGATCTGAATGGTGCCTATCTGTTGAATGTGATTAGGCATTCTGGGTGCTCCAAAACTAGATGGAATTCCTCGACTATTTGGAAGCTATTAATATGTGTCAAGTATCATGGGTTTCCAAATTTTCAATTTATTCATCGGGTGAAATGATGCTCGAACTATATAGTTACTGGTGTTCAAGAACCAATACCTTCTACTTATCTCATGGTGAATCGGGAATAATTTTTCGGGATAATTACCAGATAGAAGGACATCCCATTATAATAAATGTGTATGATGAATTCCTATTAGAGTTCATCACTTGGGATAATTTTGATATATTTTATCCATTGGAGAGATATTTATTCGTCCTGAAAGAGGATATGTTAAATCAACCTCTTCATGATCACTCACTCCTTTCATTTGAAGACTGGCTAGGGATGTTCTTGCGGGTGAATGGACTGAAGAATAATGTCTACTGCAGCTGAACACATCCAGCTCAATAATCACGGAATTTTCTAGTATCATACTATGCTACCCTTGAGGTAGGTTTATATACCACATAGTGTTATGATATTAAGATAGATATATCATCTAAACTTAGTTTAGCAGGTTTCTTTTCCATGTTCTTGAGCATATGGATTTTCCCTTACCATGATGTATATACCGGTGTCAGGGTTTACACCTTAATTATGGAAGATACATTGGAAGTGGGTTAGACCATCAATTTAGTTATCCCTACCATTGTCTATATTTATAAATTATGGGGGCAGATATAGGAAGAAAGTCCTCTACGTCATCTTAGTTGTTCATTTCAATTTCTTTATGTCTGGATGGAAAATCATTTCCCTATTATAAGTATCGAAATACTGTAATGGATCCTCATTATAATTTTCATCCATCACTGTTGAACATTTCCATCATTCATTCTCAATATTTGAAAATTGTCTACATGGTTGAGTTTATGAGTAATGTTTCCTAATTTTCATTCACATGTTATGTTGTGCCCCATGCAATAGTGATAGATAATATGAGGGGATCTTCAGAAGAATGTTCCTATATTATCTCACATCAAGATGTGGTTTTAACCAATCGCATTGATAGAGTAACAATTTGTGAACACTATACCACTTATAGGTGTTTAAGGAAGTTTATATTCCTACAACAAATCACATTTCTACCTATTACCATATTCCATAGGGAAACTCGTCAAATAATCCCTCACCAATCTTAGCTGATGATGATGCATGAAGACTCCAGTATGAAAATAAATATCCCTCCCACAATGGATTCAACCTACTTATCATGGGGTATGCTTGAATGTTGGTGGATTTCTACCCTAATGGGTATTTTACAATGTCAATTCAATGAGTTCATGGGTCTTCGACTGCTTCCAGTCATGTCCCAAATGTTCTTGCTACACCATCCTTCTCTATTCCTGTCATAATAAGGCATTATATTTGTCATCGCATGTGTTTGTAAGGGACTTTTTCTACACACCCTATCCCAATGGAGAGTGACTCAAACCCCATATATTTGGTGGATACGGTCTGGGGTCCTACCAAGGCTGGCCCAAGTGGGACATCACTAGGAATTTTGGAAATCATAGGGAACACTACATGCTTAACTTCAGTAATTGAACCAACTATAGAGATTTAAGGTTCCCCTTATTTGGTAAATCAGCTTAGGGAGACTCCATCAGTTATGATGGAACTCCCTGATTATATACTCATCAGGGCAAAGGAGAAAGACCAATGTTCCAATGCCATTAGGAGACGCCATGTCATGCGGAGACGGACATCGCTTCCAATTTGTACTATCATCACGGAAACTCCCCTGGAATAATTTACAGATGAGGAGGACACCCTTTAGTGATTGTTCCTTGATATGGGCTCACGTTTCTTTGACTATCTTCATTTTAACTTCCTTGAATGACAGATTTTCAAATCTCGAGAAGATCGAGTTTCTCATGAAGTCAATTACGCCAAACTCAATGCTTCAATAAATCAACTAGAGACCGTTCAGGATATTACTAAGTAGTTAAATCACCTCATTGATAAATAAGAAAAGGCTTATGACCAAATTATTTCCCAAATAGAATAGATTTGGGAGTGTGAGGATCATGTGGCAAGGTTGAAAGAGGTACTATCATCTACATGATCCAAATTTGAATACATAAAATAGAAGAGTTGGGATCTCAAGGTCATTATTTAACAAATACATCTAGTGGATGAACCTAAATCTAAATAGAGGGCTGGTCTAGAACCTTCCCTTGATGGTTACATCAAATAGTGGTCAATTTTTTGACCAAAGAGAGGCAAGATTCATTATAGTCATCTCAAACAATTCTCTCCCCACCCTTATTTTGTGACTATCATGGGGAGGTTCTAGGGAATGAATGATCCTCCACTCCCATTTAATGGAATAGAGACTTGATTTCTCTTAATGTTTCTTATTTATATTTTTCTACAATTTCAATTGGTTCTCTTTATATTTCAACTAATAATTCTCATTCAATATTTGTCTGAATCATGATCCAGGACAATTAAATTGAAATAATAAAATTGTAATCTAATTTTTTTCTAATCTGAGGGACTCAGTGAGTTTTACTATACTATTACTAGGGTCACATTAAATACCCTACATGTTTTTTGTCATTTTTTATTCTAATATTAATTTTTTATTACTTTTATGACATTATCTTAGTGGGCATAACTTGAATTTTTCTTAGGCTACCCTATGTGGTTTTTTGGCCTATCATGTTTATTGTCTCTTTAATTCTTGATTACTTGATATTTTTTCTAAACCATACAATGTTTTGGTCAAGAGAGTTGATACTCAACATTTTATCAGGGGTTCCCTTTCCAGGTTTTTATCTGAGTGATTTTCATGACTATTTACATTAGCAATTTAGAGTCTTGCAATCTGAACTATTATTATTGATGTTTTAGGTCGAATAGCTTTAACCACGAATTGGAAGAAAGGGTCCCAAAATGGGTTTATTAACTGAGAATGCCCCAATATTTTTCAAACATACATGAGGTATTTTTCTTGAACCACATTTGTGATTTAGGGATGTGATACATGAAATTGGGAATGGGATCCAATGAGGCATATGAAAGTAAAAAAATCCTCTCTTAAGGGATGATATTCCATTGGTTAACAGGTTATTATTATGGTCAACATATGAAAATCTACCAAAAAATATTGTGCATAGTCAAACAAAGTTACCCTTGGGAAAATAACCCTCCACTTTTAATGGTTAAGTAATATTATACGATTTTGGATGCCTCAAGACTACCAGGGGTGGCTTCTCAAAGAAGTAGTGTATAAAAAGTATGAGGTAACTTGTGTCAATCATGAACACGAATGAGAGACCACTCCTACAAGTACTTGTATTTTTTAAATGAGGGACGAATCATGGTGTATTTTAATATCGTGCGACTCAAAAATTTCAGACTTATGATTTAAAGTATTTTTTCTGAGTAAGGGGGTAAACAATTTCTCTTTTTCATGGTAGTATGATGAGGAAAATTTTATCATTTTCAAGCATGAAAGATAATAAAATATGTAAATTTTAATCCATTAATTTTATAAAACCAATGAATTTCCTGGGATGTAAATGTCGTAGAGGTATAATAATTTAGGATAAAGCCTCTCTTGAGGATTAATTTTCTTTTGGTTGACAGACCTTTTTTTTGGGAAACTTATGCAGAGCAATTAAGATATATTGTGAATAGTAAAAAATGTGTCCTTGGTACACTCACCTTCCACTTATAATATCCAAGGAATTTTATGGGGATTCATACATTTCTAGAAATAGGGTATGGTTTGTGAAAATGGGGTTCCTGAACATGAAATATCCATTTCAAGAAAAAATTTCATGATAATAGGTAGAGACATTCCCCCCATAAAACTTTTAGGAGGTTCACTGTGTAGGTCTAGTCCAGATGTAGGAGAATATGGGAAAATTTTGTTTCATTGCTAGGCTTGAGGTATGAGATTTGGGTGTCACTACATATCCTATGGTAATACGAATCGAATCAGTTGTAGTTTTTTTAAAATTTCTCCATATAGGGATCTAATTCACACAAAAGAGTGGGAAGTTTTTATATTATATATGATCTCACTAATGAGGTGAGGCTCATATCATACTTTTCTTGTGATGATTTATTCCATGCATAGAGATATAGGGTATTGTCGTTTTCTTTGTCTGGAAATGTCTTGTGCGGGTCTTATCCATATATAGGGAGGTGGTTTTTAAAATCTATTATATGGTTGGGAACAAAGGTGAATATTGGGTATCAATCATGATGCAGTATTAATGTCATATTATTAGTACATTGATATAGAATCTTTTATTAACATTAGAATAATAGGGCCTAAATAATCTAACATGCCCAATATTTAAGGGTAGGAGGAGAGTGTAAACCATGGTTCTAGGGGTTTTTGAATCAGGAAAGACGGTATGGGGTTTATAATATATTGAGTGTATGGAGGTAACAAAATTATCTCTTGAGGATGACTTTTCCTTTTGTTTTATAGGCTATTTTTGTGGAAAACATACAAAAATCCACCGGGGAATATTGTGCACAGTCAAACAAAGGATTACTCTGGGCATTGACCTGCCATTTCTAATGTCTATGGATGTTTATTAAGATATTTTATTTCCTAAATCATGAATTTTCAAACAAGGAAAGGGTGTGTCTTGACATATTAGAAGCATTTAGGTCATGATTCCCTATGGATTATGGAACTCCCTATATATATCTGACTCATACTTGGGGTAGGGAATTTTGATTCCTTTATTGGATATGGACCCAGGATTGAAGATTTGGGTGTCTTAAAATTAGACATCCTGGATAGGTTCAACCCATGTACAGAAATAGGGGCATTGTTTCCTTTACCATGGTTCCATGGGGAAAACCTTGTCAAGGTCCCTAAGTCCACATGAACAATGCTCAGTGTTAGAATTGAGGGATGAAAAAGGTTTCCTCCACCACCTTGGGATGCCATAACCAAGTGCATAAGTATTTTTTATTTGAGGTGGCTTGACCAGGATGAAATTATGAGTGTCATTATGTATCCTACATAAATAGTAATCAAATTATTTGTAGTTCTGTGACATGTCATGGTAGTTGACCAATGATTGAGCCAATTACCTCTCATGTGAGAACATTTTTTTGTTATATAGTTTTAATGTCATTCAACAAGTACATTTTATCATGTAGTTTAAAATCATATGATTAAGACATGTTTTGTATAGTTTATGATCGTGTAGAAATGGCGTAGAAGACCCAACATGAAAGAGGTGAAATGTGTGTATTTTTTACATGATCCTGTTAATAGGGATTATTTTTGCAATCCTCTTCTTTGACTTGGATTTCTTTCAGAGGAGGGAAAAAATTTTCTTTTCTTTAATGGTTGGGGCCAAGTCATAGGATTTGGGTGTCACTACATACACCATGGGACGAGAATCAAGCTGGACATTGTTCTATGTAGAAATCATCCAGTGTGGATCTAGCCCATATGCAATGGTGGAACATTTCACTCTTGGGGTGGTTGGACCAGAATAAGAGTTCGAGTGTCATTATGTATCCTTCTTAGTAAGTAATAAATCCATACATAGTTCTAGGAATTTCCTTATGTAGTTCGGACTCATACATATGGAAATTCCATTTTGTTTTTATTGGGGGAGGTAGATGGACTTGGATAAGAAATCTTGGTATCCTTAGATATCCTTTGTATATAGGAATAATACTTTTCAAAGTTTTATGACATGATATGGTGGGTGACCAATGCTGGAGGCAATGACTTCTTCGGTGAGAAAATTGTGGTGTTATGCAGTTATAACATTGTGAAAAAAATAAATGTTGGTCATGAAATTTAACATAATGTGGTAAGTATATTGGAAACATATCTTAATTTCATGTTTTGGGGATGAATTTTCATAGAAACCATGAGTTAGTAAAGGATAATTGGTCTGGGGTAGTTTTATTTAATTTGTTTTTGAAGGGTAAATAATGTAAAAATTGTGTGTTATGTGGGTTCTTGGATCGGGAGAAATGATATGGGGCATGGAATCCATTGAGCTTACGTAGGTAGGAAAATCATATACTAAGGATTAATTTTCCTTTGGTTGATAGGTCATTTTTTTGGGAAACTTATATAGAGCCACTAGGGCATATTTTTCATGGTTAAACAAAGGTGTCCTCAAGAAACTGACCTTCCACCTCTGATGACCAGGATGGTTTTTGAAGATATGGGATTATCCAAAGTAAGGAGTTTTATAAATTTAAAGGATGTCTTCAAATATACAAGAAATTTCAAGACCATGATTATTCATGAGGTATGGACTTGCCTACATAGATCTGAGTCATATGTAAGGGGTGTATGATTATTTGAAATATACTTACATTTGGATCTAGGGTTTGGAATCCTCTATGTAATTTTTCATTTTGGTGAAAGGGATGGGGGAATTTTACAACGATCAATATCCACAGCTGCACCCAGGTTTGGATAACTAAGTGTCACTACACCTCTTTCTAGGACAAGAATCAATCCAGACATAATTATATGTGTTTTCCTATGTAATTCAGACCCATTCTCAAGGAAGAGTCATTTTATTTTTCTTTTGGTTTTGGTTGGACCAGGATGTTGGATCCAGGCATCACGGCGTATCCTATAAGGGTATGAATCGAGACATTTGTAGTTATTGAGAAAATTCTCTATATAGGTTTGTTCTATTCTTATGGAAGGGGGAATTTTATTTTTCTTTTGTTTGTGGTTGGACCAGGATGGAGTATTTGGGTTTTAGAACATATCTTGTGAGAGCATCAATCAACCTGTACGATGTTTTTGAGGAAATCACATGTACTGGTCTATCCCATGCATGGAGGGGAGTCATTTTTAACCATTATTTTTAGGTGGTGGGATTTTCATGTACCTTTACTCTTTTTTTGTGTAGTGGAAACCATCACAGAAATTCTTAAGCTCACGTGATCTATGTACAGTGTGATAAAAAATGAGTATAAAGGGTTTTTATCACAACATAGAGGCAATTGGGGGAACATTAGAGGAAATTTTCATCATGTGGTGGTTGGACCAAGATATACTATCGATAATTCTATACGCATATCATTGGAAATGAGAATCAAGACATACGATGTTCTGTAAAGAAACCACCCTACTTTTTGGCCCATGCATAGGGAGGGGGAATTTTTTTATGGTGGTTGTGCCCATGACAGAAGGTTTAGGTGTCACTAGGTATCCCAAGAGGGAAGGAATCATGCCAAACATATTTCTATAACGAATAATTTTTGGTGACCAATGCCAAGGTCAATACCCTCTCAGGTTAGAACATTGTGGTTTTATAGAGTTTTAACATAATATAATAAGGAAATTTGGGCCATGGAGTTTAACATCATGTTTTAACAAAATTGGAAACATAATTTAATGTCATATTGTTTCGAAAATCTATACAGTTTAACATCATTTGGTAAGGACATACAAGCTATGTGGTTTATTGTAATACAGTAAGGATACATTATCATATGGTTTAATGTCATGCGATTAGAATGAAATATTTCAGTTACATGAAATATTTTTTCTTGAACTTTTCATTGGTATGATCCAAAATAATTTTTCCATCTATCGAAAATATAGAATATGCTCTATTGGAGTAAAACTTGTGTGTGAAATATAGGCCTTCCCATTTTGGCTCTAATTTTGGGGGTGAGTATCATCATATTTCTAAGGACCAACCCCAATTCTCATTCAAGTAAATATCAAAGGAGAACATTTTTATTGAAGGATCATGCAATATGTTTTGGGTAAACTTCTAAATGGGGAAAGGTATTCAACCTTCTCTTATCATGTTCCTCCAACTCATCAAGTAATTTTTTTGAGATTTTTTTTCTATGGATAGTTTATCGTAGAAGGAAACACATAGTGGGGGTAATATAACTTCTATGGATAGAACCACCTATCTATCATATACCAATGAGAATGGGGTTTCTTGAGTGGTGGTGCAGGTTGTGGTCTAGTAATCCAAATGATCATGGAGGATCTTATCTAGCCATGATTTCTTTTTATCAATTACCATGTTCTGGAGTATATTGGATAGGGTCATATTGAAGGCATCTATCAATTGGTTTTCTATTTCATGGTAGTGGGATGAATGGTTGGTCTTGATACTATACTCCTGATATAATTTAACTAATTCAGCATAATAAAAATTGATGTCGTTGTCTCATAGTATTTAAAGAGTGACACCAAATCTGGTGATGATATTAGATTTCATGAAACTGACAATTCTTCTTATCCTGAATTCTTTTAAGGGTGCATATTCTACAAATTTGTAAAATAGTTTGGTCATTATGATGTTATACATGAATTTATTGGTCGTAGCGGGGGGGATATTGTTCCACACCATCTATTCCTCATATCGAAAATAACTATAAGTACTTTCCTATGTTGAGTAACTCTGGGGAATGGTGGATGAATTTGGTATGAATTTGACAAGAATGGAACTTCTTAGTGAATTCGGTGGAATCTTGTATAACTGTGGGCATGTAGTATTCAAATCATCTAATTTTTTGATAAAACATAGATCCTAATCATTTTTCACCACAATCTCTAGCATGCACTTCCTTTACAATGGCTCAAGTCATTTCTCCATCGATTCATCTAAGAAGGCTCCCATCAAATCCCCACTTATAAAGGTTCTTTTGTTGATTTTTTCCATCATAAATAAAAAAATTAATTTCTCTTATTTAGATTTTCTCCCATATTCCCATGTCTAGAATAAGTTCTCCCCTTTGAAGGTAATCTAAAATTGGATCCATCCGTCTTGTTGTGGGACCATACGGCTTAAGGATGGGATAGATCTCATCAATTTCTTCTGTGTTGGCCTGAATAAATGGTAAGACCATCTGAAGGTGGGCAATTTTGATGATCAAATCATCATATTCTTGATCATCCAGAGCAATGGCAGTATTTTCTAACACATGAGCCTATGTATTTTATGATCGGGGGACATATTAATGTTAGGTAAGGTTGAAATTCCTCCATTAACCCTCATATGTGGTCAAAAAAATGGTTTATTCTTCCTTTTTATAGAATAATCTCCATTTACTTCCTTGATGACCAGTTCTGAATCACTATTTATATTCTTGTGTTTTATTGGTACATGAAGTGCTCGATCTAGCCCTATAACGAGAGTCTATTATTCTACTTTATTGTTTGTACACCCCTCTGATGATTGGAAGGACTAAGGAAGGACTCTTATTTCTAGAGATATGAGTATGACCCCCAACACCTCTTTCTTGATCATGGGTAATTCCATCCTTTTTCTTATCAGTCTTTTGGATGGACTATTAAAATGCATCTCCCGTGTTTGGGGATCTTCCATTATAGATAAAACCTCTTTATAGTGTATTTTATCATCCAATGGAGTCTTTGTGTATGAGGGGTGTTCTTCTAGGAAGTATTCTAATGCCTAGACATTAAGAGATTTATAAGGTATGAACCATATACTAAACAACTACAGGATGACTGCCCACCAAGAAAGTCTCCCAGTCAGCATTGGACGACAGAGAATATACCTGACGAAGTTGATGCGAGATACCATATGGACCTCGTTGTGTTGTAGGTAGTATCATAGTTTCTGGACAGCTAATATTTGTTCTATATATATCTTCTTGATATTTGAATACTGAGTCTCACCATATATCATGGTCTGGATAAGATAATAAAAGTTGTTTTTCTGTCAGCATCATTATTCGTGTAGGGAAGGCACCAAGGGATCACTCCATGGATGTTATGAACAAAATTAGTGGTCTTCCTTCGATAGGCAGCATTAGAACTATAAGACATAAAAAATATTTCTTGAGGATGTCAAATTTCTTGAAAATTCTTAGTCCATTGATATTCGACCCCCTTTTCATCAACCTGGTGAAGGGAAACCATTTTCCTACAAGGTATTCTATGAATTTATGAATGTAGTCCAAGAGTCCTTAAAGTCCTCACAACTCATTGAGGTTTTGAGGCAGTGACATACTGAGGATAGCATTTTTCTTCTTGGGGTCGACTTTGATGCCACAATGGTGTATGAAAAAGATGAGTAACTTCCATAATGTAACACTAAAATCACATTTCAATGGGTTTATTTTCATGCTATGTTGTCTTAGTTTATTGAAGTTGACATCAATATTTGATAGGTGGTCTAAATATTGTCATGATTTAACCACTAATTCATCCACATAAAATTCAATTAACTCTCCCAATAATGGATTGAATATACGATGGATGGCACCTTGATATGTGGCACCTGCATTTTTCAGGCCAAAGGGAATTACCTTGTAGAAAAATACTCCATAGGGTCCCTATAGGTGGTGGATCCTTTGTCTTTTCAGTCTATTTGGATTTGGTTACATCCTAAATAACTATTCATGAATGAGAGAGCATGATATCTAGCAGTTTCATTGATCATTAATTATTTTATCAGGAATGGGAAGTCATCATTCAGGCAGTGCTGATTAAGATCACTAAAGTCAATGAAAACACAGATTTTTCCATTATTATTTTTGATGGGTAAAATATTGTCCAATAATAAGGGATACTAGACCTCCCTAATGAAGTTTTCTATGATGACCTTGGTGACTTTATCCTTGATTTTGGAAGAATGTGTCGATTTCATCCTTCTCGCTACATTCTTATAGCCATGATTATCTTCTGGAAAAACCATATAGTGAGTGGCCACTTCGGGATCGAGGCCTAGAATTTCTTTATAGTTCTAGGTCAAAACATGTTGATTCTACCATAGGAAGTAAATTTATACTTATTTCTCTTCATACTAAAGAGAATAACTAATTACAGTGGGTTGTTGGTATTCTTTGGTACCTCGGTTTATTTCATTGAGTTTATCAATAGTGGTAGAGACATGTTCCTCAAATTTTGAATGGGAATCCCTAAGATTTTATTCCTCTTCCAATTACATGCCCACATCCTCCTCATATTCCTATTCTTTTTATGGGGAAATAATTTCCGAGATGAGATCTACAAGGTTATGAGAAGAGTCTTATTTTTAGCATTCAGAGTCAGGGGTGTCATCTTCTAAACCAACTAACAATGGGGAATTTTCTAAAGACGGTGGAGTGAGGGATAAAGAAATTCATTCTTTCTCTTCTGCCTTAGTTGAAGAGGCAAGAATTATCAAGAGATCTCAGGTTGGATTAAGAGAATTTCCATTCGATCATTAACCACTGTCTAGGGGAAAAGTGGATTTTCATGCATGTTTAGTCTTGGTTGCTATGACTGAAATCATGAGCACTGTCTAGTATGTATCCAAATCTAGGCTCAAGCACTCCACTTAATTGATGGGTTGTACATATTCTTCTTTAGTCTATTTAAAGGGGTCTATGGGGAAAATCTACAAATATTTTGAGGTGGTGACCCAATAAATACCATCAGTTGAGGGTTGCTTCCCTTTCTACATGTAGAGTCCTGCATTGATATAGTGTGATTCTCAGGATTTAAATAGGGATTTATCTATGTACAACATCCCATTTTATCCATTAGTTCAATATTTGATGAACTGGTGGTATGATGGTGGAATTTTTTCATGTTGATGCAACCAAGGACTTCTTAAAAGAACATTAAAGCTTATGTTATTTCAAACCACTAGAAATTATGAGTAGGATACAAGATCGAGTTTTGAGCATGATTTGACCCAGCAGTTTATAATCACTTTTTTCATAACCCAATACGTTTGTGGATGAGGGTGTTTGGTTATCTTCATTTCATCCCAGCCAATTAAGTATTTGTACTAGGAGGATATTATCTTCATATCCATTCTCAATGAAGAATTATCGAACATCAATAAATTTATCATGTCGGTCATGTATCGGGGTATGATGTGTCCCTACATAATGGCATCTTTATATTGATCTTTAAAAGAGATAACTACGTGGAATCATTTAGGATTTTTCTGTATCTGATAGAATTCAATGGTGGGAACTTTGACCTCAAAATGTGGATGATTTATCGAAGATTCTATAAGCACTTCCCTACGATCTTTTAACAAACTCATCGAATCTAGGAATGATTATTTGGATGGTAATGAAGCCAATTGCATCGTAATATCATACGTATGGTCTGAATTCCAATGCTTCATGACATGGGGATGCTCTCTCATAGGTGATTTATAAACTTTTTTATTATATGAAGATAGAACGGCTCCCGAGATAGGAGCTGGTGTTGCTTATATACATTGGGGGGTGGGTTGTGCAGGTCTGCCTACATGTCATGAATGATTAGATATTTGTTCCAATTCTAATGGATATTTTTAGGATGATTTGTACAAAATTTATTCTAGTATAGGTAGGGTAATTTTCCTATTCTTGTAAGGTTCGATGATGGACTCTATCATGATTTTCTAAAACATTGACGGTTTGATCTGTGGTGTGTCCAAAACTTTGGTTTCTGCAATAGCTATGTCTTCTTGGGTATCTTTAACTTCTACGGCCTCTTCCTCTTGTTTCATGATTGGATGAAGGTAACTCATTTTCATATTCACAATCTTTACCAGATAAGGGATCCAATAAGTTAATGAAATTAATGGAGTCGATGATCAGTTCATCATCTAATGATGAGTCTTCTTAATTGACTTCTTTTGTTGGTTCCATTTAGGGGGGTGGTACCCATGCGTTAAGATATGATGTCATAAAATTTTAGAGAATCAAGGAAAACATTGTCCTTAAAATGGGTTAGTCTTCTTTCACATGGTCCAACAACTTTTTGGAGGATTATAGGGACAAGATTGTCGGTTACATTGCATTACGGGTTGTTGGATTCATATTTAGTTTCTTTAACTACGTTTAGAGTACAAAATGGTATTTTTAACCATTTTCTAATTCATACAACTATCGAAATTCTTATCCCTTTTTCTAATAACTTACTCCTCTCCTCCATCCTAGTAAGTGGTGGAAACATATGTCACTTACACTGGAAGAGGTCCAAGTTTGACTCATCTATAATCTATCATCCTTTATGAGAGGTGTTTGATGACAAAACACTAATATATGGTGTTTCCTAGTATCCAGTCGAAGGGACAGCAGTCTATCCATTCATTGAGAGTGACATCATCAACCCTCTTTAGATCTACTACACAAAGAAAATTGAAATTTATAGTGGCTAAAAAGTATCCACCAACTTTGTCATCATGGAATGAGTAAACATTGTTTCTCCATTCCTCATATTGATTTTCCTTAGGTGCCCTCTGCTCGTCTTGTCAGGGATGGGGTGGTTTTTGATTCCCATGAGTTCTTAAATGAATTTGAAAATTCCTCATAGGTAGAAATAGTGCAGGGGGTGGCTTTAGTGTTGTCATGACCCATCCCCTGAGGCTCATATCATGACTACCCCAAGCCCGTTGTCCATAGGCTAGGGGTTAGGGACTAGCACCAAAGGCGTAAATTCCTAAAACTAGGAAGGCATTTCCTTTTAAAAAATGTAAAATCACACAATTATAGTACAAGTGAAAAACACTATGTAAAAGATATATAACAAGGGTAATGAATGTAAATGGAACCAGAATACAAGCCCAACTGTAAATTCAACTGAAAGAAAGTACAAAAAAGGACAAAACAGCTGAAAGGTGAAAGAAACTCCTGGATCATCCTCTGCAGAGTCTACCTGAAGGGTCGGTACAGATATCCTCCTTAGCGCTCCACATCCATCTGTCTCCTCCGGGTACCGACTCGTCATGTGGTCCACCTCTGGGTACCATCCAATCCTGTTTCTCTCGGTCACCGTCTGCATTTTCTGTCATCTGCATCCAACACAACGAGGTGCGGGCATAGCCCGTGCAGTGGTGAGTATAACGATACTCAGTAGGGTCCCCGAGACCCCCGGAGGTCTCCCAAAATACACTAAGGATAAACTGAAACTGAAAGATACAATCCCAATTTATCAACCAACCATACGTAGGTATATTCCCATACATATACATAAGTTACACAGTCCGGCTCCAACTCTCGAGCTCAAGAACAACCCATTAAATAAAGGAAGTAAAGTCAATCATCTCGATAATATAGAATGAAAGTCAAGACTCTACTCAAACAGGTATATAACTTTTGTAGAGTGATATAGATGATCATATGTAGACATTGATTCATCTAAGCTATCAGACCCATACAGGATACAGGACCAGCTAAGCTGTCGGACCCACACAGGATACAGAACCAGCTATTCTATTGAGTGATAGAGATGATCAGATGTAGACAATGATTCATCTAATTTGTCATACCCACACAGGATACAGGACCAGCTAAGCTGTTGGACCCATACAATATACAGGGCCATCTATTTTGTTGAGTGATAAATATGATCAAATGTAGACACTAATTCATCTAAGCTGTCAGACCCACACAGGATAGAGGACTAGCTAAGCTGTCGGACCCACACAAGATACAGGACCAGCTATTCTGTCGATCCAACACAGGATCCATGAACAGATGTCAGAACAGTCGAACCCATGGAGGATTTCGGTACAGAATTCATCGCTTTCAAACCCACAAAGGATTCCAGTACAGAAGTCATTGTTGTCAAACCCATGGAGGATTCTGGTAAAGTTGTAGTCGTAGTCACCATCGCAGCCAGCCCTATGGTTTCCGCATACAGCACGCTCGATTTAGGGAGGGTCTGCTCCTCGAGCCAAGTGTCGATACATCAACTATCAAGAAGCCCTGAGTTGAGGTTGTAACGTCCCGGTTCTGAAAGCCACCCAGAGGTGCCCCATACCCAGTTGGTCACATGGCCTCAAGCGCATTTCCCCAAATGCCAAAGGATGCCGACTAGTATCAAGGGCCTTGGGTGTGATAGAGGGGAAATTATGCCCTCATTGGTATAGTACATAGTGGAAGAAAAGTAAACATGCAATTGCAGAAGTAGTAATAACTAACAATATAACAGCAGAAAACTAAATCAATAGACTGGAGCACATATGTATATCTGAAATGATGCATGATACATTACTAGGAAAGCATCCAAAAAAGTCACAATGTTGGAAAACACTATAGTACTAAAACAAGTACAAAAGAAAAGTAAACAGCTCCTCATCATCACAAGCCAACTCTTGGTCCCATGCTCTCCTGCTCCAAGCACTCATGTTCCTGAAGTCGAAGGGCTATTTCCCTTGTATATACCCGCAACAACATAATCTTATTGGGCCGAAAAGCATTGAACAAATAGGGTGTGATATAAAATCCCAGTAGGCATTCACCTGAAGATCTGTGCCTAACAGTCAGTGGGTATATGGCAGGTAAAAGTACAATAAGTTGTAATAGCAACAATAAGCAGAAGGTAGTAAACAGTAAGTCGTAAACATGATGATACACTGCAGAAATCAATCCACAACAAATCAAATGTAGTGAAACAAATAGATAATAAGCCGGAAACCCTCTGGGAAGTACTTGCAGACATCCCCTGTTGTCCTATCAAAGATGTACCACAACCCTCTGGGCAGTGCACTCAGCCTAACCCCTCTGGCATGGTCATACGAATTTATGATACTCTCTGGGGAAACTCACTCCGTCAATTACCCTTATAGTCTAGGGTAGTTAGGGACTCTCTTGAGGAAGATCATGTGGTCTAACCCTCTTTTCCCCAAGTTCTAGAGACTCTCTGATGAAGCTATCTCATTCAATACCTCTTATAGCCTCAGTTATACCACATAATCTCTGAAGAAGCTCACTCGGACAATTCCTCCTATAGCCTGGGAAGGTTCTTAAAGATATTCAAACAAGGTAAGACTCTCTGAGGAAGCTCACTCGGTCTACCCCCCTGTAGTTTATAAAATCCAAGACTCATTGGGAGCTCACTCGGTCCATCCCCTCTGTAGTCTCTAATGTCTAAGACTATCTGGGAAGCTCACTCAGTATATCCCTTATAGTCTATAGGACCAGGTTCCCTCATCCCCATGAATGTTAGTGTATAATAATGCTATAAGTCCAAAGTACACTTATATAGCTACTCGGCTAACCAAATTACACCTATAGAGCTACTTAGCTAAGCAGTCTACAAGGCAACAAGCATGTCACGAGTTTCACTTCAACCTATAACTGTAAGGTATGAATACAGGTGTAGCAGCCAAAGGCAAATGAGACCCAAAGGTTGTAAACAGAAAAAATCAAGGGAAAAAACATCTGAGAACAACAAATTGTCCTCTAACATGGTCAAATTACCCCTACACAATCATACAAGCAAAGCAGGAAAACAATGAGGGAAAAAGGTAAACATGCAATACCCAGTTCCTGGGTATTGGTGGAATTTTCACATAAAACTCAGAGACTTTGAACGGTAAGGAACAAACCACCTACCTTGATCCTAGGAGATCGATATACATGAACCACAATGGATAATTCCCCCTAGAACATTATAGATCTGAGAAAACGTACAAAACATTCATCCTTAGGAAACTTGAGAAATAGGAATAATTGGAAAACAAGGCTCAAGCAGAAGGAAGAACTCACCACTGCGCTTCTAACACAATCGACCGTGGTCAAATCGGAGAACGGACGTAGAGGCAAGATCTCGGGGTATATCTGGTCATACGGGTCACTCTCAGACAAACTAGACCTAGAAGAATATGATTATGGTGATTAGGAGTGACCCCGGTTGGTTTAGTGAAAAAAAAATACACGGCGTGTAGTTTTAAAGTACATGGCATGTATTGGGTCTTTCCGTACTCCACCAAAATCGGCCACCACGTCACCCCTACACACCGTGTGTGTGGCTCGGGCATGGTCAGTACACGGCTTTGAGCCGGAGGAGAGTACACGGCGTATACTCAGAAAGTACATGGCGTGTACTTTGAAATTTTCTAGAAATTCCAAAAATATTCGAAAACTCTAGAACAGGAAAGACATACCTAAAACGAAGATCCAGGTTCTTACAAACTTCCCCCCTTAAATAAATTCGTCCCCGAATTTCCCTAGATGGGCGTAGAAGAAGAAACCTCGAACAGCTCCAGCCACTGCGATCGAAACTCAGACTCCCTCTCCCAAGTCTCGCCACGTACTCGCCCGTGCTGCCATAGCACTCATACCAGAGGAACAGACTAGCCTCGGATAACCTTCGTATTGAGATCGACAATCCGGATGGGATTCTCTTCAAACGACACATCTGCTTCGAGCTCAACCTCCTCGAGCTGAAAGACATGAGATGGGACTAAAAAGTAATGTCAGAGCTAAGAGACATGGAAGAAGTCGTGCATGGCCTGGTACCTATGATGTAGTTGAAACTAATGGGCAACAGGACCAACTCTCTCCAATACCTCAAACGGTCCGACGTATCATGGTGAAAGCTTATCCTGCCTCTAAATCCTCTTGCGTCCCAACCTCAGTGCGACACGCTGGAAAACCTGATATCCGGCCTCAAAATCCAGAGTTCGTCTCTGTTGATTAGCATAAGACTTCTATCAAGAATGTGTTGTATCCATCCTCTTCTGAATAAACTCTATCTTCTCTGAGGTCTCATGAAAAAGACAAGGTCCTAGGAAAGTTGTCGCTCCTGCCACCAGCTAGCATAATGGTGATCGGCATGGCCTACCGTACAGAGCCTTGTATGGTGCCATGAGAATGGTCGCTTGAAAATGGTTTTGTAGGAGAACTCCACAAGAGGCATATACGTCTCCCAAGAACCGCTGAAGTCTATAATGCAAGCTCAGAGCATATCCTCAAGAACCTAGATCGTGGGCTTGGACTGGCCATCAGTCTGGGGATGGTATGTTGTACTCAAAAGTACCTATGTACCCAAATCCTTCTGAAGTCCCTTCCAAAACCGAGAGGTAAAGCGTGCATCCCTCTCTGAAGCAATGGAGTATGGAACTTCATGTAGACGTACAATATCTCAGATGTACAGTCATCCCAGATCATCAACACTGGAGGTTTCCTTGATCGGCAAGAATTGTGCAACCTTCGTAAGCCTGTCGACGACGACCCAAATAGATTCAATTCCCCAGGGTGACATCGGTAACCTGGTCACGAAGTCCATCGCGACATTGTTCCACTTCCACTCCAGAATGGGTAACTGTTGTAAGATCCCTACTGGTCACTGATGATCTTCTTTCACCTGTTGACAAGTATAACCTCTCATGGAAAAACCATCAACATCATTCTCCATACCTGGCCAACAATACTGGCGATGAAGATCCTGATGCATCTTGGTGATGCCAGGATGTACTGACCAAACTGAGAATGAAAATCCCACATCAGCTCCCCACGTATATCTGCTGGCACCCATATGCATCCCTGGAAACGCAAGATGTTATCCTCGCCTATTGTCCATCCAGGAAGAGAGTCCCCTCCTGAAACACTCTCCTGCATGACTAAGGCCTCTGAATCTGATATCTCCCTCATTTGTACTCGATCAAGAAGTGAAGAGGTAACATCCACAAAAAATTGGACAGTCTGTCTCTGCCTTTCATGCACCTCCAGATGCATCTTAGAGAACAAATCCATAAGCTTCCACTCACTGCTGGCCTCCTGAACTGCCCGAATATGAGTTCTCCTGCTCAAAGCATCAGCCACTGTGTTGCCCTTTCCCGGCGTATAGGCGAGATCAAAGTCAAAGGAATAAAGATACTCGACCCACCTACGCTGTCTCAAATTCAGATCGCGCTGGGTGAATATATATCTGAGACTCTTGTGGTCAGTGAAAACCACAATGTGCTATCCCAGAAGATAGTGTCTTCAACAGCCTAAGGCATTAACAATAGCTTCCAACTCCAGATCGTGTGTTGGGTAGTTCCTCTTGTGTGGCCTCAATTACTGAGACCCATACGCAACGACTCCATCTCCCTACATGAGCACAGCTCCTAGCCCGACACCTGAAGCATCAAAGTAAACAGTATAGCCATTGCCCGGATCTGGCTAGACTAGTAACGGTGCTGACATCAACCTCCCTTTCAGCTCCTGAAAGGGTGACTCACAATAATATAACCATAAAAACTTCACCCCATTTTTGGTCAGACATGTCAACAGTGCTGCTATGCATAAGAAGTCCTGAATGAAGCGTCTGTAGTATCCGGCCAGCCCTAGGAAACTCCGCACCTCAAAGACGTTCTTTGACTACTTCGAGGAAACTACAGCTGTAACTTTCCTTGGGTCCATAGACACTCCTATTTCCGAGATAACATGACCAAGGAAGTGAATCTGATCCATCCAAAAGATAAACTTCGAGATCTTAGCATATAGCTGATGCTCTCTCAGTGTACTCAGAACGATCGCAAGTTGTGTGGCATGGTCGTGTCGAGTGTGAAAGTACACCAAGATATCATCCATGAAGACCACGACAAAGGAGTCCAAGTATGGATAGACCACTCAGTTCATCAGTTCCATTAAGACTGTAGGCACATTCGTGAGACTGAATGGCATGACTGTATAATCGTAAAGACCATACCTACTTGTGAATGTTGTTAGAGGTATATCTGATGGTATAATGCAAAACTAATGATAACCGGACATCAAGTCGATCTTCGATAACACCCGGTCTCCTCGAAGATGATCAAAGAGATCATCGATCCTCATCAAGGGATATCGGTTCCTGACCATCAACTAGTTTAGCTTCTGATAATCCACACAATGACGAAGGGTACCATCTTCCTTCTTTGCAAATAGGACGGGAAAACCCCAGGGAGAAGTATTGGGTCCGATGAAACCCTTCACCTAAAACTCCTCCAGCTACTTCTTAAGCTCCTGCAACTTAGGTGTATCCATCTTATAAGGAGGAATGGACACCTTTTCCGCTCCTGGCACGAGCTCAATCGATAATTGTACCTCACTCTCTGGAGGTAAACCTGAAATGTCTTCTGGGAAGACATCCCTAAAACGATCCACCACTGGAGGAATGTCTAACTGTGAAGTCCCCTATTCATCCAGATAAAGACTGGCAATCTGGGTTGTAACATCCCCTATCTCATGATGCTTTGGTCTAGCTCAAACCGTCTGGACATCCCACTCGCCTCTATGAAGGAAAGATATGCCCTATGGTGATATGAAACTCACCCTACGATGATAGCAATAGACGACTGCTTGGAAAGAAATTAACCAGTCCATCCCGAGAATGACGTCATAGCCCATCATCTATAGGACATAGAAGTCCCATGAGAAAAGACACCCCTCAACCTCAATAAGGCATTCTATTCACTGACATATGCTAGATGTCCTCATTCCCAAAGGTGTGTCAAGAGTCAACAAGTCGGCAGACGAAATGATACAGAGCCCAAGGCTCTCCACAACTGCAACCGAGATAATGATATGGGAAGAACTAGTCTCAAAATGAACTGAAGATAAAAGTGAGGCTACTAAGACCATACCTCGAACTATAGAAAGGTCGGGATCATGCTCTTGATAGGTCTACTCCATGGTGAAAGACTGGCATGCACCGCGGCCCTATGCCCCTGGCTGACCGTTCTGAGCAGATCTACTCTGCTGTCGCTGATGACCTGGTGACTAACGACCATGGACATGACCTCCACCTCAGCCTGAACAGCCATAAGAACTCCAGTTCCCTGACTAGTGGAAAACTGGTGAATCATATCCAGAATGCGAGGTCCTAGAGGAACCCCTACCACCAACTGAAGGTGAGAAGATGTGACAGAAACACTGAAGATGGCCCATCTTGTCACAAGACCGGCACTCCATCAGATCCCTCTGGCACTGGGGCCTAGTATTCCCACTCTTACCGCACTAGTAGAATACAATCTGGCTTCCAGAAGATGCATCCTTCGAACCTCGATCTCCTCGAGAAGACTCTCTACAACGCTTCCTACTCTCTGTAGGAGGAACACCAACTCCGGTTATCGAACCGCCCTGGCACACTGCTCCAAAATCTATCATATTGCGCTCAGTGATCAGCGCCTGGTTGATGATGGAGGATATCGAAGTCAACTGGAAGATATTCACCTAGGAATAGATCTACTACCTGAGACCGTCCTCAAACTTCCTAGTAAGGAACAACTCATCACCTACTGGGATCAGTGTGAAATGATGCAGCTCAGTGAAACGAGATGAGTACTCCATAATAGAAAGAGTACCCTACTGCAGACTCATAAACTCCCTGTCTCAATCGGCCCTTAGGGTCTCCGAATAGAAGTAGTCATAGAAGGTGCGTTGAAACTCGTCCCAAGACATATCATGTTGACTCCCTGACTATGAGATCACCTCCCACCACCTCTTAGTAGTGTCTCGGAGCATGTAAGTACCATCATTACCCTTTTCTTCAGAGGGATCTATCGGTGCTCAATGATGGTCAGTGTGGCCACTATCCACGACTCTTTATCATGGGGTCCTCCATCCCCTGAAAAAGTAAGAGGATGCTGCTGCTGGAAAACCCGCGTCAACTCAGTCATCGATGGGGCAGGAGGCGGTGCTCCATGGATGGTCTGAATCATCCTCAAGAAGTCCTCCCTGAACTATGCCCCGACACCTGCAATGTGTATGACAGCCGGTGCCAAGGCTGGCTCGACTGGAGGATCAGAAGGAAGTCCCTAATCAGCCATATCTGGCATCTGATCACTACCCGACGATAGACGTACAACCAGAGGATGTCTCGGAGGCATAGCTCTGAAAGATCAAAAGTATACCGTAGATTATAAAAACAAGGATAGAGAAAACAAGAGTAAAAAACCGGAACGGGGGAAGAAAAACACACAAGTTTACAAAACACAACTACACGGTGTGTATAAAAACTACATGGCGTGTATTCTTAAGCCACTGACATGGGCGTGTACCCCTTCCCTATAGGTCGTGTAACATCCCAAAATACACGGCATGTTGTTCCCACACACGGCGTGTACTTGAACTCCATACCCCTACCAGAGTCTCCTTACACGGCTAACCCACACGATTCAAACTAACCACAGACTACACGGCGTTTTCCCTAGGGACACAGCGTGTACCAGACACTAACTCAGTGGCCCGTGTTGTTTGTTACACGGCCATCTACACGGATGGCCCTTACACAGCGTGTTCCTAACAAACACGGTGTATATATGAAAAGGTGTCACCTTATCGGGTTGTTCGTGAATGGGCCGGGTATCTAGGAAAGACTGCATGGCGTGTTCCAAAATTAACAAGGTGTGTATAATAGAAGGTCACGCCGACCCGTGTTGTTAGTGACACGGTCGGATACCTGGAAAAGACTACACGGTGTGTTCCAAAAGCAACACGACGTGTCTACTCAAGCTTCCCCGACCCGTGTTGTTAGTGACACGGCTGGGTACAAGGCTCTACACTACATGGAGTGTACATACCATACACGGTGTGCTCCTGACATTATTTCCACAACACCGTGTTCCTGCACACAATCAGTAACACGGCCTAAAAACTACACGGTGTGTAACTAGAAAGTGCACACCATGTATTCTGGGTTTTTCTGGGCAGTAGCTCAGAAATTGCACAGAAGCCCAGAAACACGGGAAACAAGCAAAGAGGTTCCAAATTCCGATCCATGAGTGCCCATACTCCCCGCGAATCAAATCTTGGCATCCCCTATATTCATGTTCAAGAGAAAACAGGATCATGATCCACCAATTTCTGATTCAAGAGGGCATATAACATCTCAAGAATCAAAATTTGGTGATCATTTAAACAAGTACAATACAAAAAATTCTCTAACAAGTAGTAGAGATTCTATCAAGCATCTATCACAACAGTATGCATAATCTACACAACATTTATCACAACATCATGCAATCTATAATGCACCCTAAATGGAATGGTATGAATTCATGGAATGTGATTTCTACAAGTTCCTATATGATTCATGAGATGGAATACCCTCATCTCATCGAGTTTCGACAGAAATAGAACCATAATATCAAAACAATTACAGTACAAAGCATGTGAATCACTATAGGTTAAATCGTATCAACTGTAAAATCTCAAACCAGAAAATTGGAATAAACAAGGTAGTATGGCTTTTCCATGTACACAGGTTAGATACTCCCGGGAATAGCTTATTACCAAGTACCGAATCCTTCCTAGCCCTGGCTAAAGTCTCTAAATAGTAATGCAAGAGAAAAGAACTCCTATGATACCCCTTTGTAACGTCCTGGTTCCAAAAGCCACCCAGAGGTTCCCTGTACCCGGTTGGTCGCATGGCCTCAAGCGCATTTCCCCAACGCTAGAGGATGTCGACTAGCAGCGAGGTCCTTGGCTGTGATAGACGGGAAACTATGCCCTCATTGGTAGAGTACAAAATGGAAGAAAAGTAATTATACAATAGTGGAAGGAGTAATAACCAACAATAGAACAGCAGAAGACTAAATCGACAAAGTAGAGCACATATGTATATATGAAATTATGCATGATACATAACTAGGAAAGCAGCCAAACAAGTCACAATGGTGGAAAACAATACAGTACTAAAACAAGTACAAAATAAAAGTAAATAGGTCCTCAGCATCGCAAGCCAAATCTTGGTCCCATGCTCTCCTCCTCCAAGCAGTCAAGTTCCAGAAGTCAAAGGGTGCTTTCCCGTGTCTATACCTGCAACAAAATAGTCTTCTTGGGACCAAAATCATATCCCAAAAAGGGTTTGAGATAAAATCCCAGTAGGCATTTACCTGAAGATCTGTGCCTAACAGTCAGTGAGGATATAGCAGGTAAAAGTACAATAAACAGTAACAACAACAGCAAGCAGAAGGAAGTAAACAGTAAGCATTAAACAGGATGATACATAGCAGCAATAAATCCACAAAAAATCAACAGTAGTGAAACAAACAGCTAATAATCTGGAAACCCTTTGGTAAGTACTCGCAGTCATCCCCTCTAGTCCTATACAATATGTACCAGAACCCTCTAGGCAGTGCACTTAGCCTAACCCCTCTGGCTTGGTCATATGAATTTATGAGACTCTATGGGGATGCTCACTCGGTCAATTACCCTTATAGTCTAGGGTAGTCAGGGACTCTCTTGAGTAAGATCACGCGGTCTAAATCTCTTAGCCCCAAGGTCTAGAGACTCTCTGAGGAAGTTATCTCAATCAATTCCTTCTATAGCCTCAAGTATACCACAGACTCTCTGAGGAAGCCCACTCGGTCAATTCGTCCTCTTGCCTGGGAAGGTTCTTAATGAGATTCAAACAAGGTACGTCTCTCTGAGGAAGCTCACTCGGTCTACCCTCTTGTAGTCTATAAAATCCAAGACTCTCTAGGAGCTCACTCGGTCCATCCCCACTATAGTCTGTAATGTCTACGACTCTCTGGGAAGCTCACTTGGTCTATCCCTTATAGTCTAAAGCACCATGTTCCCTCAGCGACGTTCTAGTCAGTGAATAATTATGCTATAAGGCCAACGTAAACCTATAGAGCTACTTGGCGAACCAATGTAAACCAATAGAGATACTTAGCTAAATATTCTACAAGGCAACAAGCATGTCACGAGTTTCACTTCAACCTATAACCGCAAGGAATGAATACAGGTGTAGCATCCAAAGGAAAACGAGACCCAATGGTCGTAAACAGAACAAATCAAGGGAAAAAACAATTGAGAACAAAAACTTATCCTCTATCATGGTCAAATTACCTCTACACAAGCATACAAGCAAGGCAGGAAAACAATGAGGGAAAAAAGGTAAACTCGCAATACCCTGTTCATGGGTATTGGTGGAATTCGCACATAAAACTCAGAGACATTGAAAGGTAAGGCACAAACCACCTACCTCAGTCCTAGGATATCAATATACTTGAACCAAGATGGATAATTCCCCCTAGAATGTCGTATATCTGAGAAAACACACAAAACATTCAACCTTATGTAACATGAGAAAGAGGAATAATTGGAATACAAGGCTCAAGTAGATGGAAGAAATCACCGCTACACTTCCAATGCAATCCACCGTGCTTAAATCTTAGAACGGATGGATAGGTGAGAGCTCGGGGAAGATCCGGCTATACGGGTTGCTCTCGGACGAACCATACCTAGAAGAAGATGATTATGGCGAATAGGCGTGACCCCGGTCAGTTTAATGAAAAAAAGTACACGGTGTGTATTTTTAAAGTACACGGCGTGTAGTGAGTATTTACGTACTCTGCCAAAATAGGGCTCCACATCACCCCTACACACCATGTGTATGGCCCGAGAACGACCAGTACACGACTTCGAGCCAGAGGAGAGTACACAGCGTGTACTCATAAAGTACACGGCGTGTACTTCAATATTTTCCAGAAACTCCAAAAATTCTAAAAAACTCCAGAAAAGGAAAGACATACCTGAAACGAAGATCTCAGTTCTTACATATATATCTCGTAGTTCTGTCTCATCATTAGGAACCCAACGCGACAGACATTGCATCAATCAATCACCCGATCTGTGAGTTATTGGCTTTTCCATTCCAGGGGTCCTATTGGTTTTCAGGCTCAAACCAACCCGACCGTACCCCAACTGTGTTTGATCCACATGTGTAGTATGCCAAAATAATCATCTCGGTCCAATAATTCCATCTCTGTAGGTGGTACATCAATCGGACACCCATAGCCCTAGATGTGGGATAAAAGGTTTAAACGGCCATAGCGGGTCTGGGTCCGATCCGACCCAGTTGTCTGACCCGGACCAACTCGATCTGAACTGAGTTCTGACCCGTCCCATGGGTCCAACCCGGTCTGAGGAAGCGACCCAAGCCAAGGGGACGGCCCAGCCTGACGGGTGGCCCGACCCGAGGAAGGCCTGGCCGAGGGGCGGCCCGACCTTGGGTGGCCCGGCCGCGGGCAACCCGGCCTGGAATTCCCGGCTGGCCACATGATGGAGGGGGTGTCGCTCCACTCTTCGGTTCGTCAAACTGAACCCCCACCTTGCGCCGGTTCAGGGGCATCCAGACCCAGGTGGTCCCGTGTGTCCGGCTCCACGGCGGCCAACCCGACCAGCCGCCACAACTCCTCCACCGTGGATTGATGGCGTTGCGGTCCTCCTGTTTTCCGAGTGGCACGACAGAGTGGCGCCACCACCGACGTGGCCCTCCCGTCTGCGGTTCCTCTCCGATGATGTGTGACGTCACCGCACCCCTTTGCTGCAGCCCGCCCTAGCCACAGTTCCGCCCATCCGGCGCGTCACGGTGCGCTGGCACCATGCCTCTTTCGTTCTTCGTGGTTCTTCTCTGGCACGGTGCGATGGCACCGCACGGTTCTAGATCCACCTCTGAAGTCAACCAAACAAGAATCAACGAAGGGACATCGGGCCATGTTTTTTTGTCCCGCACCCTCCATATTATGAGATAAAAATTGTCCACTGTGGAACCAAAGTAAACGTCAAAAAATGAGGGTATAATTCATACATTAAAAAATAATCAAATCCCCCTACCTTTTATTCGGTGTTCGATTGGCGGAGTCGAGGGAAGGTGGTGTTATTCCATTGACGTCGGGAGGAGAAGACTTCATCATTGGCGAAGTTCATCATGGGCAGCATCTTCCCTTTCATGCCCCAGTTGGAAAGGGAGAAGATGGCTGTAGAGACCCGAATCCTAACGTACATGGACATTACATTACTTTTGCGGAATACATAGTACATAACAAAAAAACACACACACAAGGATCGTAATAGTTTAGTGTCTTTCGAAACTCGGAACGTAATCTTCTAATCGTGGTGAAAGATCTTCAATATCTCCCATAAAGATCTTCCCTTTTTTTTACCTAAAACCTTTCTTTATATCCTGGGGAAAAGAAAACATAAAAGGGTGAGCTCAAATGCTTAGTAAGGGTAAACAAAAGAAAAATCAATCACATCATATTCATAAGAACATAACTTTTGGAAATCTTAACCTGCAAAAGAGAGCATAATTTCATAACATGGGATAAATCATAGTAGTGAAATGAAATCCCAATAATCATAACCTAAAACATGAAACTTTGTGGCATACACACATAATCATAGAGAATCATTTCTTGTTAGTCAAGACTCATTGCCAAGACTATCTTAGTGGACAAAGTCCCTTTCTGAACCGAGTCACCCTCGTTTCAGTCCTGTTTCACTGAACCGGTATAACCTACCATTCCAGCCATGTCTATCTCATGAGATATAAAATCTTTACCCAATGCATTGGAGGGAGATATAGGTCCCACCCATCTTATAATGAATCCTTTCTTATGTGTTCTACATAATCATAAATCATACATCATCGCATAACACATGTAACAAAAATGGGATTCTTGAAACATCATGACATCATAAAACAAATCATATAAGGTAAATGACTTCATAAAAATAATTTCCTCAAAACATAATCAAATCAATGTAATAATACGGATAATAACAGAACCCTATATTATCTTAGATGGAAAATAATTTTGATAAAACATTTGAACTCCATTCTTGAGGAAAATATCCTTTCTACTTCAAAAACATTTTTCCTTTAATAAAATGTCATACGAATTTAAATTAAAAATAAACTAGAAAACTTGTAAAGGAAGTTTCTTGGAAATAATGTTTTAAAAATCCATTCATTCCGTATAATTTAAAAAAAACATTCTTCGTACTTTTGTCGGAAAAGTCAAAAAAGTACCTCGTACGAAAAACGACAAAAGATTCCTTTCATATCTTTTACTAAAACCTCACCGAAGGGTAAAATTGAATTTAAAAAATTTTATGTGGATGGAAATAATATTACATATTGGGGAAACATGGATTTGGATGATAAAATACACCGCAGTAAATACCAAAGTATAAACAATCTCGGATAAAAATGAGATTGTGATATTTCCCTTACCTTAAGTCTGATTTGCTTCGTAAGTGTCCGAACCTCCTGTATAATTATTTAAATAATGTCATTAACTTATTAAAGAATCATATTAATTGTTATGATATTATATATGGTTCAAGTATGACTTTATATTACCCGTTCTTTTGTAAATTCCAAGTTAAAGAAGCATTTTGGTTAAAATCGTTTCATTTATCGTAGGTGTTTGGACATGTTGTTCTTGACATTATTATTACTTATATCATGATTTACTTACTTCCAGAATATAAAAAATGATTTATATATCATATATATTCAGTATATATATATATAATATATAGATAAAAGAAATGAAACACACCGTTCATGGAGACGGTAGTCCGTACGTACGCATGAATGCTGCTTTCCTTTCCTTATTGTCTTGAATGGAAGTAATTAGATATATATATACATATATACATAAATCCAGTAGATTTAACATGTAATATATTTCATTATTATTCATTATATATATACATTATAATCATTCATGAATGGTTAATGTGGAGAATGAATCCCATCGCGTCGTGGAGACGGTAGTCCGTACGTACGCACGAGCGATGATATCGTTCTCATGATCGTGAAATTGTGTTTAAGTGTATGTATAATATTTCAGTATCAATATCAATTTAGAATAATCATATTTAGTTACTCATTAAACCATTATACCCATCCAATTAAGGTTGTGGCGGAAAATAGATTACACCATGGCGTGGAGACGGTATTCCGTACGTACGCACGCGCGGTGATGTCGTTTTCCATAGGATAGATAGATGGTGAAATAGGATTGTTTCATACTTATAATAACATATCAGTATATGATTGATACTTATGTTATTACTTCATAATGAAACAACCTAAGAAGAAGAAGTGGAAGAACAAATAAAGGTGAAAGAATCAGTAACGGAAATTACCTCTTCTTTGAAGCGCCTTTTTGAGACCTCCTCTTAGGTTACTAAAATTGGTCTTTGAGGAAGACCAGAACCTCTAGGATGTTGCTAGGGAAGTGGAGAAGAGAATTATTCAGGGTTTGGCCGAGCTTTAAGGCTCAAAGTTGTGTGTAGAAGAGAGGGAGGAGGTTCCCTTTTATAAGGGAGGAGAGGGGCACCTTAGGAATATCTCAAAATATTATTTTATATTAAAGTCAAAATCGGTTTATAATGGTTCCAAAGGGTCTTATTTCGAAGATAAAGTGGGGATGGGTCGAAATACTGTCAACCAATAGGATTTAGACAAGTTTAGGTTATTATGTTAACCTTATCAATTAGATTTAACTCTAAGTTAAATAATTTATCTTTTACCGTGTCTTTTTGTTTTCTTACACCATATGGTTAATAAACTTACTATAACATGTCAAACGAACCCCAAATTGTTTATTATTAATATATATATCCTTATCTAAGTTATTTTGCCGATCCTTAGATTTTTAGGAATAAAATAACAATTAATAATATAATATTTGATTTAAAAACTATTTTGTGTCAATTTTGACACTATTTGATATATGATTTTTGTGAAAGTCATAACAGAATTATATGTTCGAACCAAGTTGATTAAATCAACACTAATATATCATAGTAACCTAAAAAATTAGTGTAATTCATAAAAAGTCTCAAATTATATTTATTTGGGTATTTATAACATCAATTATGTCAATATTTCATTAATAAGATAATTACTGCATCATCGTTGTGTCATAAATAAATTAAATTATTTAATGTCTAAAAATTACAAATAAAATACCATTATGTAGGGAATCTTTTTAGCTTTATAATGAATATTTATAGTCGAATTTATATTATGTATAACCCCATTTTAAAAATGTTTTAGTAAATAAACATTGATTTTAACTCTTTTAACCCTTCTTTAAATAAATTAATAATAAATGTCCTAATCTAATCCAAGTGGGCCTAAATGGTCATATTTTATTCCTCAGTTTTTTTTTGGTCGAATTAAACTTATCCAATAGAATTAGGACATGTGTTAGGGTAATAATAATATCATCTTTACCCTTAATTACCCTATTTACTTTTAACCGTGGTAAAAAAAGTAAAAAGTTACTATTCACCAAAAATTATTTTCATCTCATTGAACCAAATTTTAGTCCTTGATATTAACCGTGTCTCTCGAATTTTAGAAATTCCATTCACAGAAGCAGTAAAATTTTGTTTTATGAAAAATTCAGTTTTTTTAACTACCACTTGGTAGTCTCACTATTCATCAAAAATTGAAAGTTTTCAGAAAAATTCAAAAAATTAGGCCTAAGCTATATTTGATATTATGAACTCAAAAATGATGTCTATTTTACCAAATTCAAAACATATCAGTTGCATTAACTAATTTAAAAATTAATTCCCGTCGTCAAAACAAATAGCGTGTTCTTAAGAGATAATAACTATCAAAAGATTGACACTTGTTTATGTCCGGTTTAAATGTGAAACTATATCCAATGACCAAAATTGTATTAAATTGTAAAAATATATTCTAAATATACTTTAAAACCACTCAAATTAATGATTTATCACTATTAATTATTTCGATTGAAAAAGTTGTTTAGTAATTTTCACTATTCATCAAAATATGAAAGTTATCCGAAAATCACCAAAATTTCACCCTAAGCTAATTTCGATATTCCGAATCCAAAAATGAAGTCCATTTTGAAAAATAAAATTTAAAAAATTTCAAAAAGTGGTTATTACTATTCATAACGGCTGGTTTTAATAATATTTTAATAGCATATCGTTGTTTAGTGAAACTCGGTATTGCGTACTACATACGCTATCAAGGAAGGTCGCGATTGCGTGTAATGAAAGGCAAGTCAAGGATTCGTGTTGTTCAAGCTCCTTTTGGTGTAGCGTACAACACAAGACATTAATGAAATTAAAATGAATATTTTTCATAAAATCTCGGGGTGTTACATTCTACCCCCCTTAAAATGAATTTCGCCCTCAAAATTCGTCAGGGTTATAAATGGTTTACTACTCGAAAGTTTCTTTAATAGAAACCCACATCGTAAAAAGGAATACAAAAACCAATCTTTAAAAACAAAAGTATGAAACGTAACGGTTACCCAAATAAACTAATCACTGGGTTTCCACATAGGTTAAAATATGGATATGTAAGAGAAATCTAACCATCATGTTCTGATGGAGAGTGGTAGGGAACATGGTTATGGAAAAGCTAGCAATCACAAATCCATAAATTTGTGACGATCTAAGGTACCATCTGATTAATCAGATATAAGAGCACTAGGACAACATTTTTGGTTTTCAAGATCATTTCCCTAAAGTTGATGAAATTGGAATTAGAAGAAATACTTTCGTGATTTTGGTATAGTCTCACTGTTTGTCGTTCTTTGGAAAATGTCTACTTCATCTCTTAAAGAAATGAAGTTGAATTTGTCATTCGTGATGTGTTAGAAGATCATGTGATAGAATGATGGGTCATTCCATCTGTCTCAAAAGGTTATAAAAGTTATCAAAAAATACATAAGTCCATCTATAATGAGATTAATGATATATGGTTCATAAAATGAACTTATACATCATATATCATACTGCTTAATATAATAAAACTAGTTTCTACTAAACAGGGACTTCTTGTAGGACAGTGGTAGGCGATAAAGGCCAGTCGCATTTCAGTTGTGGGTTCGATTCCCACAGCCTTGTCCGAAGCGATGGGCTGTCACCCATCTTGCAGGTTGTCCTTTTTCTAAAACTATATTACTATAACATCCCATTAATAATATCGAAAAAAATCTTGTATCCTTAAACAATACTAACTTATGTCCAACATAATCCATTCCAATCCTTAGGCTTATCCATAATACTACAGTCCACTCTCAGAGATTTAATACCACCGTTGATCCCCATATATCATAAGATATATCTTGTTGGTCACATTCCAAACATTCAAAGGCCTTAATCTTGTACTCTCTTGAATACCCATTGAACCTTATTGAAACCATGAGTGATGTTAAAAGTTAACTCTTTCCAAATACCAAAATCCTCAAAATTATATATACTCAAACCATGATATCACTTAGTATTTATATCAATCATGAGCTCATGAATACTTTCAAACATTTCATTTTCTCCTTAACCCTTCATTATGCGCATATCATCTACTTCCCAAAATGTTTGAATCACTTTTCATGGTTACCGGTACCTTAAAATTATTGAAAACCACAATAGACCAATACATAAATATTTCAATACACAATAAAAGTACCTCAATAACATTATTCTTTAATACCAATACATGAACACTTCAGTCCATCCACTTCAATGATTGTCCTGGAATAAGTCCTTCCTTGATTTTAGAAGTAACTTTTTTGGTCAGGGCATTGAGTTGGGTAATGCCCATGTTCTCCGCAAATAATGTAACACCCCAATATTTCATAGTGTGTTATTTCTTCAAAATAATTCAATAAATTGCACTACACGCAACACCGAGTTCAAGCGCACCATGACTTACCAAACAAGCCGTTCAAAAAAGGTTATGAATAGTATTAACTAAATTTTAAACTTTATATAATCCTTATAATTTTAGAATCCATATTATGAGTTTCTTAGACATAATGTAAGAACAAATTCATCTTCAGTATAGTAGTTTTACCAACTTTTAATAGTGAACCCTTTTTAAATAAAATATTTTAAACTATTTGACTAAATGGGGACATCAAAAAATTTAAAATAAAACATCCCAAGCTTCCATGGTACACTTTCCTTTGAATAAAACAGTAGCGTGTGTTGTACGCAACTTCGAGTTTTAACACACACCACAACCGATCAAACTAGCCGTTATGAATAGTAATACTTAATTTTTTGAAATTATATATATTTTATATTTCAAAATGGACTTCATTTTTGGATTCGGAATATCAAATTTAGCCTAAGGTGAAATTTTGGTACTTTTCGGATAACTTTCATATTTTGATGAATAGTAAAAATTACTAAATTTTAATTAAAAACAACTTTTTTAATCAAAATAATTAATAGTGATAAATTATGAATTTGAGTGGTTTTAAAGTATATTTAGAATATATTTTTACCATTTAATATAATTTTGGTCATTGGACATAATTTTACAATTAAACCGAACATAAACCAGTGTCAATCTTTTGATAGTTATTATCTCTTAAAAACACGCTTTTTGTTTTGACAGCGGGAATTAATTTTAAATTAATTTCTGCCACTTATGCGTTTTGAATTTAGAAAAATGGATTCCATATTTGGAATCAGGATGTTAAAATTTTGTAAATAGGTAACTTTTATTTTTAGACATTTTGAATAATTACTGCGGTAAATATTTTATTTACCATGGTTAAGGGTAAATCCGGTAAATAAGGGTTAAAAAATAATATTATAATAATACTAAATTACCCTAAAACGTGTCTTAACCCTATTGGTTTATACATGGTCGACCATGGGAATCTTCGGGTCAATTTTGGGACCCCATTGATCTACTTGTAAGTGATAATGACACTTTATTTTAATTAAGTTAAAATGAATACAAAAATGGCATAAGCTTACATCTTTTAAAAGAACAATTTTTTCATAGGGTTATACATGTTGGATTTTCGATTATAAATATTAATTAGAAAGATAAAAATATTTCCTACATAATTATATTTTATTTATAATTTTTAGACATCAAATAATTTAAATTATTAATGACACAATAATGATGCAATGTTTACCTCATTAATAAATCATTTAAATAAATAAGCTTATAATGATTAAAATATTATCTAAAACCTGTCCAATTCTTATTGGTTGATGTTATTTAGAATATGAGTCATCTTATCTTCTACCTCAATGATTTTTGGACCATTATAAACCGAATATAATTATATTATAAAGTAATACTTTCACTCTTTCCTAAAGAGCCCCTCCTCTCCCTTATAAAAGGAGACCACTTATACTCATTCCTCACACCTCTCAAGCCACTTGGCTCGTCCAAACTCTGCCCAAATAAGCTCCCCAAATCCCTCTCCTCCTCCTTGAAGCTTCCCCTTAGGCAGAAAGCATTTCAAGAAGTCCTTTGGTTCCAACCAAAGTGAGTTACCTAAATTAAAGGTAACATTTTCTCTTAAATTATTTTCAATTATTTTGCTTCTCCAACCCCCAAACTCTTTTTATTTCCTTTCTTTTGTAACAACACCAGTATCCACAATATACTAGGATGTTGTTATAAGTAGGATTCAAACTACACATTCACACAACTCCATCTAATGGATGATGAACATAATGTTTCTGTGGATGGCAAACTAACGCATCACGAAACGATGATTGTTCAAATACATCTTACCGCCTCTCATGGTGGCCATTAGGATGGAATTGTAATTAAATATGATATTAATGATATATATATTTTATATATAAGCTTCTGTAATTCCATTTTATTTCATACAATTATTCGTTTCATGTTGTATATATATACGATAATTTCATTTGAGGAAGTGCGGACTACCGCCCCCTTAAAATGATATGACTCGTTCATACCACACATGGAACGTATAAAGGATGGTGTTAATGAACTTAAGTAACATATATAAAATATTATATTTTACTGGAATAGTAATATACCTATGTATCATTTGGATTCGATTCTTTTAAAATAAAAATTAAATGGAAGTAGCATTCGTGCGTACGTACGGACTACCGTCTCCACGAACGCGATGAGATTCATTCTCCATCATATCCATTCAAGTATAATTATCATTTGATGATTTAAAAATGATGTTTAAGGACTTGATACCATTCTGTATATGAATAATATACATCCCATTAATAACGAATATGGCTCACATAACAAAGAATATAAAGCAAAATGAACCCGTTAACACCTGAAATGACGATAATTCTAAGATATTATTAACAAATAAATGTTAAAAGATCATATATGATATCATATTAAAGTAACTGATTCTTGTATTATTCAATAACAATTATTTCACCATTATACAGGAGGTAAACCTACCATCGACCAAGGAAAAAGTACAAAGTAAGGGATTCTCTTATCTCACTTTCAATTCCGTGAGATTTCCATTGTTCGCTACTAAATTATTGAAAGTGGTGTATTGTGTACTTCCATTTGATATATATTATCATGATTCACTTTATATTCATGTTATTCTGTAAATCATTTGGTGGTTATTAACTTTTGGCCATGCGACTCAGTTGATTAACGTGGTAAGGGGTTTGTTGTCTCACTTTTAATTCCGTGAGAATTCCATTGATCACCACTTAATTATTGCATGTGGTGTATGTGTACTACCCATGATTGTATTCATTGTGTAATATAATTTATTTTATGGGTATTTACATCATCATGGTATGATCTTTCTTTCATGGGTGTTTGTTTCTTAAGTTACTTAATCAATAAGGGAATTTTAGATTTCAATTTCCACTCATTTGGCTTTACGCATATTTCATTGATTATATTACCCCAAGATTATGTGTGGAATCACTATTCATTTGATTATGTCATAATTTCCACTCCCCTTCCTGTGGATATACTTTTGATACACATAATCACTCCATTGAAAATTCTCAAGTCATTGATATGAATTTGATAAGAGTAATTTTAACTCTTTCACCATTTGTTGAGTTAAACATCCAATTCGTTGGTTTTGTTTTTACAGGAATATGTGTGAATATACTTTGATTGTTTTACACTGAATATCCAATCATATTTAGTGTATTTATATTTTTCACACATAATTATGTTGTTGAATTATCCTTAACCTAAGGATATGGCCTTTATGAGAGATTTCATCTCAACTTACATTCCATTGAGACTTCTTTGTTGATATACACCAAATCACTTTTATGTGGTGTATATAATGTACTTTGACATAGTATATCATGAATTCCCTTTATTCTCATGATATTACAAAGTTTTGATTACCTCAATTATTTTCATTCAAGTGTCTCTCTTTTGGTTAGAATCTCTAACTAAAATACCATTTTTAAATGTTTTAAAGACTTATTCATCTAAATCTTTCTCATTAATGTCCATGTTTTAAAAATGGTTTTAAGGATTTATTTATATGGACATTAAAGTTTAGAAATTAAAAATCCTTTTAAAAGGTTTCAAAGTGGTATGGGACACTTTGATTCAAAAATCTATTTTTAAATGGCTTCTTGACAAATAGTGTGACTTTTAAATGTTTTCAAGAAAAGGGGGATATTTCTCTCAAATAGTTTTGATGATTATTTTCATCTATGTCAACATCCTTCATTATTCATGATTGAGGTTAATGTGATACAATACAATCTTCCATATTGTATCAAATGAGTTATATTTGACTGTGGATGTTCTATTTTTATACCATTCATGGTTTGTGGTTAAAGTATTGACATTTCGTATGCTAGTTTTAATACGAATGTTTATTTTATGCTTAAACCTATTCATATGAGGAATGCATTGGACTTAATAAGTGACGGGTGGAGCCCTCTATAGCTCCTCGATGCATCGGTAGGTCTCATGAGACAAACTAGTGTCTTGGCACAAGGCCTTGGCAAAATCTTATTTGTAGTCTTGGCACGAGGCCTTGGCTATGTGGTTATGATAGTCTGGCATTATGCATTCCATCATTATGAAAGTGGTTATTGATATTGCATGTGATCATTCGACTAGTAGAATATCCATGTGAGTAAGTAAATGGCATTATTTCATTTTACCTTTGCCATTTTATGCTGAAGTTCAAGTTTCAAAGGCTTTTGTTTTAGTTATAAATTGCCTTAAGTGTTTATCCTTATTTATGAAAGCTTCTGCTATAATGTTATCCTTAATGAGCATCTGAGCTCACCCCTTTCAATGTTTTATTTTTTTTCCAGGATTATGAAGAAGTAATTTATGAATGACCTGCAGGGATAGTATGAGGGGATATGAAGACAATATGTTTTTTTTATGATGTAATGTAACAATTTATGGATGTATCTAGTTATTCCAAGGCTACTAAACTAATCGGTCTTTAAAGACTTGATCTTTCTCATGATCATGCCAATGTTATGTAATAATACACCGACTCTGGGTAACTAGGGTCGGGGCGTTACAGTTGGTATCAGAGGAAGTTTAGTACAAACCTTGGTATCTAGATTTAGATAAACTCTGATTAGAGCACGTAGACCTAAGATGAACTTTGAGGATTAGTATAAAAGAACTTCCTAAATTTTGGTATTGTAGATATTTTGTGAGTTTTCCGAGCAATACATCTTTGTCTGGATACGAGCAGGTAGAGGCGGCTCTGGCACAGATGTACCTAGGGGTAAAACCCGAAAACACCGCTTTGAGCTAGACTCGAACGGGAACTGGTGCAGGACAATGGGCCTTGCTGCACTCTTGGTTACTACACTCCCGGGGGATATGCTTAGGATAATTTACATTTTCTTTACAAACCGATTTAAGTAATATATACATAAGATGAGAGTAAATGACCTTGGTTAATCCTAATATGTTTCAAATTGAGAATATGGTGACATTTTAATCTCTAAATGATTTTACGACTACTATTACTCACACAATGCTTTCTGGTTTTAGTCAATGGCTGGATTCCAAGGAAGTCATAGTGACTTTGAGAATGATGTACAAGGTGGGAACGGTGGTGGAAATGAGAAACAAAATGGAATGTTGATAGGCGTAAAAGATATCGTCTTTATGCCAAATCAGTTTTCCAAAAATATGATCAACAACATATATATTAACCAACTCCCAGACTCAACAAGGAAGAGAAAGGTGATAAATGATAAGATCTCCAGCAATGGAGACCATGGAGAAAAGAAACCTCAATTTTCATCATGCAGGAATTGTGGAAAGAGACACCCAGGAAAGTGTCTCAATGGGACAACGAAATGTTTTACGTGCGGGAAGGAAGGACATAAAGTGAAGAATTGCCGAAGAAAAATGAAGAGTACTATGGAATAAGATAAAAATGGTCCCAAGAGTCCATTTACAGTCAATTGCCGTAAATGTAGGGGACCTGGCCATTACCCGAGTGAATGTCCTATTTTATAGGATATTTTCTTGCTCAAAGAAGAAGCTATGTGGAAATAAATGGTTGGAGAAAAATTTAAAAAGTATTAGCACTCCTTGTTGATGGGTTTACTTTGGAATAATTTTCTCTTGTATTTGTAACCCCTCAGTTTGCCATGTGAGAATGATATTTGAGGAATAATTGTCTCTTCTCTTGTGGATATAGGTATAAATAACCATTTGGTTTTATATGATCATTGGGGTTTGAGTAAATGATAAGTTATTATAATTTGGGATGAAAATGAAAAGTATGATATAACATTTGTGGTTAAATTATGTTATTTTGAAAAATTTATCTCATTTTGGTAATATTATAGAATATAGTTTTTGAAAAAGGACAACACGTAGACCATGTGACAACCCGTCGCGTCGGACAAAGCTGTGGGAATCGAACCCACAACCAAAGTGCGATTGGGATTTATCGCCTACCACCGGACTACATGAAGTCCCTGGTTAGTATGACTATTTTTTTTGTTAAATGATTTTATTGATCAATAATAAGATGATTTGGGTTCTTATGTCTTATCAAATGAATACCCTTGGTATAGGAAAATGATTTGGGGATTAAGTGATAAATGTTATTTTGGAAGATGTTCGTTTTGTTAGGAACACTATATGCCCAAGGAAAATAGAATACAATGAGGTTTCATTTGTAGAGTAATGGTGGATTTTTATCTAATTTTTTTTGTTGATTTATAGTGATTTGGGTTATTTATGGAAATGATTAACCTATAACAGATAATATGTGATGATGTTAATTACTTTTAAGTATGTGACTTTAAGAGTATTTGATGTCATTTGGAGATACAATGTAACATGGGAGACTACATAATCAAATTCTTCTATGTTTTGGGTTTCAATATTAGTTTGGATTATATTAAAGGATTTTAAGGACAATTGGTTATTGAATGGTATCTATTTAACTTTGGGGTATTGTTGGTTTAATTTTAGAAATTAAGATTAGTGCATATTTTTCTCAATGAATATCCTTTTGGGGGATCATTAGATCATTCACTAACCATTTTGGTTTTGATTAATCTTCAAAGACAATGTAAATATATGGTCTATCCTGCATGGATCATGTGATTCTATAGAAGTTTATTCTAGCTCTTCCAGTGTGACCAAGTCTTCTTGAATACTCATCGTTTAAAAAAAATTGAGTAAGTGGTGGAAATTTATTAAAGAATGAAAATCTACTTAAAATTTAAGTATATCTCATAATGTTCTTAGTCAATATCATAAATGAATTCCTCTTCCTTATGTAATGTAACTTTAAAAAAAATGTTGTCCTAGATGGTACCTTAAATCATCACTAATTTGTGGCTTTGGGATTTTTGGCCTTTTCATAGCCATGTTCTCTACCACTCTCCATCAGATAATTGATGGTTAGATTTCTCCTCCATATCCATATTTTCCTACATGGAACCCCAGTATGTGTTATTTTCGGTAATCTTCATACTTTCCACTCTTTATTTTAAATAGAGGCCTCATTAATTCATTATTCGAATTGGGATTTCAACTAAGATATTTTAAAATGTCAAAAATGTGTGATCCCAATACCCTATATTTTGTTAAACCGATGGTACTTCAAATCATCATAGATTTATGAGTTTAAGGACCTCAATTTTATACTTGTTTGTGATTGATGACTTCAACCACTACCTATAAATATTTACGTTTTTCCTCCAATTATATGTCTCTAATTGCCACCAATGTTCTCATAATCGAGATCATAATTTGGTGGTGACCCTTTCATTTCTCTTTTCCTCATATTAAGACTAAATTTTAGTAAACCAATTTTCGATGTGGGTTTTCCCACAAATATATTTTCTATTTTCAACCTTTTATTTTCGAAGAACAATTTCAAATTGCGAGGACGCAATTTATTGAAGGAGGGGAGAATGTAACACCACAAGATTTCATAGTGTGTTATTTCTTCAAAATAATTCAATAACTTGCACTACACGAAACACCGAGTTCAAGTGCACCATGACTTACCAAACAAGCCGTTCAAAAAAGGTTATTAATAGTATTAACTAAATTTTAAACTTTATATAATCCTTATAATTTTAGAATCCATATTATGAGTTTCTTAGACATAATGTAAGAACAAATTCATCTTCAGTATTGTAGTTTTACCAACTTTTAATAGTGAACCCTTTTTAAATAAAATATTTTAAACTTTTTGACTAAATGGGGACATCAAAAAATTTAAAATAAAACATCCCAAGCTTCCACGGTACGCTTTCCTTTGAATAAAACAGTAGCGTGTGTTGTACGCAACTTCGAGTTTTAACACACACCACAACTGATCAAACTAGCCGTTATGAATAGTAATACTTAATTTTTTGAAATTATATATATTTTCTATTTCAAAATGGACTTCATTTTTGGATTCGGAATATCAAATTTATCCTAAGGTGAAATTTTGGTACTTTTCGGATAACTTTCATATTTTGATGAATAGTAAAAATTACTAAATTTTAATTAAAAACAACTTTTTTAATCAAAATAATTAATAGTGATAAATTATGAATTTGAGTGGTTTTAAAGTATATTTAGAATATATTTTTACCATTTAATATAATTTTGGTCATTGGACATAATTTTACAATTAAACCGAACATAAACAAGTGTCAATCTTTTGATAGTTATTATCTCTTAAAAACAAGCTTTTTGTTTTGACAGCGGGAATTAATTTTAAATTAATTTCTGCCACTTCTGTTTTTTGAATTTAGAAAAATGGATTCCATTTTTGGAATCAGGATGTTCAAATTGTGTAAATAGGTAACTTTTATTTATAGACATTTTGAATAATTACTGCGGTAAATATTTTATTTACCATGGTTAAAGGTAAATCCGGTAAATAAGGGTTAAACAATAATATTATAATAATACTAAATTACCCTAAAACGTGTCTTAAACCTATTGGTTTATACATGGTCGACCATGGGCATCTTTGGGTCAATTTTGGGACCCCATTGATCCACTTGTAAGTGATAATGACACTTTATTTTAATTAAGTTAAAATGAATACAAAAATGGCATAAGCTTACATCTTTTAAAAGAAAAATTTTTACATAGGGTTATACATGTTGGATTTTCGATTATAAATATTCATTAGAAAGCTAAAACGATTTCCTACATAATGATATTTTATTTATAATTTTTAGACATCATATAATTTAAATTATTAATGACACAATAATGATTTAATGTTTACCTCATTAATAAATCATTTAAATAAATAAGATTATAATGATTAAAATATTATCTAAAACCTTTCCAATTCTTATTGGTTGATGTTATTTAGAATATTAGTCATCTTATCTTCTACCTCAAAGATTTTTGGACCATTATAAACCGAATATAATTATATTATAAAGTAATACTTTCACTCTTTCTTAAAGAGACCCTCCTCTCCCTTATAAAAGGAGACCACTTCTACTCATTCCTCACACCTCTCAAGCCACTTGTCTCGTCCAAACTCTGCCCAACTAAGCTCCCCACATCCCTCTCCTCCTCCTTGAAGCTTCCCCTTAGGCAGAAAGCATTTCAAGAATTCCTTTGGTTCCAACCAAAGTGAGTTACCTAAATTAAAGGTAACATTTTCTCTTAAATTATTTTCAATTATTTTGCTTCTCCAACCCCCAAACTCTTTTTATTTCCTTTATTTTGTAACAACACCAGTATCCAAAATATACTAGGATGTTTTTATAAGAAGGATTCAAACTACACATTCACACAACTCCATCTAATGGATGATGAACATAATGTTTCTGTGGATGGCAAACTAACGCCTCACGAAACGATGATTGTTCAAATACATCTTACCGCCTCTCATGGTGGCCATTAGGATGGCACTGTAATTAAATATGATATTAATGATATATATATTTTATATATAAGCTTCTTTAATTCCATTTTATTTCATACAATTATTCGTTTCATGTTGTATATACATACGATAATTTCATTTGAGGAAGTGCGGACAACCGCCCCCTTAAAATGATATGACTCGTTCATACCACACATGGAATGTATAAAGGATGGTGTTAATGAACTTAAGTAACATATATAAAATATTATATTTTACTGGAATAGTAATATACCTATGTATCATTTGGATTCAATTCTTTTAAAATAAAAATTAAATGGAAGTAGCATTCGTGCGTACGTACGGACTACCGTCTCCACGAACGCGATGAGATTCATTCTCCATCGTATCCATTCAAGTATAATTATCATTTGATGATTTAAAAATGATGTTTAAGGACTTGATACCATTCTGGATATGAATAATATACATCCCGTTAATAACGAATATGGCTCACATAACAAAGAATATAAAGTAAAATGAACCCGTTAACACCTGAAATGACGATAATTCTAAGATATTATTAACAAATCAATGTTAAAAGATCATATATGATATCATATTAAAGTAACTTATTCTTTTATTATTCAATAACAATTATTTCACCATTATACAGGAGGTAAACCTACCATCGACCAAGGAAAAAGTACAAAGTAAGGGATTCTCTTATCTCACTTTCAATTCCGTGAGATTTCCATTGTTCGCTACTAAATTATTGAAAGTGGTGTATTGTGTACTTCCATTTGATATATATTATCATGATTCACTTTATATTCATGTTATTCTGTAAATAATTTGGTGGTTATTAACTTTTGGCCATGCGACTTAGTTGATTAACGTGGTAAGGGGTTTCTTGTCTCACTTTTAATTCCGTGTGAATTCCATTGATCACCACTTAATTATTGCATGTGGTGTATGTGTACTACCCATGATTGTATTCATTGTGTAATATACTTTATTTTATGGGTATTTACATCATCATGGTATGATCTTTCTTTCATGGGTGTTTGTTTCTTAAGTTACCTAATCAATAAGGGAATTTGAGATTTCAATTTCCACTCATTTGTCTTTACGCATATTTCATTGATTATATTACCCCAAGATTATGTGTGGAATCACTATTCATTTGATTATGTCATAATTTCCACTCCCCTTCCTGTGGATATACTTTTGAAACACATAATCACTCCATTGAAAATTCTCAAGTCATTGATATGAATTTGATAAGAGTAATTTTAACTCTTTCACCATTTGTTGAGTTAAACATCCAATTCGTTGGTTTTGTTTTTACAGGAATATGTGTGAATATACTTTGATTGTTTTACACTGAATATCCAATCATATTTAGTGTATTTATATTTTTAACACATAATTATGTTGTTGAATTATCCTTAACCTAAGGATATGGCCTTTATGAGAGATTTCATCTCAACTTACATTCCATTGAGACTTCTTTGTTGATATACACCAAATCACTTTTATGTGGTGTATATAATGTACTTTGACATAGTATATCATGAATTCCCTTTATTCTCATGATATTACAAAGTTTTGATTACCTCAATTATTTTCATTCATGTGTCTCTCTTTTGGTTAGAATCTCTAACTAAAATACCATTTTTAAATGTTTTAAAGACTTATTCACCTAAATCTTTCTCATTAATGTCCATGTTTTAAAAATGGTTTTAAGGATTTATTTATATGGACATTAAAGTTTAGAAATTAAAAATCCTTTTAAAAGGTTTCAAAGTGGTATGGGACACTTTGATTCAAAAATCTATTTTTAAATGGCTTCTTGACAAATAGTGTGACTTTTAAATGTTTTCAAGAAAAGGGGGATATTTCTCTCAAATAGTTTTGATGATTATTTTCATCTATGTCAACATCCTTCATTATTCATGATTGAGGTTAATGTGATACAATACAATCTTCCATATTGTATCAAATGAGTTATATTTGACTGTGGATGTTCTATTTTTATACCATTCATGGTTTGTGGTTAAAGTATTGACATTTCGTATGCTAGTTTTAATACGAATGTTTATTTTATGCTTAAACCTATTCATATGAGGAATGAATTGGACTTAATAAGTGACGGGTGGAGCCCACTATAGCTCCTCGATGCATAGGTAGGTCTCATGAGACAAACTAGTGTCTTGGCACAAGGCCTTGGCAAAATCTTATTTGTAGTCTTGGCATGAGGCCTTGGCTATGTGGTTATGATAGTCTGGCATTATGCATTCCATCATTATGAAAGTGGTTATTGATATTGCATATGATCATTCGACTAGTAGAATATCCATGTGAGTAATTAAATGGCATTATTTCATTTTACCTTTGCCATTTTATACTGAAGTTCAAGTTTCAAAGTCTTTTGTTTTAGTTATAAATTGCCTTAAGTGTTTATGCTTATTTATGAAAGCTTCTGCTATAATTTTATCCTTACTGAGCATCCGAGCTCACCCCTTTCAATGTTTTATTTTTTTTCCAGGATTATGAAGAAGTAATTTATGAATGACCTGCAGGGATAGTATGAGGGGATATGAAGACAAGATGTTTTTTTTTGATGTAATGTAAAAATTTATGGATGTATCTAGTTATTCCAAGGCTACTAAACTAATCGGTCTTTCGATACTTGATCTTTCTAATGATCATGCCAATGTTATGTAATAATACACCGACTCTGGGTAACTAGGGTCGGGGCGTTACAAATAAGACATTGAACTCCATAACAGTCTGTCACTCTATGACCCTTTTCTCCACACAGATAACATCGGTCCCTCCATTTGAGGTATTCCTCAAGGTTCTTCTTCCCTTCTTTAGAAATCTCAATCTTCCTTTCTTTATGCTCCTCAACATGCGAACATGAATAATAGTTTATCTTCCTCTTCTTTGATGAATTAGTCATACCACTAAATTTCACCTTGTTAATCATATATCGCGATGATTGATTCGGCATAATCAAAATATCTTTTTCTCTAGGAATTACACAATTTTGTTGCTCATAGTCACCAATTTGTCCATTGGATTCAATGTTAACCGAATTCCTTCTATTTCCCTCCATTAACTAAAACACAAAAAGAATCTTGTGAGAGGAAAAACTCATGCTAGAGAAAACAACATAGTAAAGGGGGAGTACCCTCAATATCTAACATCTTAGGTTAAATTCTAAGATCGTTAGCGCAATTCTAGGATTACAACCTATACGTATACTTAACCTTAGAGACATCCCTAGACATACCTTAGAAATATCTCTAGGGATCTCACTAACATTTTCGCATCCTAGTTTCCAAAGGTTGACTAAACCTTTCCTCTGATACCAACTGTAGAGACCCGAATCCTGACGTACATGGACATTACATTACTTTTTCGGAATACTTAGTACATAACAAAAAAACACACACACAAGTATCGTAATAGTTTAGTGTCTTTGGAAACTCGGAACGTAATCTTCTAATCATGGTGAAAGATCTTCAATATCTCCCATAAAGATCTTCCTTTTTTTTACCTAAAACCTTTCTTTATATCCTGGGGAAAAGAAAACATAAAAGGGTGAGCTCAAATGCTCAGTAAGGGTAAACAAAAGAAAAATCAATCACATCATATTCATAAGAACATAACTTTTGGAAATCTTAACCTACAAAAGAGAGCATAATTTCATAACATGGGATAAATCATAGTAGTGAAATGAAATCCCAATAATCATAACTCAAAACATGAAACTTTGTGGCATACACACATAATCATAGAGAATCATTTCTTGTTAGTCAAGACTCATTGCCAAGACTATCTTAGTGGACAAAGTCCCTTTCTGAACCGAGTCACCCTCGTTTCAGTCCTGTTTCACTGAACCGGTATAACCTACCATTCCAGCCATGTCTATCTCATGAGATATAAAATCTTTACCCAATGCATTGGAGGGATATATAGGTCCCACCCATCTTATAATGAATCCTTTCTTATGTGTGCCACATAATCATAAATCATACATCATCGCATAACACATGTAACAAAAATGGGATTCTTGAAACATCATGACATCATAAAACAAATCATATAAGGTAAATGACTTCATAAAAATAATTTCCTCAAAACATAATCAAATCAATGTAATAATAGGGATAAAAACAGAACCCTATATTATCTTAGATGGAAAATAATTTTGATAAAACATTTGAACTCCATTCTTGAGGAAAATATCCTTTCTACTTCAAAAACATTTTTCCTTTCATAACATGTCATACGACTTTAAATTAAAAACAAACTTGAAAACTTGTAAAGGATGTTTCTTGGAAATAATGTTTTAAAAATTCATTCATTCCGTATAAGTTAAAAAAACATTCTTCGTACTTTTGTCGGAAAAGTCAAAAAAGTACCTCGTACGAAAAACGACAAAAGATTCCTTTCATATCTTTTACTAAAACCTCAACGAAGGGTAAAATTGAATTTAAACAATTGTATGTGGATGTAAATAATATTACATATTGAGGAAACATGGATTTGGATGATAAAATACACCCCAGTAAATACCAAAGTATAAACAATCTCGGATAAAAATGAGATTGTGATATTTCCCTTACCTTAAGTCCGATTTGCTTCATAAGTGTCTGAACCTCCTGTATAATGATTTAAATAATTTCATTAAATTATTAAAGAATCATATTAATTGTTATGATATTATATATGGTTCACTTATGACTTTATATTACCCGTTATTTTGTAAATTCCATGTTAAAGAAGCATTTTGGGTAAAATCGTTTCATTTATCGTAGGTGTTTGGACTTGTTGTTCTTGACATTATTATTACTTATACCATGATTTACTTACTTCCAGAATATAAAACATGATTTATATATCATATATATTCAGTATATATATATAATATATAGATAAATGAAATGAAGCACACCGTTCATGGAGACGGTAGTCCGTACGTACGCATGAACGCTGCATTCCTTTCCTTATTGTCTTGAATGGAAGTAAGTAGATATATATATACATATATACATAAATCGAGTATATTTAACATGTAATATATTTCATTATTATTCATTATATATATACTTTATAATCATTCATGAATGGTTAATGTGGAGAATGAATCTCATCGCGTCGTGGAGACGGTAGTCCATACGTACGCACGAGCGATGATATCGTTCTCATGATTGTGAACATGTGTTGAAGTGTATGTATAATATTTCAGTATCAATATAACTTTATAATAATCATATATAGTTACTCATTAAACCATTATACCCATCCAATTAAGGTTGTGGCGGAAAATAGATTACACCACGGCGTGGAGACGGTATTCCGTACGTACGCACGCGCGGTGATTTCGTTTTTCGTAGGATGGATAGATGGTGAAATAGGATTGTTTCATACTTATAATAACATATCCGTATATGAGTGATACTGATGTTATTACTTCGTAATGAAACAACCTAAGAAGAAGAATTGGAAGAAGAAATAAAGGTGAAAGAATCGGTAACGGAAATTACCTCTTCTTTGAAGCGCCTTTTTGAGACCTCCTCTTAGGGCACTAAAATTGGTCTTTGACGAAGAACAGAAACTCTAGGATTTTCTAGGGAAGTGGAGAAGAGAATTCCGAAGGGTTTGGCCAAGCTTGAAGGCTCAAAGTTGTGTGTGGAAGAGAGGGAGTAGGTGCCCTTTTATAAGGGAGGAGAGGGGCACCTTAGGAATATCTCAAAATATTATTTTATATTAAAGTCAAAATCGGTTTATAATGGTTCAAAAGGGTCTTATTTAGAAAATAAAGTGGGGATGGGTCGAAATACTATCAACAAATAGGATTTAGACAAGTTTAGGTTATTATTTTAACCTTATCAATTAGATTTAACTCTAAGTTAAATAATTTATCTTTTACCGTGTCTTTTTGATTTCTTACACTATATGGTTAATAAACTTACTATAACATCCCAAACGAACCCCAAATTGTTTATTATTAATATATATATCCTTATCTAAGTTATCTGGCCGAACCATAGATTTTTAGGAATAAAATAACAATTAATAATATAATATTTGATTTAAAAACTATTTTGTGTCAATTTTGACACTATTTGATATATGATTTTTGTGAAAGTCATAACAGAATTATATGTTCTACCCAAGTTGATGCAATCCACAATAATATATCATAGTAACCTAAAAAATTATTGGAATTCATAAAAAGTCTCAAATTATATTTATTTCGGTATTATAACATCAATTATGTCAATATTTCATTAATAAGATAATTACTTCATCATCATTGTGTCATAAATAAATTAAATTATATAATGTCTAAAAATTAAAAATAAACTACCATTATGTAAGAAATCTGTTTATCTTTCTAATGAATATTTATAGTCGAATTTATCTTATGTATAACCCCATTTAAAAAATGTTTTAGTAAATAAACTTTGATTTTAACTCTTTTAACCCTTCTTTAAATAAATTAATAATAAATGTCCTAATCTAATCCAAGTGGGCCTAAATGGTCATATTTTATTCCTAAGTTTGTTTTTGGCCGAATTACACTTATCCAATAGAATTAGGACATGTGTTATGGTAATAATAATATCATATTTAACCTTAATTACCCTATTTACTTTTAACCGTGGTAAAAAAAGTAAAAAGCTATTATTCACCAAAAATTATTTTCATCTCATTGAACCACATTTTAGTCCTTGATATTAACCGTGTCTCTCGAATTTTAGAAATTCCATTCACAGAAGCGGTAAAATTATGTTTTATGAAAAATTCAGTTTTTTTAACTACCACTTAGTGGTTTCACTATTCATCAAAAATTGAAAGTTTCCAGAAAAATTCAAAAAATTAGGCCTAAGCTATATTTGATATTATGAAATCAAAAATGATGTCTATTTTACCAAATTCAAATCATATCAGTTGCATTAACTAATTTAAAAATTAATTCTCGTCGTCAAAACAAATAGTGTGTTCTTAAGAGATAATAACTATCAAAAGATTGACACTTGTTTATGTCTGGTTTAAATGTGAAATTACATCCAATGACCAACATTGTATTAAATTGTAAAAATATATTCTAAATATACTTTAAAACCACTCAAATTAATAATTTATCACTATTAATTATTTCGATTGAAAAAGTTGTTTAGTAATTTTCACTATTCATCAAAATATGAAAGTTATCCGAAAATCACCAAAATTTCACCCTAAGCTAATTTCGATATTCCGAATCCAAAATTGAAGTCCATTTTAAAAAATAAAATTTACAAAATTTCAAAAATTGGTTATTACTATTCATAACGGCTAGTTTTAATAATATTTTAATAGTATATCGTTGTTTAGTGAAACTCGGTATTGCGTACTACACACGCTATCAAGGAAGGTCGTGATTGCGTGTAATGAAAGGAAAGTCAAGGATGCGTGTTGTGAAAGCTCCTTTTGGTGTAGCGTACAACACAAGACATTAATGAAATTAAAAAGAATATTTTTCATAAAATCTCGGGGTGTTACAATGGCACTGTTGTTCCTCGATGAAGACGGGTGTTCTTCGTTGAGAGGATTTCATTATTCATTGGAGAATCTCCCACGTCCTTTCAAAGTTCCACCCCCAAAAAAAACTTTCCAACAAAACAAAATAAAATAATAGCTCCACTATTATTTTAATATTTCTATACAATCAAAAGAATTCAAAAGAATTCAAAACAGTCCAAATTAATTAATTGTCATTAATTAATTCCTAGGTGTGTTGGCACCATAATGGGGAAGGTAAAGTGGATCCGGAATAAATTGGGAGTTCGAAGGGTTAAAGGGGGGTTAAGGAAGGGTTTGAACTCATGTGGGTCCCACCGAATAACATCCTCCCATGGGAGGTTATGCGTTGGTCGGCCCCACCTCCAACCACCCCTTGGAGGATTATACCGCCACAAAATAAAAATATTTTACACATATTTTAATTTAATTTATTTAGAAACCCCCATAAAATTAACTTCCAATATCGATAAAAGGAAACTGTGGTAAAGGTCTCCTTAAGCGAATATCGGCGCTACAAGTTTAACGGTTTCCTCATATTTCAATTTCGAGCAACGGTTCAAAAGATATAAAATCCTGAATGTACGTTAACTGAATGTACCCAAAAAAAGTTCAGAAAATTATTATCAGACACCCTCGAACCATGCCGGTCGAGGTTTGGCTCTGCATAGATGAAATACGCCCAATGAACCCAATGGTACTCTCGTATTTTCAATTCGATTTACCACATAGAATTTATTTAATTTACAATAAAATAATTGTCGCCTAATTATTTTATTTGCGGCCAAAAACTAACTTTCTCAGGTGGACCTCGCTGACCCAAGTTAGTATCAGCTTAAAGAAATCCTACCCTCACAAGTTCAGCGGTGGTCTTGGATTTTTAATCTAAGTTATCATTTGTGAGTTATAAGAATTTGAAAAATAAAATAACTTTATTTTATTATTTTATTTACAGTTATGTCGTTTTCAGGTTTTCTCATAGGAGGCCTGCACCGACTAAACATAAGTCATGCCTAGGGTAAACCCTCCATCTTGAGCGCAATGGTGGCCACCAATTTCTAATCCGAGTAACCGTTTAAGATTTATTCCACTTGTTCTGGAAAACTGTATACGCGCACTTATTTAAGCTTAACAAAACTTCGACGGATCATTCTGGGTACTATGGGCATCAGAATCACGAGCTGTCAGAAACTGCGGACTCGTAAAATTACCAAGTATTTAAGAAAAAAATTACCACGGAATTTCTAGGCCTTTAAATTCTCCCCACCTCAGGGATTTACGTCCTTGTGAGATACAACTCGAACTAACGGAACAAATTGGGGTACTGAGAATGAATCTGAGCCTCCCACTCCCATGTGCTCTCCTGGAGGTTCTCATGCTACCAACGAACTCGCACCAGAGGTATCGACTGTCCACATATGACCCACTACTGTTGATCCTCAGTCTCTACTGGTACCTCCGTGAATGTCACCTCATTATCAACGTCCAGCTCTCCATGGCCAATGATGTGGGAAGGGTCATGCACGTTTATCCTCAGCTGAGATATGTGGAAGACATCGTGCACCTGGTGAAACTGTGGTGGAAGAGCTAAGTGGTAAGCCACCTCGCCTACTCTGCAGAGGACCTGGAATGGTCCGATGAATCGTGGATATAACTTGCAGCCTCGGCAAAAACATCGTAGACCTTGTCGAGGTGAGAGTCGTAGAAAGATGTGGTCACCATCCTTGAACTCCAGAGGTATCCATCTCCTAGATATATGTGGAAGAACCATCAAAAAGTCCATGGATATCACATCCCTCATCCTCTTTGGAACTTCTAAAGGCTGAACCAAGCCTGCTGGTACCTGATGCTCTGCCTTCACTTGCTGAAAAGTGGGGCATCGAGAGACAAATTCTGTTATTTCCTTCTTCATACCAGGCCATTAGTGCTGTCGTTGAAGGTCCTAGTACATATTCACAATTCCTGGATGTACCGCTAAAGGAGATGCATGTAACTCCCTCAACACCTCCTCCTGAAATGAAACTGGTACCATAGTATGTTCTGTGAAGAGGATGACGTGCTCCCCACCTTTAAAAAATCCATCAGGTGCCTGCCCTGTGGATATCTGAGCACATCACGTCTCATAGTCAACGTCCCCATGCTTCTCATCCCTGACTCCCTGAAGAAGTGGGGGAGTGACTGTAAGAGACTAAAGGAAGGTTGTTATATCTCTATCAACAAAGGATATCTGCAACATGGCCAGCTAATCTGTCACCTCTCCTAATATATGAATGCCTAATCTATTTCTGAGAGCATCAACTAAAATATTCCTCTTCCTAGGATTATATACTTTCTCAATGTCATAGTCCTAGAGAAACTCAAGCCGACGCCATTGTCTCAAGTTCAGTTCCTTCTGCGAGAAGATGTACCTGAGACTCTCATGGTGAGAGTAGACTATAAAAGGTTCTCCCATAAGATAGTGTCGCCACATCTTCAAGGCGAATACCACTTCTGCTAACTCCAGGTAATGGGTAGCGTAGTTCTTCTCGTGCTATCTCAACTGCCGATATCCATACGTGATCATTGCTCGCTACTGCATCAGGAAACACCCGAGTCTGGTTCCTGATGCACCACAATATACTGCATACCCTACGTCCTCCTCCAGTAGCCTCAAGATGGGCGCACTAGTTAACCACTGTCTTAGCTCCTAAAAGCTCTACTGGCATATCTCTAACCACAAGAAGGGTTTCCCCTTCTTCGTCAATGTTAAAAGAGGTGCTGCAACTCTAGGGAAGTCTGGCTCAAAGGTAAGTCTGGCCGACTCATGAGTGATCGACTGCACCCTCTTATGTATGACTCTATCCTGTGATTCCTGGGTTTTTACTTTTCACCGACCAAGGAAAACTCCATCCCAACATTGTAGATAAAACACAAAAGTTTTCCCTAATACAGTCAATCTGTGTATGAACTGTGGTTGCCCAGTCCAGACCCAAACTAACTTTGTAAGGCCTCGATGCTGCCAGCAAGAGGATCCAACCGAAACACTCACCTCAAGGATCTTATCACACCATCGGCGTAAGTGTGATTTTCAAGTCTCCTCCCAAAGGTATCTCCAGATGTGAGGGTCAAGTCAATGGTTTAACCAGAAACTCTAGGTCTGGGACAAGATTCGTGGAAGAAAGGAATGATTGGTACCTATTTCCATTGATGTGGCAACAAGTAGTAGACACACACCATACCCCAAATCATTCCTAGAGCCCTTGGGTCACACTCATTGACTACATGTAGCTACTCTCTTCCCCTGCCCTCCAGCTCCCTGAGCCAAGAAGGGACTACAAATGATGGTGGTTGTAACATGTCAAAATGTTCACCACCTCATGTTGCTCTCCTAGCTCTACTTCCACATCTATTTCCCTGTATATTCACCTGTCCTCAACACTTCCTCTTCCCGAAAAATCTCACATGCCCAAGTCTCTGAGACTGGCACCAGTTTGCATCTTCCCACTACTAACTTACACTGGCTATATTCGCTCAGCCAAAAAATCATTCAACCACAAAGGTTCTCTCTAGCACCCTAACATTAGTAGGAGTTTATAGAGGAAAAAAGTGTTGGCTAGGATGTCCAAAAACATGCCTCACTCAGAGGTCCGTGGTCTAAAGAATTGTTCCCATCGTATTCATCAAGTACCAGGAATGGTCGGTATGCCTTAATGAATACTCAACTACAGACATGTCATCCTGTCGAAACGGCATAAGGTCTAGAAAACTCTCAGCCACCTCCTCATGCCAGTCCTCAGCCGCCTGTGGGTAGGGCTCGCCTCAGAACATGAGAGATATCTAGTGTTAAAACACATGGAAGGCACTAAGCCTACAAGTGTCCTATACCAGTACCTCCAGTAGTGTCTGCTGGCCAACAGGCAGTGATATAGTTGGCACACTGCCTGAAGGTACCATCTCATAAAATGGTCCAAGTACTGAAACCTCATCACTATGTGAACCATCCTCAATGTCACTCACTGAAAAAAGATTAGTAGCTAAGATCAACATCTTCTCTACTAATGTATCAACAAGGTGGAAAACCCTATTAATCACCTCCATCTAGTCCTCTACTGCTTGAGAATCTGTCTTGCCTCAAAACCTCGGAGGCCTCTACCGCTAGAACTCATGAAACACGCTCAGTCAGTGTGCACCGTCCTCTAATGCGGCTGGTGGAATCTACTTCCCAACGGGTGGTGGTGCTACTGGTACACCACCCGAAGGTGCCAACATAGTAAGAGGGCCCTGCATTAGAGCCTTGTCACTCGGTGGGCCGTCATCATGTACCCTCTCATAAACCTTAGTTCGTTGTCTACGCAGTGGAATCCTGATAAAGAATAGGTGTGCCACGGTTAATAATAATACCTGGTGAGCTGACTCAAAGAAAACTTTTGTAAACACACACACAATCAGTGTTTTTGTGCACTGAGTCGGAAATCAGAAGTCAAGGTCTAGGTTTATGGATACGTCGGTCGCCGCACCAACACTACACTCCCTGAACTGAAAACCACACTCGGTACCCTTAACACTATTGCTTCATAGTAAGACAGATCAGACTCCTATATTATGCAGTAGAACTGACTCCTATGATACCAATTTGTCCTGACCCGTCCCCCGGGGCCCGTATCATGACTACCCCAAGCCCGCCTTCTATAGGCCAAGGGCTGGAGACTAGCACTAAAGGTGTAAATCCCTAAAATTGGGAAGGCATTTCCTTTAAAAAATGTAAAATCACACAACCAGAGTAGATGTAGAAGCAAACACTAAGTAAAATCTATATAACAAGAGTACTGAAAGTAAATGGGGTCAGAATATAAGTCCAACTATAAATACAATAGAAATCAAGTACAAAAAAGGGACAAACAGCTGAAAGGTGAAAGTAGTTCTTGGATCGTCCTCCACGGATCCTACCTGAAGGGTAGGTACAGATAGCCTCCTCAGCGCTCTACATCTGTCCGTCTCCTCCGGGTACTGACTCATCATGTTTTTCACCTCCTGGTATAGTCCAGTCCTGGCGCTCTCGGTCACCATCAGCATTTTCCATTGTCTGCATCCAACACAACGAGGTACGGGAATAGCCTGTATAGGGGTGAGTATAACGATACTCAGTAGGGACCCTGAGACCCTCGGAGGTCTCCGTAAATCCACTAATGATAAAACACAGTATAAAGATACAATCCCGAAGTTTCAACTAACCCTAATTTGGTATATTCCCATACATATACCTATGTTACATAGTCTGGATACAACTCTCGAGCCCAAACAAAACCCATTCTGTAAAGGAAGTAAAGTCAATCATCTTGATAATATTGACTGAAAGTCAAGACTCAGCTCACAAAGGTATAAAGCCTTTGTTGAGTGATAGAGATGATCAGATGTAGACACTGATTCGTCTAAGTTGTCAAACCCACACAGGATACAGGACTAGCGATGTTGTTAGACCCATATAGGATACAGGACCAGCTATTCTGTCAAGTGATAGAGATGATCAGATTTTGACACTGATTCATCTATGTTGTTAAACCCACACAGGATACTGGACCAGTTAAGCTGTCGGACCCACATAGGAAACAGGACTAGCTATTCTATCAAGTGATAGAGATTATCAGATGTAGACACTGATTCATCTAAGCTATCGGACCCACATAGGATACAGGACCAGTTAAGCGGTCAGACCCACATCGGATACAGGACTAGCTATTCTGTCGAACCCACACAGGATCCAGGAACAGAAGTTAGAACTATCGAACTGACGGATGATTCTGGTACATAAGTCATTGATGTCAAACCCATGTAGGATTTCGGTACAGAAGTCATCATTGTTGAACCCACCGAGGATTTCGGTACAGTCGTAGTTGTAGTCGCAGTCGCAGTCAGCCCTAGGGTTTCCGCATACAACACCCTCGATTCTGGGAGGATCCACTCCTCGAGCCAAGTGTCGATACATCAACTATCATGAAGACCTGAGTTGATGTATCCTATAGTTCCATCTCATCATAGGGAACCCAACACGATAGACGGTGCATCAATCAGATGCCCGGTCTGTGAGTAATTGGCATTTCTGTTCTAGGGGCCTGGTTGGTTTTTAGACTCAAACCAACCCGACCATACCCCAACTGTGTCTTAAACACATCTAGAGTATCCCAAAAGAATCTTTTAGCTCCATGAATTACATCTTTGTAGGCGGTACGTCAATAGGACACCCATAGCCCTTGTTACGGGCTAAAATGTGTAAACGGCCTTAGTAGGTTCGGGTCCGGTCCGACCCAGTCATCTGACCCAGCCCGACCTGGTCTGAACCGAGGTCTGACCCGGTCCGTGGGTCCAACCCGATCTGAGGAAGTGACCCGAGCCAAGGGGACAACCCAGCCCAACGAAACGACCTGGCCCGATGGGCCGCCCGGCCTGTGGGCGGCCCAGTGAAGGGGCGGTCCTGCTAGGGGGGGCCGTCCGAAGGCGGCCCGGTTGATGGCAGCCCTCCCTTGGGCGGCCCGACCGAGTGTGGCCCAGCCTGGGGCGGCCCGGCCTGTTGCGGCCTGGTCAGCCACACGAGGGAGGGGGTGTCGTGACCCTCCTCGGTTCGTTGAACAGAAACGGCGCCTTGTGCTGGTTCAGGGACTGCGGGACCCGGGTGGTCCCGCGTGTCTGGCTCCACAGTGGCCAGCCCCCACCGCACCTCCATCGCGGCGCGACGACGTCGTGGTCCTCATGCTCTCTGCGTGGTGCGACGGTGCCATGCGACCATCGCCATGGCCCTCCCGGCCATGGTTCCTCTCTAGTGCGACATGATGGTGTTGCACCCCTTTTCCGCAGACCACCCTGGCCGCGGTTCCACACCTTCAGGGCAGCATCGTGCGACGGCGCCGTGCCTCTTTTGTTCCTTGCAGTTCTTATCCATCACGGTGTGATGGCACCACGCCCTTCCGGCTCAACCTCCAACGTCAACCAAACAAGAATGAACGGAGGGATGTTGGGCCATGTTTGTTCGGCCCGCGCCCTCCGCATTAGGAGATAAAAATTGGTCATCATCGAACCTAAGTAATCTTCGAAGAATGATGTTATAATTCATACGTTAAAAAATAGTCTAATCCCACTACCTTTTATTCGGTGTTCGCTCGGTGGAGTCGCAGGAAGGCGACGTCGTTCCGTTGACGTCAGGAGGAGATGACTCCATTGTTGGAAACGTTCTTTGCAGGAAACTTCGTCCCTTTATTTAACCTATTCGGAAGGGAGAAGAGAGTGTCGTCGTTCCTCGATGAAGATGGGCGTTCTTTGTTGAGAGGATGTCGTTCTTCGTTGGATAATCTCCCATGTCCACTCAAAGTTGCACCCCCAAAAGAAAGTTTCCAACAAAACAAAATAAAATAATAGCTCCAATATTATTTTATTATTTCCATTCAATCAAAAGAATTCAAAAGAATTCAAAACACTCCAAATTAATTAATTGACATTAATTAATTACTAGGTGTGTTGGCACCATCATGGGGAAGGTGAAGAGGCTCCATAATAAATTGAGAGTTCCAAGGGGTAAATGGGGGTTAAAGGGGGGTTTGAACTCATGCGGATCCCACCACATAATATCCTCCCAAAGGAGGTTATGCACTGGTGGGACCCGCCTCCAACCACCCCTTAGAGGATTAAACCGCCACAAAATAGAAATATGTTACACATATTTTTATTTAATTTATTTAGAAACCCCAAAAATATTAACTTCCAATCTCGATAAAACGCAACTATGGTAAAGGTATCCTAAAGATAATACCAGTGCTGCAAGTTCTACAGTGGTCTCAGATTTCAATTCCGAGAAATGGTTTATGAGATATAAAATATCAAACGTATGATTATTGAACGTACCCAAAAAAAGATCAGAAAATTATTATCAGACACCCTCGACCCATGCTGGCCGAGGTTAGGCTCTTCATAGGTGAAATACGCTCCAATGAACCCAGCCATAATTTAGCATTTTCAATACGAGTTACTATTTATATGTTATGAATTTTACAATAAAATAATTGGCAGTTATTTATTTTATTTGTGGAAAAAAACTAACTTTCTCTGGTGGCCCTCACTCACCCAAGCTAGTATCTTCTTAATGAAAGCCTACACTCACAATTTTAGTGGTGGTATTGGATTTTTAATCTGAGTTACCATTTATGAGTTATATGTATTTGAAAAATAAAATAGCTTTATTTAATAATTTTATTTACGGTTATTCCATTTTCGGGTTTTCTCACAGGAGGCCTGCACCGACTAAACATAAGTCACGCCTAGGGTAAACCTGCCATCCTAAGCACAATGGTGGCATCAGATTTTTAATCTGAGTAACCGTTTATGATTTATTATACTTTTTCAAGAAAACTACATATGCGTGCTATTTTAATATTAACAAAACTTAGACGGATCATTCCGAGCACTCCGGGCCTCAGAATCACGCATTGTCAGAAACTGCGGACTCGTAAAATTCCCAAGTATTTAAGAAGAGATTTTCCACAGAATTTCCAGGTCATTTCAAGTGTAACAGAGGACACATAATCTCTTCTCACCCCTATTTTGGGGGCTGATGGTGCTTCCCATGACTTTAGGTTAGTCAGCTATAAGGAATATTTTATCCTTTGGGAAATGGTAGAGAAATTAAAAAACCCAATCATATATTTCACCAGGAGGTGTGTTACTTATAACTCATCATAGATTTTATCTATTCACATAGAAATAATCTCATCTTGTGGGAATTTCTAGTTCAAGGAGTAGGTCTTACCTTTCCATCTAGAAATTAAATCTAAGTCTCTTTTATTATCCTGTTGTTTGCAGTTCATAAGGTCACTGGTTGTTTTCTTGGGAAACATTGATCTGAAATGAAAACTTAACTATCATCAAAGAACCCCCAACCTATTTTAGGTAGAGCTGTAAAACTAGTATACCATACAAAGGATGAACCTTGCAGAGTTCACATTAACCATCTGAGTTTCACTGCTTCTTGTTGCTCTAGGATTCCTTTTGTGGGATCACAGTAAGATGTGTAATGAATCATATGTTTTTCTAGGTCACATAATCCATTTAATATAGGGAATATAGGGTTTTCTATGTTTGGTGGTGATTGAATCTTACTCACTCAGTTGGGGTAAGGTTTCCATTCTGGTTGTATCAGATTGGGTCTTCCTTCCATGGATTCCAGTCGAGCTTCCAATGACTCGATGGTTTTAATTATCCATTGATGCATATCTGGTTGAACCAAAACATGGGTGGGTCTAGTAGGGGGAAATTGTTTGTGTGGATGGTACTAGTACTTGAGGTGGATATCCAACTGGGGTAAACCTTTGTGGATTTGTATGAATCTATTTTTGTTGTTTCTTTAACGAAGTAAAATATTGATATCCTTCAAGGACTGGATCTAGAGGAAATGATGGTCTCGGTGATATATTAGACAATAATTATATCCTTGCATCATTTATCATGGAATACCCTTATTTTTTAGGTACACCTACTAGAAGGGTGCATTGAGGCTCTTTCGGAGGAACTTGAGAAGAATATTCCATAGGATAGGTTCCCCAGCACATCTCGACATTAATTCGCCTCAAATCCTTCATTTATTCCTCTTGCCTTGCTAATCTCTCCTCAAGTGTCAGGGTTCATTCTCATTTTGAGTAGAATATGGGTTATTCATAACCTCGTTTTTATTCTTTTATTTTTTAGAAATTTGCAAGGGAGTTAACGAAGGATTGACTGAAGGATCTCCTAAAATTAAGGCGGAACTCTGGTTCTGACTATGCACACCTCTAGGTTCGTTGTGGATCAAATTCTCAGTGGAACCATCTTCTCTTTGATCTTTTTCATTTGTATTATTTCTGATGTGGTCTGTACGATTGATTTCCATGATGCTCACTAATGCATAATGCATTGTAGGTTCCATACAATTTGTTGAGTGATAGGAAAGCATTATTCATCATTTGTTGGATCTTCTCCTTCCATTTTGTGGTCCTCTTCGAGTTTCATGAAAATTTTTAACTCATAGGGAACCTTTATATGTTTTTTTCATATTCCTACCTTATAGGGTACATGAATCGCAAGATAAGATGGAATTAAGGACTTTTGTATTCATCATCCTCCCTAATTGGTAAAATTCTAATGTTCGTTAGGCAGGTGGTTAAGGTAAAAATTCCTACATCCCTACAGGCTAGGGTTTATCCCAATCCCTTATTACGATGCATCGTCCCTTATTTTATATTATTATGGGGGAATTTTTTGTTGAAATATTCCCTATCCCTATAGGATGAGCCTCGTCCCATATTGTGATTCTTACTACTGGTATTATTACTTTCTTGATCTCATTATTTCTCATTCAGGTGTGAGATGGATATGGTACTGGGTATATATGTAAATTACATGTCTATAAGGACATAATAAATGATTTCTAATTGGATTCCTTTATGTGAGAAGCCCCTTGAATGTTCTCGGTTGCATAGTTCAGGAGTTTTTCAATGAATCAATCTCATCAGGTCGGACACTTTTGAGAATTACTGAAGTCTGGTTCTTGTCGTACATGCTACATTTCCTAAATGGGAGGTTAATTTGATCTCCATATTGGCATAATGAAATTATAGGATGTCATTTATAATTGGTTCTACTGGATAGGAGTGAGGTGATGTGAAATGATCCATTATCTCACCAACCCCGAATATGAACACTATATGGGGCGTTGCTAAAATGGTAATGCAACTTGTGAAGTGCATAGAGGTTGGTTAGTGCAGTATATTTCTTTCAACTCTTTTATAGATTCTATTTCATAGATGGAAGGGCTTCCAAATCGATTTTTTTGACAATTCTCCCCTGAAATGTTTTCGAGGTCTGTATACCCATAATAGGGCAAGAATATTTCTTTCAGGTGGCATAGGTTTTTCCAGTGATTGAGGCAAATGTTATTCATGAATTATTTTGAAAATTATCTTGATATGTCGAACTGAGAAGTGTTTTTGGGCCAAAACATAACTGGTATGTCATCCTTGCCTAATTGTATTCTCATGAGAAACATATCTATTTTTTATTTCACTTGATAATCTGCTACATGAACTTACCAACTTGTATGTTTCTTGATGATAGTTTCAAAATAAGTCAGGATATTAGGAGTCATGTTAATATATGAGTGGTCTAGAGGTGGATCGTATTATGAACGTGGCCCCTGGACATCTCCAGATTGAGAAAAGATATTTCTTGTTGTTGGTAGGGTTTCAAAGAAACTTGACCCCATCCTTCCAAGAGCCTCATTATATAATGGATTTCTTGTATTTTATTCAGTAAGGGGAGGAACATCCTGTCGATATGAAGCTTGACTGTTTAGAGGACCTACATAGTTGGTGCTATAATGGTGAAGACTACCCTTATAGTTTTATGTCTAACTATTGGGAAAACTTTTGATGTGCATACCCTGGGGAGAACCATCATGGTGGATGTTGGTAAAGGTAGGTCCTTCTTGCTAAATTGAGATGTCGTAATGGGAAGGACCTTGTCGGTTGATGAAGTTATGGAAAGGGATACCATTACGGCTTGGTATCCTTCTATTTGAAGAATTTCCAAGATGTTCATCCTCAGGAAGACCATCAAAATGGACTTCAACAAAGGAAGGACCTTTTGGTTTCTTAATACCATTGTGTGGAGGGCCTTCACAGTGCCTACCATCATGGGGAGGAAAACAATCATAGCTTGATATCTGAATGTATGGATAATTTCCACAGTTTAAACCCTTTGCAGGACCATCAAGGTAGAAGGTGACAAGAAGAGGACCTTGTTACTATTTGATCCTCTATTCAAAGGAGGGTTATCATGACACTCAGAAAGACGTAGTATCTCATGACTGATTGTTTCTTTCCCTTGAATTAAACTTCGTAGGTTCAATGAGGAGGGGCTTTAGAGTTGTTGCTAACAATATTTTGGGTAGGTAATTCGCAACTGATACTTGAACTTCCATAATTTTTTAATCGATTGACAATATCCTGAGCCTCTATTGATAGGTGTATGATGTCATCAAGAACTCTAGCCTCTAGTAGGGTGGGATCATAAATATGCTCTTCATTTTCTAGTTTCCATTAGTGCGGATTTTTTGGGAACTCTATTACAGGAGACTAAGTCCACCTACTATTGGTTACAACCTTTTTATGGGGGTTTCTATTTGATTTATTTTCATGATGTTTTCAGGATATTCCAAAAAGCATCTTGAGTTCTGGGAAGGATATATACATTCCCTGGAATGGTCACTGTGGTTGACTACTCTCCCCTGTGGGAATAGGTATTTTTCTAATCCAGATGTCTATTTATTTTTTATTATGGCTGCTAACCCTCCTAGAATGGATCATGGATGCAGGTCTACTTCAGAGTGACCATATTATTTTTTGGATGAGTCACCCCACTTGGGGAGAGAGGGTTGTGGGCCCGACCCCTTGTTATTTCCCGGACGAAATCACATATTTATAGATCTATAGGATATGATTAGGAATTTATGTCTAGTTCTCCATCATTTCTAGGATTTGTTAAGATATGTATTTCTATGGAACAAGGATGTATTCCCATTACAATGTTAGAGTAATAGTTTGTGCCTCCTCTGATCCTCCATATTTTTCCAGTGGGTACAAGTGATTCTCCTTTTTCGGTATAGAGGAATGAGTTTTCCCCCAATTTATTGTGAGGATACGCTAGATTTTTTCTCCAGTTTCCATAAAATTTGACTAATGTGCTTTATATTTGTTAGAAAAAACTTTCATATTCTTGTTTACCACTATATTTCATTGAAGGTCTTGATTTTCACCCATTTAAATTTGGCTCTATTTTTATTTGATTATCACCGTATTTGACTGATGGGATTGATATGAGGGAGTAGGTATTTGACTCTACCCTTACTTGATTTCTACCATATTTGACTTGTGGGATGTTTACTCCTTAACATGGATATGTTCATGCCTAGAGTTTTATATCCTATTTGGTTTGTAGTCTTCATACACATTAGAAAGAATTTGCATCTCCTCCGAGTTAGTTGTCTCCCTATTTGGATAATGGTACTTGTGTACATCGATAGATATTTTCATATACCTATAATTTTCAACCCTATTTGAATGGAAACCTTGGTGAGCATTGGCAAGAACATGTGTTTTCTCATATTGTTCCACCATATTTACAAGGTGGGATTTATAAGGGGGAAGGAATTTATGAATTTTAGTAGTTTTTATTGGTATTTTTATGTAAGATATCTTCCTTAGGAACTAGGTTTATGACCTCTTCCTGATTATATGTTCATCTCCCTTGGTGGAAAGCCTGGGGGAGCTATATTTCTTGAACATCAGTAGGATCCCTCAGGGTGATATCCTCTTTATAATGAGGATATTGGGTCGTATGGTGTTGTTGGTGATGTCTTCTGATAGGGTCCCTTGAGTAGAACCCCAGTGCATCAAGTACATAATCATTAAATACAACTTCATAATCCAACTAAAGATAAGGTAGGTACTCGTTGTTGTGTTCTAGGGATAGGCTCTTGAAACAATTATATATGGCTAGTGGAATCATCTTGTTATGGGCCGCCAATCGTGGCTGAGTGGGTGGCTAGTGGGATTTCATCGACTAAAGGGTTTGTCTTGCTGCATCCAACATTGGGAGAGTACCATTCGGATTTTACTCTTATGTCATGGCATCTGAGACCCAGCATTGGAGACACTAGGTGGGTGATGTAGTCCTCTTCTTCATGGATGGCCCAATCAGCAAGTTGGTTGACATGTTAATTTGTGAGAACTTTTGTGATGCCATTGAATTTAAGGTATCATTGAATAATACCACTAATATATGTGAAAAGTAAAGATAAAAAACCATGTAAAAGTAGCATCTCATGACCACATGTGTAATTGATGATATTGCATGGCCCTCTCTTTTATGTGAAAGGGGATTTTTGTGGGGTAATATGGACACTTTGTTTAATGATTCATGTTGGGTTCACAATTTTTATTATAACCTAATGACATGGGCTGTACCTGGAACAAAAGTTTCCAACAGGGGATGGGTAGTATATTCATTTAATCTTACAGAGGAGGTTCCATAATAATTTTTTCATGTCAGGGTCACCATTTTTTTGACCTGAAGATGTGTTGGGCATGATGAATGATTATCGGCGGGGGGTTATGTTTTTTTGTAATCAATCCATTTTGGGTACAATGTACTTGGATGGTCTCTAACAAGTTTATTTGTGGATCCAGAAACACCCAAAGACTCTCACATCCCTAATTCATGGAACTTATTTCCAAATGAATGTGCATGTTGGATGAATTTTACAATGACACTCAAGAACTCACATTGGTCTAGAGGATGGGAACTTGGGCTCATCACACCCTTTAGGGGGAAACTATTGCCTATTATGGGAATCTCTTATATATTTATGTTATTTCCATATGTTGATGAATCTGTGGTTCATTCCCAAGCATGTTTCTACGGGTAACCCATAAGTAAGAGCAATCATAAATACACATGGGTTCAGAATCATATGTATATATCTGATGATATCAATCTATGAATATATATACATGTATCATAGTGTCTTCATCAATTTTACTTTCTTTGGGATATCCTAATAACTCCTTAATAATTCATAAGGACAGCTCTAGTTTGAGACATGCGATGAGGCACTCTAGAGTTTATTATCATCGAGGCAGGATAGAAATTGTTTCAATGTTGGGAATGAAACTGAATGATTGTCTTCCTACATATCCTCACAAGGGGAATCAGAACCCATGTAGTTCAGTTTCACTTTACCAAACACATCACCTTTTTTGATTGAATAGAGGCAACGTTGTTACTCTTCTTGCAAAGGAAATGGAGGTAACTTGAAGGAAAGTGATAAATGAAACACTCCAATGGTGAAATAATTTTAGTACGCTTTGAAGAAAATGGTTAATTGAATTTGAGAAAATAATTACTGCATTATGAAAGATGTTATCCTCTTAATTATTTCAAAGTTGAAAGTTATAGACAATTTTCATCCTCATTAACTCATCTCCTGGACATTTATCGTAGTATTGTGTTATGTGACACACATCATCCATATATTGTGTAAATGAACTCATATTTCTTGAAATAATATAATAAGTAGTCATCCATGGGATAACTAATCATAAAAGTAGTAAAAGAAACATAAAAGAGATGGTGGATGAGTCCTAAGGAAAAAAATGAAATAATAATTGTTCATGAGATGAAGCTGATGAGGATAAAAATTGTACTATTTTGTGTTATCTAAAGTGGGTAAAATCTCCCATTTATTATAATTACACCATTGTACCTAGTTAACAACTTTTAGCCTGTTTAAGGTCAGGTTTGGGGGTGCAAAAAAAAATATGTGATTTAAGGGGTCTCAGTAGAGACATGTTATGATATATGAATATTTGGGTCCTCTATGAATTCTATATTTATAAGAGAAAAATCACTTTTAATATTTTTAATCCAATAACTAAGACTAGTCCCACCTCTATAAAAATGAACCATCAAGTCTTTCTTATATACCCTAACTAGATGAAAATATAATATAGTCATTTAAAGAGTAATTATAAACCTAAATATGATAAAAAAAATAATAAACTATCATTAAATCAACTAAAAGATATAAAAAAGTGTTGATAAAACTTTTAATAAATAAAGAGGTATTCCATATACATGGATGGTATTCATGGATTCCCAATGGTGGAACTAATACTGTAAACCTAAAATGATGAATACCAAAAAATAATTTCTACTAATTATTCTAATATATATATAATTTGATTAACTCTTTTTTATTTTTTGGAACAAGTGATGTAACAACCCAAGGAATTATTACATTTAATATTAACTGTATATAAAATATTTCAAAACATCAAAAAAATTATAATTTCAATTAAAAACGATAATTAATAGAGAAAAAAATTTCTGAAAATAATATACCTAATAACGATAAGTTTTTTAAAAATATATAAATTATTATTTGATTAATTTATATAATAATTATGTCTAGATAGATTGAAAACAAGATTTATTTTCAATCAGATGAAGAGTAGGCTTTATAGGTAAATTTTATTTTCTTGTACATTATGGGTTCTATGGTGATTTGAAGAACATAGTATAAAATGTTAGACATTATTAAATAAATAATAGTAATTAGGTAAGATATAGTGGTTTCATGTTAAATGGGAGATGACCCACTCTTAAAAAAAATTTATCGAAGTGAGAGATATTTTTATAAGAAAAATAGAATGATGAATTTCAATCATTGAAAGGAATCTATTGAAATATATTTGTATAATATATTTGTAAAATATATTTTTATATTATATTTTTATTATATATTTGTAAAATATATTTGAATAATATACTTGTGTAATATATATTTCTGTATTATATATTATATATATGTCTGTGTTTATTTTTATTTATGTAATATATATCATTATTTGTATACTATATATGTATATTTTTTTATATATTTTTTATATAATATATATTTGTGTCTGTGTAATATATATATTTTTATAAATTATTTTTATAACACATAAATATTTAATATTTAATATATATTTATTTACATATAAATATAATACATATATAAGTACATATCAAATTTTTATTTTATTAACTGTTTACATATAAAATTGTGTAATATATTTGTATAACATATTTGTATAATATATATTTTTATAATATAATTGTGTAATATATTTATATATTATATTTTCATAATATATTGGTATAATATATTTTTATAATATATATTTTAATTTTTATAGTATATATATTTTCATAGTGTATTTGTATAATATATATATATATAATATACATGTGTGTGTGTGTCTATATATAAAAAATCATATATTTTACACCTTTATCCAAAACCATGGAACCTTGAGGAATTTTCCAATTTTCATTCAGGAACCATGAGCCAAATCCTTCTCTATCCAACATACCAATGGAATTTATGTTCATCCATTAACTTGGTAAGTGTCTCACTCTTTCTAAGTTCAAGTATCATTCATATGAAATATAAATATCATCCTTAACAATACCCATCCATATAATCATAAGATCTTTATCATCATATAAATGGACATTGCTAAAAAAAATTAGATGCATAATAATCCATGCATCCCTTATTGGTTATAGAGTGGAATGAAGTCAAGTAATTAATGATCTATGATTTCAACAGAATTTTTAGACTCAACAATAAAGTATTGCTTCCTTTAGTGGTGTTGGGGTGGTAGGGTTGCATAGAATTGGAAAGGGGTGAGGGTGGGGGAGTGCAAGGAACAATAGCCATATCCCATTTCAACAAAACATCCCAAATAAACATTGTTGATTATAGGGATATACTGACGGTAAAGAAAGAATGATTATAAAAACTGAAAATAGATCGCTCCACACAATCAATCAATAAGTGAGGAGGATGAAGACAAAATAAGATACCTTGGATTGAAGCTTTGAATCGTATGAGAGAAAGTGGAGATATCAAAAATATGGAAAACAATTTAGAATTAGATTCGTTCAACCAATGAATCATTCAAGCCATGGATTTGATCATTGAAATTGTTGGAGCTAGGATTCAAGCCTTGTTTCAAGCATTGATTCACTGAGGAGGAGCTCCACTAGAGGATAGATTTTGTGGAAAGCTTTGATTATTGTAATGAGTTCACGACTACTTAGGGTTAATTTTTATAGATCAGGACACTTTTATCAATGCTTCCGAAAAAGTGCTAATAAAGGGTTTATAATTATATTTATTAATAAATAAATTATAAATATATTTATATCATTATATATATATATATTTAATAGATATATATAAATATAAATATACTAAATAAATTCTATATTTAAATATATTTATTATAATTTTAAAATTCTTTAACTATATCATTATTTATTTATAATTGTATAAAAAGTCTTTAAAAAAATATTTATATAATTATATATAATTATCTAATTGTATATTTATTTAATAAATATTTTTTAAATATAAATATTGAAAATATATTAATTATTTAAATAAATTTATTATAATTTTTTAATTTTTTTAATATATATATAACTATTTATGTATAATTAAATAAATACTTTTTAAAAAATAATATGAATTTATTTATAATTATAAATGTATACATTTATAAAAATAATAAATATATAATTACAAATATAATTATTTATAAATACTTTTTTACAAATATATTTTTAATATTATTAATTAATATTTAATCTTAAGTGAACGCATGTCAAAAATGAGTGAAATTTAATAATTACAAATGATTACACATTAACAATATGAAAAAATTTGATAAGTTTGATTAATTAAATATAAATCATTAAAAAATGTATATATATTGAGATAAAGATGAATACATGTTGAAAATATTAAAACATAGTAAATAAATATGTATAAAATAAATAATAAAATTGATTAAATTATCCCCAAAAAATATTTTTATGTGTGTGTTGCATATAAAAATACATTAATTATATATATGTGTGAAATAAACATAATAAATTTGATCTATGTTAAATAGAAAAGTCAAACAACATTCAATTATAGCCCTTGATGTAATTAGTCAGTATTTTTAATTCACAACAATTTTTAATTATAAAAAATTATTCACTAAATATATTACTAATTAATGTAATGGGTAAACCATTTTTATTATATAAATAATATTTTTACACATTCATATACATCTATATATTTAATATATAAAAAATTTTAACATTATCAATAACTATTTATTTGATAAAATGTTTAACATTTTTCTCAATTTACTTATTTTTAATTTTTTATTTTTGAATTTTCATATACATATATCTATGTATTTAATATATTCTATTTATTAGTATTTATAATTTATATATAGTATTATAATTTTTTTTATTTTTACCAACAATTATTTAATTAATAAAAATTTTATTTAAATTTCATTATTTGATTTTATTCAAAATTTTATCAATACTAAAAAAAAGTTAACAAAGGACCCCCTTATAGATTCTAGAAAAATAGAACTGATAAAGGGTGACCTTTACCAGCATTAAAAATAAAGTGCTAATAAAGGATAACCTTTATCAGGGCTTTTTTCTAGGGATGATAAAGGCTAGCACTGTTAAATACTTATTTTGTAGTAGTGTAATTGAAAAAGAATTTGTTAATGATATTAATTGGAGTAAATTGTGTATTATAAGTTAAATTAATCAAAGTTGGTTATATGTTAGCATGGATCCATACTTGTCACTTGAGTAATTAGAAAAGATTCTTATGAACACTAATATAAAATCAATAATTCTTAAACCCCTCTCATTGTTAAATGAAAGGGGAATGAATGAATTAAATAAAATGATTAATCATCATCATCATCATTTCAATTTTTATTCACGACTACCTTCAGCAAAAAAGGGAACACTATGGGGGCCGAAAATAATGATGTCTAAGGGCATCACCCTGAATCAAATTCACCCCCTATGGATTAAACATAGACACATTATAAAAACAAATGACTGAGAAATCATCTCTCACGAGTAAAGCCAAATGATCTTCCACTTTGTTCTCCTCCCTCCAAGTGTGGATCACGCTATTTTTTTTGGCCAGTAAGGATTTTTATTCCCCAATCGTATAAATTATAGACCAAGGACTAGTACCAATACCTTGGAGCTCATCATTAATAACCCAAGAATCAGTCTCCACCTGAGATAAACAAAAGCCTCACTGACTGCACATGGAGAGACCTGTAAGAACCACTCTCGCCTCAGCTTGCAGAGAACTCCCAGCACTATATTTCGTAGTGTGAGCTGAGAGAACACTCCCAGCCTCATCCTGGACCATGCTAACCCCTCGCATCACTCCCTGAAGATAGGACACAACCGCATTAAGCTTTAAGACAACTTCCGACAGACACCACCACACCCAATTTCCCTGCCTCCCGAGTTCTGACATCTGACCCATGCCACCCAGCAGCGAACAACACCCGCAATGCTGGTACATTCTTCCAGTCACCTACAAGAGTTGAGCAGTCTTCCAAAATGAACCTACCCCTGGCGATGATGACCCGACCCATATATTGTTCCTCCTCATACCTAGCGCGGTTCCTGTCATTCCAAAACACCTAGAAAACAACAATAAAAACTATAGGTCGTGCCACCTTATCTCTTCCTGGAGCCTCGACCCCCTGTAACCAACTTGACAAGAGGCCCTCGATACCATCCACCTATAAAGACATCCCAAAATAACCTCCAAAAAATCCCCACACCATGCGAGCCCATTCCCCTTCAGCAAAAATATGAGGAAGAGACTCCTCGCGAAAATAATCACAGTAGTGAAAATGAGAAGCCATACTAATCCCGAGAGTCTTGATATTTTCATCAGACGGGAGCACACCATTCTAGATCCTCCACGAAAGAAAGTTGATCTTAGTTGGGATCATATTTCACCAAATCCAGCCACTCCATCCCCCTTGTTTCCCCTAGGATACACTACTCTTATATAAATCCTTCAATCCGAATTTCCCTGTAGGAGCAGGAGTGAAGACACATCAATCATTGTCCGAGCTCATAAGAATAGAATCAAAGACCTCACATTGGCCCACATCCAGAAGGGCTCTGAAAAAGGATGGGTATTACACCGCCTCCTTGAAAGTGATCATGGGAGCTGGGCAACCAGGGAAACTGAGGGGGTTTCCTGACCAGTTGTGATTCCAGAAAGATATGTTCCCCTCCCCGAAAATCCACCGAGAGAGCCGAAACATTGCTGGAACAATGTTGCTAACCGCCGCCCACAAAGATGTCCCACTCGCCTGCATAGACCCTTCACTATCCCTGTACCCGTGAGATATAAGGCTCCCCCACAGAGAGTGTTCTTCAACAACATCCCAAGCCAACCTCGCATTCATACAATGGATCATGGCATTTAAACTTTTCACATTAATCCCACCCTCTCGATTAATTCATGCCATGCTCCCCCAAGAGACACAATGTCATTTCCCCTCTAAAGCTGCATCCCAGATAAAGCGATCGAAAATCATCTCAATGTGCTTAAAAACCCCCTTCGTTACATTGGTCACTAAGAGCACATGGACCGGAATGGCCGAAAGGAAACTATTCACCAGCGATATGCGGCCACCAAATGAAAAAAAACATGTTTTTCCAATTCAGAATCCGCCTTGAGATCCAACTCACCACCCGGTCAAAATCCCTTATCTGCATTCTCCTTACCGACCCTGCGGCCCCAAGATACTCAAAGGGAAACGACCATCACTTTATCCCCAACCATGTTCCCATAGATGTCGCCCTGCTCTTAGTGCTTGTCTTGGCCACATAAAAATCACTCTTCTCCCTGTTGATGATCTGACCACTCTCATGACAGTACTTTTCAAGCATCTTGATAATAGCATGCACAGATTTCTGCCCCTATTACTAAAGATAATGGTATCATCCTCGAACATCAGGTGTGAAATAGATGATAGGCCTAACCTCCTCCTATATGGATAAACATCCCCATTTGAAAGTCCTCTGTTAATCATCCTGCTCAGGGTATCCTGCATGAGAATAAAAATACTCTGGGAATGAGGGTCGCCCTGACGTAGACCTTACACTGACGTAAAGAAAACATGTGTTCACCCCATAAATGAAACGGCCAACCAAGCATAACTAAAACCCCTGAAAATGAGATCAGCTTCCAAACTGGAAAAGCCCAACCTATTCAAGACCCTGTTAATAAAACCAAATTCATCTCTGTCATACTCTTTTTTCATATCTAGCTTGATTTCCATGTTGTTACCATGCACCGTTGTGTTAATTTCTTTCAATATCTCCTGATCCAATGCTATAGCTCCATGAATCGAGAGGTCCTTCACAAACCCATGCTGCTCTAAAGAAATCCATTGAGGGAGAAATCCTGACATCCGCCTATTGATGATTCTCACCAATAATTTATAGGGGAAGTTACACATACTCGCCTGCCGGTATTGAAGGAGAGAGGATGGTTCCCTGACCTTTGGTAAGAGAACCAGTGTTGTGGCAGCCACAATCTGAGGTAAACTTCTTTTTCAGAAAAAATCCCAAATGGCATTGACAACATCCCCCTTGACCACCTTCCACGAGCTCCTATAGAATAATCCTAGAAAACCATCAGGGCCTGCCGTGATTTCTTGATTGAGGTTAACCATAGCCGTATGGATCTCCTCCTCCTCTAGGATACCCTCCAGCATTTCATTGTCCTGACTGGAGACCCAAGACACAATCCCCCACAGAACTCCTCATCCCCCTGTGGATAACCCTGGCTCAGGTTTGGGTTCACGCCCGCAAGAAGATCCTTTATGTGAGCCATCGCAAGCCCACCGACCTCATCCCAATCATCCATAAAGGTGCCATCATCAGGCTCTAGATTCTAAGTAACAACCTGTAACCTCTCCTATATGCACGCATGGAAAAAATCTGTATTTTTGTCACCCACCTTAAGCCACTTGATTCTCGATCTCTATCTCTCCCTCTATTCCTGGGAAAGGATCAAAACAGCTAATGCACCTTTCTTCTCAGAAATCACCCCAAAGGACCTCTCATCTTAGGCCTCCTCAATGGTAGCCTCAAGGTGATGAATTTCTCAAGTAAGTGACTCCAGCTCCTGGTCCATGGGAGGAATACTCTTGGCCCACCTGTGAAGAGAGATCTTGAGGCATCTCAGTTTTAGATGAAAATCCACTCAAGAGTGACCCAGAATTGACTCCTCCCAGCTCGACATTCATTATTGTTATTATTAGAATTTTTGGGATACAAAGTTCCTTATAATTACTATTAATGTTGTTGTACATAACACCCCATATCATTACATGTTTATTTGTTATACATGGTTCCATTATCATTACATATTATCAAATATTCCATACATGATGACATTTTCATTATTATTACTGTTATTATTATTATTAATGTCAGATTGATGGTTGGGAATGGTGTCCCTTATCAATTACTAGGGATTGGTGTACATGACACCCACTACCCCTCAGTTTACATGTTTTGGTTTATGCCCCTTATTTAGATTTTAAACCCACTATGGTTAACATTATACATGGACTCCATGGATATCTACCATAGATCCATATCCTATTTAAATAAATGTAAACTTTTGGAGACATTCTGGCGTAGGCCAAAGGTGGTGGTATTAGATAAGTATCTCATAAGGAAACGAGTCTAACATGATCTATTTATTTTACTACCTCCATTAATATACATTCACAGTGTACCCTTTTAAATCCATGGGTTGGATATTCATTATAAGTTGTTGGTGTTGGCCTACTGATTTTTAGTCACACCCAATTTGGGCCATCGTTTATTACCCGAACAGAACTCTTAGTGATAGGATAAGTTCTTGGATTGTGATTTCTTGTTGTTTCTCAATATAGACTAGTACTTGACATGGTGATGGGGACCAAGAATGACCTTGATCTACCTACAAGAGTTGGGTTATTTTATTTTTATTTTGGTCTAAATCTATTTTATTCACTAACTTCTATATGTAAACTATTTCAATTAGGACTTAGAATGTTTATTCTTGGTTTGTTATTTAGTTTACTTTGGTATGGTTAACTATTTATTATTACTTGTTAAGTATTATTATTATCTCCTAATAACTGTCATTTATATATTCTTCTACTAAATTGAATATTGATCTATAGGGTATAGTCTCCACATTGTAACACCATTAGACCCTCGCTACTAGTTACAATCCTCTAGTATATAGGAAAGAAATATTGAGGCCTTGTCTCTAACAGGTCTATTTATATTTTATAGAGTGAAATGATTCATAATGTGAACAATTTATATCACACTTCATTTTCCCATTGTCTCAGTATTTTTTGGTGGTATAAAGGATTATAGGAATGTGTCGTTACTTAGAAAATAGCTCTTTTTTTGGGAATGGTCAACTAACACATGATGGAAATATCAAGTATCTAAGCATGGGACAATTTTTCATGTTATCCATTATTATAGTTGATTATTATTTCTCCTTGAGGGATTGATGCACTTTTTCTGGTTATTTCTTCATGATTTTTACCTCTTTGAGCTGTATAGAAAGATAAGGGATGTGTTAATGAATTATTTCATGCATATAGGATTCACATTCCACGAACATTCTTATCTATATACCTTTCTTGCATGATTATATTCAGTGATTATTTATATACCATGTTTAGGTAATTATTTTTGATTCTTATTCGTATAAAATTCTTCGGTGATAATTAGCATGCTCATCTATGTTACATACTTATATTTTGGCCTACTTACATGACTATGTTATGTGCCTATGTGATAGCTTCTTGTTATGGTTAAGAAATATGGTTAATTAAATATTGTTTTTGTATCAACCTGAATGGTGTTTTTTCATATATCTTGATGGTGGTATTCTATTTAATCCTCCAAAAATTGATTAAATAAATTAATATTTGAATAATTCACTTGAATAAATCATTAGATTTCAAGAGAACTTATAATTGGTTTAATAAATCCAAGTTATTGATTAAGTATGTTGGTTAAATGTGATACCAATTGTATTTTATGAAGTGGTTTCCTCCATAACTAGGAAATGGTTTTCTATATAGATGATTCCTAATATAGAATCTTTTATTAACAAATTCAAATGATCATTTATGGATCTAGTAAAATGGTGTGTCAATTGTAACTTATAAAGGATAGTACCGTTATAACATGGGAATGAAGACCCATATAACAAAATCCTCTTATATACTTTATTTGACCCTTTTAGGTTATTTTTAGCATCATCTTATTTTGAGATAACCTTAATGGGGGTGTGTAAAAACGATAATGAATTGAATATTAATGGGTTTCACTAAAATGGGATGCCAATTTAATTTATAGAGCACTAAATCCATAAATTTAGAATGGATTCAAGTATAACTGAACCTAGGATGACTGGTGGGACCCTCATAGATCACCTTTATTTCATATTGTGCCTAGTTATCAACCCCATGGGGGTATAATTGTGATAAATGGGGTGGTTATTAAATGTTTCATCATCCAATTATCTGGTGTTTCATATAAATGTATGGTGGAATCTTGTTGAACTGATCAGAGAGAAATGATACAATAACTCTTGTATACATTTTAGCTTTTTTTATAAGGCTTTAATTAATTAAATTTAAAATTACATCCTAAAGAGAATTTTCTATTATATCTTGAAATTGAAATTTTTTAAATAATCCAGTTGTGAGAACTTATGGATAAACAAAATGGTTTTAAAAGGTAACTGTGTGATAATTTTCCTATAATGTTGCTTGGTGTTGAATAAATAATGTGCTAATTAAAGATATAAAACGTTTTTCCTTTATAACCATTACTTAATATTGTATGTATCAAAGAATCATTAATATTTATAAATAAATTAAACTAATGTAATGGATTAAAAAAATGTTTAGTGGTATTAATAGCTTTAAACCTCGTATAAGGGTTGTCTTTAGTTATTCCATGAAATATATCTTGAATAGGAACATGGATGTTCCTCGTGAGTCTATGATGGATTCAATATAATATTAATTTGACCTAGAGGTTAGGTTTTGGATCTTAGTGACCCTTTCTTCATGAAATTAGCTTTAAATTTTATGCTTGATGCTTTTGTGAGGGGATAGCCTGTTGTGGTAATACCCATGAAAATATGAAACCAAAATAATTTTTAACTGAGTTTCGAGTAAATTTAATTTTAATTATTTGACCATTTAATTTGGATAGAACTCTTAGAAAATTAAAAACCACCCTTGTTTAGGTGGCTGGTTGTCTTGTGAGTTGAACCTTGAGGCGGTGTTACCATATGTGGATACCTGATGAGTGTTATCTCTTTGTATTTTTTTAACATTTCCTTTATGAACCTATAAGAAGAACTCCCTTACAATAATGATCAAGGAGGATTATGTCCTATTATTCTAATGCATGTAATCTAATTTTATTAATTTTATATTGATTATATTAACCCTCATAGCTCGATAATCATTTTACATAGCTTTAGTATTATCTCTTTAGATAGAGTTTACATGTGAATTGCATGTTGTCTGATAGAGGAACCTTTAGTAGGGTATGGTTCTCATTCATGGGACCTTGGGGATAGATAGAATATCAATAGGACCTTAGTTTTTACTCGAAACCTAATGGTTCAGCATTATTTTCTTAATTAATGGAATCATGCAAGAGATATTGTCATGAGTTTTATGGATTCATTTTGAGGTGGTGATCTTGGTTTTATGCTTATTTCAAGACCAATGCATGGAAGGCTCTCATTCTTTATAATATAGTCATGATGATTCATAGTGTTTTCAAGGAATCAACAAGGATTCTTGGGTATCAATACTGGTGTTATGGGTATGATGTTTCAGGTGTCTGGCATAGTTGAACAATAGATGTGTGATTGACACTTTAATTTCTGAAATGACATTGTTATCTAGGAAGTCATTTGATATATCGTGGAATAAGTTAAATACATGTTTCTAAATATGGGTTCCAAGGGATCTCCTAACATGGTAATGTTGATGCTCTATGTATCATGAACACATTGGGCATGTAAATGAATGACTCACCAGAGAGTGAGTTGTGTTTTGAACCAAGTGTCATGGAATTGTAAACCCATTGTGTATATAATGTTTATTTCATGCCAGTTGTGTGTAAAAATTGGTTAATATGAAACATTGTTGAGTGGATTATTATGATGCAAGGATCAATGGTTTTGAATTTAATTTTTTTCTTCATGTGGGCCTAGATCCTAAGGTAAAATTAATGTAAGTGATCGTGGATTAGAGATAGAGAGTGATGCATAGCTATTAATGAGATCTTAGTGTGCTCCTAGTTTAATGGTGATCATTCCCTATATCTTAACATCATCTTGGGTACATTGATATAGATTTGCCTATGTTACATTCTAATTAAATGTCTTTTTATGGTTCTATGGAGGAACACCTTTGGAGTTATTCTCAAAGAGTTTTATGAAAATTTCCATAATGTGGGGAGTACACCTTTGGTCATCTGAGGGTGGTGACCCACATTTAAAATTTTGAAACTCAATTAATTCTATGAAAACTCTTCTCAGAATGTGGGAATGGGTGATGGGTGATGTTTTGGTTAGTTCTTGGGAAGGATTGGGCATGGATTCTCCTAATGTGGGGAGTGGGAGGTGAACTAAAGATAGGTGAACCTTATGTGAGAAGCGTCCTAGGATATTGAGACCATTCATTTGAAAGTTTTTTGGGTTTTCAATTTCGTTGGATAAATGGAACATTGAATGTATGGTTTTCTTCGTAAATTCCAGGCATGTACTCATGGTAACCAGTTGATTCCTTGATGTGGCCACCAGGAGAGATGCCTTCTTTGGCCATGGATAGTGATTTTAATGTATGGATTTATTGGTTTTATTCCAATATTTGACTCACAAAATATGGACTTTGGACTGGCTTGGATGAGATCATAGAACTTTAGTAGTTTGATTCCAAGGTTACCTCAAATTTCTAAATAGTATAAGTTGATGTTTAGAGTATGACCATCCAAGGATGCTGTATTTAGACTACAACAGTGTTTATGTTAAATTATTATTATGAAAATATATATGAAATATTTTGGGAAATAAGACATCACCATAAGTAGTTTATGAGCTTTATTGAACATGTTAAAGTTCAGTGTAAAGGTTAGTTGGGTTTTTTTAGGAATAGATATTGAAACCATGATAATATTTGTTGATTGGAATTTAAACATCTTATTTAATTATGAATCTTATTGGTATCATGTCTAGAATTTTGAGGTCTTGTTTTATGATTCAATTAAAATTGTAGGAGTATCAAGACATTGAAGTGTCTGTTAAAGGATAGAAACTATTGTATAGAGTACCATATGATTCATGATTAATAATATAACAATTTGATCCTTAATTAGGTTATATGGGCTCATGTAAGAATCTTTTTAATGTTTCATTTATTGATATGAGTGATTCCTTGAGTTTTTAATGTATTAACTTTTGTATGATTAAAGTTTCATCTGAAGATGCATTCGGTTTTCAAAACACAACACATCCTTATAAGTACTATTCCTCAACTCAAGTAGGTTGGTTGTTATTTATATTATTCCCCATGGCCTCTTTGGGAGGAGACATTCTATGTTGGGGATGTTAAAAGATGTTGTGTCTTAAACTGGTTGATAAATTCTAAAGGAATTTGAATTTTCATTTGGTTGATGGTATAAATCTTAAATTGATATTTGGATGGAAATTATGAAACTTTTAACACTATAAAGTGTTGTTTTTTAGATATGAAATGAGTCTTGGAAGGTGGAATCGAGTTTTGGGAGTATACTTAGGGTCTGGGAATGGATGCATTTGAAAAGTCACCCTATGGGAATGGATTGTACTAACCATGCATCAAAACCTTTAATCCTATTTTGTATGGTAACACGGTTTAATTAACCATGTGATGTGGTCCATAAAAACATGAAAAATGGTGAAGAGGTGTGGAGATACCTGAACAGTTGGCACATGATTTTTTCAACCATGAACTGAAACCATGCAATGTAGGAGTTCCTAGGGACAATAGATCTATATGGTTATAGCACGGATTGTAAACCATATAAGAAAACTATATGGATAAGGTGTTATTTAAAACTTGTAACCACATGATTGCTTCATAGTTTTTGTATCCATGTTTCCTAACCGTGATCCTCTTTAGAGTGTAAAAAATACCATTTTACCCCCTCTAACCTTAAAAGGGTTTTAACCCTATTTCTTCCCCCATTCAGTTTGGATCTCCATTCCCACATGCCTCCCCCCTCTCCTCTTCTATGGAATTATTATCCCTCCTTATAGGTTCAAATAGAAAACTGTATTTGTGTGGTAAGAATAATGGTGAGTCTATGACTACTCTTACCGCCATTATCCATTTTCTTCAACTATAGAAATGCTAATGTTGTGCGAGATAATGTTCCCTATTTGTATTAAGTTCATACAGTTCTTTGTTTTCTATCATTCCAACTCAAATAAAATCTTGATATTGGACGATTAAATCATCCAAATTATGAATTAGGTTTTCTATATTTTATTCCTTAAGGATTCATTGTTTATAAAATGTGTCGGTGTGTTGGACATCAGATTCCCCATCCATCTCCTCTTAAATGGTAAATTAATTTAAATAAATTTTTGGTACCTTCATTTGTTTTCCTTTAAGACCCAATTGCATCATTAGAGATTTTATAACTCAATGTGAACCACTCCTTTGGGTATGTTTATTCGAATTACCAAGACATTGATGCATTTCTTAGGTAATTAAACCACACTTATGGGATATTGTGTTTTCCACATGATTTGTGGAACTTGTGAATAGACTAAACAAACTCATAAATGAATTAATACCAGCAATTAAACCCTTAGGGACAATTAAAAAAGAATTATTCGATGATATTAATTTATTATAATTGGGAATTATTAGTGAAAGATATCATAGAAGGTTTTATATTGGTAAGGAGTCTTGGTTGGCGCTTGGGTAATTAGAAGATATACTTCAAACCACTAATAACATAAATACTTCATAACCCCTTATCATTTTTAAATAAAAGGGGAATTAATAAATTAAATTAAATGGTTACACGGATTAAATGATTAGTGTATGTTGAGTCCATGTCACAAGGACTTTTCAGAAATTATAAAATAAAATGATTAATTTTATATTTGAATTATAGTTTTCTTAGGACATATGTTCAATCATTTGAGTAAATGTATATATTTTATTATAGTATGTCTTAACCTATACCTTGAATCTTTTTTGAAGTGTCATTAATGGGTTCATAGGATGTTGGTATTATGTGATTCTTGATCATTATCAGGGGACAAATAATCCCTTATTAATTATCAGGAATAGTCAATTGTGACTCTCAATGCCCCGTAGATTGTTATTATTGGACATGTTGTTCTAGAATAAATATTTAATTCATGGGCATTGATTTTCCTATTAATATTATAAATAGTTTAATATGATGATCATTCACTATACAATCATATTATATTGTCAAAAATAACATTAATATTTATTAATTGAATTTATTGGATATGACGTTCCATATTTTTATAATAAGAACATTATGGGCATGATATTCTTTATAATTACTATTAAAGTTGTCGAACATGGAAACCCATATTATTACATATTGAATTTTTGGGCATGGTGACCTCATAATTATTTATAATTGCATGTCAGAAATGAAATTCCTTTTCATTATTATTATTATTATTATAAAGATGGTTGGGCATGGTTCCCCTTATCAATTTTTAGGGATTGGTGTATATGAAGCCCACTTTCCGCTGTTTTAGATGCTTTGATTGATTCCCCTTGTTTATATGTGAAACACATTGTGTTTAACATTATACATGGATGTTGTGGTTATCTACCATGGGGCCCTAGAATATTTATATAAATTTAATGGTTCAAATACATTCTTCCTTAGGTTTATGTAGGTGTTATCATATGAATATATCATGTGTAACCTGGTATTACATGATCTATTTATTTTTCAATATCAATTATAATACATAAAAATGGTTCCATTTTATACTAATGTGATGAATATGCATTAGATTCCATTGGTGGTGGCCTAATGTGTTTAACATTGACCCTATTTTAGGTCTCCATTTAGTATTCAGACATATTGGTTACAAGAAAATATCTTGGATTTCTCTTTCTTGTTGTTTCTCTTTATATACTAGGGCTTAACATAGGGCTATGGTTGGATCATGTACTCTATATGCCTATAAGATTAGGTCCTTCTATTTATTTATCTATTTTTTAGTCTAGGCATGTTGTATGTACTTTTTATTATATGTTGAATAGTTATATTATGAATTATAATGTTCATTTATGGTTGGTTGCTTATTTTCCTTTTTTCAGGCCATATTTTTATTATTAATTTTCATATATTATTAATATCTTCCACTTAATATAATTTTTATATGCTTATACTATATTTAGTACTGATATAGAGGTCATAGTATCCTCAATGTACAACCATTATACCTTATTTCTAATCAAAAACCTCTCGTATATGGGAAGGCACACTTGAGACATTTTCACCAATTGTTTTAGTTACTATTTAAAGATTGAACTGAGTTAGGGAATGACAGGGCTTATGTTTCAAAACATACCAAATTAGTATGGGTTTTATATTATAATTTATTTGTTTACAATAATTTCTATTATTATGTTTCTGATTATCGAATTTCCTGTTCTACAGCTAAATAATCTCATAATTTTTTTCTCATGTAGTAATTTTTAGAGAATACATGTCTTCCATTCATTTTCAAAACTAATGTTATTAAAATAATATTTTTAAGTATAATTGATAATATTTATATATTTGATAAAAAAAATTCTTCCATTTCCTTTCTTTTAAAATAAATTTTAAATAATGTTTTTACTATTCTCCTATTCTATTTAAAGGAATTTTTACACGTGTTTTTATTTTTACAAATTTTTTTAAAATAAATCTTATTGAAACTTTCTTAACAACAAATTAATTATTTTTATAAAAAATTTAAAATAAATTTTTTTTTAACAGACACGACATGAATAAAATTTACATCCATAATTCCCTATAAATGATTTGAAGATTCTTTTACATGTTACCAAGTTTAATGAAAAGTTTATCCTTGATATTTTGAAAATTTTTATATTTTAAACAAGTGATTTAAAATTGAAAATATTATTTTCCCCAAGAAAATTTATTGTGATATTTTAAAGGTATTTTTAACTATTATGTAATCCTATGATATTACTTTTGATTAATTGGGTTTATGATGAAATGATAACATTAACATTCTATCCATTGATGGCTTATGATTGTGAGGATTTAAGGGTGATTCTATGAAACCCATTTATTTCTCATGGTATTATTATGTTATGAATAATCCTTTATTAAACCCATTTTATTTACACATGTTATAATATGATTCTTTTATGAAATATTTATAAATTTATTTCCTTCCCCTGATTTATAAAATGATGAATATTTTATGATGTTTTGGAAGACATATATATTATTTTTATTACATGCTGGGAAGAACCATAAGTATTTATCCCTCTAATGAATTGGGTAAAGATTGATATATCTTGAGATAATAAGAGATGGAATGGGAAATGAACCTAGTTTTGTAAGGGACTCTTTTCACTATTATAGTATTAGGAGTGATCCTTGACTAGGATTTGATATAATAGGGAGTGAACCCAATCCAATTTGATATTCTGGGATGTGATCCTTGATTAAGGAAATGATTTTATATGTTTATATATATTTCAAGAACTTTTTGATTATTCTAATGTTATGCTATCATGGACAATTTTCCATGATTAATTTATGATTCATGTCTTATAAACTACCATGATTTATTACATGACTCAATATTATGATCTATGATATTCAAGAAATGGTTTTCAAATGTTGCGATCATACTCTCATACCCTTATTGTCATGTTATGATTAAGTGACCATTTATGTCTGCCTTGTTTACAATTATTAAGAATCCAATCTCACCCTTTATAACCTTTACTTTTACCTAGGATATGAAGAATTTTTTTTCATATGATGTGTCTAAGAAGGGTGATAGTTATAAATATCTTACTTGGAGATGATATATAAATATTTTGAACAAGTTTTTTATGTGTCCAAGTTTTCAAATTCATTAGAACAATATGGATATAACATGAATCATAATATTCTGTAATAAATATTCATCTAATAACATGTAATATGTTTTTATGAAAAGTATGGATTTCTATAGGATAGGTATAAATATTGTAAAACATATACCTTTAAAGGGATAGGGATATCATATTTTAACTCGTATTTGTTCCAAAATTTATCCAAATCTTATTGATCTCCCATATGTATCAAATTATGATGTTTTAATTCATCTATCTCCTCTATCCATAGTTGAGTGAGCGTAAATAGATTTTTAGTTATCTAATATTCTTCCTCCACCGGTTCTTTAACTTCAATGATGAGGAGGGAAATATGATCCACCATTGGCTCTGGTTCTTTCTCATATTGTTTCTCTATTTGTTCTATTTGGCTCTTCATCTCCCATATCTTCTATTCAATCCATCATAATTTGTCATTTATATTATTAGAATACAATTATTCTTGATATTTCTCCTAATAATTTCTTCAGTAATGTTTAGTGGAAATAAAGAATAATCTACTTGTGTCTCGACCGCATCTTGAAAAAATAATGAGAAGTACTCCCAGAGTTCATTTAATTCTATATCTAATTGTACAAATATTTGGTGCTAAAAGGTATATTTAAAGTCATGGATGAGGTCCTTCAATACCAAATCTATAAAAAAATTCTTCAATCTCCCCTGGTATATTTAAAAAATAATTCAACACTATATTCTATAGAGCAGGATAAGTTAGACATTTTTTCAATTTTTTCAATTTATAAAACACAAAAAACAACATAAAAAATGAATAAGAAAGATTGATTGAAAGACAAATTTTTTCCCTAGAAAGGGTTCCAAGTTTTTACATTCCATTCATAGGGCATTGAGAAAGCTAAAAAAGTTTATCCGGGTAAAATATAGTGTATTACCAAGGATGTCACCCATTAGGATCTTTGCTGTCAATCAAACACTATTCCTAATTAACTGTTAAAATTTTTCATTATTTATATTATTTTATAAAAATGATGATAAATTTGGAAAGAGAATTTAAATTAAAATTTAAACCATAATATCATGAAGAATAAAAGTAGAATAAATTTTGAAAAGAAAGGTCTTGGTCCTCGTGTTTGGTTACTCAGATTCAATCATTGTTCTGATTTGTTGTTTAAATTAAATTTGATAATTTATTTATGAAATATCACCCATGAATTGATATTATTTAATCTATTAATTGTTAAATTTATCATGCATATAAGATCACTTTGTAACACTAAATCTCACCTCCTCCAATATCTAAATAAGATAAAAACCTCTATCATGAGTGTAATACATTACTAAACCCAACTGTATTGTATGTCATTTCATCCCTTTGAGAACCCTCAAATCCATTATATACAAATATTAACCAAGATAATGGAGGTATATAATATAATTTTTTAAAAATAAATGAATTTTAAATTTATTTCATTGTGTATGATCATCACATGAATAAAAATATATATCTCAGTCCCCATAAATAGAATTAAAATATTTAAGAAATTATAAAGAAGAATTTGGGAACACTATGAAACCTACCCCAATGTTAAGCAACTATTCAATAACTTACCAATGTGAGTGTAAGAGATCATGGTGGAATATTGGGAGATATAGAGAGAAATAGATAATATTGGAAGGAGAAACACTTTAATAAAATATGCAATTATGATTATAAAGAAAAATAAATTAAAATATAAAAAAATGAATGAAAATATAAATAGTATAAGCCCAGTCCCCCAGTATAGTGGTTGATTCTCTATTTATGTATGAATTATTTTAAATTCCCCCTATTCATATATTTATAGGGATCAATTATTCTTATGTCACTATAAATGCATCAATAAATTATTTCCCATTCCATTTCAGGACTACATGGGTCTTTCGGGTCAAAGGACGTTGGATTTTATCATGATTCAATCATTTTCATAGAAATATTTTCCCATAAAAGAAATATAATGGAGTGAATAGTTATTTAAAATCAACAAACATTCATAAAATAGACTATCCTATTTTTTACATGGAATAAATTAATGCTCTGAAAATTTCCAAGGAATGTCATGGTGTGACATATATGTGTCATGTTGTGACCCATTTTTTCTTCTCATAAAGTCCTTTTGGGTTATTTAATAATCTCATCTCTCTTATAAATTAATTTTTATATCTTGAAAGACTGATTCATGACATCAATGATGAATTTATAGTGTTTTGAGCACTATGTTTTCTCAAATCTTCGCTTCTAATCATTATACATGGCCCATTACTTATCCTTTATCATGGGACATCATTTGTACGTTGAATTTATCACCATTTTGCTCATTTTTTGATCATTTTTTGGTATCAAACCATAAATAAATAAATAAATAAATAATTTCAAGTATAATAAATTAATTTGTAAAAAATTTGTTTTATATTAAAACATTCTTCTAAAAAACATTATATCACCTCTATTCTAGGGATTTTCTATTTTAAAAATATTTTTAAGAAAATAGAACTTTTTTCTCAATCTAATGAGATAACTGATAATGAAATTAATTATTGTCTTAAATTCCAAATTAAATGAGTTTTATAGTTAAATTTATAACTAATTGTGTTTTATTTATATATTGGTTCATGGTTATTTTATTTGAAAGAAAAACGTGGTTGATATAATATTGATAATGTGTCAGCTCGTTACAACTCACCAATGTATTGGGTAAAGTGACAAAGCTTACCAGTTAACAAATACTCCTAATAAATAATGTAAATATTTGGTTAGGTGATCCCATTTTATGGGTTATTTTATAGATGAATGTAAGGATAATTTTCTTAAGGTACCTTAATGATATGATTGTAGTGATATTTAATGGAAATTTTTTGTTTTCAAATGGTTAGAAAATGACCTTATAATATTAAGGAAGGTTTATGCATTTGTTTTTTATAAAACTTTGAATAGATTATTTAAGGAGATATATTAATGAGTATAGATTTTTTCCAATAAAACATTATGTTTATGATTTTTTCTTTTATGAGTTTATATGATATTTTCAATGAAATCTATTGATCAATTAAGTTGTTGTCATGGAATAGTAAATAGATATTTGATTAAAAATGTTTATAATGGAAAATTAAAATTCTATTATAGGTTTTTAAGGATGATAAATGTATTAAAAATTTTATTTTATTTTATGTCCCTTACTGATATATTTTTTTCATCCCATATTTTCAAAAAAAAATCACAAGTCATAATGATGATTAGAAATATTAATAATGTTAGAGTTAAATTTATAGTATTTACCTTAAATAAATAAAGTTTTCCTTTATAAAGAACATGTTTTTCATAAATAATGTGCACAATATAAAAGTTTCAACTTATTCATTTAATTTTTTACATAATTATCCAAAACTATAAAAAAAATATCCTAGAAAATTAATAATGTTCAACCATTTTTATAAATCATGTAATTATTGTTCAATTACGGTACAATTTTTTATAGTTGGTATCATAGAAAGGGATTGATAACTTTATAGTTTAAGATGATGTTAAGAGATACTCTTTAAAGATTCAAATTTATGGTTACGTTATTATTAAATTTATTTTAATGATTTACAGGTTTCATCATCTAAACTGTGTTTATTCAGAATGGTTTTCTATAGAGTAAATAGAAAATATATAGTCAAAAGGCATCAGGAGGATAATAGAATTTCAAACCAATAACATAGAATATTTGGAATTAGAACAGAGAAATTTTTATTTGTGTTAAATCAGTTTACACATGATATTAATGGAGTTACCAAAATAATGGAGTGGCCAAATTCTCTATAGGATAATATGTCAGTAATAAAGCATTTCATGAAATAGAACACTCTATATTTTAGTGTATCCTCAAATCTAGAGGGATATGAAGGATGGATGAATTATTTGGAGATGATATTTGAAGTTCTAGGTTGATTGGAACATCAAAATATAACTCTTTCTATGTATCATTTTTAAGTTCAAGTCAATAAATGTTGGTCATTGATTAACAACACTAAGGTAAAAAAAGATATTTTTCCATGGAATGGATAGTTTTTTTTGATATCCTCCTTGAAAATTATTTTCCTAAAGTTATTCAAATAAATAATGTAAATTAAATTCCTAGAGTTATAGAAAAAGGGGAAGGGTTATATTTCTGTCTATGAAGATAATTTTACTAGATTGGCCAAGTATGCACCATGTTTCATTCTATAACATTTTAGTAAAATTGATCTATTTAATCCATATTGATGCCAAGTTTATGAATTTCTATGGTTACTCAGGAATTCGTAATTTATGCAGATGTGGCTTGTTTAGAATATTTAGATAGTGTTTTTCGAATTTTATAACAATAAGGATAAGAAGTGATCTAGGTTTTATATAGCGGGAAACATTCTAGAAAAGAGAAATGGTAATGATCAGACCGACAAATAAAATAGTACATTGAAATGTTTTAATGATAATGAGATTGTCCATTATGGAAATATGTGTGAAAGGAATGGTATGAAGGATAATGACCACCGAAACCATAAGTACAAATGTTTTCTAAAAGTCAATTTCTATTTCTAGGCCATCAAATGAAGTTATGATGGGTACATTACACGTTTATTCAAAGTGTTCCAATTTATTTTTTTATTATAGATATAGAAATTATTTTATTTTTGATAAATTTTACTAAAAAATTTAAATATCACTTCGATAAATTAAGATATGAATTTTGGAAAAAAAATCATGATGGAAGTATTAAAGAAATAAAGATTTGTGGGAATATTCTTGTCATCATATATGGAACGGAATTTCCTAAAAATATAGTTTTCTTTACCCTAGTGAGTTTAATGTTATTGTGGGAATGTATTGGATTTTAGTATGACAAACAATGATAGAATGAAGAGTTGAATAATTAATATTCAATCCATAGAGTGAATTTAATTTTTTATATATGAATTAATTCTTATCTTTGATAACATATCAGAAAGATGGGAAAATAATTATACATGGGTTTAAATGTTTTTTTGGAATTCTATTGAAAAGAAAAAAACCATTCAAATTAGTGATGTTCTGGTTGTAAATGGGTATATGGGTGTTTTACATAATTATTTTTCTAATTTTATTCTTAATATGGTGGTTCTTATTACTATTGACTTACTTCATGATTCTAAGTCTGTTTCTAAAACTTCATATCATATGGCTTTATTTGAGTTTTTATAATTGAAAATTTAGTTATAAGAATTTTTTGATAAGTCTTTCATCCACCCTATCACTTAACCTTGTGGAGTTGTTGCTCAGTTTTTTAAAAATAATAATGGTTCCATGAGATATTCATTGATTATTTGTCACTCAATAACATGATTGTTAATAATAAGTTTCATTTTCCTTGTATCGATGACTTGTATTATTATCTCAAGGGAGCATAGTATTTTTCAATAATTGATCTTGATTCTGAGTACACTTAGTTAATGTTAAAGGAAAAGGTTATTATGAGGATAGAATTTTGGACTAGCTGTGGCCATTATGAGTTTTTAGTTATGATATTTGGTTTAATAAATATACATTTTTTTATAGATCTAATTAATAATTTTTTTTCAGGAGTATTTTGATAAATTTATGGTTCTATTTATCCATGATACTATAGTTTACTCTAAAATGTATAGGATTATGGGAAATTTCAAAGGATTGGTTTTCTAAAAATAAATGCAAATAAGTTGTATGGAAAATTTATTAAATATGATTTTTTGATACAAAATATTTTTTCCATTAGAAATATTATCTCTAAATATGGAATAACAATTGATCCTATAAAAACTAATGTCGGAGAATAAAAAATTATACCTACCAATTTTATTGAGATTCAAAGTTTTCTTAGGCTAGCAGGTTACTACTGATGGTTTTTTGAAAAAATTTCTTGGTTGTCTAACTAACTAACCATGTTAACTATAAAAGGAGTTAAATTCATCTAAATAAAATAATGTGATGAATGTTTTTTATAATTTAAATGAATATTGTATAGTGATCCTTTTATTCTTTTACATATAGAAATTGGGAGTTTTTTATTTATAGTTATTTTTATTTGAAAATACATGGTTGCGTATTAACGTGTAATGATCAAGATATCATGTACACAAATCATCAATTGAAACCCCATGAGAATTCCTTTCCTACACCTGGCCTTGAGCTGACAAAATTAGTTTTTTCTAAAAAAAATTAGAGCAATCATCTGTATAGGGATAAATGTAAAATATATAATGATCATAAGATTTAAATTACATATTTACTCAAAAATAGCTGAACATGAGGTAGAAAATATGTTTAGAACTGATTAAGGATTATGATTTCACAAATCACTATCATCCAGAAAAATAAAACAAGGGATCTTATACCTTGACTCAAAAAGATAATTCATTATTATCAATTATATGTTTGGAATAGGATTATTTAGTTAATTATTTAATAAATTATACCCTATATATTTTTTATAAATAAAATCATTCCATTTTATATTAGTTATAATTTTAGTAATATTTTTCATACACAAGTAAGGATTCTTAAAAATAAGATCGTGGTTTATAAGAAATTGTAGAATTGGTAAAAAATTGTTAAATTCCTAGATTTCGGTATTGATGAAGAAGGTATTGTCATATTTGGAAGGTGGATAGGTGATCCAAGTGATCCCAAGTTAATAGAGTAATTTTTAGTGAAACTCATTGATTTCATTTTCTTGTTCATCATAGATGCACTAAGATGTATATAGACCTTCAAGGGTATTTTTGAAGGGAAGGAATGAAGAAGGATATAGATTATTTTACTATGAAATATTTTAAATGTATGAAAGTTAAAGTTGAATGATAAATTATTAAGGGTATATTTCATCCTTTTTCTATTCCAAAATAGAAATGGTAGAACATATTCATGGATTTCATTGTGATAATACCAAATACATCTCAATGTAATAAGGTGATTTGGTTTAATTTTTATCATTTGACTAAATAGGTGCATTTTATTACTATTCAAGACAGTATATATTTGGATAATATCTCAAGAATTTATTATAAGAAGATAGTTAGGTTAATTAGACTTCCCCTCTCCATTATATCTTAATGTTATCATGGGTTAACATTAAATTTTTGGAAAGGACATCAAAATTCCATGGGTACTAAATTAAATTTTTGCACAGCTTTTCATCATTAATTTGATGGAATTTTTCTTTATATAATTCATAAATTAGAGGATATTATTCAATATTTATCATTATATTATAAGGGGATTTATAATTAGAATCTATTTTTTGTAGAATATTTTTATAATAATAGTTTTATTTCTACTATTCAGATGGAACCTTTTGAGGAATTATATAGAACGAATTGTAAGACTCCAACATATTTGAATGAAGAAGGTGGGAGAAAATTTTTAAGGATATAATTGGTAGAATATATGGAAGAGAAGGTCAAAATGATTCATCACTACATTAAATAATGACATATTAAGAATCAAAGTAAATGTTTGTGTGTGTTGGTGTTAAAAAATTGGAAATCATGGGTGAGCCCTCAACCAATGAGAGAAAGACAACTGGACACCCCATGAGGAGTAGAAAACCATATATCCCATAGGGATAACAACTCACTTGAATTAGGATAAGGAAAATGTCATGTAGGGTGGGAAAGAATAGGGATACACCGACACATTAGAGGAGATTATGTGAAACGATAGAGTAATAGTTTCATTGGAGGTGTGGTTGGTAGAGGAAGGGATTCCCTTGTCTATAGTAAATATTTTTTTTAGATATTTATGAATCATGAAAATTTATAAATGAGACATGGCTCTTGGAATTTCTGATGTGGATGACCTTTCACCCGAGGTATAATGCATTTAATGAAATACCGCCATCTCAAGTTGGGTCATGCATTATCTCCCTCATTTAAAATCCTAAGTCATGTTAACTTTTTATATATCAAAATACTTTTATGGAAGTGAAGAACAAATCGTAGGGATTACTAGATAATTTAGATGGTCCACACCACAATTATGCACTCGGGTTGTGGAATAATGGGAAGGATAAATACATACATGTTCTTGTGTCATTGTCTCTAAATTGTGTTTTGGCCACATGTTATATGAAGAATGGAGGTTATGTATTAGAGAAATATTTGTCTGAGGATCATCCTTACATTTTAGAGTGGATGAGAATGTAAGTGAAGAAGGAATCTTGTTTGTGGTATATATACACCACAATAGTTGAGTTCATGATGTGTTAAGACAATTATTTACATAATAGAGTTTAAAAATATGAAGGTTATTATATAATACCTACCCCATGATACAATGAAGATGAAGATGAATATGGGTTATGCTGAAATTATTAGGTTATTTTACATATTATATATCTACCATATAATTTTAAATGCATGAATATTTCCCCAAGAACATGAAAACTTGTTTAATTTGAAGAAGATATGATGTTGTGATACATGTGGTATTTTATGTTTATCCATGGAGTTTGAATAAAGAAAAAGCATGGAGATATAGTTGATATATGTGGGTTTTTTGAGAGACTAATTCATGAGTATTATAAACTATATTTATGGGAGTTTAAACATAGTTAAAATATAAAATAAGAGTTGCAAATTTAGATAAGGATGTTGTTGGAATGAGCCTCCGGGATGAAATTTAAAATATATCTATTGAGGGGATTGGTAAATGGATGATGTATGTGGATTCCATGCATCAAAAAAAAGGATATATCTGTAAATATGATGAGATAGCCAAAATTAAAATAGAATGGGTGATTAGATGATGAGTGATAAGAACCAAGACAATGGAGGATTGAATATACCATGATGGAGATATCTGGGTTTAGATCTACCTATTATTTAGGAGACTCTATATAATTAAATAATATTTTAATCATAACCCTGCATCTGTAAATAGATAGTTATTTCTATTATTTATAGGTTTGAAATTTATAATCATTATGAAGAATGAAATGTACAGATTTCTAAAGACCAAAGAACGCAATAGATTCTTATCCCACCACTTTCCTCTTAAGAATTATAGTGAAAGGATAATCATTTAATATTTAAGGGTTTGTCTCGGTGATCCAGATGAAAATTACAAGATTATTGATCCATTGAACTACCACATGAAAATCCATCATCATTGTTCAAAGATCATATGAGCACTTTTGAATCACTACTAAATTGATTTTACAATTGGATCCTACAAGCACAATGATCATAGAATGAAAATTATTTTGGAAGATCAATGATATCATCAAATAAATATTCCAAGATAAGGTATTCATTCATTAAATATATTTAAATTAATTATAAATTTAATGTGAGAATGATTTGTTCTTGGTTATATCGTATTTTTTTGTCAATTTTTTTTAGAAAACAATTTAGGTCAGGATGTTTACATATTGTAGAATTCGAAAATGATCCATCAAATCTGACATTTTCTAGGTCATTATTAACTTTGATAAGTGATTCCACTACACCTAAAACCATAAAGTTGTACCAAAACTATCACATTAAAATTTATAATTATTTGTTTTATTATATATCATTATGAATTTAAATGTTAATTTTCATATAATTTTTAATTCATTTTTAATCAACTGAAGATATCTCTTCTTCATTCCCTTTGTTTCTCACTTATATAACAAAGATTGGTTAATAATTAATGAAGAATGAATTAGAAGAACACAACCATGTGTACCAAGATCTATGGATAGGTAACATAGTGTTATATGACATGTACTCTTTTGTCACACATCACATACCATTTTTTATTACACTAGGATAACTGCGTGGACTCTTGGTCATCGTGTAAAAAATACACACCAAATGAATGAAATGATCTATGTGTGGACTATATAGGATATCACATGGATTTTTCATACTAAATTCCTTATATATTTCCTACACATTGTACAGTGCATTTTTTTCATGTGAAAATCACGGGGTCAGGATGCATCACAAAATTAATACACCGCAAGTTTTAAATACATGTGGTGTACAACATGGTAGATTTGGAAATTTAATTATGCACTTTTTATTATTACTATATGTTTCATACCTCATTAATGTCTATGGGAAGTACATGTTGAGTTCCTAGGTGTGTATCATGAATATTTATTAAAGAGTGGTACAATCCATGTGATTGTCTCACACATGTTATGTACTTTATTTATTTACATGAAAATATTAAATTTTCATAATTACCCCATTAAACCTCGTCAAACTGAGTTTCATGGGTCATTAATATGATAGAACACATCGGTTTCTAGGTTTTAAATTATATTAAATTCTTAATTAATTCTCTGTAATATTTGAAAATATGAATCATCTATGGTTAATCTATAATAAAGACTCAACAAATTAAATTATATAGGTTGAGTAATGTTTATATGTTTTGTGTGAAATTAAATTTATATTACATGATATAAAATTATGTCACATTAAGTGTACAAAATATTTTGTAGGGATTCATTTTTTAAAATTAAATCTATAATCAGTAGTTTGGATAGATGCTCATTGAGTTGCACCCAAGTACAAAGATGTGTTCTATTTTATTGGTCTTTTAAATAATATAAAATATTTTTTTAGAATCATATTAGATCGAAATTTCATGATGATTGGAAAGAATAAGATAAAATTCATTCATTTATTAATAAGACAATTAATATGATTAAATCGAGGGTGTTTTATTTTATCAAAGAATGAATTGTATTTAATTCAAGATGATTATTTTAAATACGTAATCATTCCATCTGTATGACCCATCATGTGATTTTAAAATAGTTATGTGTGTGTTGGTTTTATTTTATTTTATTTTATTCCTTGGTTTCGTAATTAATTATTATTAAATTATTTATGATTAATTGTGAGCCATCCATCCCTCTTTAATTTTTTAGGGACTCTATATCCAAGGTTCTTTATGTAATTCTCTTTAACCAATAAATTGGTTCCCCTCACCTATGTGTGAGTTATAAAATATATAAAATAAAATGTTTATATAATGTAACATAGATTCAGTTCAAGGAAAAGGTAATTGGAGGTGGTTTAATGTGAAACTAAGATAAAACCAACATGATAGATACATAGGTGGGCGGTTTGGATACTGAAACTCATTCCAAGACTAACATAAAAAGATTTCATAGGTTGATTTATTGTCTTATCGATAAATCCACCATTAGATAAAAACATGATCTCATCATTTATTTATTTATTCTATTTTTTTATTATGTATGATTTATTTCATGGATGCATGACCATAATTAGATAAATAAATGGACTAATATAGAAAGATGTAATAAAAATAAATGGGGTATACGTAAGTGTTTTATAGAATCATGTTTAATCCCTAAAGAAAAAAAATACACTTTATATTTAAAATACATGTAAAGGATAAATAATAACTCTTTATGTATAATAAATAAAATCCCTTATATTAATATTATATTAGACTAAGTCATACTTTTCTTTATTATTAATGAAACCGTAGAACTAGGTGTTTAACTAACCCTCTTGGGGATAATTACTTTTTTCATGGTGTTTTTATAGAATATTTGGGCTGAATTAATCAACTAATATCAATAGAATTATCCATATCTATATTAAAAGTATCTTGGAGTCTTTTTTTGAGAAAATATGAGTCAGGACTTCTTGATTAGAGAGTCTACTCGAAGGACCAAGGAGCTGAAATCCCATAGTGGTAAAATAACTACCTACTTAAATACCTTTAAGTAATTAACTGAGCCATATCTTGGGTAATGATAAGGGGTATATGGATCCTTTACACTATAATATATGGGAAACAAGATATTTTTAGTCTACTGGTTGGGGATATTGGGAGTTAATAAAATATTATGTGACTTAATAAATTTAAAATTATTACAATTGAAATAATTTGTAATATACTAATAATATGGTCTTTTGTTATGGTGGAATAATGTTAAGATGATCTACCACGTTACCACTATGATGAATTTTGAGTAAATACTATCTCCTAACTTTTAGTAACTTCCATAAATGGTTTGGACACCTAAGGGTGGTATTACACCTTGAACAAAGGTATTATGTCCTTGAATACTCAATGTGTGAGTCATCTACAATGAAGGTAAGTGGATAAGTGTTATTTCTCTATGATAAACAAATAATGTATATAAATTAGTTGTTTAATACTTCCATCCTTGTATAATGAACTCATGAAGTCACATTAAGTCATCGGTTCTTATAGTATGCTCTAGTATCTCCATAGTCTATATAAGGAGAGAGATAGAAAGGAAAAATTTAAGATACCAAATGTTTTATTTCAGAGAAAACTTGAAGAATGTGTTAAATATGGGCCTCACATATTCAAAATCATTGGTAAAATTTCTCATATAGAGGTTCTAGTGTTTAAAGTACTAGAAAAACTATGGACCGATCACAATCTGTCATCACTCCCTTAGAACTTCTCTAGCTTTCTAGTTAATTTCAGGATGAATGATAAAAATCAATTTTAATGAATATTTTACTCATAATAAATGAAATAATTTTTTAAATTGTGTTAAATATGTTTATTTATAAAATATTTTTGATTAGATCATTCATTTGAAAATTTTAAAAAAAATTCTCGTACTACCCTTTAAAATTCAATATAGAATTTCAGAAACAAATATTTTTATATGTATTATTTGAACATATAATTTGGTATCTATGTTTCTGATATAATGGGATTCAAATTTCATTTTGGAAATTAGAGAAACATCTTGAATTTTATTAGAGTAAAAGGTCCATGTGTTGAAAGACGGGATGTACTCTCCAGATTGGACATCAGTTCTATATTTGGGCCATAACTTCCTCATTCAGGCTTTGATTGGACAAAAACTTTGAGAGGAGACATAGAAAAAAAATTATCACGAATCCTTATCCTGGAAGGGAAGATTTTTAATTCGTTTTGGAGTTCAAATAGGTGGTGGAAGTTTCCTTGATTTATTTGAATTAATTGCCCCTTTCATACATGAAACCTCTTAAAATATATCCTCCCCTCCATTCTATAAATTGGTGTTTTTATAATTTTGAGGGGGTTGTACGTGAATTAGAGGATTGGGATAATAGGTGAAGTGGTTACTTTCCATTTAAATTCACCATTGGAGCTGGAAATCTACCAAACTAGGATCACCTCTAAAATGATCTTCTCTTCCTCTTATTTGTGGTAATATAGTTATTCATTTAATAAAATTTTAGTTTTCATTCCTTGTATTATTTTATTTTTAACATCCTTCTTATTTAATTTACTTATGTTGGTATAAAGCTTAATATTATAAATGTTATTGCTTTATACCCTTTCTAAACCTTTGCAAATGTAACTTGTTTCAACGATGACTACACCGCCCATGGAAGAGTAGTTTTCTTAGTAATCAATCAACCTCTTACCTTCTTAATTTATTTATTTTTAATCAATGAGATACTTTAATTAACAATATATCAACCATAAATTATGTTTTTAAATTATAATAATCTATGAAATAAATTGACTAATTAACACAAAAACACATGAGTTTGATATTTTTTTAAATTGTTAGATTGCAAACTTAATCTGTAAAATAGTCCCACTTGGGATAAATTTATAGAGTTCAAATAAAATCCCTAAACTAAATTTATCCTTATTTTGAGAATATATTTATGCCCTAATTTACCACTTACCATAAGCTATCCCTAGAATGGCAATCAAAGTAGGTGTTATGATTTCATGTTATGAAGCTATCCCAGGGTTTAACTCTTTTCATATTTGTTTTAATGTAAATTATCATAGGGTTCAAGAGTTAACAAATTAGGGGTTCATAATTAATTGGATGTTAATTTAAATGATAAAAATTAAAAATTAATTGAACAGGTGGAGTTATATTGATTATTCCTTCTAAAATATTTTTGAAAAAACTTCTTCTCATTATGTCTTATTAATTAAATTTCATTTCAAAAACAAAACAAAATATTATACCAGAATACTTATTATATATTTATATACAGAAACCATTCCATCATTTTAATTGGTTTGATTATTTCCTTTTATTTAATTCTCAAAATACCTATAATAAGTTTTTAAATTTACTTCCTCCTTTGAGAGATGACATTGGTCAACCACTCTAATGCTTCTAAATAACATGAAACCAAACATCATTTGAGAGAACCCATATTAGTTCCTTTCATATTAGTGTTATTTTATGGGTAGGTAAGTAATTATTTCATGCAATTAGAAGAATTTATTTTATTTTTCATTTTATTTTATTCTTTTATTCTTTCTTCCTTCTTTACCGAATCTAAATTTTTTCTTCTTCTTTTGTTTTCTTATACTTATTTTTAGACTATCATATAAAACAGATAATTTTTTTATTATAGTCCAATTTTCTTATTATTATTTTTATCTGATTTATGACGTTAACAAATCTTGAGGATATTTTAGATCATGAACCTAATATTGAACATATCCTTTAGGATGAAATTTGACTTTTCAGTTTATGGGGAGTTCCAAAATTCTACCAATTGGTGAATTTATCCATTTTGGTATCATTGAAATTGAAATACATTCTAATTAAAATAGAAAACAAGAACTAATGGCTACAAACAATAACAATGAATTTAATAGAACCATTCAAGAATTAGAAACACCATATATTGACTATCAACCAAACTGTATTGGATACCCAAATCTAAAATCAAAATTTGAAATCAAATATGGGTTAATTAACCTACTTCTAAAATTTCATGGATTATCTAGTGAGGATACAAACAGAAATTTAAAATAATTTAATATTGTTTTATCAACACATGAACTAGGAAATGTCTATAAAGATAAAATAAAACTGAGATCATTCTCATTCTCACTTGATAGAACAACAAAATACTAGATGTATTATTTACAACATAAATATGTAACTTGTTGGAAATATTTAAAACATGTTTTCTTATAGAGATTTTTCCATAATCAAGGACCACTACCATTCAAAAAGAGAGTTCATGAATAAATCAATCCTAATGGGAGTCAATGTATGAGTACTGGGAGTGATTTAAGAAGTTTTGTGTAAGTTTTCTGCATCACCAATTTAGTGAGAAAATTTACATCCAATAATTCTATAAATGTGTCATGCCTATGGAAAGAAAGATGGTGGATGTCGTGTCTGGAGGAGAATTGGTGGAAAAAACACCAGTAGCCGAACATTCATTAATTGAAAAGATGACCCAAAACTCCCAACAATTTTGGCAATCGAGGTATATCACATGCCATGAGAGTATATCAAGTAAGTCCATATTATCTTGAAAGTAATTTAATTGATACTACATTAGAAGAATTGGCCAATATGGGAGGAAGATTTCTTTGTCTCAGAACACATCTCAACCCACTCCGATGAGGCCTTGTTTAATTTTCACTGAAATAGACCATATAACTGTTTCTTCCCCCAACAACAAGATATGGAGGATTGCGCAGAAGTATTCCCTAGGAGACCATATCAATAGCAAAAATAACCATATCCTGAGAATAAATATGATTCTATTTCTCTAACATACAACCAAGGTTGGAAGGATCAATCAGACATGAGGTATGGCTATGGACAACAACAAAGGCTCCCTTTTCAACATAACTTCCAAAATCCTCTGCCTTACCAATAGAGTTTCCAAAATCCACAAAAGAGATTTGAATCCCAAGAATCAACAGGACAAAAACAAGGGAATCCCCAACCAAATAATGATTCTAACACTAATTACCTTTTGAAACAAATTGGTCTTAATAAATAGAATGAGTTTAAGAGTCAAGGATTGAAGGTGAGGGAGTTAAAGACACAAATGAGCTAGATTGCCACCACCCTCCTTCGACTGGTTAAGTAAGAATGCATAAAATATTCCACCCCATCATACTCTAAATCCCAATGGGAATGTTATTTCTATCACATTGGGAAGTAGGAAGAAAACAACTAATACTTTTTCACCTACCATTAAACAGGGATTCACCTCAACTCTAGATAATCAACATTCTAAAACCACTAATGATCATCCCAAAGAAAAATAAAAAGGTAAGAAAAATATTGATTATGCTCCTCTTAAACCCCTTTCATTTCCAAAAAGAGTTGTAAAAACCAAAAAATGAATGAAGAGGCAATGAAAAAAGACTTTTTGGGCACATTCAACTATTTTGAGATCAACATCCCTCTACTTGAAGCCATTAAGCAAATCCCAATGTATATAAAATTCCTAAAAAAACTTTATACGAATTGAAGAGGGCTCTAGGTAAATGAGAGTATCAATCTTGGAAGGAATATGTCATTACTCGTTACACTAAATCTATAAATTCCAACAAAGTGAAAGTATTAGGGGGCATTCAACATACCATGCACTATAGGGGAGTTACACGTTTCTGTTGCTTTATGTCATTGAGTAGCTTCCATAAATGTGATTTATCACTTTGTATTCTCTTCATTATAGATTTGTGAGTTGGAACCAATTAGAGTAGTGGTGCAGTTGGTGAATAGAGATATGGAATATCTAGTGGGAGTCCTTTAGGATGTACTTGTTTGTGTAAGAAATGTGATCTTTCCACATAATTTTACATTGTTAACAATGAGGACGACTAGGTGAGTTCTCATTATCCCATTATCTTAGGTATTCCCTTCCTAAAAATTAAAACCACTATCATAAATGTTCAAGATGGTACACATTACATTGATTTTGGAGATGAAGTGGTGATATTTAATTTTATGGACTCCATGAAGTACCCCTTAGAGGACTATTCTATATTTTTTATTTCTCATTTTGAACAACCATGTAAAAACCCAATGGAATTTGATTATAATATTATTAGATAGATTAGGATAATTGGTTCTTGTTTGATGTCCTTGAGAACTTCCACACCTATTTCTAATGCACAAACCTCTCTTAGATTTTATTTTTAAATGGATTCATATTCTGATTTTGATCATGTTTACTCTGATTATGATTTGGTTGTTGAGAATTCTGGTGGATTTAATGCATTATTATCTGATTTTGATTATTTCTATTATGATTTTGATGTTCATTATGATCATATTTCAATTCCTTCAATGTATCCATATATATAACTCTTCCATTCATTGGAACTCAAGACATTACCACCAACTCTCAAATACTCGTACTTATTAAGTATTGAGAGATTGATAGTTATTATTGCTAACAATATACATTTTGAAAATAAAGAAAAACCTTTTATTATTTAAGGTAATAACATCAAGGAAATTAGGTGGAACTATGGCTGAAATATTAGGTATTAGACCCTCTACTTGCATGCATAGTATTCTCTTGGAGGATGGGTCTCAACCAATAAGGCAACCACAAAGGATACGAAATCCAACTCCTCTGGACGTTCTTAAAAAAGAAGTTGAAATATTGATTGAGGTAGGTATAATTTATCCCATTTCAGATTCCCAGTGGGTAAGTCCTATTTAGGTTTTTCATACGAAAATTGGTGTTATTGTTGCTAGAAATGAATGAGAGTAGTTAGTTCCAATGAGGGAAAAAATAGTTGGCATGTGTGTGTTGATTATAGGAAACTAAATCAATCCACTCACAATGACCATATCTCCATCCCATTTATTGATCAAATTCTTGATATACTAGTTGGGAAAACAAACTATTGTTTCTTGGATGGATTTTATAGATATTTACAAGTACTTATAGCTCTATAAAATCAAAAGAATACGATATTCACTTGTCCATTTTAACCATTTTCCTACTGAAGGATTCCATTTGTACTATAGAATGTCCCAGGAACCTTCTAGAGATGCATGGTGATTATTTTTTCAGATTTCATTGAGTCCTTAATGTAGGTATTTATGGATGATTTTATAGTGTATAGATCTTCATTTGATGAATGTATCTTTAGTTTGGGAATGGTTTTGAATCATTATATTGAGAAGAATCTGGTCTTGAACTTTGAAAAGTGTCATTTCAGGGTAGATCATGGAATTGTCATGCGGCATGTAGTGTCAAAACATAGGATATAGGTTGATAGATATATGGTAGATATTATTTCATCCTTTCCATATCCTTCATGTGTGCGTGATTTAAGATCATTCCTAGGGCATGTATGATTTTATCAACGCTTCCTCTGAGATTTTAGTAAGATCACTCTACCCTTATCTAGATTAATTCAAAAGGATATTGAATTCATTTTTTGATGATTCATGTAGTTTGTCCTTTGATTAGATAAAGAATCATCTGACCACTCCAGCAATCATACAGCCCCCATGGTGGTAGCATCCTTTTGAACTTATGTGTGATGCATCCAACTTTGTTGTTGGATCTCTCACATCTTAGATAGTGTAAGGGAGGTCTCATGTGATTTCCTATGCATTGATTACATTGGATTCTTCGAAATAAAACTATGAAACCATGTAAAAGTTGTTTTCTATTATCATATTTCCTTTAGATATATTTCGTTCATATTTATTGGGCTATAAAGTAGTTGTTTTTTCTGACCATACTGCTCTAAGGTACCTCTTGAAGAATCCTAATGCAAATTCCAGACTTATCTAATGGATTCCCCATATTAAATAATTAGATGTTGAGATAAAGGATAATAAGGTATTGGAAAACTTTGTGGCAGACCACATGAGTAGTATTACTCAGACACTAGAGGCTGACACCTTAGACTAGGTACCACTTCAGGACACTTTCCTAATTAGAATATTCATACCCTATCAAGTGCTCATCCATGGTATCCTGCTTTAGTTAACTACCATGTTTCCTATTAAAATCCTCCAAATTTAAAGAAACATCTAGTCCAAAAATTAATGTGCGGTTTTAAATTTTATGTGTTGGATGATCCCTACCTATAGCACATATGTAGTGATCAAGTTATTAGGATATGTGTTCCTAATCATGATTTTGAGTATGTTTTACATTTTTTTCATACACGTTCTTGTGGTAGACACTTTCGACCCCAAAAATAGTTAGATATTCCTTAGACTCTAGACTATATTGACCTACATTATCTTTTGGTTCTCATGTGTTTTGTAAGTTGTGATCACTTTTCCAACACAATGGGAACATTTCTTGGAGACCTGAGATGCTCCAACAACCCATATTATTCTATGAGGTTTTTGATGTTTTGGGAATTGATTTTATGGGTCCTTTTCCTAGGTTATTTTTCATATTGTACATTTGGGTTACCATTGATTATGTTAGGAAATAGGTGTAGGCCCAGGCCACCAAGACTGATGAATATCCTGTTGTAGTTGATTTTTTCAAGGAACCGATTTTTTACAGGTTTGGAGTACTGAAGGCCATCATAAGTTACCACGGGACACATTTTTTCAATATTAATTTGGCTTCCCTCCTTATGAAGTTTGGGGTGACACACAAATCATCAACACCATACCATCCCCAAACAAAAGGCTCGGCAGAAGTTTCATATCATGATTTGAAAAAAATTGGAGAAAACCATGTGTCTGAATCAGAATGATTGGATCAAGTGATATGATGATTCACTATGGAATTATAGGACATCATACAATACCCCCATCAATATGTCCCCATTTTGGATTGTTTTTGGGAAAGCATTTCATCTCCTTGTGCAAGTTGAGCATTAGGCTTATTTGGATATAAAGAAATGAAATATGGATTTGTCTAAAGCGGGGATTTAAATAATGTTAAAAATTCTAGAGATTGAGGATATTTTATTGTAATTATATGGTAACACAAGGGTCTACAAAGAAATATGAATAGTAGATCATAATAGAATGAATTCCAAGAAATGGAATTTCAAATTAGAGAGAAACTCATAATTTGTAGTTCATGACTGAAGTTGATTCCCGGTAAATTGTCTTCCATATGGTTAGGTCCTTTTATTGTATGTAATTGTTTCCATAAGATGCATTGGAGATCACACAAGCGGATATTGGAAGGATATGTACAGTCAATGGGGAATTTTTGAAGCAATATATTGAGTGAATTTCTACAGATGTAGTGTATTTCATCACACTGCATGACCCCATCATCAAATGAGAATAACATATTATTCCTAACCATTTCACTTTTATATTATTTTTCTTATTTAATATTCTTTATTTTATATTCACATATCATCTCATAATTTCACATTGAGTAAAATGAAATATTTTAAGTAAGTGGGGAGGGGAAAACATTTTGGGGTAGTTATTTAGGATTTTCATTTATGTGTTCTGTGTGTTCTTTATTTTATGTTTTTTGGTTAAAATTTTCAAAAAAAAACAATACTAAAAAAAATAAAAAAATAACAGTAAAAAACATATCATGTAGTATGATCATTTAGATATAGATTATATGGAAAATTCATATTTTCAAAATTGATTGGTGGCATGATCAACATGAAATATTTCTTCATCAAATGGTTAATTTTTTTAAAAAATGTAGTCCTCAATGATATGATTGGTGGTGTAATTATAAATCCTTTTAGAGTTTGACACCATTCTTTGTGGTATTTTTTCCTGGTAAATTATTTCACTTATTTCTCCACACAAATTTTCACACAACCATGACATGTGAAAGTTTTACTACTCAATTGAATTTATATTCATGTTAGGTAAAAACCATTCATCTTATATCAGTGGTTGATGCATGCCTTTGTTGCTCTTCAGATCAGTTTCATTATTATAAATAGTTGACCTATGTGTGTGTACCTATTATTTGACTATTTTACTCCCTCGCAAATCAAAAAATAATATAAAAAAATAAAAACCAAAAATATGGGTTGTGTCGTGGGAAGGTTAAAACCCACTCTTCCTTGACCATTGATCTTATTATAACTATTACAGTTAGTGTCTTGGGGATATCAAAAAAGGGTTGAGAGGTAATTTTTAGATTTTTTCAGGAGAAATTTCTTTTAAAAAAATAAAAATAATAAATGAGGAGATTTAGGAAATGTAAAACACCAGGGGATATCTAGGTATGGATCTTATGGTTTGACTATCAGGAATTATTAAGTGAGTGGGTCGGGAAATTTAATTACAAAGAAATGTCAAACAGGTTTAGTTAATTAAACTATGCTAGAATAAGTATTTTATTTGACATGAATATACTGAATATAGGGTGTATATTTGACCTTGGAATGGTTGGATCACACACAGGTGTGGAATTAGCGGCACGTAAACCTGTTACTTGTTTTTATATGATTATTATTAATCTCACTAGATTTTATTTTGACACAATTTATGAGACAATTACTTAACAATATATTGATATTGACTCTTTATGAGATTCTTACATTTCCTATATTTCTACTATGGATTGAGTAATATGAACATTCATATCTTGTCATAATCTTTTTGGAATACATGATATGTGACTCTGCCCATGAGTTTAAAAGGGTATGTGTGGGGGAGTTGATAGAACTAAATTTTAGGGAATATTTTATTTATAATAAATGATATAATTTCCTCATATTTTGTTAAATATGTTTCTTTATAAAATATTCAAGATTAGATCATTCATTTGAAAATTTGAGAAAAATTACAGTTTTTCCCCTTAAAATTAACTGTAGAATTTTGGACATAAATATTTTTATATGTATTATTTCGACATATAATTTTGTTAAAGTGTTCTTGAAATAATGGGATTCAACCTTAATTTAGTATGTTAGAGCAACATCATGCATTTTATTGGACTTAACGACCCATGAAGTCAAAGATGAGCTGAACTTTCCAGATTTGACATCAATTCTATATTTGGACCATAACTTCAGCATTCATACTTAGATGGGGTCAATGTTTTTAAGGGAGAGAGAGAACCTAATTTCTCATGAATAATTTTTTTGTAAGTAAAAATATTTCAGGTGTTTTTAAGGTCAAATATGAGGTTCAAGTTTACTTACTTTATTTGGAAGAATTTCCCCATTGACAATTGAAACCTCTGAAAACCTAACCTACAGTCCACTCTATAAATTGGTGTTTTTATAATTTGGATGGTTTTGTACATGAATTATAGGATTTTTATAATATTTTAAGTTATTACTTTCCATTTTAATTCAACATTATAGGAGGGAAGCTATCAATCTAGGATCTCATCCAAAATGCTCTTCTCTTCCTCTTCGTTGTTGTAATACTGTTGTTATTTCAATAAACTCTTAGTTTATATTACTTATATTATGTTATTTTCAATTTCATTCTTACTTTATTCACTTATTTTTTTTTCAAGAACTAAATATTATAAATGATATTGGGTTATACCCTTTCTAAACCTTTACAAATACAATATGTTTCTATGATGACTACACAACCCAAGGAAGAGTAGTTTTTTTAGTAATTGATTTACCACTTACCTTATTCATTTATTTTTTAGAATCAATGAAATAATTTATTATAATAATATGATCAATACATTGATTTTTTAATTATAATAAACTAAGCAAGAAATTGAACAACTGACACATAAACACGTGAGGTTTAGATTTGTATAAATTTTGAGAGCACAAACTTAACCAGAAAAAGAAAACCACAAGGGATAAATTTTAATAGTTAAAATATAATCCCTAAAATCAATTGATACATATTTCTAGAATTAATATATTCCATAATTTACCACTTACCATAATATATCAATATAATTACAATCAATTCAAGGTTTTTCGATTGCATGTTTTGAAGCTAGCCTAGGGTTTAGCTCTTTTCCCCTCTGGGTTAATGTTAATTCTTGTAGGGTTTTAGTGTTAAAAAATTTGGGGTCATAATTAATTGGATGTTAATTTAAATTATATTTATTAATAATTAAGTTAATATTTATTGTTATATAGATTAAAAAATCAAAAATATTTTTAAACAAATGTCTTCTTTTTTTGTCTTATTAATCAAATTTCATTTCAAAAACAAAATCAAAAAAATATAATCTTCCTCCATAATACTTCTTATATATTTATACACATAAACACTCCCATAATTTTAATTAGTGTTCTTATTTCTATTTATTTTATTTTAAAAATAACTTTAATATTTTGTTAATTTACTTCCTCCTTTGAGAGACAACCTTGGTTAGCCACTTTGTTTCACCTAAATAACCCAAAACCGTATATCATTTTAGAGCACCCACGACATCGCCTTTAAATTAAAAACATATATATTTCTATCCCAGATCATCTCACACTACTTATACATGTTAAAAATAATATTAAGCATGAAAATCTTGTATTACTTATGGGGAATAAAAAGGAATGGTTAAAAAAGAGATATAAATCGAAATCATCATTACAATACTCATCCAAGAATAGAAAGATTAGGGTATAAGAAAGGGGACATGATTTTATCTATTTCACATATGAAAAGAAGGGCTATAGGAAGAAAATGTACACCTAGATAAAGAATAAACAATAATATTTAGGTTTATTAATTATGAACTATAATTTATCTATTTCTACCAATTTTGTATGAGATACAAAATGTGGTATTAAAATATTTATTCAAATATAGAAACTAAGTATATTCTAAAAGCTTTCCCAAGGTAAGGTTGAAATAAGAGTATCCAATAGAGATATACTTGACGTTGTGGGTATTGTGGATGACCACCACATATTTCTCATAGAAATGACATTGGTTTTAAAATATTTTTATTATGTGTTTTCAGTTACCAAAAACATTATTTTAGTATCCGAATTTGATATAGATGTATTTATTTTCAAATTATAGAATTATAATTTATTCTTTTATAAATTAAATATTTGTTACGTTAATGAATATTTAAATAATGTTCTTTATGTTGTGTATTACAGAAACCATGTAATTTAAATAGATAAGAAAACTAGTTCACATGACTCATACCACACCTAACTATTGTATCATTAGTTGGGTCTTGTAATTGAAAATCATTCGAAAATATTAAACAAATATGGATATGTCGATTCATTTAAACTAAAACCAACTGGTGTGTGTCACACATATTTATAAGGAAAAATTACTAAATCCTTATTTAGTGGAAAATGTGAAAGGGATAACGATATTATTGAATTTATTAATATGGATGTTTTTTGAAACCTTTCTAGTTGAAACAAGGTGTGGTTACTCACACTTCATAACTTTTACTAATTATTTTAGTAGATATTGGTATGTATACTTCATAAGGCATAAGTTAGATTATTTTGAAAAATTCAAAGAATATAAGAGTGAATTTGATAACCATATTGGTATGAATATTAAAAAACTCTACTCAGACCATACTAGTTAATATCTTAATCAATCCTCCATTCATTATTTAGGTGAGTTTGGGATTCTATTACAAATTAAACCTCCTTATACTCCTCAATTAAATAGTTTAACTGAAATTATGAACCATGCATTTTTATACACGGTGAGACCAATGATGAGTCATGAATGTATAACATTATCCTTTTAGGGATATTAATTATATACAATGTCACATATACTAAACTAGGTTCTGAATAATGTGTAAGAAGGTATTCCACACAAATTTTAGAGTGTAAATAAACTCATGTTGTTATACATACTTGTGTGGGGGTGTAAATAGTTTGTTAAGGCCTCTTCAGGTAATAAACATTCACCCTAAGGGATAAATTTTACCTTTATATGATACTCTAAGGAAACAAAAGGATATTTCCTATACAACCCCTCAAAAAACGTAATTTTGAAAGAAAATGTCATATTCCTTGAGATAGATCACATAATTAAAATAGATAGTGGGAGCAAGATAGAATTTGGTGAAGTCAAGGGTCAAGGTACATAAGATTTTTATTAGGAATAGATTTGAAAAATCATTGTGGAAGAAGAAGTTTTGGATAGAAAAGTAATTCATAGGAGTATAAGAGATATTAGAGAGCACGAATGATATGGTTTTCTAGTCACTACGGATGTTGAGTCATTATTAGTGGATAATAATAACTGGTTAACCTACAAGGATAAAAAAATGGCAAAAATGTTTCTAAGTGGAAATAATCTATTAATTATGAAATTGTTTCCATGTATTAAAACCATGTCTAGATTTTGGTAAACCCTGCATTGGATATAAATCCCATTGGATTCAAATGCATATTCAAGGGAAAAACCAGACATGTATGGGAAATTCAATACATATAATGCATGAAGAGTAAAAAAATAGTTCAAAAATCATCAAGTAGTAGACTACAATGAAACCTTTTCTCCACTTTGAATGTTTAATTACTTTAAAATTATACTTTCCATGCAAGCTTACCATGACTATGAGATTTGGGAAATAGATTTCAAAAAATCCTTCAATAATGGGAACCTTTAAGGAAATGTATATATGACACAATCTAAAGTGTTTTTGACTCCAAAGGATACCCATAATGTATGAAAATTACAAATATGCATTTATGTATTTAATAAATAATCTAGGTCATGGAAAATTCAGTTTCTTAAATCCATTGAATTTTTTTTTCATAAATAAAAAATTAGAGCCTTGTGTTTATAATCATTTTAGTGGGTGTGTGGTCATTTTATTAATATTTTAAATCGATAACATACTACTTATTGAAAAATAAATACCATTATTGCTATCTATTGAATCATAGTTAAATACATACTTCTCCATAAATGACTTAAGTGATGCAGTATATATTCTAAGGATCAAGATGAATCATGATATATCCATGAGACATCATGATCTAATTCAAAGTATATATATTGAAATGATACATAGGAGATTCAATATGGGGAAATACAACTAGGGATTTTTTAGAGTTTCACATGAAATTATTTATTTGAAGAAAATGTAGCCTTAGACACATGAGGAAATATAAAGGATAAAAATTATTCCATATATATCACTGATTGGGTCAGTCATGTACTCTATGATACTTACCAGGTTGATGTCGGCTAAGCCTTAATTATCATAGGAAGTTATCAAGGTGACTCAGGTAACCACCGTTATATGGAATTCAAGACTATCCTTTAGTATTAGAGGTGAACTAAGGATATATTCTTAGTCTATAGATGATATGAGGAACTAGTCATTAGAGGATATGTAGATTTAAGTTTCCAAATAGATCAAGATAATATAAAATCATATTTGAGATACATCTTCACCACCAAAAAAGGTTTTGTGAGTTGAAAGAGCTCACATAAAGGCATGGTCATAGATTCTATAATAGAGTCTGATTATATTTAAATATATAAAGAAGTTATATAATTATTTTGGATACAAAAATTATTCATCATTTTGATATATTACCTATAATTAAAGACCATATCACACTTTATTATGGTAATAATATAGTGGTGGTCCTCACAAAGGAGCCAAGGCCACATTAGCTGACCAATAAAATACTTTAGAAGATTCATATCTAGAGGGATTTTTCATAGAGAGGTGATATTGTATTAGGTATAGTCTCAACATAAGACTACATGGTATACCCCTTGACTAAAGCCTTAACTCAGTAGAAATGTGATATTCATGTTAGGTCCAGAAGAAAAAATTCATTGGTAGTTAGATCTTTTCCAAGTGGGAGTCGGTTGAAGTTGGTATTCTATAACAAATTTTTTTACTTTGGATTACTTGAATATTCATAGAAGTGAATATTAATTTAACATATTATAATATATAGATAACTTTTCAACATGACTTTAATGTAATAATATCCTAGAGTAGTTGTCTCATTGAAAAGGGTATAGAAACTCTCAGTTATGATGAGGACCTTGAAATTCCATGAAGATATAGTTAAACCAAGTTTTATATTGAAATAATGCTATATCATATAGAAAATAGGATGTTGAAATTCATGTACATGTATTCATAATAATGTGATATTTATCTCATGAATGTTTTCACATTATAATCTCTAATATGGGAGATTATGTGAACAGACCCTCTAGTTGGAGTTTTATATGTCTATGTGTTATCAGATATTCATATCTATAAGTATGAATAATGGTATTTATATTTTAATATTATTATTAATTCATGTCATAACTATAAAACCTAGATTTACTAACAAATATGATGAAACCATATATTCACATGAAGTGGGGTACATTTAATGTGTCAAACCGCATTTTATTAATGAATAAATTGAGGTAGGATTTTTAACTTTCATATTTATGGAATTTGATATATCTATCCAATGATTGAAATTGAATTATCACATTAAACTAAATATCAATAGTGTAATGATGAGTTTATTTACTATAGTTGAAGAAAGGAGTATAAGGAATATAAGTTTATGGCATAGGTGTGCAACTTGTTTGATGAGATATTATGACAAAGGTAATTTTTTACATGTGACCACCCATATGTTGTCATCAACTTTGTGACATTAACTTCATTCTCTTGGGTACCTTGAACTGTATCAAGATAGTAATCTTGAACATTTGAAAGTCCTACTAAATTTCAATGAAAAATAATCCTATAATTTCACAAAATAAGTGTTATCATTGATCTTAATTAAATTTTATTCAAATTCAGTTATTGGAAAAAATATTATTCTCAAAGATGATATGTACTTTTATTCATGATTTAATGGTCTCATAAATTAAATAAATATTAATTAATAAGGTAATAATTACATTATATTGATGTATAATGTAACGCCCCGACACCAGCTACCCGAAGTCGGTGCATTACTTCGTAATATTGGCATGATCACAAAAGATCAAGTCTCAAAAGACCGATTAGTTTAGTAGCCTTGGAAACACTAGATACATTCGTAAATGTTACATTACATCATAAAGTGAAAAACTAATAACAAAGTCTTCATAGTCCACACTCATATCCTCTTTTGACTATCCCTGCATGTCATTCATAAAATACTTCTTCACATCCTGGAAAATATTTAAACATTGAAAGGGGTGAGCTCAAATGCTTAGTAAGGATAATAATATTGCGGAATCTTTCATAAATAAACATTAACTTTTAAGGCAATGTATAACTAAAACAAAATCCTTTTAAACTTTAACATCAACATAATATGGCAAAAGTAAAATGAGATAATGCCATTTACTTATTCACATGGATATTCTACTGGTCGAATAATCACATGCAATATCAATAACCACTTTCATAATGCGGGAATGTATAATGCCAGACATTCTGAAACATTTTGTCAAGGCCTCGTCCAAGACCTCTAAAATGATTAAGTCCTCGGCCAAAACCATAAATCAAATTGGGAAAGGGCCCCATCCAATTCCACGTCTAGTTGTCTCATGAGACCTACTGATACATCGAGGAGCTATAGCGGGCTCCACCTGTCACTTATTAAGTCCAACACATTCCTCATATGAATAGGTTTAAACATATCATAAACCATAACATAATCGTATCACATAAAACATGAATAAAGGAAACATAAAATTTCCAAATTTCAATCACAAGATATAAATACAACACATTGATATAATAAAAACACTTTCAAAACCATTTTTAATACCAAAATAAAAGAAAAGTAAAACCTGGTATTTTTTTTAAAGGTCTTGCTTGTAGAGGAAGCCGAAACTAAAATAATGGTCACAGCGGCGGAGAAGTCGTTGTCTCCACATACGTACGACAAAAACATCCCCTTTTTTCATTTAGTAAACGCTTCGTATAAAAATATTCCTTTTGAATAAACGTAAAAGTCAAAGGGGTTTATACACCGTATAAAAGAAAGTTGTGTATAAAACAAAATATGCCTCAATGAAAGGAGATTGAGACGAAGTACTTAAAAAGGTAATTTTTAAAATAAAATAAATATATTTTGTGTATTCACTATATTTACATATAAAGAGAGTGAAAATACAAAATAGGACATAATAATATCATGACATAATTTGAAAGTAGGAGATTAACCCAAAGAATGGAAATTGGGTTAAGAAATTCCCTTACCTCATGTCTGACTTGACTCAACCATTCTTTATCCTCCTGAATAATAAACTAGAGTCAATATATAATTTCATTATCCTTTTTATATCACTTATTACAACGATATGAACATTATGTAATTATTTAAGTTAATAATGGTCGTTTTGTCGATCTTTGGTACTTGAGTCAACAATAAACATCTTATAATTACAAGTTGTTTTTGTGGTAGAATATCCATTATCTCTAGAATTATATTCATGATTTAGATGTCATATATATAATATATATCCAGTATATAAATTCATTTATAATATTACGTAACATTTAGTGGTAAGAAATGAAATGCACCGTTCATGGAGACGGTAAGATGTACGTACGCATGAACGCTACTTTCATTTCTATTTCGTATTTAATGGAATGAAATCATAATTATATAAATGTATAATATAATTCCAGTATAATATAGTGTATAATACCATTTACTCCATCCTTTATACATCCCACATATGGCATTAACGATTCAAATCACTTTGAGGGGGCGGTAGTCCGCACTTCCTAAAATGAAATTATCGCGTTTACCCATAATGGAAATCATAAAGTATGCCATAAATGAGAAATACAGAAGAATAAGTAAAACATAAAAATATTATATATCATATATAAATATAGTTACTTCTTAATGTCCACCTTTGAAGGTGTTATATGAGTGTTGAACAATCATCGTTTCGTGAGGCAGAAATTCTCCATCCACAGAAACCGTATGTTTTTTAACCATTAGATGTAGGTGTGTGTAAGTGTAGCTCGAATCCTTATTATAAAAACATCCTAGTATATTTAGGATACTTATGTTGTTACAAAAGAAATGAATAAAAAGAGTTTAGGGGGTTGGAGAAGAAAAATAAAACAAAACAACATTAGAGAAGACATTACCTCAAAATCGGGTAACTCTTTTTGATTTGAGCCAAAGGCTTCCTTGGGAAGAGTTATGCCCAAAGTGAGGCTTCTAGGAGTAAGAGGGGGAGGTTGGGAGAGTATTTGGGTAGAGTTTGGCCGAGCCAAATGGCTTGAAAGTGTGAATGAGGTGGTAGAGGTGGGGGCCTTTTATAAGAGGAGAGGAGGGGCACTCTTGGAAAGTAAGGAAATGTTACATTATTATACAATGCTTTTCGGATTCTAAAGGTCCCACACTTATATAATTCGTGGCTAAGGTGATAAGGGTTCGAAATCTACCCATCCAATAGTATTTGGACAAGTGTAATCCTTGGATTGTACATTATCTTTTCATTTTATTAAAATCATTAAATAATGAGGTCATCGCTACATCATAATGATGTCATAAATAATTTAATTTATTTAATGTCTAAAAATAATAAAAAAACTACTATGATGTAGAAATTATTTTTAGCTTTCCAATGACTATTTATAGTAAAAAATATGACTTGTATAACCCCAGGTAAAAATTTTTTTAGTAAAACATTTCATGTTTGTGTCATTTTTTTACTTTAACATTAAATAAAAGGTATTTATGTCATTTTCCAACTAAAGTGGCTCCATGGGTTCCCCAAGTTGACCGATGGATTGTATTGGTCGGCCATGGAACATCCAATGAGGGTAGGACATGTGTCAAAATCATCTCATATTATTAAAATATTATTTTTACCTTAAACTACAATAATTACCTCTAATCACGATTAAGAACTTAAAAGTTACTATTCACCAAAAATTATTTTAATCTCATTGAACCACATTTTACTTCTTAATGACAACCATGTATGTAGGATTTTTTAAAATCAATTCACAGAGATGGTAATATTTCATTTAAATGAAAAATCTGTTATTTAACTACCACTTAGTGGTTTCACTATTCATCAAAAATTGAAGTTTTTCAGAACAATGCCAAAATTTCACCCTAAGCTATAATTGATATTTCGATTTCAAAAATGATGTCTATTTTAAAAAATTCCAAAAATATAAATTGCATTAATTTATTTTATAATTAATTCTCGTTGTCACAACAAATAGCGTGTTTTTAAGAAACAATTTATATCAAAAGATTGGCAATTGTTTATGTCCAATTTCAATGTTAAATTAATTCTAATGACCACCATTGGATAAAATGGTAAAAATATATTCTAATTATACTTTAAAACCACTAAATAGTATAATTTATCACTATAAATTATTTTGATTAAAAAAGTTGTTTTCAAGTATTTTTCACTATTCATAAAAAATTAGAAGTTCTCAGAAAAATTCCAAAAATTCAACATAGGCTAATTTAGATATTCCGAATCCAAAAATGAAGTCCATTTTGAAATATAAAATTTCTATAATTTTAAAAAGTGGTTATTACTATTTATAACGGCTACTATGATTAGTCGTGGTGTTTTAGAACTCGAAGTTGCATACAATGCAAGCTATTTAATTATTGAATGAGAAGCGTATTGTGGAAGCTCGGGGTGTAACATTCTACCCTCCTTCAATAAATTGCGTCCTCGTAATTTGAAATTTTTCTTGGAAAATAAAAGGTTGAAAATAGAAAATACCTTTGTGGAAAACCCACATCGGAAATAAGATTAATAAAATTTAGCCTTAATAAGAGGGAAAGGGAAATGAAAAAGTCACCACCCAATTATGATCTCGATTAGGAGAACATTGGTGGAAATTAGAGACATATAATTGGAGGAAAAACGTAAATATTTGTTGGGAGTGATTGAGGTCATCAATCACAATCAACAGTCAAATTGAGGGCCTCAAAGCCTTCAATCTATGTTGATTTAAAATATCATCAGTTCAACAAGACATAAGGTATTAGGATAACACATTTTTTTGTTTTAATATCCCTTTACTAAAGTTTAAGAATTAATTCATTCATTTAATAAGAGATAGGTATATATATATTTATGCTTGACAATTAGAGTTTCAACCTTCAACTCATCTTTCACTCAAAATATAATAGAACTCAAAAATATTATACTTATCCTAATTTTATAAGGTTCCAAATATTAACACATACCATTTAGATTAGGAAAAAATATTTTTAATAACCAGGGACTTCCTATAGGCTAGTGGTGGGTAATAAAGGCCTGTCGCACTATGGTTGTGGGTTCGATTCCTGCAGCTTTGTCCGACGCGACGGGTTATGCCCCACCCTATAGGTTGTCCTTTTCCTAAAAATATAGTATTATAGTATTCCAAAAATAATCTTTAGAAATGTTTTAACCTTAAACAATACTATTAAATGTTCAAATTAATCCATCCCAACATTTATAGTTATCCAAAATACCTCTGTCCAAACATTCTCTAAAAGGTCTCTTAATCCCAAAATCAATTTATCAGATTACCAAACAAAGTAAAGTTTCTCTTATTGTCACATACTAAAAAATATGATTACCTTCATCATATTAAAACCTTAGTGAAACTACAAGTACTACAGTACAATCCTTATATATATATATATCACATTATTCTAATAACCAGAATATAATCCATGAGTCCAAAAGCACCAATACATTAATTATTCCGCTTCAACTGTAGTAACATCATAAGATTGTCCTTATTCCCTTGGCCTTTTCTGAGGTAAGTTTCCCTAACGCTTAGGACATTCATTTGCATAATTCCCCATTTCCCTACAATTGTAGCATTCAACATTGATAGCCTCTTTCTTTCTCTTGCAATCACGTGCCTGGTGACCTTTTTCCCCTCATTTATAACAAACTCCCATTCCTTTTAGGCAAGTACCAGGGTGATTCTTCCCACAATTATCACATAATGGAAAATCCTTCTCTCCCTTTTTCCCTTTATTCGTTTCTTGTTCCACCGTTCTCTTCTTCTCTTGCTTTAATTTGTTGTCATAAGACATAGAGAATTCCTTTTATGTATTGATAGCACATGAGACAATATCTTCGTATGACGAGAAGGTTTGTGAGACTAATTCTCGACGGAGAAATGGTTTTAACCCATCGAAGAAACGATCAATCTTACTTCTTGGGTTACGTATATAATCTGCGGCATGCCTCGCTAACCTTGTAAAGTTAGCCTCATACTTTGCGACATTCTCATCCTCCTTTTATCTCAGACTCAAACATTGCATTTCCATATCTGCTCGATGGTCATGAGGAAAGTATTTTTCTATGAAAAGCTCTTTGAACTCCCTCCATTCCATATTCGATATGTCATCATCTTCCTTTGTGTTTAGAATCAACTACCACCACTGATAGGCATCTCCAGTTAGGCGGTAAACTGCCATGATAAACTTTTCCCTTTCACTACTTCCCAAGGCATGGAATATTTTCTCTAAGGAGTTTATCCATTGCTCAGCTACTAATGGATTTGTACCCCCATTAAATGTTCGTGGTTGTTGTCTCATGAAGCGGTCTAACATTGACCCTCCACGTTGCGGATCAGGGTGCTCCATACGAGTAAGGTTATTATTCCTAACCTGAGTGAGTTGTCCTAGTATGGTAATAAGTTGATCATCACAAGTTTTATCTCCAGCTCCACAATAATTATCTTGAGAAGGAGGTCAATCCCTACACGGAGTGCATGCATTGATACGGTTTCCATTCCTTCCACTAGGCGCCATTTCTAAACAATGGCATAATCTAGATTAGTTTATGAATCAAAATACATAATTCCATACTTGTAAGATACTTAACATAAATTGAACTATATATGGACATAATCCATAATAAAAAAAAGTTTTCTTTGAGGAAGTATATACTCATAACCCTTCATAGTGGTTTGTAAATAAAACGAGAATTATCCTAAGAATATCCCCCGGGAGTGTCGTAACCAAGAGTGCAGCAAGGCCCATTGTCGTGCACCAGTTCCCGTTCGAGTCTAGCTCAAAGCGGTGTTTTCGGGTTTTACCCCTAGGTACATCTGTGCCAGAGCCGCCTCTACCTGCTCGTATCCAGACAGGGATGTATTGCTCGGAAAACTCACAACATCTCTACAATACCAAAATTCCATGAAGTTCTTCTATACTAATCCTCAAAGTCTAACTTCGGGCTATGTGCTCTAATCAGAGTTTATCTAAATTTAGCTTCCAAGGTTAGTACTAAACTGCCTCTGATACCAACTGTAACGCCCCGACCCCAGCTACCCGGAGTCGGTGCATTACTTCGTAACATTGGCATGATCACAAAAGATCAAGTCTCGAAAGACCGATCAGTTTAGTAGCCTTGGAAACACTGGATACATTCGTAAATGTTACATTACATCATAAAGTGAAACACTAATAACAAAGTCTTCATAGTCCACACTCATATCCTCTTTTGACTATCCCTGCAGGTCATTCATAAAATACTTCTTCACATCCTGGAAACTATTAAAACATTGAAAGGGGTGAGCTCAAATTCTCAGTAAGGATAACAATATTGTGGAAGCTTTCATAAATAAACATTAACTTTTAAGGAAATGTATAACTAAAACAAAAGCCTTTTAAACATTAACATCAACATAATATGGAAAAAGTAAAATGAGATAATGCCATTTACTTATTCACATGGATATTCTACTAGTCGAATAATCACATGAAATATCAATAACCACTTTCATAATGAGGGAATGTATAATGCCAGACATTCTGAAACATTTTGTCAAGGCCTCGGCCAAGACGTCTAAAATGATTAAGGCCTCGGCCAAAACCATAAATCAAATTGGGAAAGGGCCTCAGCCAATTCCATGTCTTGTTGTCTCATGAGACCTACCGATGCATCGAGGAGCTATAGCGGGCTCCACCCGTCACTTATTAAGTCCAATACATTCCTCATATGAATAGATTTAAACATATCATAAACCATAACATAATCATATCACATAAAACATGCATAAAGGAAACATAATATTTCCAAATTTCAATCACAAGATATAAATACAACACATTGATATAATAAGAACACTTTCAAAACCATTTTTAATACCAAAATAAAAGAAAAGTAAAACATGGTATTTATTTTTTTTTGAAAGGTCTGCCTTGTAGAGGAAGCCGAAACATAAATAATGGTCACGGTGGTGGAGAAGTCGTTGTCTCCGCATACGTACAACAAAAACATCCCCTTTTGTCGTTTAGTAAACGCTTCGTATAAAAATATTCCTTTTGAATAAACGTAAAAGTCAAAGGGGTTTATACACCGTATAAAAGAAAGTTGTGTATAAAACCAAATATGCCTCAATGAAAGGAGATTGAGACGAAGTCCTTAAAAAGATCATTTTTAAAATAAAATAGATCTATTTTGTGTATTCACTATATTTAGACATAAAGAGAGTGAAAATACAAAATAGGACATAATAATATCATGACATAATTTGAAAGTTGGAGATTAACCCAAAGAATGGAAATTGGGTTAAGAAATTCCCTTACCTCATGTCTGACTTGACTCAACCGTTCTTAACCTCCTGAATAATAAAATAGAGTTAATATATAATTTCATTATCCTTTTTATATCACTTATTACAATGATATGAACATTATATAATTATTTAAGTCAATAACGGTCGTTTTGTCGATCTTTGGTACTTGAGTCAACAATAAACTTCTTATAATTACATGTTGTTTATGTGGTAGAATATCCATTATCTCCAGAATTATATTCATGATTTAGATGTCGTATATATCATATATATCCAGTATATACATTCATTTATAATATTACGTAACATTTAGAGGTACGAAATGAAATGCACCGTTCAAGGAGACGGTAAGCCGTACGTACGCATGAACGCTACTTTCATTTCTATTTCGTATTTGATGGAATGAAATCATAATGATATAAATGTATAATATAATTCCAGTATAATATAGTGTATAATACCATTTACTCCATTCTTTATACATCCCACATATGGCATTAACGATTCAAATCACTTTGAGGGGGCGGTAGTCCGCACTTCCTAAAATGAAATTATCGTGTTTACCCATAATGGAAATCATAAAGTATGCCATAAATGAGAAATACAGAAGCATAAGTAAAACATAAACACATTATATATCATATATAAATATAGTGACATCTTAATGTCCACCTTTGAAGGTGTTATATGAGTTTTGAACAATCATCATTTCGTGAGGCAGAAATTCTCCATCCACAGAAACCGTATGTTCTTTAACCATTAGATGTAGGTGTGTGTAAGTGTAGCTTGAATACTTCTTATAAAAACATCCTAGTATATTGAGGATACTTTTTTTGTTACAAAAGAAATTAATAAAAAGAGTTTAATTGGTTGGAGAAGAAAAATAAAACAAAACAACATTAGAGAAGACATTACCTCAAAATCGGGTAACGCTTTTTTATTTGAGCCAAAGGCTTACTTCGGAAGAGTTCTGCCCAAAGTGAGGATTCTAGGAGTAAGAGGGGGAGGTTGGGAGAGTATTTTGGCAGAGTTTGGTGGAGTCAAATGGCTTGAAAGTGTGAATGATGTGGTAGAGGTGAGGGCCTTTTATAAGAGGAGAGGAGGGGCACTCTTGGAAAGTAAGGAAATTTTACATTATTATACAATGTTTTTCGGATTCTAAAGGTCCCACACTTATATAATTCGTGGATAAGGTGATAAGGGTTCTAAATATACCCATCCAATTGTCTTTGGACAAGTGTAATCCTTGGATTGTACATTATATTTTCATTTTATTAAAATCATTAAATAATGAAGTCATCACTACATCATAATGATGTCATAAATAATTTAATTTATTTAATGTCTAAAAATTATAAAAAAAAATACTATGATGTAGGAAATATTTTTATCTTTCCAATTACTATTTATAGTCAAAAATATGACTTGTATAACCCCATGTAAAAATTGTTTTAGTAAAACATTTCATGTTTGTGTCATTTTTATACTTTAACATTAAATAAAAGGTATTTATGTCATTTTCCAACTAAAGTGGGTCAATGGGTTCCCCAAGTTGACCCATGGATTGTCTTGGTCGCCCATGGCACATCCAATGAGGTTAGGACATGTGTCAAGCTCATCTCATATTATTAAAACATTATTTTTACCTTAAACTACACTAATTACCTCTAATCGCGATTAAGAACTTAAAAGTTACTATTCACCAAAAATTATTTTAATCTCATTGAACCACATTTTTATTCTTAATGACAACCATGTATGTCGGATTTTTGAAAATCAAATCACAGAGATGGTAATATTTCATTTAAATGAAAAATCAGTTATTTAACTACCACTTAGTGGTTTCACTATTCATCAAAAATTGAAGTTTTTCAGAACAATGCCAAAATTTCACCCTAGGCTATAATTGATATTCCGATTTCAAAAATGATGTCTATTTTACAAAATTACAAAAATATAAGTTTCATTAATTTATTTTATAATTAATTCCCGCTGTCACAACAAATAGCGTGTTTTTAAGAAACAATTTATATCAAAAGATTGGCAATTGTTTATGTCCAATTTCAATGTTAAATTAATTACAATGACCACCATTGGATAAAATGGTAAAAATATATTTTAATTATACTTTAAAACCACTAAATAGTATAATTTATCACTATAAATTATTTTGATTAAAAAAGTTGATTTTAAGTATTTTTCACTATTCATAAAAAATTAGAAGTTCTCAGAAAAATACCAAAAATTCAACATAGGCTAATTTAGATATTCCGAATCCAAAAATGAAGTCCATTTTGAAATATAAAATTTCTATAATTTTAAAAAGTGGTTATTACTATTTATAACGGCTACTATGATTAGTCGTGGTGTTTTAGAACTCGAAGTTGCGTACAATGCAAGCTATTGCATTATTGAATGAGAAGCGTATTGTGGAAGCTCGGGGTGTTACATATAATATTTATTTATTGTATGAATAAATTTTAATTTATTAGATATTTAATAAATTCCATGGAGGAAGAGTGGATCGGGTTTGTGTTTAGTGATAAATATTAATGTTCAAGATGGTAACAATAATTTTTCTCATCGTTCTAGTTAGCTCTCACAATGGAAAAATAATAATAAAAATATTAATACATGTAATGGGGTTATATAAGGTTTATTATATTATTTAAAGTTTTTTTATAAATTAAATAATATTTCAACCATATGGATACCACTATAAATAGAGGATTATGTCTATTGAGTAGAGGCTGATTGAAATTTAAAATTATTATGCCCAATTAAATATAGCACTTTCTTAATACCAAATAACACTATAAATATCCTCCTCCCTCTTCCATACTCTTAATAATGAGAGTTAAGAGGCTATCATTCATGCCTGAAGGAATTATCATAATGATCAAGATGAACACTGAAATATAATCAAACTACCACGCTATGACCTAAAAATATATTGTCTTTGTTTGAAGATCATAGGGTCATGTGTGTACCACAACTAGATTAGTTCTACATTTGGATCATACAATTGTAATGATAGTAGATCAAAAAGTGTTTCAGATAATCAATGATAACATCGAAGAAAGATTCTGGGATAAGTCATTCCTTCTTTCAAGATGTTTAAATTAAATATAAATTTATTTTCCAAATGATGTTATATTTATTCTAATATATTTATTTATTAGTATTATTTGGAAAATTTTTATTTATCAATATCTTTGGAACAAGTATAATATACGAATAATCCATCAAATCTGGAATTTTTTTAGTTGGGATTGGACTCGATAAGCACTTCTAATTCACCTTGAACAATCACAGAGTTCAATTATAACAATATCTCAATTGAATTAATATCAATTTTCCTTCACTAAATGCATGAACCTATATCTAAAAAATCATGGTACATCCTACTGATTGATATATAACCATACCCATTCTTGAATCATTATTCTCAACCATTCCATAATTTTTTAAATTATTTTTATATCATTATCTATAGGATCGATCTCATCTTACACATAACTACATTCAATTTAGTAATAGTTTATTATAGAAACTAATTTTGAATTTTTTTTACCCATTATGATTAATTAAACCTACCATGTGGTCTAGTGACCATGAATTTCTTAAAATATCTCCTTGGAAAGGTGTAATGTGTTCTGGTAAACGGGGGAATTTGATCCCATAGTTCATTGGACCCAATATAATTCTTGAGAAAGTAGGATTATTTTATTATCAGGTACCCTTAACATTGATATTTTCTCAGGTACATTATGTGTTTCACATTTATTTTCTAAGGAATCACATACTTGATACGTCACATGTTTTGGTCCTTGAAGTGGTACCATTCGATGAGAATATCTTTTATAATGAAAATTTAGATAAAATTTTGAATTTTAGAGAACATATACTATAAAATAATTGGATTCTATAGGTTAAGGTTTTATATAATAATTATATGATTTAGGAAGAAACATGGGAATAAGAAGCATCTATGTGGGAAACATGTCCTCCCCTGTTTATGTAAAGAATAAAACTGTGAGGACATAATTTCAAAAAGGGGGAAGAATGTGGAACCCCAGGTAATTTTAATAATAAATATATTTCATTCCTTATTAATTATTATAGATATATTTTTGTGGATTCATATATAACATGATAATTTAATATGATTTTTCAGTCAAGAAAGAAACAGTTTTATTCTAGTTGAAATAGTTTCCATAAATTATATGGATTTATTTAATAATTGAATTCCAAGAATTTTTTATTTTTAATTGATAAAATTAACTTCACTTGTGGATTAAAAATATTAAAATTTTCTTAGAATTGTTTTTTGTGAATTTTCTAAAAAACATATTTTTAAGTGAATAGTATAAAATATTGACTTTTATAAAAAAAATATCATTTATTATCAGGTAATTGGAAAGTAAAATTTTGTTTTGGATTGTATTTTAAAGTGAAGGAAGTATAATTGGATTAAAAATAATCCAAATAATTCCATAAAAATAATTATAATATTTTATTTCGGAATATAAAATTTTTATGATTAAAAATGACATTATTCTAAAAAATTTATTTCATTACATTTTGTGAAAATATATTGAAATTAACTTCTTCTAATTATATTAATTGAATATTGAAAATTTTATTTCATATTTGGAATCATGAGGTTCAAATATAGTAATGTGTTCAATTTCATTTTTTGTCATAATGAATAGTTATCATGGTAAACCATTTTCCCATGACAAAGATTAAAAGTGTTAAGAGGAGTTCAACTAAGAGATAAGATATCAAATATGTATAAAACATTGATCAATTTGATTCTTTGATTATATTTTTTCCTTAATCTATCATGGATTAAAAATTTGGATATTTGTTTCTGTAATTTCCTAGCCCTCCAAATTGGCTTGAGTCGAGGTGGAATTGATACTTGGCCTTAAACAACATCCCCAAGGAACGAAAGGTGGGAAATAAATGCCAAGGGATTCAATAGAATTAAGGGAAAATTTACCCTTTTGAAATAAAACAACCATAAAAAATCTACTATATGATACATGATAACAATTTAATACAATTAAAATAATACCATTGATATAAAATGAAACAACAACAGAGTACCACCGTGGAAGATAACTAATATCAAAGTAATAAGAGAAAGACAAAATTAAAAAAACCCAAGGACTCCAAATACATAACTACATAGCTCCAACTATGATCTATGCTTTGACTCCACAACACATGCCTAGTATCACAATTCACCACTAAAGAAGTATGATACTTTAACTTTACTTATGTCCCGATAAACAATATCTACAAAAGCACCAAAGTTCCAAAGAAGGGGTGAGTAATGATACTCAGTTTTCTTTCCCCAAATGACTTCCCTACTCATGACACTGGGATATAACATGTTATCTAAATAATATAAAAAAATTATATAAAATAATTGAAAAACATTTATATCAAAACCAAGAACTTTAACACCAAAATAGTTTTCCATATTAAAATAGTTTCCAAGGAAAATCAACCAAGCAATACTCTAAACCATTTCACATTACTTTTTGGATTACCCTTTCCATGATTCACAAACACACCCATGCATGAATGCTCCAATGAATGTTCCATACTCATGAGTGGTTTCTCATATATCCACTAGGTCATCACAAAGTGTCCAATCCCCTTATTCCCCAATAACACGCTCCCCTTATTCAGTGTTACATCCCTATATACCCCAATAGTACACACCCCTTATTCAGGATCACGGTGAAAGCATGAAATCACACAACCATGTATTCCAATACCATTTCAAACCAACCAATTAAAACCATTTCAATAAAATCATTATTTTATTAAAAACCTTTCAAACAAAATATTTTCAAAAATCCAAAAAATACTTATTTTAAAATCAATATTTTAAAATCATGAAAACCCATCACATTGCACAAAAAAAATTCCAAAAATCTATAAACCAACAAAATAATAACTAAAAAAGGTTTCTACCATGATTTACATACCAATTTCACAATCAATTTCAAGAAAGCTAACCAATTTTAAACTAATCATTGAATTTCTAATAAGAGGAGTCGAGAGTGAATCCACTAACCTCTGAAATTATGGAGAAAATGAAGAATGGCACGAAATCACCCAAAAAATTGGGTTGAATCTCCAAAAACCCAGCTTAGATATCTTCCCATATCATCATCAAGGCCAAATCTAACCATGATTTGCCTTAACCACCTTAGATATATCTACAACAGACTAGATCTATTATACTGATAGAGAGAAGAAAGTAGATCTAAGTAAAACCATGAAAACTACCAAAAAAAAGCTTATCAATGGGATCATGCTTCAACACACAAAGAAATTCCCTTAAATATCTTCTAATTTAAAGGGAAAGGTTTTAAAGAGTTTCGTAGGAATAATTTTTTATTTAGGGAACAAATGGAGAGAAATGGGTTAAAATATAATCTTAGCCAAGATCCAATTTTCTAAGATCTAGTTTCTAAGTCATGCATTGTTAGTTGTACGGTTAGGCTAATCAAGTAATAGTCATGTGTCAGCCTCTGCCTCAAGGATCACCTCACACGGTTGGCCAAAACGGTTAGAAAAATAATCCACCAACTATTTTAAATCCCTCTATCCAAATTTTCAAATTTTCTCTTAGGTTTCCACATGGTTTGGAAAAATTGTGAGCTTTCCCATTATCCCCCACATCATAGTTCATGGTTTCTTATAGTAGTTTCATGGTTTCCACAAACCATTCTAAAATTGTGCATCTTTATAAAATCCCCAAAAAATCCAAAAGTCTTCTAAACACTCCAAAAATTTAACGAAACACTTTACATAATTAAAAATCATAAAAAAAGTGTGACTTACATGAAATTGAGGGTGCTTAATTCTCCCCACCATTGGTCTTTCTGTCCCCAAAAAGTAAAAAACCAGCACTTCCCAGAAATATTTTTTTTACTACTCGGCCATTTCCTTGTCCCATTCCCTTGTCTTTTCCTAAATCCGATCATTTTTTCACAAACCCACACTAGAACTATGATTTTCCCCTAAAATACATTATCTTCCTATCCACAATTCATATCGGCACTTGTATGAACTAAGCATCTAGATATAGGTCAATGTCATCCAATCGAATCACATGGTTAGGATCAGGATGATACTTTTTCATCTAAAATACATAACACGCATTATGCATATCCCTTAATAGTGGTGGAAATTCCAATTGATATTCCACCTCATAAACCTATTCAATTGTCTCATAATGGAATATGTATCATGGAGATAACTTATCCTGATTTTCAAAATAATGATTTCCAAGACTTAGAGAGATTCTTAATAACACATGATAACTTAACTGGAACAAAAATGGTTGTCGATGATGATCAGCATATGATTTTTGATGACTCTGAGCTGTCTCCATCCACTTCCCGTTCAACTAAATCTTTTTCATGGTTTATTAGACAAGGATCGGACCAACGAGTGAAGTGTCACATCTTCCACCCAACAAAGTGGATAACATCAAGGAATCACATACAATTTTTCAAAATGAGTCATATGTATCGAGGATTGATAACTTTTATTAAAAAGAACTCAACTAATGTTATTGTATCCTCCTATGATCCACCAAAATCCATTACACTATCCTGCAACATGTCTTATATTTTTTATACCATTCATTTAAATTTTCCATCCATCTGAGGATGATACGTTGTACTCATATTCCACTGATCCCCATGTTTTTTCTGTAAGGATTTACAAAAACAAGACGTAAACCTCAGATCTCTATCTGATACTATCGAAATTGGTACACCATAATTCTTTATCAGTTCAAAGATATATATTTTTAATGAATCCTCTACTATATGGGATTCATGAATAGGGATAAAATGGGATGACTTTGTGAGTTGATCCACTGTCACCCATATGGCATCATGTTTTTAAACCATTCTTGGGAAACCTATTTCAAAATCTATGGCTATCTACCCCCATTTCCAAACAGTAATAGGTAAAGACTATAACATACCTACTGGCCACTGATGCTATGTCTTAAATTGCTGATGAGTTAAGCATCTAGAAACAAAATTAGACGCCTTCTTTTTCATACTGACCCAAAAAACTGTGTTTTAAATGCCTTGTACATATTCTCTATGTCCAGATGATTATCCGAACTTGAATGGTAGAAAGCATGAAGAGTTTATTCCTAAAAATCCATGGGTATGACCATATGAACACGAAACCTCAAAATAAAACTCCCATACAATCTCTGGTCCTCAACGGTCTCCCCACCATTGAATTTTGACCTTATCAGAACACATTATGAATGGCATGTATGTTCCTCATTAACTATCTCAACCAAATTTAGAATAAATGAAACTGGGGATACTCCATCCATCATATTTTTCAAATTCAAAAATTTGGATATACTCCATTCATCTTATTTGTAACATATTCCAATCTCTTTGTGATAAAATATGTTTCGGTATTTTATGTTCTATAGATACTATAAATTGCTCACCAAATAGATAATGATTCCTTATTTTCAAAACATGGACTACCACAGCTAACTCCAAATTGTGTTTTGGGTAGTTCTTATCATAAAACTGTAACTTCCTTGATCCATAAGCAACAACATGGTATCCTTTCATGAGAACATATCCTAACCCAGATCCTAAAGAATCACAATAAACCATATACCCTTTTCCTAATTATGGATAAATCAAGATTGGGTTTTATGTAATTAGTACTTTAATCTATTGAAAAGACTTAAGAAATTTATCAATCCATTAGAATGGAACATTATTCCTTGTTAAATCTATAATGGATGAATCTAGGTAGGAAAATTCAGGAAGGAAACATTTGTAATAACTAGTTAAACCAAGAAAACTACATATCTCAAAAACATTCTTGGGTAATTTCTATAAGAAAATACCCTTTATCTTTTTTGAATCCACATAAACATATTTTTTAGTGATTAAATGGCCATGTAAATATACCTCTTGTATCAAAAAATATCACTTTGATAATTTTTCATATTGACGATGATCTCCCAAGATTCTCAATACTATCACTAAGTATTTATCATTTTCTTCCCTTGTCCTTGAATACACCAATATGTCATCCAAAAAAGCCACCACAAAGGAATCTAGATACCTTTGAAATATATTATTCATCAATTCCATAAATACCATTGGTGTATTAATAATACCTAAGGCATCACCAAATAATTTTAGAGACCCATACTTGACGTACATGGACATTACATTACTTTTACGGAATACTTAATACGTAACAAAAAATGACCCCCAAGGACCGTAATAGTTCAGTGTATTTGGAAACTCGGAACATAATCTTCTAATCATGGAGAAAGATCTTCAACAACTCCCATAAAGATCTTCCACTTTTGTTTTCTTACCTAAAACCTTTATTTATATCTTGGGGAAAAGAAAACATATAAAGGGTGATCTCAAATGCTCAGTAAGGTTAATCATGGGGAAAATAAAACAAACCACATACATTTGAACATAAAAACATGAACCTAAAGTTTAATCATCAAGATCTTGGGTTGTGATATAAATCTTGGCATTACATAAGGCATATATCATAATGGAACACTAATAATGATAAAATAGCATGGAAATAAAACATGTAATTGTGGAAACCATTAAGCACATGTTATGATTTCCATAGTATCCAAGGCATTTCTTCCAAGACCATCATAGTGGAAAAATTCCTTTACTGAACCGGGTTTACTTGTCATTCCAGTCCTATATTACTGAACATGATTCACTTTCCAATCTAGAAATGTCTATCTCATGAGATATAAATCTTTACCCAATTCATTGTAGGGGGATATAGGTCTCACCCATCTCATAATGAAATCCTTCATACTTGTGCCACAACATAAATTATTCATCATAACCTAATGAATAAAATGGGTTTCAGAAACATCATCCCATCATAACGTAATCCATATGAAACAAATGGATATAATTTCATCATAAGAAGAATCAAACCATGTAAATAATAGAGACATTATACTTTAAACATAATCATACAAAATAATTTCATCTTATATGGAAAATAGTTTTTTCAAAACACTTGAAATGAATTCTTGAGCAAAATATACTTCCTTCTTCAAAATAATTTTCTATTAAAAAAATTCCATTCAATTTTAAAAGAAAAGGATTTTATTGAAAATAATCATGAAATATTGTAGAGAAAGCTTTATGAAAATTAGGCATTATGAAACCGTAAAAATCTTTTCATGATGTATAAGTTAAAAAAACATTATCCTCGTACATTTGCCGGAAAAGTCAAAAAGTTCCTCATATGGTAAACAAAAGAATGATTCCATCCATAAAACAATGTAAAAGTCAAGTAGGGGTAACCATGACTTTAAAAATACATGGAAGAATATTAAAAACTTTATGAAAAACATTTTTATGGACATGGATGAAAAATATAACCCCAGTAAATACTTACGTATAAGCAATCTCGGATAAAAATGAGATTTGAAAAATTATCCCTTACCTTATGTCCAATTTCTTCCATATGGGTCCTAAACTCTTGTATAGTGGGTTTAAAAAGATTATAAACATGTTACATAATAATAATAATTATATTTATGATATCATATGTGATTCACTTATGACATTATATTACCTGTTCTTTTGAAAATTCTAGGTTAAAGTAGTGTTTTGGGTAAAATCATTTCATTTATCGTACGTGTTTCGACTTGTTCTTCTTGATATTATTACTTATATCATGATTTACTTAATTAATGATTTTAAAATATTATTTATATATAATATATATTCATCATATAAGTATTTATGATAGATCTATAAATGTAATGAAATACACCGTTCATGTAGACGGTAGGCCGTATGTACGCAGGAATGCTGTTTTCGTTCCCTTATTGAATTGAATGGAATTAAGTAAATGAAACATATATGTACATAAATATAGTATCATTATTATGTTATATATTTCAGGATTATTTATTATATATACTTTATAATCAAACATTAATGGTTAATCATGGAAAATGAATATCATCGCGTTCGTGGAGACGGTAGTCCGTACGTACGAATGAGAGACAATATCAATATTTTGATATTAAAATCGTATATAATTGGATGGTATATCATATATAAAGAATAATAGTAATTTTATATTTCTTATTTATATAATTTATACTCATTATTATAACCATCCAAATGATGAAATGTTTGAATAACAAACTACACCAGGACCTGGAGACAGTAAGTCGTATGTACGCACGTGTGGTGACTTTTTCATTCATAGGATAGATAAAATAACTAATATGTTTGTACAATTTTTATAATAAAATCAAAATATATACAAGATATTGGATTTATTATTTTATAATGGAAACAACAAATAAGGAGTAAGTGGAAGAAGAAAGGAACGTGAAATAGGTGGTCAGATATTTACCTCTTCTTTAGGTTCTTCCTTTTGATTTGATCAAAAGGGCTTTCTAGGATGGATTTATGAGTAAAGTAAGGCCTATATGATCAAGGTAGGAAAGTTTAGATGGTATTTTGGTAGGTTTTGGCTGATAAAAATGGCTTTGGAGGTGTGAATTAGATAAAATGTTTAGTTCTCTTTTATAAGAGAGGTGATGGGCACCTTAAAAAACATAAAATATTATTTTATAATAAAGTCATATTCGGGTACTAATGGCTCAAAATAGATTTATTTCGCAGCTAAAGTGGGGATGGGTCGAACTCATATCAACCAATAGGTTTTAGACATGTTCAGGTTACCATTTTAACCTTACCATTTATATTTAACTCTAAGTTAAATAATGTAACTTTTACCATTTATTCTTGTATTCTTACACTATATGGTTAATAAACATACTATAAAATTCCAATTGAACCCCAATTGGTTAATTAATGTCATATATATTATTATATAAGTACTTTGGCCAATTCTTAGATTTTTAGGACCATTATATCAATTAATAATATAATATTTGTTTTAAAAACTATTTTCTGTCAATTTTTACTTTGGTATTTTGTTTTTTCTAAATTCATAACAGCATTATTACATCAAAACGAATTCATCTAACCATCCCTAATATGTTATATTTACATATAAAATTATTTTAATGCATAATAATTCTCAAATTACATTTATTTAGGTATTTATAATATCAATTATGTTAATATTTCATTTATAAGGTAATTACTGCATCATCATTGTGTCATAAATAAATTAAATTATTTAATATCTTAAAATAATAAATAAAATACAGTTATGTAGGGAATATTTTTATCTTTATCATTAATATTTATAGTCAAATTAATATTATATTTAACCCTATATTAAAAGTTTTTTAGTTATTGAACTTTGATTTTAACTCTTTTAACTCTTCTTTGAATTAAATAATAATAAATGTCCTAATCTAATACAAGTGGACCTAAAGGGTAATATTTTATTCCTAAGGTTGTTTTTCGTCGAATTACACTTATCCAATAGAATTATTACATGTGTTATGGTAATAATAATATCATTTCTACCCTTAATTACCCTATTTACTTTTAACCATGGTAAATAAAAGTTAAAAGTTACTATTCACCAAAAATTATTTTCATATCATTGAACAACATTTTACTTACTAATATCAACCGTGTCTCTCGGATTTTTGAAATTAAACTCACAAAAGTGGTAAAATTAATTTTTATGTAAATTTTTAAATGCTCCTAGGAGGTGGGTAAAAGACGATAAAAAGTTCAATAAACTTTTTATATATCTAAAATTATTATAAAATGACTCCAATGAATTACATTAAACTTATATAGGAATTATGTATCTATTTTGAACTAAAATAATTTTAAATAAAATAAATTATTATTTAAATATAAAGTTGGTTTTAATCAATACCTTAGTGTTTTTACTATTCATCAAAAATTGAAAGATTTCAGAAAAATACCAAAAATTCACCCGAGGATAATTTCGATATTCCGAATCCAAAAATGAAGTCCTTTTTGAAAGATAAAATTTATAAAATTTCAAAAAGTGGTTATTATTATTCATAAAGGCTAGTTTATATAATATGTTAATAGCATATCATTGTTTAGTGAAACTCGGTATTGCGTACAATGCATGCAATCGAGGAGGGTTGCACTTGCGTGTAACGCAAGCCAAGAATAGTGTTGCATATAATACAAGCTAATACAGTTTTGTGTATAGCACAAGATAATCATGGTGTAGCATACAACACAAGACATCAAAGAAATTAAAAATAATATTTCTCATAAAATCTCAGGGTGTTACATTATACCCCTTTAAAATTAATTTCTCCCTTGAAATTCGTTGGGGTTATAAACAGTTTTCTACTTGAAAGTTTCTTTCATAGGAACCCACACCGTAAAAAGGAATACTAAATCATCATTTTAAAAAGGAACGTTAGAAACATAATCGATACCCAAAGTAACTCATCACTGGGTTTCCACATAGGAGAACATAGGTGAAAATATGGATATGGAAGAGAAATCTAACAATCATGTTCTGATGGAGAGTGGTAGATAACATGGATATGAAAAAGAAAACAATCACAAATACATAAATTTGTGATGATCTAAGGTACCATCTAGGACAATGTTTTTTGTTTTCAAGATCATTTCCCTAAAGTTGAAAAAATGGGATTAGAAGAAATACATAATTGATTTTGGTACAATCTCACCGTTGGTCATTCCTTGAACAATTTCCCCTTCATCTCTTAAGGAAATGAAGTTGAATTTTTCATTCATGAAGTGTTAGAAGATCTTGCGATAGAATGATAGGTCATTCTATATATCTCAAATAAAAGGTTATCAAAAGTTATTAAATATACATAAGTCCATCTATGGTGAGATTAATCGTATATGGTTCCTAAAATGGACATATAATTCATATATCATACCACTTAATAAATCGAAACTAATTTATACTAACCAGGGACTTCATGTAGGACATTGGTAGGTGATAAAGGCATGTCATACTTCGGTTGTGGGTTCGATTCCTGCATCCTTGTTCGACGCGATGGGTTGTCGTTCATTCTGTAGGTTGTCCTTTTTCTAAAACTATACTATTATAACATTCCAGAAATAATATCGAACAAAAAGTTTTATCCTTAAACAATATTATCTTATCTCCAACATAATCTATTTTAGGCTTATCCAAAATAATTTTATCCAAGCTCATAGTATAAAGAAAATGATTACTATAAATTTCATCAACTAAGCATGTGAATACAATAATTTATCCCCCATATATCATAAGATATATCCAGTTGATCGCATTCCAAATATGTGAATACATTAATATTGTATTCTCTTGCAACATGAATTACCATAGAACCTTATTAAAAACATAAATGATGTCAAAAGTTAACTCTTTCCACACACCAAAATCCCAAACATTCTTTATACTCAAACCATGATGTCACTTTTTCCTTATATCAGTCATGAAATCATTAATAATATCAAGCATATTATTTCTCCTTATCCATTCATTATGCGCATATCATCTACTTTCCAAAAATATCTAAATAAACTATCATGGTTACTGGTACAATTAAGCATATACTTTCAAATACATTAGGAAAAACAATATTGTAACAATCCATAGATGTTTCTCTATTCCATTGTACCATTAACATAACTCTAGATAAACATACAATCATTCCACTACCTTCTTAAACCATTGACCGAGCTTCATAATTTTATTCATCAACACTTCTTTCATCTCATATATCATTTGTAGACTCTTCATCATCATCAAGATAAATACTACTCATATGACCATGATGATTCTATTCAAGATATTTTCCCTTAGGGAATTGGTTTCCATAATTCCCATACATTCCACATTTAAAACATTTAACCATTGTTGATTTCTTAGTAATACCATTATCCTTGTCCATGGTGTTAACTTAACCTTTTCCTTTTCACTTATTGGCTTTGTGTCCTTCTTTTCCACACCCAAAGAATCTTCCAATTCCTTGGAAACACTCTCCCTGATGTCTCTTACTACATGATTTTCATGATGGAAATTTAACTTTCATTCCTCTATGATCATCATGAAACTCCATCTTTATCTTATTAGCTGAGTTAAGAAACTTACCAAAGTTGATATTATTGATCATATTATGAGATTGCTCATTAGGAATAATAATTATGTTTGGACTTCCACATCCCATTTAATTTGGTTTCTCAAGAATAATATCATTCCATTGTCCATCATATCTTCCATTATTGTGAATCTTCCTATTTCTATCCATTTTATAAAACACAAAAAGAATAGTGTGAGAGGAAATAATCATGCTAGGAAAAAAACATAATCAAGAGGAGTACTTTCAATCTCTAACACTTTAGGTTTAATCCTAGGTTATTCATGATCGTTATCGTAATTCTAATACTATAACCTATACTTAGACATAACCTTTGGTACATCCCTAGATATACCTTAGAAATATCTCTAGGGATCTCACTAAAGTTTTTGCATCCTAGTTTCCAAAGGTTAACTAAACCTTTCCTCTGATACCAACTGTAGAGACCAATACTTGACGTACATGGACATTACATTTCTTTTTTATAATACTTAATACACAACAGAAAATGACACCCAAGGACCGTAATAGTTTAGTGTCTTTGGAAACATAGAACATAATCTTGTAATCATGGTGAAAGATCTTCAACAACTCCCATAATGATATTCAACTTTAGTTTTATTACCTAAACCCTTTCATTATATCCTGGGGAAAAGAAAACATATAAAGGGTGAGATCAAATGCTCAATAAGGGTAAGAATAGAGAAAATTAAACAAACCATATACTTTTGAACAAAAAAACATGAACATAAAGTTTAAACATCAAGATCTTGAGTTGTGAAATAAATCATGGCAATACGTAAGGAATAGATAAAAAAAGAACATTAATCATGATAAAATAGCATGGTAATAAAACATTTAATTGTGGAAACTATTAAGCACATGTTATGATTTCCATAGTAGTCAAGGCATTGCTGCCAAGACCAACATAGTGGACAAAGTTCATTACTAAACCAGGTTTACTTGTCGTTCCACCCCTGTATTACTGAACCGGATTAACTTTCCGTTCTAGCCATGTATATCCCATGAGATATAAATCATTACCCAATGTATTTTAGGGATATATAGGTCCCACCCATCACATAATGAAATCAATCTTACTTGTTCCACAACATAAATTATTCATCATAACCCAAAGTATAAAATGGGTTTCATAAACATCATCCCATCATAACGTAATCCATATAAAACAAATGGATATCATTTCATCATAAGAAGAATAAAACCATGTAAATAATAGAGACATTATACTTTAAACATAATTATACTAAATAATTTCATCTTAGATGGAAAATATTTTTGACAAAACACTTGAAATGAATTCTTTAGGAAAATATCCATTCTTCTTTAAAATCATTTTATTTTCACAAAATGTCATTCCATTTTAAAATAAAATGATTTTTTTGAAAATAATCATGAAATATTTTAGAGGAATCATCATGAAAATTAGGAATTATGAAACCGTAAAAATCATTTCAAGCCATATAAGTTAAAAAAACATTCTCCTCGTACTTTTATCGGAAAAGTCAAAAAGCTCCTCATATGGTAAACAAAAGAAATATTCCTTCCATAACAAAATGTAAAAGTCAAAGAGGGGTAAAAATGACATTAAACATACATGAAATAATATTAGACACATTATGAAAAACATTTTTAGGGACATGGATGAAAAATATAACCCCAGTAAATACTTATGTATAAGCAATCTCGGATAAAAATGAGATTTTAAAAATTATCCCTTACCTTATTCCAATTTTTTCTGTATGTGTCTGAGACTCCGGTATAGTGGGTTTAAACATATTATTAACTTGTAACATATACATAATAAAATTTAGGATATCATATATGATTCACTTGTGACTTTATATTACCCATTCTTTTGTAAATTCTATGTTAAAGCAGCATTTTGGGTAAAATCATTTCATTTATCATACGTGTTTCGACATGTTGTTCTTGACATTATTACTTATATCCTGATTTAATTAATTCCAGAATGTAAAAAATGTTTTATATATTATATATATTCAACATATAAATATATATGATAGATCGATAAATGGGATGAAATACACCGTTCATGGAGACGGTAGGTCGTACGTACGCATAAACGATGTCTTCGTTTCCTTATTGAAATGAATGGAATTAAGTAAATTAAACATATATGTAAAAAAATACAGTATAATTATTATGTAATATCACTCATGATTATTTATTTTATATACTTTATAATCATACTTGAATGGTTAATCATGGAAAATCAATTTCATCGCATTCGTGGAGATGGTAGTCTGTACATACGCACGAGCGACAATATCATTCTTTTGATATAAAAATCATATATAATTGGATGGTAAATAATCTATATAGAATAATAATAATGTTATATTTATTATTTATATCAATTATACTCATTATTATACCTATCCAAATGATGAAATGTTTGAATAACAAACTACACCACGACGTGGAGACGGTAATCCGTACGTACGCACATGTGATGACTTTTTCATTCATAGGAATGATAAAATAACTAATATGGTTGTAAAATTACTATAATAAAATCACAGTATATATAATATACTAGAGTTATTATTTTATAATGTAAAACACAAAGAAGGAGGAAGTGGAAGAAGAAAGGATCTTGAAATAGGTGGTGAGATATTTACCTCTTCTTCGGGTTCTTCTTTTTGACTTGTTCAAAAGGGATCCTTAGGTTGGATTTATGACTAAATAAAGACCACTATGATGAAGTGAGGATAGTTTAGAGGTTATTTGGGCAGGCTTTGGGCGAGCTAAATGGCTTTGGAGGTGTGAATTATAGGGAAGGGTGAGTTCCCTTTTATAAGAGAGGTGAGGGGCACCTTAGGAAAAACTTAAAATATTATTTTATAATAAAGTCATATTAGGTTTATAATGGCTCCAAATTTATTTATTTCATATATAATGTGGTATTGGGTAGAAATCCTTTCAACCAATAGGTTTTACACAAGTTTAGGTTACCATTTTAACCTTATCATTTAGATTTAACTCTAAGTTAAATAATTTAACTTTTACCATGTCTTCTTGTATTCTTACACTATATGGTTAATAAACTTACTATAAACTGCCAATAGAACCCCCATTGGTTCATTAATCTCATATATATTATTATATAAGACTTTTGGTCTAACCTTATATTTTTAGTACCATTATATCAATTAATAATATAATATATGTTTTAAAAACAATTTTATGTCAATTTTGACACTATTTGGTATTTTGTTTTTTCTAAATTCATAACAGAATTATTAATTTAGAAAAAATTCATCTTACCAACCCTACAATTTTATATTAACCTATAAAATAATTTTAATGCATAAAAACTCTCAAATTAAATTTATTTGGGTATTTATAATATCAATTATGTAAATATTTCATTAATAAGATAATTACTACATCATCATTGTGCCATAAATAAATGAAAATATTTAATGTCTAAAATAAATAAATAAAATACCATTATGTGTTAAATATTTTTATCTTTCTAATTGATATTTATAGTATAATTTATATTGTGTTTACCCCTCTATTAAAAGTTTTTTAGTTATTAAACTTTGATTTTAACTCTTTTAACTCTTCTTGGAATTAAATAATAATAAATGTCCTAATCTAATCCAAGTGGACCTAATGGGTAAAATTTTATTCCTAAGATATTTTTTGTTCGAATTAAACTTATACAATATAATTAGGACATGTTTTAGGGTAATAATAATTTCATTTTTATTCTTAAATACCGTATTTACTTTAAACCGTGGAAAATAAAAGTTAAAAGTTACTATTCACCAAAAAAAGTCATCTCATTGAACCACATTTTACTTACTGATACCAACTGTGTCTATCGAATTTTTTAAATTCCACTCACATAAGCGGTAAAATTAAGTTTTATGTAAATTTGCAAATGCTCCAATGAGATGGGTAAAAGACGGTAAAAAGTTCAATAAAATTTTTACATATCTAAATTTATTATAAAATGACTCCAATGAATTACATTGAAATTATATAGGTATTATGTATCTATTTTGACCAAAAATAAATTTTAATAAAATAAATTATTATTGAAATAAAAATTCAGGTTTAACCAATACCTCAGTCTTTTCACTATTCATCAAAAATTGAATGTTTTCAGAAAAATACAAAAAATTAACCCTAGGATAATTTTGATATTTTGAATCCAAATTTGAAGTCAATTTTGAAAGATAAAATTTATAGAATTTCAAAATTTTGGCATTACTATTCATAACGGCTAGTTTATATAAAATTTTAATAATATATCATTGTTTAGTGAAACTCTTTATTGCATACAACGTAAGCTATCGACGAAGGTTTCTCTTGCATGTAATGTAAGACAAGAATAGTGTTGCATATACTACAAGCTAATACGGTGTTGCATATAGTTCAAGATAATCTGGGTGTAGCATACAACACAAGACATCAAAGAAATTAAAAATTATATTTCACATAAAATCTTAGGGTATTACAATACTCATAATGGCCATATCAACTCCAGAATGTTTTCTCTATAATAACTGCTTTATAAACCTACAATTGTTGATATCCCAATCATAATTCAATCTGAGATAATCACTGGGATACCATCAGTTGATGAAATTAATGATAAATGTGTGGAAATGGATACCAATTTTTTATCTTAACTTGTTTAATCTTAGGTTAATCCACACACAACTAAAGAGTTTCATCGACCTTTTTGACAAAAAAATACTATATTTCCCATGGATGTGTTCTCAACTAAAGGAACTAATTTCTTTCCAACTCTTCAGAACACTTTTAGTTCCATTAATTTTGATGGTTTCATATGGTATGATAAAGGGGGATAGGACTAGTTTCCGGAAGGATATAAATCATAAACTCCACTTCTCTTGTGGGTGTAAACCATGAGAAATTATCCGTAAAAACATTTATAAATTGATCAAAAACCACAAAAAAACTACTATTCTCGACTTCTTCCATCTATTCCAAAGTAAAAACTACCAACTCGTATGAGAACATTCCAATTGTTGGTTCCAACAAGCCCATTGCACCTACCTTTACACTCTGGTCCCCTCTAAAGGGATACTCGACACCATCATAAGTTGTTAAACTAACCCATAGAGTATAATAACTGATTATATACTTGAACATAGTCTATCAATCCATACCCAGTACTATATCATGGACATCCATCTCAATCATAGGTAAGACCCATATCATCTTGACTCCATCAATAGTTATAAAACATTCTTTACACATTACGGCTTGACAATATCTTTGACCAAGAAGAGTTTGTAGTTTCAACATTGAAGACATCATATCAATATTTAAACTCATAAAAGAAAAAACACAAGAATTAATATAGGAATGATATATAATGGTATCAAATAAAACTACTATAAGGGTAGAATTAAAAATAATTTTACCACACACCATCGATGGCCCAGACTGATCATCCATAATAACTTGCTCAAATCTATATAATTTCTTCCTCACAACACTTTGTTATTTATTACCTTGTTGAGATTTTCCCTATTGAGGAGTCATGGTATTCCTAGATTCCTAATGTATAGCTTTCTTTCACTGACTAGGATTATTCTGATACCCTTATCTCCTCAAAGCATGTGACGTATGCGAGACATGAGAAGTATCCCAAACACCCGACCCCATAACACTGCGACAATAGAACTGAAGATGCCTCATCATATTGAAATTACGGAATTATCTAGGTTGTGTTATATACTCTCACATCATGTGGCCAAATGAACAACATTAAAAACATCCACCTTTTATCTTGGGTATTGGAGGATGATTTACCAATCCAACCATCTAATTCTAATTCATCCTCATACCTTGTAAATAGTTCTCACTCTTCCTCTTTCTACCATTATTAGAGTTCCCACCATTTCTCATAAGTATCAACATTCTCTCTCCACTTGTTTCTCCTAAGATGTCTCTTTTCTACTACCATCTCTATATTATACATCTCTGTATAATCTTTTATACAATGTATAGAAATATTCATGTGAATCTCCTTCCTCATCCTCGGTTCAAAAATGTGTTCCTTAAAGGACATAATAATAGTAACTTCAGGTGAAAATGGACTAAATTCATAAATTTGGGTGCATACTCTATCACTATAAGGCTCTCTTATTTCAAGATGACTAATTTCTTCAATCTAGATATCTTCAATATATAAGTACAGAATTTTTTGTTGAACAATTATCCAAAATCCTCCCATATAAGTCAGTAGTCTAATTTAGACAGAATTGTTAAATCCTACCAATGGAACGCTAGATCCTCCAGCATATATGTTTCCAACATGAATTTTAACTCTGCTAGTGTGCCTAGGAAATTGAAGATTTGATTTATCCGACCTTCTCTACTTTTGAAGCAGCATTAAATTTGGGTGGATTTAGTTTTTGGAAATGGACAAAATGATTTACTTTCCTCAGTTAATCCCTCATGTTCCCTATATGCACAAACTAAAAATATTGAACTATGATTTAAACTGACTATTAGTTCAGCTACGACTCAGATGAAACCATATTCTCATTAGGTTCCTTCAGTTGGTTTCCAAAATGCCTACTAGGTGCAATTTTCTATATAGATAAAAAATGTAATAAGCCTCAATATCTAGAAACTAAAGGCATAACAATTTCAAATTCTACCATATCAGAAATATAAAAATATTTATTTCCAAAATTTAATATTTTCCATGTTTATCCATTTTTTAAAATTTTCCCATGCTTTTGAAAATCATACCATTTCCAAAATAACTATTTCATGCCTTTTTGAAATCACACATTTGAAAAAAAATTTATCAATTTTCAAAAACAAAATCTTTTTTACCAAATCATATAGAACTAGTAAAAATGAATTATGTAATAATAGTGGGAATTAATTTATATAATTCATGTCATGCTCATCTCATTGTCTAAACCCATGAAAATTAGATTCCAATTCCTATAAATTTCTCTGAAACACTAGTGTACCCAATTCTCTGGTAACTTTTAGTTCAATAAAGAAAGGATAGCTACATTTATTATGCTCTACATTTAAATTATTGATAATACTACTCCTTTTTACTAACCTAACTCATGGAATAGGCTACAAAAAAATTCAAATCCAAGACTACGAAATGATAATCGAATTAAGGACTGACCAAGACTAATACCACTTTAAAGTCAAGGACCAAAGAAGTTGATACCACATGTAACATCCCTTCCCTCCTCATTGGATTATGTCGAGGTGGAATTTATACTTGGACTTAAGAAACATCCCCAAGGAACCAAAGTCTCATAATAAATTCCAAGGGGTTCAATGAAATTGGTGGACGATTTTACCTTTTGGAATAATATAGCCAAAACCAAACATCCCATAACCAAACAACTATATGATGCAAGATGAAAATTTAATACAATTTAAAGAATACCATTGATATCAAACCAAACTAAAATAGAGTACCATAGTGGAAGAAAACTAATATTAGAGTAAGAAGTGGAAAATAAAACTAAAGGAATCCATGTTTATAACTCTACAACTCCAACCATTCACCATGATCAAACTCTGTAATAGAGACCAAGTATCATGATGTACTACTAAAGAAGTGTTATAGTTTACTTTTTCATGTTTCCTGATAAATAATACCTGAAAAAGAAACCAAGTAATAAAGTAGGGGTGAGTAATAAAACTCATAAGGCATTCCCCAAATAAATTTTCTACTCATGCCATAGGTATAGAACATGTTAAAAAATTTATATAAAAAAATTGAAAACCATTTATATAAAAACTACGAAGTCTAACAGGAAAATAGTTTTCCATACTAAAATATTTTACTAGGAAAATAAATAGAACAATACTTTAAACCATTTCATATACCTTTTTGAAATGCTTGTATCATCATTCAAAAACACATCCACATATGAATTCTCTTGTGAAATTTCCATACACATTATCATTTTATTATCTAACCACTTATTCATCACAAAGATACCAATATTCGTATGCCCTAATTACACACCCCTTATTCAGGGTCACAAACCATGTTCCTTAATGGTATGTGCCCCTTATTTAGGGTCACATTAAAAACATTAACTCACATAATGATGTATGACAAAACTATTTCAAACCAAGCAATTCAAAGCATTTCAATAAAAAAAAAATTTATTAAAAACCATTCAAAAAAATATTTTCATAAATTCGAAAAATAAATATTTTAAATGAAAATTTTAAAATCAAGAAACCCAATAACTTTACACAACCAAAGTCCAAAAATACTAAAATCTAAAAAACCCATCACTAAAGATTGATTCTACCATTCTAATAATACCAATTTCACAATCAATATTAATCAATTTAACAAATTTAAAACTAATCCTTCAATTTCTAAAAATAGGACTCGAGACTAAAGCCACCTACCATGGGAATTTAGGTGAAAATTAAGAATAACTTGAAAACACCAACAAACTATGTTGAATCTCCGTAAATCACCTTAGATATCATCCCCTAGCATAAATAAGGAAAAATATAACCATTATTGGAATTAAACACCTTATATCTATCCAAAGAAAACTAGATCAAAGAAACTGTGAGAGGAAAGATAGTATATCTAAGGAAAATCATGAAAAACTACCATAAACAAAGTCTTACCATGGGGACCAGGATTCAACGCACCATGAAACACCTCAGGATCACTTTAGATTTGATGGGGAATGGTTCTAAAACTTTTGGAAAGAATAATTTTTGAGTTAGGGATGAAATGGAGGAAAAATGAGGGGTTAAAAGTTATCCCAACCTAGATCCACTTTTTAGGAACTAGTTTTTTAACCATGCATGGTTTAGTAACGCGATTAAAAAACTATGTGTTAACCATGTGCCAGCCTATACCTCAAGGTGCACCTTGCACGGTTGGCCTGTATGGTTAGACAAACTATGTTCCAACCATTCCAAATATCTTTTTCCCACTTTTCATAGTTTCTATTAGGTTTCTTCATATTTTGGATAAACCATGTGCCTTACCATTATCCCATGTCTCATTGTACATGGTTTCCTATTGTGGAATCATGAAGTCCACAAACTGTGCTCAAACCATGCACCTTTATAAATCCCCCAAAACAATCCAAAAGTCTTATGAACCCTCTAAAACTTCTCCCAAACACTTTTAATAATATAAAATTATAATAAAAGGGTTACTTACTTGAAAGAGTGGGTATTAAATGTTCCACATTACCTTGATAAATAAATATATTATATTTAATCTTTTAAATTATTTACAAAATATTCGCTCCCCTTACTTATAAAAGGGAACATCCTCTATACAATTATGTACACATTTTTATCCACTTAGGTTAGACAATCCCAACCCCAAAACCCTTCCCAACTATTCTCCTCATATCATAATTTTTTTTTCTTCTCAAAAGACCAATCATAGAATGATTAAGGTATATTCTAAAGGGATATATCCAATAAGGATGACGGTAGACATAAAAACAAAATGATCTGGGACTTTAGGTAGTGTAATTTCCTTTAAAACAATATTTTGAATCTTTTTTCAACTTTTTTATTTCATTTATATGTTATTTTAAATATATTAATAATTTTCTTATTTATTCTTCAAAGGTTGATAAAGGTAATTTTCAACTATTTACAGTATTATTCATAAATTATTAAAAATTAATCATTTTAATGTTTTCCTTATGGTTTATTTATGACAACCTACAAAAGTATAGAAGAATATTTTTTAATTTATATAGAATAAATGACCTTTCCCAACACTATATCCATTTTTTGTTATCATTATTCCTCTATAAGATAATGTAGTTATTCAAAAAATATTTTATTCCATCTATTCTAATTTTTTTTTAAAAAAAATATTTTCTAAGGAAAAGGAAAATTCTTCTCATTTTTATAAGATAAATTAATGTGTTATTACTTATTGTATTGAATGAAAAAATAAATGAGTTTTATGGTTAAAGTGATAACAATATGTATTTTTTTCATTAATAAATTTTTTAATATCTTATATGGGTGAAGTGTCAGATCGATATAGATCTAATGATAGATGACACTATTACAGCTCTCCAATTAATTGGGTAAGGTGATAGAGTTTATTGATGATAGGATACTCTTGAGAGATAAGGTAATTATATGGTTCAATGATTCAGTTTTAATGGTTTTATAAAGAAAAATTTAAGGATAATGTCTGATGGTACATATGTGTTATGCTTGTAATGGTTTTAAAAGGAACATTTTGATTTCAAAATTTATGAAAATTATATTATGTTTTTATGGACTGCTTAAGACATTTTTTAAATATTAAAGGATTTTTTTTCATGAAAAACTATATATGAGTATTGACATTTTGAAAAAAAAACACCTATGTTTATGTTTTTCCTTTATGATTACATATGAATTATTCTAAGAAACTTATTGAGGGATAAATTTGCTTTCCTGAAAATATAAATAGATATTTGAGATCAAATGTTTATTATGGAAAAATAAAAATCGCTTATGAATTATTTTAGTTTTAAAAATGGAATAATGTGTATATTTTCTTCTATGACCCTTTATGAGATCTTGTTTCTCATCACATATTTTCAAATGTTTTTAAGGATTAAAGATGACTAAAAATTCTAATACAGTTAGAGTTCTAGTTATGGGAGTTACCCTAAATGAAGCAAGTGTGTCTTTATAATGAAATTATTTATGGAAAAAATGTACATTGTGTGAAAGAGCCCACTTTTTAATTTAATATTTTAACTTTATTATATAAAACTCTATACCAAAAATAACATATATCTGTAGGAAAGTGAAACTCTTATTATAAATCATGTGATTGTGGGTTTATTTAGGTTTAGGTTGTTATAACTTTTGTTAAATAAAATTCAATTCCATATGATATACTTCCAGAAGTGCATATGTAAATCCCATTTCTGGAGATATAAGAGTTTTTTTTTGGAGTGTATCTAATTCATCAGATTCTTGGATTATGAATTATGGATATTACTATCACTATACATATACGAGAGGTAGTATAAGGAATCAAAATTCTGGAATGTTTAAAAATGTGCTTCTTATAGATGATAAATCTCCTAAGATTATGGTCAAGGGTGATGTTTCTATTTATAGAATGAATTAATGATTACTAGAATATAAATGAGTTTTTTAATGAGGTTAAGAAATAACATTATTTTAGTAGGACAACTAGATTATGTAGGGTTTTTACGACCATTATGGATGGATTGTATAGTGTCACATGTGCTTCCATTGTGGTGGCCAAATGTGTTAAATATGGAACATTATACCTAATATGAGTTTTATAAGGTGAAATTAATGATAAAAAAATAAAATTCAAAAATATATGGAATTAATTTCTTGGTTACTTATTTGAGAAAATGATGAAAATCCTTGCTACTAAAGGAATGTTAAAGTTCGGATTCATTGATTATGAAATATGTGAATAATGCATCCTTGGGAATCATTGGAAGGTGTTTTTCGAAATTTAAGGAAAAATGTGAAAGGATAAAAAAGGTAACACTCATTCATACAAACATATTGGGTCCATCTCTGGTTTATTTTCATAGAGGTCCACTATGCAATGTTACTATCACTGATGATGTGACATGAATGGTTTGGGTTGTCTTTCTCAAGCATAAGTTTAGTATATCTAAAACAATAATTAATTTGAAAACCTAGGAGTAATATAAGACCAAGTGTAAAGTAAATTTTTTTAGTTCTTTAGATTTTAAGGAATATGGATGTAGGGAATTTTAGAGGTTTTTTGGAGGAAAGGAATAAAATCTGAGAACATCATGCTAAGTATCTTGGAGAAAAATGACCCTGAAAATATTTTCAATAATTCATTTATACAGAAGTAAAAAATCATTAGGATTCACACTTGTTTTCTTAATTAATTTTTGGAGTAATTCATGAATTGTGTGTTCTACTTCTTGAATATAAGTCCATTATTTTTATTAGGTATCAAACATTAGGAAGAATGTTTCTCCATAAGATTTTTTAAAATTTCTCATCTCAAGGAATTTAGTTCACTCGCCTACATCCTTGTTGATTCCAGTTATTGGGATATGGTTGAGGCTAAGCCTTAGGAATGTTAATTTATAGGGTATGGTGGTGAATACTTTGTATTTAGACTACAGGATAACAAATCTAGTATGGTTTTTAGAAAATTGAATGTTATATTCAATGAAGAGATATTATGAAAATAGCATAATCAAGATGAAGTTGATGATGGGATCAATGTGTTTTCAATATCTCAGGTTCAACTATATTTAATTATATAATAATTTAATTTTTCTTATATTTTAGGATGTGTGATGTTTTTAGAAACACTACATTATTCAGAATATCTTTTGGAAGGAGTTTATGTTTCGATGGTGTTTCCATTATAAGAATTACTGAAAATATCCAGGGAGGTGGAACCTCATGTAAGATCTCTATAAGGTGATATTCCAAAAAGTGTTCTAAAAGGTGTTGTGACATAAATTCAATTTCAAAGGTCTACCAAGATTTTGTGCCATGTAAAAACATACAGAAGTGAACTTCTCTTAGTTCTCATAGACAATTGAGAATCAAAAATCTTGGAAGATGATGTATGTCTACAAGACTCGATTCGTTGGGATTTGGACATGAGAGAATCGATGTATTCCTTTCATGTGTTCAAGACATGGGAATAATTATATTTACATACTAGGAATAGAGTTCTTTAAAATAAATTGGTAAATTAACTGATGGTCATAACAAATAGTATATAGAGGTACAGGTCAAGGCGTTTCTTGAAGGGTTTTCAATAAATGAAAGGTATAGATTTTTTTCAAGATATTTTATCTAGTTTTTAAACAAATGACTATTTGGATGGAAATTATCATAGTTTCCATGGAAGGAATGCATATAGAGTAGTAAGAGTAAATACAACAATTTTTCATAGAGACTTGGGTAAATATATTTTCATGGAACAGTCTGAAGGTCTCATTAAGAATGGAATGATAATATTGTGTGCAAGGTGTAGAAAACCCATTATAATTTAAATAAATCACCACAGAAGTTGAACCAAAATTTGAATTTCTTTATGGTATAATAGACATTTTTATGAGGAAATGTGGATCTTTTATATTACCAAAAGGTGTTTGGTGATGGGGGTTTTATCATATAATTTCAAAATATATATGATATGATTATTTCTATATAGTTAAAGGGAAATACTAAGAAGCTAAAAGATGAATTGTTTGGAAGTTTCATAATGAAGGATCTCAGTTTGGAAAAAAATGGGGATGTGTATTATAAAGAAATTATTTTATATAACATTGTTTTTTACTCAATCTGACTAAATTTGTAAGGTTGTGAAACATTTAAAAATGAGTTATGAGAAATTAGTTACCACTCCCTGGATAGACGCTTTAATCTAATCAATCAGAAGCTTGATGTATGAAATGGTTTTCACATGGACGGACATTGTGCATGAAGTTGGAATATCTAATAGGTTCATGTTGAATCCTATGAGAGAGAATTGGTAAGTGGTAAAGTGGATCCTCTGATATATCAAAGGTTTCAAAATTTTGTATCTATATTTTGTAATGGTTGAATCACTATACTGTTTTAGAGATTCATATTTTAAGGGATATGTAGACACATATAAGAGAAATACATTCTCTGTTTTATATTATAAAGGAAAAAATTTGGAAGAGTTTGTCTGGATAAAGGGGGTGATGAAAGATATTATAAGATGGAAAGAGGGTGGAACATTGTCTCGTGATCCCCAAATTGTGATCCACATGGCCTACAATTTGATTTTTTATTCCATGAAAAATCATATTTGGTTGAAGTATTACTTCATATGAAATTTATTGGAGGATAAAGTATTGAATATATATAAGGTCGATAGAGTTCAAAATATGATAATTATACTATGAAAGGTTATTTTTTTGTATGTTTTAAGGCGATGCTACACCGCGGTTGGGATGGGATAACCAGAATCATGATAGGGTAAAAATTTAGATGTAAAGGAATATTGAGAAAGAATGTTTTTTTGTAAAAATTGATAAAGGACTCGGAGGTAAAATAAGAAAATGATTCTCAAGTGGAGTAATATTAGGATCATTCATGTAAACCCCATTTTCTAGCTAAGTTGTATGATCTTACAAAAGAGGTGAATTTGAAAGTCTAATTTATATAGCCTAGGTGGAGATAGTGAAGCAGCAGCAACTAGGGTCCAAATATTTCAAGGCTGGAAGCTGTAAATTGGAAATCAAAAGCTACCTTGATGAGTCACAAAGTGAGGAAGTGCTGGACATAAATGACTTCCCGGAGGTTTTCTCTACGGATATATAAGATCATAATTGGAAATTGAGTTATATACGATGGGAAATTTGTGATGGGACCTCATTGCAAAAGTTTATTTGTGATGGGGTCTTATCACAAATGCCTCATTATATAAAACGACAACACAAATAGTTTCCTCAAGTTTTTAAGAAACCCTATTGTGATGGGATCATAGAAAAAACATAAAAAATAAAATAATATTAATAAAAGATAATTATATAATATTAATATTAATAAAAAATAATATTATTATTATTATATTAATAAAATAAATAATAATAATAATAAAATGGTAAAAACCTAAATATTCTCAATAAAATATAAATAATAATAATAATAAATTCAAATAAATTATATTGTAATAAAATAATAAAATATTAAATAAATAATGAAATAATAAAGAACATAATATTCATAACAATATAAAAAACTCTCTATATAGAAATTTAAATATATAATATTACAAAAAATGCATTCAAATGTTTTATCATAAAAATTAAATACATTACTGAGGGGGTGGTCTTTTGGAGTATCTGGAGGAGATGGTGCAGGGAACTCATCCCTAAACCATGAGTCAGACGTTTCATGTACTCCATCATCTCCTCGTGTTGATGCTGCTACAATTGACGCATCTCCTCCTTTTGTTGCTGCTAATATCGGTAGCGCACTTCCAACTCCCTATGCATACGCTCTATAAGCTTACCCAAAGATCATAGCAACTCCTAGTACTATGAAGATGATGATGATTACTCCCTATGAGCTCCTCTCAAGCTGCACGCCGACATCATAGCAGTACCATAATAACTCTCAGACATCTATCGAGAGTCGATACAAACAACTTGGCCATTATCAAAGGCAAACATGGTCGCCTATATCCATGCTACCTCATCAAATCTTATTGCACTAGTTTTATCCTCCGTCTTGGATAGACTCTCAGTCTGTATCAGAGATGTCGGGACCTCATATGACTCCTTTAATTTAAATTTAAAATCTAAAAATTTAAAATATTTTTTATAGTTTTTTATAAAAATCAAAAAAAAATTATATCAACCACAATATGACAATGGAAATCACCTCTAATCTCTCAGGTAATAAGATCATTGTACATCCTCTTATAAACATAGAACTTTGTAACATCGGGTTGTTCGAATACCTATATGAATATAAAATAAACAGTTTACATTTAAAGTTATATAAATTAATTTAAAACTATGTTTACCATATATTCCCTACATGTACTGAATATACGAATACTAAATTGATTTTTCACCTCTTCTCTCCCCCGGTTTTGTCGAACTACTAAAGATGTCTTATAAAAAAGACCACCCATATAGTGTGAACATAATCTATCCCAAACCTGTGATGAAATATAATCAGTTCGGTGGGCGCAACAACACTCATCAAAATATGTGACTCCCAATTTCCAAATTGTTTTCCTCCTAAAACTGCACAAAAACTAATGAAAATGATCACACAAACATTCCTCCCATTTCTTACAAATAGAGTCATGCATGCTCTCACTAATGGGATAACATAAAACCTACAAAAAATTAATAATATAAAATTATTAATTTACATAATTTCCAATGATCAAACATGTAGTGATGGCCATCTATGGGAATCTGATCTCATGTAACCCATGCTCCAGAAAAATAATTTTGTAATATAGCACTCCCATATCTAATAGCTATATGCAAAAAGATGTGAAAAAAATAAAAATAACAAAAAAAATTATTATATAAATAAATTAATGATAATTAATGAAAACTAAATAAAATATATGAGTAATCATACCTCTGCAAGCATGGATCAAAGCTAGGATGTGTACATTTCTTAAGGATAGTTTCAATAATCATAATCTCACAATACAACAACCCCCCCCCCCTCGAGTCCTCTCTACACATCCAGCAGTCTGAGGGTTAGATGATCCAACATCTTGCTCATCTCTAGGTAAATCAGCACTCTCTATGTCATGAAACAGATCTGATTCCATCTTAAACATGAAATGATTGTTATTAGAAAATATTTTAAAACAACTATTATATATAGATATATATTGCAAATTATTATAACCCCCATTGAACTATTTACGACATCATCTTCATCCTCATCTTCATATATCAAGGAGTTGGTATCTTAATATTCCTCTACAATATCATCAATTTCCATAGTATTTTCAGTTTCATCATATCTTGTCATTTCAAATTCACTTGTTACATCAATGACATCATCATTGACATTACAGCTTAATGGTGGGGTGTCATCATCGATATTCATGTCTCTTCGTGGAAAATATTTATTTGGAGTAGTCTCTTGAAAAAATTCTATTCATTGCAATTCATCGGAACAACATTCACTTTGAATAAATTGGTTTTCTCGAGATTTCATTTTTATTATACTCTATCAATCACCCATATCTCTTGAAGTATCATAGTAATTTGTATAATAAATTTTATCTGTCTGACGAGCTAATAAAAATGGATCATTTATTTCAAGAAGGATTTTATATTTAATATCAATAATTACATGGCTCGAATAAACATTCAAGCCTCTCTTAGTATCCAATCACTAACATTTAAACATCATTTTTTAATTATGTCTTGGATAAAACAGTTCAATAATTTCCACAAGTATGTTGTAAAAGTCAACTTCAATTTCTCTATGATGAGATCATCTCATGAAACATCAATATTAATTGTTTTTTTCTTCCATATATTCACATGTATGAAATCAAAAACCATTCACCACATATGCATGATAAGATATAACCATTTTAGATGGTGGGTTATTCAATACCAACAATTGATTTTTATTTTATCAGCATGTTGAGATACATGGAATTTTTTAAAATTATTATCAATATGAAAATTAATAAATTGATTTTATATGTTAAACTATAAAAAATTTATATTTCCAGTTTTTGAAACCAATAAAAAAATTATTTTGACGATATTATTCAAGAGGAGCTGCAATAATTTCTGGAAGTTGTTTCTTGATATGATTATCATATAACAAACGAATAAAATAATATTAATTGACATTAAAAAATATTATAGAATAAGTAATATGAGAAATCATATTACAAATAGTGTCATTAATTCATAGTTGAGTAAAACATATTTATGAGCTCTGTAACGTTCATCATCTGAAAGCCATCATTCATAAACTCCCGCAAATCAATGTTCGGACTGATTAAAAAGTGATAATTGATTGTTCATTTCATCATAAACATTTCCCTCTTTATGCCTCATGTGGGTTTTTAGAGTTATTCATATTAAAACTAATTAGAGTAGAAAAAATAAATTTCCTTCTACAAATAAGCTTCTCAAATTTATATTTCAATCGATGCATTATTGCGTACTTTTTTCTTCAATTTTTTTATACATCTCTCAAATGGGTACATCTATTAGAATAGTTTCAGACATTAATAATTTTCATCATACAAAAAAATTCAATATCAAATGTTCCATTGAGTCAAATAAATATGGTGGGAATATTTTTTTCTATTTTATATAAAATTAAACCAACATCTTCTTATAGGCCACATAGTGCATCGTAGTCTATTGTCACCGCACAAATTTTCTGAAAGTAATATAATATGTCTGTTAGAGCATCCCAAATCATAGAATTAAACAATCTACTTAATCCAATCAGTATAGGAATTTCAATTATAACATGAAAGTCAGGACTTTTTAATTCAGTAATATGGACATTTCTGAAACATCTACCCAAATAGAAAACATAACCATCTAGAAGTATTGAATCTCAAATACGCTAAAAAAATAATAAAAATTTTATTTGGATAGTGTATAAGATTATTTTGGATTCATTAACTTCTGTGATCTGACATTTTCAAAAAGTTCAAGTTCCGGTCACCTACAAATTTCGACCAGACCTAATCATACATTTACATTATATTTGGTATGACCCGGTGTATCTTAGACTATATAAAATATATTATAAAAACAGTTCTTCTCAATATTTATGACAACCAACATGTGACAGACTAAAAAATTAGACCAATATGATAGATCCCAAAAAATGATTCATTTTATCTAATTATGTTCTTTCCCAAAGACATCAATTTCCTATTGGTTTATAGTTGGTTCAAATGTAATGGGAGGAAATGAATAGAAAAATTATTTTAACTTTTTCCCTAAGATCATTATTTGAGGTCCATCTATTTCAATTATACCTTTCCAAAAATGATATATGTTCCTCCGAAAAGTGGGATCGGTTGGATGGAATCTACAATGGAAGTCGGAAAAATAAGTTTTTTTCTATTGAAGTGCATGAATGCTTTGTTGTCTCTCATACAATACAAACATGATTCTGAACCATGTTTACTCAATCCAAGTAACATTCCATATGGTGGGAAGACACTAATTGTCCACATCAAGGACGCTATCAGTAGTAAATGTTTTTTATAAAAACATCTTATGTACTATTAATATCAATCTGCAATAAATTTAACTCATCAATCAGTGGATTCAAATAAACAGTAATTTTCCTTTTCGAATGTTCTGGAATTAATAAGTTCAAAAGGATATATGTCTCCTTCATCAACATCTAAGGAGGTAAATTGTATAGACTTATAAACAAAGGTCAATAATAATATTGACTACTTTATGAACCAAATGGATAGAACCCATCGATAGAAATACCCAGTTGCACATTTTGGGTTTCTGAAGAAAAATAAAGATGTACTTGCTCAAAATATTTCCATGAATCACCATCAGATAGATTATTTAAGCTATTACGTGTTGAAATATTGGTTTTTTACTAGGACATCAATGATTTTGTATTCTAAGATATAAATAAATGTTGTAATCGGGGTGTTAAAGTGAAATACCACAACTGTTTTATGGGAATAAATCCATACTTTTCTAATTGAGATTTTTTATACCTCGATTGTCTATATGTATGAAAACTATCCAACGAATCATTTTCACCATAATATAATATGAAATCATTTGAACGTGCCTGAATCTTATGATATCCAAGACCTAGATTATGAACCAACCTCTTTCTCTCATAGAAATTTATAGGCAACACATTCCTTTAAGGTAATATTGTTTTTACCAAAGAGAATATCTAATAAAAACATCTAATTTACATTCCATTATCTGGTTTAATAGCCATAAATTTTTCAGTCGCTTCAAATTGTCTTATCTTACCACCAGGATATAAGGCATCCTTAGTGGACCTCAACATATCATAAAATTAAGATGCTTGAAACCCAGGAGTTAAATCAATATCAACCTAAGTTTCAGTTTGTTTAAAATATAGACCTACTACATCATATACTAAGGATTGGAACCGTGATGGATCTGGAACCAAATTATTATAGTCTTCTCTAGAACATTCTTCACCATGTTGATACCAAAAAACATAATCTGTTTGAAAACCAAAATGCAATAGATGACCCCCAACATTTTAAAATGTGTCAAATGTCCTCAGACCACATTTTTTACATGGACACTTTATCCCTTAAAAAAATTATAGTTTTGATGATGCAAATGATAAAAAGTTTCAACAGCCTCAATATATATTGGATTTATACCCAAACCATTTGGATTACTGTGGTGATTTATCAAAGCATCATCATGTAATAATGATTGTTGTCGATTTCCTTTTTCCAAATTTCTCTAAAAAATATAAAAAAATAGTTCTTTATGAATAATTTGATATAATAAAAACATGAACCAAAAAATAGAAAATATAATTTATTATTCCTCAGTATTTCTAATTATTTCCAATTATTCATAAATATTTCTAGGTATTGATAATTATTCCTAAATATTGCTAATTATTACTAATTAGTGGTAGTTATTGCTAATTATTGTTAATTGGCTCTAATTATTTCAAATTCCCGCTAATTATGTCTAATTGCTGCTAATTACAACTAATTATTATTAATTGTTCCTAATTAATACTAATTATTACAATTAATTACTATTTATTTTTAATTGTTACTATTTATTATTATCTATAACAATTTATTGAGAATTATTACAATTTATTACTAATTTTTGCTAATTACAACTACTTATTTGTATTTATTAAACTTTTTTAATATTTTTTACTATTTTTTACTAATTACAGCTATTTACCACTAATAACTATCATTTACCACTAATTACTATTATTTATTACTAATTACTACAATTTATTACAGATTACTGCTATATATTACTAATTATAACAATTTGTTACTATTTATTACTATTTATTTCTAATTTTTACTATTAATTACTATTTATTACTAATTATTACTAATTATTAAAATTTATTAAGAATTATTACTATTTTTTCCTATTTATGACTTATTACCACTATTTATTACTAATTTTTACTAATTAATAATATTTATTAATATTTATTTATATTTATTCATATTTGTAACTATTTATTCACATTTATTACAAATTATTCGTTTTTATTAATGTTTATCCCTATTTATTACTATTTATTAATATTTATTACTATTTACTCTTATTTATTACTATTTATTCGTAATTGTTATTATTTAAAGCTAATTATTACTATTTACCACTATTTATTCTTTTTTATGGCTAATTATTATTAATTACCGCTAATTATTTCTATTTACTACTACTTATTGTTATTTATTAGAAATTGTTGTTATTTATTTCTATTTATTGTTAATTGTTGCTAATTATTTCTATTTATTGCTTTTAATTGTTATTTACTGTTATTTAATGCTATTTTGTGTGATTAATTGCTATTTATTGCTAATCACTGCTATTTATTGCTATTTATTACTATTTAATCCTATTTAATGCTATTTATTGTTATTTATTACTATTTATTGATATTTATTGATATTTATTGCTAATTATTTCTAATTATTAATAATTATTCCAAATTATTACTATTTAATTCTAATAATTACAATATATAGCAATTTGCTACTATTTAGTACTTTTTATTACTTTTTTACTTTTTATTGCAAATTACTGCTAATTATTGATAATTATTGGTAATTACTGCTAATTACGGATAATTACTTCTAATTGCTGCTAATTACTGCTAATTCTTACTATTTTTTGCTACTTATTACTATTTATTACTATTTATAACTAATTATTACTATTTTTTACTATTTTTTATATTTATTACTATTTATTACTACTTAATACTATTTATTGCTAATTATAGCTAATTATTAATATTTATTACTATTTGTTACTTTTTACTACTAATTACCACTATTTATTACTAATTATTACTAATTACCACTATTTATTACTAATTATTACTATTTATTACTAATTATTGCAATTTATTACTAATTATTACTTATTGTTACTAAGTCAGACTATTTATTACTATTTATTACTATTTATTACCGATTATTTCTATTTATTACAAATTATTACTATTTATTTCTATTTATTACTATTTATTACTGTTTATTACTATTAATTATTATTTATTACTAATGTTTACTAGTTATTACTAATTATTACTAATAATTTATAACTATTACAAATTATTACTAATTAAAACAAGTTATTACTAATTATTACTACTTATTAGTATTTATTTCTATTTATTAGTATTTATTACTATTTATTACTAATTACCAATATTTTTTACTAATTACCCATAATTATTACTAATTATCACTAAGTATTACTAATTACCACTGATTATTCTTAATAACTATTAATTATTACAGTTTATTACTAATTATTTCTAATTAATACGAATTACTACTAATTAATAATAATTAATACTAATTACATATAATTTTTTTTAATTAATAATAGTTGAACTAAATTATTACAAATTAATACTACTTAAGTTTACATAAAAAAATTAAATCTTAATGAAACAACGTATTTGTAAAATTAAATAATGCAAAATAATACTATCTAATTCTAATATAATTTGATTGTCGCTAATCAACAATAATTATAACTTATATAAAATAAAATGAATTAACTAAACAATAAAAGAAATAGAAAAATATATTAAAATAGAATATTTTGAACGATGCAAGACTTGAAAATCAATCCGATGTAAAACTCTAAACATTGAAAAAATATAAGAGAAAAATATGAGAGTAGGGAGTGAGAGAGGAGTTGTGAGAGTCGTGAAATGGGAGAAAATCTGATGGGGGTACATATAGGTTAGATTATATGAGATGAGAGGTTTTTGCGATTAGTTTCCCATGTAAATAATACTATTTGTGACAGGTCTCATCGCAAATACCTATCTGCCAACATAGTATTTACAATGGAAGACAAATCTTGTTGCAAAGAATACTTTTGGCAATGAGACTCCTTGCAAATACTAACCCCCCATATTAATTAGGTGTGGCGGTTTAAAAGGTATTTATAACGGGTCCTATAACAAATAACGACTATTATTTGTGACGGGAGATAAATATTAACGTAAATACTAAAAACCACAGAATGGTATTTGTGACCAGTGCAACCACCCGTCACAAATACTCTTCCTGTGGTTTAGCGCGCACCGCGTGACAAACCTTTGGTGACTGGAGAAGAGATCCAATTGATAATAACTTATAATTTGGAATGGGAATAGGGTCTCATCGCAAATAGTACCTCTTGATAGAATATTTGCAACGGGACACTACCCCGTCGCAAATAACATTTTTCCCATATTGGATGTGATTTTGATGTTACTTAAGGTTTTATTATTGTTCATGATTGATACATAATTATTATTGAGAATATTACATGTGGGTAAACTCACGTAGTTTTGAGATGAACACACTATTCACTAGAAGGAGAGGTTCAGGTAGTGGATTCCATTGACCAAGTGAGGGGATGCATGTGAATATCAGATGCATATGGCTATACTATCTACAGAGATCAGAAGGCAATGTGTAATGGTCCGGACCCTCTGGGTCCCTTAGATTTCCAAGTTTTTAAGTGTTGGGGTGTCTTGGACACCATCTATGAGTCAAGAGTATGTGGGTGTCAATGGAAACGCGTCTCTATGGTGTCACCTATCAGTGCCACTGATCGATCTACCGATCAGTTCCACCCATCGTCTTCACAGATCGGCTTCACTGGTCAGCTTTCCTGATCAGATTCATAGATCTGCTTCACATATCAGCTTCACGGATCAACTTTACAGATCAACTTCACGTGATCAGATTCACAGATTAGCTCTACTGGTTTCACCCGTCAGTATCACCGATCGTTTTCACCCATCGGTCTCACCGATCAGTTTCACCCAATTAGTTTTAATCAATCACTTGCACTGATCAGCTTCACCCAATCAGTTTCACTAATCCGCTTCACCTGATCAGTTTCACAAATCAGATTTACCATATTATCTTTACCTAATCAGTTTCACTCATCAACTTCACCCAATCAACTTCACCCTATTAGTTTCAGTGATCAGCTTCACATGATCAGGTTCACTGATCTGCTTCACCTGATCGGCTACAAACGATCAGTTTCACTGATCAACTTCACGGGATCAGCTTCACCCGATCATCTTCACCTGACCGGATCTACCGATTAGTTTTACCCATTAGTCTCACCAATCAGCCACAAAGGGGTGTCGGGGTTACCTTCCCCAATTTTTTCATACCACCACTTTTTAAGTCCTTAACCTTTTAAAGTGTTTCAAGGCCATTTTTATAGCCCATAAATGATATCTAAAATACCCAAAGAGTGGGGTGACCCTCAATGGACCCATTTTTTATTCTTTAAATGAAATCCTTTAACGCACAGCTATTGTGTCCACCACTCCAATGAGAATTATTAAATAACAATTTAGTCCATCGTGTGTGACCATCCAACTGTGTGGTATAACCACAATCCACCTTTAAATCCATTCAAGATTTCATATCTTATAACCCCAAGAATCACTCTTTTTATTTCACATTAATTCTTTCTTCTTCTTAGTCGGTCTCTTTTATTTCCTTGATTCATTTGGAGTCCCCCTTCCCAAGGCTAGTGTTGCACTTATGCGGGATCCTTTCCTGATCACTCTTCCTCCCCTGCTAGTTATACATCCCCATGTGTTGGCACGAGGAGAAAAACATTGATCTTTGATCATCCATGTAGGGTAGTTCCTTTGTCTTTTTTTACTGTGTATCATGTGGGGTGGGTATGATAATGTTCCCCTTAGGGATGGATGAAGTTGAACCATAATGAAGATAATAATTGGACATATAAATAATTAAGGGGTGTGTTTCATAATGATGTTTACTCTTTTATCTTTGATTATATGTTGTGAATTTAATGGGCTTATGTCCACTTAAAATCATAGCTGTTGGTTGTCCTTTATTGCACACAAATGAACCTCTATTTTTCTGGATAATTCTATGATTGAATTTCTCTAACATGGTAACTGGTTAATCACATAAACAAATTTTATTTAATGGATTCCCAATGAATAAGAATCCTTTTATGGTCAACCTAGTTAACCAAATTAAAATACATGACTAAATGGATGGGGTGTTTAAAATATGAAAATTAGCTTTCTCTATTGTGTCAATGTGTATGGTTGTTCTGCTTGATGCTTGTGAGGTGACATGGGTGGTGATGGGATCCCCTATTGTGCTATTTTTTGTTTGTAGATTTTGGATCCGTGTGAGGATATATGTTGGGGCTCGGATTGGTTCTAGTACTTCTAAGGATCTCACAGATCCCTTTTGTTGTTATGACTTTTCAAGAGAACCTAGTTTGAATTCCTAATTTCTTGCTTGGTTGTTTTTTCATCCTTGGCTTGTGGCTGTTCCTGTTAGTTTCCTAGTAGTGAAGAATTTATATAAATGGAATCAGTTTAAAATAAAATCCATAATGGGTTCAGTGTGGTTTTGTTTTCTAGGAATGAGTTGGGACTTGGTTTTGGCTGTTGTGCTTCTTATGAATGAATAGTGATGAGGGTGTTTGTGTATGAGCTGGTTAGGAACTCCTAGGTTGGGATGAGTGCTTGTTTACATATATGTATAATTTAGCTCTTATGTTTCTAATTCACTCCCCACCCAAGATGAGAACTCCGTGTCAAACACCCCCATTTCATGGGGGAGACTGTTTTTTCCAACACTCCTATGAGTGGCTGGTTATTATCTCCATTTTGGCTCCATTTTCCGAGTATCCCAAGACTCTTCAGGTAGGATCTGATGTCCTGAGGTCCATTATAGCCCAAGATTCTTCAGGCATGGGTAGTTTTGATGGTTTTCCTAGGTGTGTGATGGCAGGTTGTTCCCAAGTGTCTTCGGTATGAGGCCCATGTGTCTTTGGTCGTGAAAGTAGTTGATCTGGTCCAGGTGTCTTTGGGCATGGATGTAGTTGTTCCAACCCAGGTGTCTATGGGCGTGGTTATGTGTGGTTGTTGTGGCTCACGTGTTTTTGGGCTGTATGTGTGGTTGTGGTAGCCTAGGTGTGTGCGGGAGGGGTATAGTTGTGGGACTGCAGTGAGAATGGCGGGGAAGGTCTGACGCATAGGATGTCTTCAATAACCGATGGGAAAGTGGCGCGGGGTACCCAAACATTGATGTGTTATTAATATTATTTTACCTAACTTGCATTATTTTGGGAGTGTGCCTTGGTGAGTGTAACGACCCAAAATTTTGAATAAATTCTTGTTTCCTAATTATGTGTGTCATTTTATTTTATTTTTATAATCAACAAAAATGTTTCATTTGATAACATGAGTATAATTAAAATGAGACCATTGGGTTTTAACTGTTATATGACCATTGGTCAATATGACCGCTGGAAACTAAATATTCTGATTATTGTCTCTAAATACAAGTAATCTTGGTTAGTTAATATATAAAGAAGATTTGATGGCCTCACCCAGTAGTCTTGGACCGATCGAAGCCCATCTAATAGAACTTGGGAAGGAGGTAGCACCACTGGGCTTTTCTCTGGACCAAACTCAAGCCGAACTTCATCGTGTGAAGCTAGAACGGAATCGCCTTTGCGATAAGTTCAAATTGATAGAAATTACTACTCGTGCGATGTTGGTCGAGCCTCCCTCAGATTCTCTCACCTTAGCACACCTTACACTTAGATCCTATGCTGGTGTAATAAGGGGTTATGTAAGGAGACCGTAGCTTCCTTGTGTAATCTTTTATTTTAAATAAAAATTGGCATTTCTTATTATGATGAAGTTTATGAATTTTAAAATAACCGAATAAATATAGTATGCATATTTTGAGGAATTTTAGAAAAAGGATATTTTAAAAGTGTTTAGGGAACCCTTAAATAATTAAAAATGTGTAATGATTTTCGAAAATTGGTCTTCTACAATTATGTTCAGTACGAAATTTAGAGTCTAATAAGATCAACTTGATTTTTGATGAATAGTAAATTATGAATAGTGATTTTATGCCTAGGATTAGTAATGTGACCAAATGGATTAGTAATCTCACGTAATGAAATTATTAATATAATCTAGGCACCTTGATTAAGTAATGTGATTCAATAAAATGGTTAAATAATGGTTTCATAAATTATTATTCAAGTATTAGTTTTTTTCAGGTGAATAGTGTTTTATAATTAAAAATTAAATTAAAAATATTTAGAAAATTATTTTTATAAAATGGATTTTATTTTTGAACTCAGAGCATCGATATTATGTTAAGGTAATTTTTGGGGATTTTTCTGAAAAAAATGAATTTCCAATGAATAGTGTTTTTTAATTAAAAATTTACTTAAAAATATTTAGAACATTATTTTTTTAAAATGGATTTCATTTTTGAAATCAGAGCATTGTTATTTGGTTAAGGTGAAATTTTGGGATTATTCTGAGAAAGTTGAATTTTCGATGAATAGTTAAAATACAGTTTTTAAGTTACTGGTGTTTAATGACATCATTAAATGATGTATTAAGTATGTAATCAATATGGTCGACTTTTGAATAGTAATATAAGGTATGAGGTGTCCCAAGTGGCCAATATCATGGGAAAATACCAAGGTCAAGCCCATGGTTTTTCCAAAACCACTAATGAGGTGTCCCTTGGCCATTAACGCCTTGTCCCCTCACTTTCCCTATAAATACCAAGCCATCCTCTCATCGATTTGACTCCCCACTCTCCCCCAACGAAGTTCTGGTCTCATTACCTCCCAAGGAGTCCTCCCAAGGTGCCCCCAAGCCCTCAAGGTCCCAACCTTTGAGTTTTGAGAGTTATATTTTAGGGTAAGGGATCTGATCTCTCTCTTTCTTTTCAAGAAATGTCTTTTATGTAATTTCTTTTATTCTCCATGTTCTTATGTTAAAGGGTGATATTATATACTCCTATTACTTCCCTTTTCATTTTCACATAATGAGAGATCCCCTCTTACTCTCATTATTTCGTTTTATGAAGTTTTAAGTGGCGCCGTTAGGCTGCCGAAATTTTTGTAATGGATTCTTTCTCCCTTCTCATTTTTCAAGATCTATTTTCATATAAAGTATTTCAAGTTCCTTTTTATTATGTTGGGGTATGATCTCTAAATTTATAATACTTATCTTTTATGATCATATGATGAGAGACCCCATTTGATCTCTTCAATTCAGTATTTTGATGTTTAAGTGGCGTCGTTAGGCTGTTGAATTTTTAAGTGGTCCTTGCACCTTTCTCCCTTTTCAAAGTTCTAATTCCATGTCAAGTATTGCAAGTTCCTTTTTATTATGTTTGGGTATGATCTCTATATCTATCATACTGATATTTTATGTTCATATTATGAGAGACCCTATTTGATCTCATCAATTCATTTTTGGTTGAAGTTTATGTGACGCTGTTAGGCTGCCAAATTTTCATAAGAGAAATCTTATTTTTGACTTCCTTTCATGTTCTTCATTTCATATGGTATATTTTCAAATTTCATTACCATTTTCTTAAATCTCTTATATTATGTCCCTCTACTATTTTATGGGTCATTTATGAATGTTTGACCCATGTCCCCTCTCTTTTCAATGTTTTCTAAAACCCTGTAACATAGCCGTTATGCTGTAGAATTTTCGTCTCAAAATGTCTCCCCCTTTCTTTGATTTTATTAAGTGAATACTCAAAGCTCCCTCTTCTATATGGGATTCACATATATACCAAAATTTTCTATTTTAAATTCTGGTATTTACATACATGAAACCCGCTCTCCTCTTCCGTGGGTTTAAAGTGACGTAAAGATCATGACCTTAAAGCAGTTTTTAAAACTTTATGATTATGAAATGAAACCCATTTATTTTATGCTATATGGGTTATTTATGAAATGTTTGATGATGATATATGTGGCTCACATGATACTAAAGGAAAATTTAAGGTTGCGCCCTGATAGCGCTCTAATTCATTGGGTAATGATGTAACCACTAGATATTACAATTTTCACGATACCTTGGTGAATAACCTTGGTAATTTTCAAATGACACCTTGGGGATGGACCTTGGTGATATGTTCATGATTGTCTATGTTAAATGATGCAGCCACATCTTCAAGCTATGAAAAATTTTATTTTTATTATGATATGCCTCATGATTTCATTCTCATGCCTTAATGTTCTTTTCATGACCTTATTGAAGTATCTCAAGTTCACATGTAAAATGTTTCTCTTGTTTCCCTTACTGGGCCTTCTGCTCACCCTTTCTTTTGATGTATGTCCCCAGGTTATGAGATGCAGTAATGAACCTAGGATGAACATGAGGAGAAGCCTTTTAAGTGTTTAAGAAGAATCTTTTATGTTTTCATGTTTAAAGTTCCTGGTTTCCAAGACACTAAACCTTAAAGATCCTCGGTTTTGTAAAATGTAATGAAAGATTATGTGATTAAAAGGAGGGATGCTATAGTTGGTATCAAATGATGGTTTAGTTATTTTTGGAAATTAGGATATGAAAAATTTAGGAAGAACCCTATATAAAAGTTTAAATATAGGAAATGTTCCAGATATTTTGGTGAGTATTGAGTAAGGGGTTTCCAAGAAAATACATCCTTGTCTAGATACGAGCAGGTAGAGGTGGTTCTGGCACAGATGTACATAGGGGTAAACCCCAAAAACACTTCTTTGAGCTAGACTCGAACAGGAACTGGTACATGACAATGGGCCTTGATGCACTCTTTGTTACGACACTCCTGGGGGATATGCTTTGGTAAATTCATAAGCTTAGTATGAACCATTGTTAAAGGAACAAAGATAAAATAAAATAAAGATTCACATAAGAATATATGATCATGGATAACCTAGATGGGAACCTAGGGGATCACAAGTTAGGGTATACTTTTCTTCTACAAGTTATCCTTATATGCTTTCAGTTCCTTTTCTTGATTATTGGATATGTACTTAAGCCCCTTATTATGCTTTCTCTTCTTAGTTAATGGTGGGAAATGGAATAACATGTCCCAACAACCAATGTGATAGGAAATGTGACGATTTTTGTATTAATATGGCAGGGATGATTAGGGGATTAAAATATGATTATTATTTTGGAAGACGTTCACTATTTTGGGGACCCTATGTGATTGAGGTAAATAGATTACTACAGTATTTTCATTGAGGAGTAAGGTTGACTTATATTTTGAAGAATCAATGAATTTAAGGTGGACTTATAGTAATTTAGGTTACTTATGAGAATGATTAACCTATCTTGGGTAAAATATGTTCAGGTTAGATACTTTTGTTATAAGATGTTAGGAGTGGTTGATGTTGTTTGGAGATGAACAATGAAGTTTATTTTGGAAGACTATGTTATCAAATCCATCTTGTATTTGGGTTTCAATCATAGTTTGGTTTATTTTGAGGAATTTTATGGACCGTTATTTATGGAATGGTCTATGATGAACTTTGGGTAGTACCATGGAACTTTGAAGATTTAAAAGTAGTTTCCAGGATTCTTTCTTTTTGAAGAGTTGTTTTACCTTAACCTTTCTGTTTTTGGGATAATGTTTAAAGATATAAGAAATAGATAGTTAATCTTTTGTGGATTATGTGATTCTCCATAAGATGATTCTTCTGTTTTGATGAGTCCAAGTAATTTTTAATTCTCATCGTTTGGAGAAAAGATTAGTGTTGGTAGGGACTTATTATAGGATGAAACTCTACATGAAGATAGGTATATTTTATTATGTTTTTTTCTATGTAGTAAATGAATTCCTCAAAATTATTAAAAGGAACGTAAAACAAAAATGTTTTTGGTTTACGTTTCCTACTAGGTAATCAAAGACTGTTTACACACATCATAAGTTTGGGATTTTTTTATGGTTAAATTTCTCCTAATCATGTTTTCTATCACTCTCCCCCAGAACATTACCCTTTGTTTTTTTCTTCCATATCCATGTTTTCCTCCATGGAATCCTAGTATGGGTTAACTCGGGTGACCTTTGTACTTCCCTTTCTTTCTTTTAAAGTAATAGTTTTTCTGACTCCTTTTCCAATGTGGGACTTTCAATGAAATTTCAAAACCCAATTTTAAGAAAAAAATTGTGAGGACACAATTTCGTAAGGGGGGAAGATTGTAACGAGCTGAAATTTTGAATAAATTTTTGTTTCCTAATTTTGTGTGTTATTTTATTTTATTTTTATACTCAAAAAAAATGTTTCATTTGATAACATGAGTATAATTAAAATGAGACCACTGGGTTTTGAATGTTATATGACCATTCGTCAATATGACCACTAGAAACTAAATGTTTTGATTATTGTCTCTAAATACATGTAATCTTGGTTAATTAATATAGAAATAAGATTCGATGGCCTCCCCTAGTAGTGTTGGACCGATCGAAGCCCATCTAACTGAACTTGGGAAGGAGGAATCACCACTGGGATTTGCTCTGGACTAAACTCAAGCCGAACATCATCATGTGAAGCTAGAACGGAACCGCCTTTGTCAGAAGTTCAAATTGATATAAATTACTACTCGTGCGATGTTGGCCGAGCCTCCCTTAGATTCTCTCACCTTAGCACACCTTACACTTAGATCCTATGCTGGTGTGATAAGGGGTTATGTAAGGAGACCGTAGCTTCCTTCTGTAATCCTTTATTTTAAATAAAAATTGGCATTTCTTCTTATGATGAAGTTTATTAATTTTCAAATAACTGGATAAATATAGTATGCATATTTTTGATGAATTTTAGAAAAAGGATATTTTAAAAATGTTTAGGTAAACCTTAAATAATTAAAAATGTGTAATGATTTTCAAAAAATGGTCTTCTAAAATTATGTTCAGAACAAAATTTAGAGTCTAATAAGATCAACTTGATTTTTGATGAATAGAAAATTATGAATAGTGATTTTATGCTTAGGATTAGTAATGTGACCAAACGGATTAGTAATCTCACTTAATGAAAGTATTAATATAATCTAGGCACCTTGATTAAGTAATGTGATTCAATAAAATGGTTAAATAACGGTTTCACACATTATTATTCTTGTATTAGTTTTTTTCGGGTGAATAGTGTTTTTTAATTAAAAATTAAATTAAAAATATTTAGAAAATTATTTTCATAAAATGAATGTCATTTTTGAACTCAGAGCATCGATATTATGGTAAGGTAATTTTTGGGGATTTTTCTGAAAAAAATGAATTTTCGATGAATAGTGTTTTTTAATTAAAAATTTAATTAAAAATAATTAGAAAATGATTTTTTTAAAATGGATTTCATTTTGGAAATTAGAGCATTGATATTTGGTTAAGGTGAAATTTTGGGATTATTCTGAGAAAGTTGAATTTTCGATGAATAGTGAAAATACAGTTTTTAAGTTACGAGTGTTTAATGACATCATTAAATGATGTATTAAGTATGTAATAAATATGGTCAACTTATAAATAGTATGATAAGGTATGAGGTGTCCCAATTGTCCAATACCATGGGCAAATACCAAGGGCAAGCCCATGGTTTTGCCAAAACCACTAATGAGGTGTCCCTTGGCCATTAATGCCTTGTCCCCTCACTTTCCCTATAAATATCAAGCCATCCTTTCATCCATTCGACTCCCCACTCTCCCCCAACGAATTTCGGGTCTCATTACCTACCAGGAAGTCCTCCCAAGGTGCCCCCAAGCCCTCAAGGTCCCAACCTGTGAGTTTTAAGAGTTATGTTTTAATGTAAGGGATCAGATCTCTCTCTTTCTTTTCAAGAAATATCTTTTATGTAATTTCTTTTATACTCCATGTTCTTATATTAAAGGGTGTTATTCTATAATCCTCTTACATTCCTTTTCATTTTCACATAATGAGAGATCCCCTCTTAATCTCATTATTTCATTTTATGATGTTTTAAGTGGCGCCGTTAGGATGCTAAAATTTTTGTAACGGATTCTTTCTCCCTTCTCATTTTTCAAGATCTATTTTCATGTAAAGTATTTCAAGTTCCTTTTTATTATGTTTGGGTATGATATCTAAATTTATCATACTGATCTTTTATGATCATATTATGAGATACCCCATTTGATCTCTTCAATTCAGTATTTTGAAGTTTAAGTGGCGTCGTTAGGCTGTTGAATTTTTAAGTGGTCCTTGCACCTTTCTCCCTTTTCAAAGTTCTAATTCCATGTCAAGTATTGAAAGTTCCTTTTTATTATGTTTGGGTATGATCTCTATATCTATCATACTGATCTTTTATGTTCATATGATGAGAGACCCTATTTTATCTCATCAATTCATTTTTGGTTGAAGTTTATGTGACGTCGTTAGGCTGCCAAATTTTCATAAGAGAAATCTTATTTTTGACTTCCTTTCATGTTCTTCATTTCATATGGTATATTTTCAAATTTAATTACCATGTTCTTAAATCTCTTATATTCTGTACCTCTACTATTTTATGGGTCATTTATGAATGTTTGACCCTTGTCCCCTCTCTTTTCAATGTTTTCTATAACCCTGTAACATAGCCGTTATGCTGTAGAATTTTCGTCTCAAAATGTATCTCTCTTTCTTTGATTTTATTAAGTGAATACTCAAATCTCTCTCTTCTATATGGGTATTCACATATATACCAAAATTTTCTCTTTTAAATTATGGGATTTACATACATGAAACCCGCTCTCCCCTTCTGTGGGTTTAAAGTGACGTAAAGATCATGTCCTTAAAGCAGTTTTTAAAACGTTATGATTATGAAATGAAACCCTTTTATTTTATGCTATATGGATTATTTATGAAATGTTTATGATGATATATGTGGCTCACATGATAATAAAGGAAAATTTAATGGTGCACCCTGATAGCGCTCCAATGCATTGGGTAATGATGTAACCACTAGAGATTACAATTTTCACGATACCTTGGTGAATAACCTTGGTAATTTTCAAATGACACCTTGGGGATGGTCCTTGGTGATATGTTCATGATTGTCTATGGTAAATTATGCAGCCACATCTTCATGTTATGAAAAATTTTATTTTTATTATGATATGCCTCATGATTTCTTTCTCATGCCTTAATGTTCTTTTCATTACCTAATTGAAGTATCTCAAGTTCACATGTAAAATGTTTCTCTTGTTTCCCTTACTGGGCCTTCTACTCACCCATTCTTTTGATGTATTTCCCCGGGTTATGAGATTCAGTAATGATCCTAGGATGAACATGAGGAGAAGCCTTTCAAGTGTTTAAGAAGAATCTTTTATGTTTTCATGTTTAAAGTTTCTGGTTTCCAAGACACTAAACCTTAAAGATCCTCAGTTTTGTAAAATGTAATGAAAGATTATGTGATAAAAAGGCGGGATGCTATAGTGAGGTTGGGTGGATATATTCCTTATAAGGTGATTTGGTTATCCTCTTTTCTCAAGGGACATTAGAATGTGTTCCTACTTGTACATGAGAGATTTTGGTTTTCCATACTGAGTATACCTGTATACTCACCCTACGTATATAAAACTACTTTCAGGATTTTAGGAGGACTTCAAGGACCTTGTGGGGCCATACTAGTTCAGACATTGGGATTGTTTTCATTGTTGTTTTTCTTTCCTTTGGTACATCCCCTTGGAGTTTTCTTGTACTTGTAGCAGATATTATTGGAACATACATATGGGAATAGATTGTTTTGGATTTACTTTTACTTTGAGTTTTGTTGTTTTTTGGGATTTAATATCTTATCTCTCGATCCTACAAAATAAAATGGTTAATGCCTTAAATATTATGCTTGATTCTATACCCTTGGTGTTATTTTCCACTTTGGGGCCTATTGAAGACACGTCACGGGGGGGTCATTATCTCTCCTTCAGTTTGAAGAAGGAAGCGTCTGTCAGTTTTCAGTCCCTCCCCTGATCGTGGTGACGGCGGGTCATGACAGAATGGAATCAAAGTAGATGGTTGAGAAGTAAGATGGAGATCGGGGTTAGTCATAGTGAGGATTGCATGGGATGGTAGGGAAACAGTGTGAGGCAATCTTGGTGGCTGAAATAGTCTAGGAAATACCATCTTGGACACTAGATTTTAGGGGCCCCGTGATTCAATGCAAGGACTCGAGACCTACCCAATGACCAAGTGAGGCAACACTGATTTTATGGTAGAGACCCTAGGGAAGTTACATGCATCATAATGACTTGTTTACTAGTGTTTTCTAGGAATTTTAATAAATAACACGTTTAAGAAAAATTTAAAATAAATCTTATAAACTACTCGGGATTAGGAATTCCTAGTTTACCTTGAAGCTATGGAACCTAGACGACAACCATGAGTAGTGCCAGTGATTGAGGCCCAATAGGATGATCTAGCTGATCCGCAAAGGACTCATCAAGAGGAGGAGGATGACTGGTTCATACGACACTTAGTTCCTTTCAACAGCAGACCCTTAGGAAGTACGAGGGTAGTGTCTCCTACATAGACACTGAAAGCTGGCTCAAGGAGTTGGTGATATCTTTCAACTTGATCTGGGATTTGGAAGAGTACTAGGTTCCATTGGCCATTAGTCAGATGAGAGGAGAAGCGCGTCATTGGGGGATACATTACCTCAGAGAGAGGATGGAGAGTGAGGTTTTATGGGCTGACTACGAGAAGGAATTCCAGGTGGAATTCATTTCTTCTACGAAGAAGGATGCAAGAGGTAGAAGATACTCTCCCTTGAGCAGGGGAGTATGTTAGTGAGGGAGCTGGGAATCATGGTCAAGGATATCATTCATTTTTCTCTGGACATTTTTTCAGATGAGGTGTATCGGGTGAGGTGTTTAGGGGAGGCACTTCGACCTTCTCTTCAGTATGTTGTTACTCCCTTCACCCTATCGACGTACTTGGAGGTCCAAAAGAAGGATGAATTGGTAGAAAGGATACACATTCTGGGAGGTGTTCCATGAGAGGTGAGCCATTTGGGATCGTCAAATGGTAAGGCCATCAGAATCAGGCCTCCAGTTTCAAGGCCTTCTAGGTTTCGGTCAATGGTAAGTAGGCCCCATAGTTTCAGTTTCGATATCCCGGTCCTCAACCATTCCTTGCTGGCCCAAGACTAAGGTTCTTCATCTATGGAAGCCGTGGTCACCTTCCTAATTAGTGCCCGGACTAAGTGTAGTACATTGTAGGAGGGTAGGTTTAGCACCCACCTGAGTAGAAGCAGTTTCCAGCCAGGCCCTTTCAGTTGTAGCAGTATGGACAACGAGTTCCTGGTCCTCTGAGAGAAAATGTTGCAGGTGGAGTCCGACCCCAGGGTTCTCCTCAAGGACCTCAACAATGGAATGTTCAGAGATGAGGTCGATGTTTGAGGGGAAGAAGAGGTGGGTATGGGCAGCTGCACACCACAGAGGCAGTAGTTCTAGCCGGGCCAGAAGTCATTCGAGGTATGATCATCTTGTTTAGCAGTCTTGTCTTTGCCTTGTTTGATTCCGGAGCTTTGCACTCATTTGTTACAACCAGTCTAGCCCATGCCTTGGGCCTAGAAATAGATATACAATCCATTCCTATGGTGCTAAGTACGCTAGTGTGGGGTCATACCATCCTATTTGATGTTTTTTGAGGATGCAGACTGATGTTGGCGCTGCATCGGTCTAGTGGGGATCTTCGTATTCTACAAATGCAGCCATACGATGTCATCCTAGGCATCAACTGGCTATTCATTTCATGTTGTTATCGTCTTCTTCTAGAGAATAGTCATGTTTTTCAATGATGATGGCCAGTGTGTGGATTTTGTTGGCAAATGGAGTTTTCAGTTGGGGAGACGGCGTGTGGAGCCTCTTTTTTCTATGTTTGCTGATATTTTAGCAGAATATGTGGATTCTGAGATGATGGATGTTCTGAAAGTTTTCAGAGAGTTCCTGGACGTTTTTTAGGAGGTTTTGACTCTACCCCCTCAACATGAAGTTGAGTTCGAGATAGACTTACAACCCAGTGTCCTTCAAATTTCAATGGCTCCTTATTAGATGGTGCCTTCTGAGTTGTGGGAGTTGTGGATTTAGATTGATGATCTAATAAAGATGGGTTTTTTATGACCCAACGTTTCACCATGGGGTGCTCCAGTCTCATTCATGGAGAAGGAAGATGGTGGTCTCAGGATATGCATAGACTACTGGAGACTGAATTAGGTAATGGTCAAGAATTGTTACCTTCTCCCGAGGATAGAAAACCTCTTTGACTAGCTGAGGGGCCAAATAATTCTTTCAGGTGAATGTATGGGAACTTTGAGTTTTTATTGATGTCATTCAGTGTTACGAACACATCTGATGTGTTCATGGGGCTCATGAAATCTATTTTACATGAGTTTTTGGACCGGTTCTTCATTGTGTTCATCCATGACATTTTGATCTACTCAAGATCAAAGGAGAAAAATACTAATAACCTCAGGATGGTCTTGGAGATCCGTAGACATCCCTAGATCAATGGGAATTTGTCCAAATGAAAGTTCTTGACATAGGAAGTGCATTTTCTTGGACATGTGGTATCACAACAAGTGGTAGAAGTTGATCTGTCAAAGGTTGAACTGGTTGTTTCTTGGGAAGCACCCAAGAATGTGATGGAGGTTCGTAGTTTTTTTGGGTCTATCAGGCTATTATTAAAGGTTCGTACCTGACTTATCTCAAGTGGGATATCCTTTGACTGTTTGAGCAGAAAGCTCCAAGCCTTCATGTTGAGTGAGCAGTGTCGAGCAGCATTCATATATCTGAAGGAATGGTTGGTCATCGCTCTAGTGCTAAGGTTCCCAGAGGAAGGGGTGTTGTTTGAGGTGTTTGGTGATGCTTCTGGACTTGGCATGGGGTGTGTGCTGATGCAGTAGTGGGGAGTGGTCTCTTATGGGTCTAGAAAGTTACGTCCTCATGAGCCTAAATATTCCACCCATGAACTAGAGCTTACAACAGTAGTGTTCAGGTTGAAGTTGTGGCAGTATAACCTCATTGGGGATCACATTGTGTTCTTCACATATCACAAGCGTTTGAGACATATCTTTACCCAGTGGGACTAGAACTTGTGGTAATGAATGTGGGTGGAGTTTCTTTAGGACTAAAACTTGGAGATCACTTACACTAATGGTAATGAGAACATTTTGGTTGATTCCATGAGAAAGAATTAACATAGAGAAGAATTTCATGAATCTTTTGATTCTTAGAAGGCAATGGAGGAATTGTTTTCCTTACACATAGATTCAAGGGTGGATGGTGGTAGAGGATGTCTATTTCAGATGACAGTGAAGTCCACTTTATTGTAGCAGGTGGAGGAGTATCAGTGGGGAGACTTAGAGAGTGATGTGACACACGATTGGGTTAACCAAGGCAATGCTTTGTAAGGGTGGTTGGAGGATGGTTCGAATCATATGTTTTTCTAAGAGAAGTCGTTTGTCCCAAAGATAAAATGAGATGAATTTATTTGTGAGTTCCATATTTCACTCGTAGTGGTACACCTAGGAGTTTCCATGATGTACCAAGGCCCGAGGGAATATTTTTGTTTTCCCAGGGTGAAACGGGAAGTGGCGAAGCTTGTGGCAAGGTGCCTCATGTGTCAGCATGTGAAGGCTGAACACTGCATCCTAGGAAGTTGGTTGCAACCTTTAAATGTCCCTGAGTATAAGTGGGATTACATCTCGATGGATTTCGTCATAGGAATAACTAGGGTTCAAGGAGGATGTGATGCTATTTGGGTAGTGGTAGACCGGCTAACGAAATCAGCTCACTTCCTAGAAATCAAGGAGTCGAGTGAGGTGGATGCCTTAGCACGGAGATACGTGGATGAGGTGGTGTAGTTTCATGGAGTTATGAGGTCCATATTCTTGGATAGGGATGCCCAGTTTACCTCATCAGTCTGTATGGTATTACATCATGCTTTTGGCACCCAGATATGCCTTATCACAGCTTTCCACCCCCATCTAGATGGGAAGACAGAGTGAACCGTCCATACATTGGAGTATATGATATGGGCCTGTGTTTAGACTTTGTGGGATCATGGGAAAGACATGTTTCCTTAGTATAGTTTTCCTATAATAATAGTTATCACTCTACTATTTGCATGGAACCGTTTAAGCCTTGTATGGGAGGTTGTGTCATTCGCCCATGTGTTGGACCAAGGTTGGGGAGGCAGCTGTTCTTGGCAAAGATGTAGTGCAGAGAACAATGGATAAGGATCAGCTTGTGCGTGGGAGGATGACGGTTTCCCAGGAATATCATAAGTCATATGTTGATCATAGGAGGCCCTTGGAGTTTGGGGTTGGAGACCATGTGTTCATGAAGGATTCCCATCAACATGGGCAATGAAGGTTTGCAAGGGGATCCAGATCTCTCCTAGGTTCATCGGGCCTTTTGAAGTGTTGGGGTGAGTCGGTGAGGTGGCATATTAGATGGCATTTCCACCTTAGTTGGAAATAATCCACGACGTTTTCCACATATCCCAAAATTTTCAATATTTACATGATGATTCCCATGTCATTGACTATGTAGAGTTGGATATAGAGGACAAATCTATGTTCGTGGAGCAACCAGTGATGATCAAGGATTGAAAGTATAAAGTGCTTCAGGGATGATCCATCCTTTTGGTACCTGTGTTGTGGAGGCACAATGGCCTCGAGGAGAGTACTTGGGAGCAAGAAGCTCAAATGTGCGCCCCGTACCCAGAGATATTTTGAGTTGTTATTTCAAGCATTCTTTGATGTTATTATTTTTTGACCTACAATGATGTAATGCTGACCTTGTTGGTTTATGAGATGATTTGTTTCTTTACCTTTTGAATGTTTATGAAAAGTCCCGATATGTGGGGAATGGATAACCTGGTTCCTAATCAAGATGCATATGCATAAATGCGATTAAACCCAGGCGGGTGAGTTAGTGTCGCCCAAAGAGAATAGTATCTTGACATGGAGGAAAGAACTCTCTGATCATTTTTTCAGGAAAATTTTATCCTTGGGATTTTTATGGCTATTTGGGGTGGTTTTTTCCTGAGATTTATCTTCTGAAGTGGTTGTTCAGGTTACTATGGTATTCTTGAGGACGAGAAAAAATTTAGAGGTATTTGATGTAATGGGCCGAACTCTCCTGGTTTATTACTTTCCTAAATTTTAAGAGTTGGGGTGTCCTTCACACCATCGGTGAGTCTGAAGGATGTGGGTTTCAGTGGAAATATGTCACCGTGGTGTCACCTATCTGTGTAACTAATCATCCTCACCGATTAGTTTCACCCATAGACATCATAGATCAACTTCACAGATCAGCTTCACTGATCAACTTCACTAATCAGCTTCACATGTCAGCTTCACTGATCATCTTCACAGATGAGTTTCACTGATTAGAATCACATATCAACTCCACTAATTAGCTTCATGTGTTCAGCTTCACGGATCAGCTCCACCAGTTTAACCCATCTGTCTCACTGATCGGTGGCTCATCGATCGGTCTCAATGATCGATTTCACCCATCGGTCTCACCGATCGGTGTCTCACCAATCGGTTTCACCCAGCAGTATCACCGATCAGTGTCTCACTTACCCATATCACTTATTGGTTTCACCCATCAGTCTCACCAATCAGTTTCACCCATTAGTCTCACCGATCGGTTTCACTCATCAGTCTCACTGATCTATTTCACCCATCGGTCTCACAAATCAGTGTCTCACTAATCGGTCTCACTGATCGGTTTCACCCATTGGTCTCACCGATCTGTTTCACCATCAGTCTCACTAATCTGTGTCACCCATCAGTCTTACCAAACAGTTTCCGTTATCGGTTTCACCCTTCTATCTCACCAATCGGTTTCACCCATCGGTCTCACTGATCGGTTTCACCCAATTATTTTCACTCAATCAGTTTCACTGCTCAACTTCACCCAATCAGTTTCACTGATCACACACACCTGATCAGTTTCACATATCAGCTTCATCATATCAGCTTCACCAAATTAGCTACGTTGATCATCGTTACCTGATAAAATTTAGATGGCTTGTTTCACTGATCAGCTTTACATGATTAGTTTCATTTATTATCTTCACATGATCAACTTCACCTGATCAGCTTCACCCGATCAGCTCCACAGATCGGTTACACTAATCTGTCTCACCAATCGGCCACAAATGGGTGTCAGGGTTTCCTTCCTCAGTTTTTCCCATTATTCCACTTTTAATTCTTTTAAAATTTTAAATTAGTTCAATTCCATTTTAAATCCCATAAATGATATCTACACTTCCCTAAGATAATGGAGACCCTCAACATACCCATTTTCCTCTCTTTAAATTAAATCCTTCAACAAACAACAGTTATGGCCACCTCTCTAGTGAGAATTATTAAATAACAAATTATTACATCATGTGTAACTGTAAAACCATGTGGTGGAACCATGATTCGCTTTTAACTTCATTCAATATTTCATTTCCCATAACTCAAGAAATCTCACTTTTTATCGCAAGATAATTGTTTCTTCTTCTTGGTTTGTCTCTTTTCTTTCCTTGGTGCATTTGGAGTCCCCCTTCCCAAGGATAATGGTGAACTTGTGATGGAGACTTTCCTAATCACTCTTGGAGTCCTTGGAGTTCCTTCCCTACAAGTCTTCCATCCCTAGTTGTTGGCACGAGGATAAAAACTCCTATCATTGATCATCCAGGTAGGTTTTTTCCATTGTCTCTCTTTACAGTGTATCATATAGGGTGGGTTTGATATTGTTCCCTTTAGGGATGGATGAAATTGAACCTTAATAAAGATAATAAATTGACATATAAATAATTAAGGGTTGTGTTTTATTATGATAATGTATTCTTTTATCTTTGATTATATGTTGTGAATTTTATGGTCTTATGTCCACTGAAAATTGTGGTTGTTGGTGGTCCTTTCTTGCACACTAAGGAACCTCTATTTTTCTGGATAATTTTGTGATTGAATGGCTATAACATGGAAACTGGATAATCACGTAAACTCAGTTGATTTAATGGATTACCAATGAATAATAATCCTAGTATGTCCTCCCCAGTTAACCAAGTGGAAATACGAGACTACATGAATGTTGTGTTTAAAATATGAAAACTCCCTTGCTCTGTTCTGGCAATGTTTATGCTTTTTCTAATTGATTCATGTGAGGTGACATGGGTGGGGATGAGATCCCATATTGTAAAGTTGTTAGTTTGTGGATTTTGGGGCCATGTGAGGATGTATGGTGTGGCTTGGTTTTGTTCTAGTACTCCGAGGGATCTCACTGATCCCTTTTTGTTGTTCAGACTTTACAAGAGAACCAAGTGTGAATGATTAATATGTTGTTTTGTTTTTTTCCCTCCTTATCTTGTGGTTGTTCCTGTTAGTTTCCCGGTAGTAAAGATTTTATTTAAATGGAATCAGTTTAATATGAAAACAAGAATGGGTTAAGTGGGGTTTTGTTTTCTGAGATTGAATTGTTACATGGTTAAGGTTTTTGTGCTTCTTATGAATGAATAGCAATGAGGGTGTTTTTGTATGAGCTGGTTTGGAACATCTAGGTTGTGATGAGTGATTGTTTACCTATATGTATAATTTATCTCCTATGTTTCTTATTCGTTCTCCACCTAATTTGATCACTTAGTGCTGAAAACCCTCATTTCATGGGGGAGGGTGTTTTTCCCAACACTTATATGAGTGGCTAGTTATTAGCTCGTTTTCTGCTCTATTTCCCAAGTATCCCAAGACTCTTTGTGTAGGCTATGATGTCCTAAGGTCCATTATAGCCCATTATTCTTTAGGTAGGGTAGTTTTTGTGGTTTTCCTAGGTGTGTGCTGGAAGGTTGCTTCACAAGTGTCTTTGGGATGAGGCCTAGGTATCATCGAGCATGATAGAAGTTGATCTAGCCCATGTGACTTTGGGCATGTCAGTAGTTGTTCTGGACTAGGTGTAAGTGGGAGTTATTATGTGTGGTTTTTGTGGCCCAAGTGATTTTGGGTGGGATGTGTGGTTGTGGTATCCCAAGTGTGTACGGGTGGGGTATGGCTGTGTGACTACGGTGATAATATAGGGGGAGGTCTGACATATAGGATTTCTTCAATAACCAGTGGGAATGTGGTGTGATGTACCCAAACATTGATGTGTTTTTACTATTATTTTACCTAACTTATGTTATTTGAGGAGTCTTTCTTGGTGATGTTTGGTGGATATTTTTCATACTAGGTGATTTGGTTGTTTGCTTTTATCACGGGGAATTAAAATTCCTTTCCACTTTTGTACAAGTGCTTTTGGTTTTCCCTACTGAGTATACCTCTATAATCACACTATGTATATAAAAGTGCTTTTAGGGTTTTAGGAGGACTTCAAAGACCATGCAAAACCATACTAGTTTAGACGTTGGGATAGTTGTTGTTGTTGTTTTCCTTTTATTTGGTACTTCCCTTTGGAGTTTTCTTGTACTCATAGCACCTATTATTAGAACATGCATATGGGAATGGATTTTTTTATATTTACTTTTACTTTTATTTTTGGTGTTGTTTGGGATTTACTACCTAATATCTCAATCCTACAAAATAAAAAGGGTAATTCATTCAATATTACATGTGTTTTTATAACCTTGGGGCTAGTCATAACTCTAAGGCCTATTAAAGGCAGGTCTAGGGGTTATTATCTCTCCTTCAATATGAAGAAGGAAGGGTATAGAAGCTTTTTGTCCCTCCCCTCATCTTGGTGAAGATAGGTCGTGACACAATGACACTGATTACACTGGTTGGGATCTACTATTTCTAAATGGTGGAGAAATTTGGTGTGATGGCTATTTGACATTGTAATAATATTTTGTTTCTTGAATATGTATGAACCCTTTCTATTCTAAACTATTGCTTTGAGCAGAAATTTAAATTTTTGTTGTTGAATTCATATGAGGGGTAAAATGGTCTTTTCCCCTACTATTTTATTTTAGATAATTTTTATGGCCACTTCCTTGGTCCCGGAATAATGTTTTTACCCTAGGAAATGAGTTTGGTGGAAATTTGAGCTATTCGAATATTAGAAAAATATTTAATATTAATTATTTAATATTATTAAATTATATATTAATTTATTCATGAAGGTTCATTTGGAAATAGGAGTGTCAAATTGATATTTTTTCTTCATCTTTGAGTCCTTAATGGAGAGTTTATCCTAGGAGAGGCATAAACTCAAGTCAGGCATCAGGGCTGGGCTGGGCACCTTTTTCTTCTTTTCCTTTTGTTTTCTTTTCTTTATTTTCTCTTCCTTCCTCCTCCTTCTTGTGCATGGTCCATGTGTGGATACTCCTTGGCCATGTCCCAGTGGATAAAATGGGTATTGATAAAGATAGATAGATGGAAGGGAATATGTTTACCGTTGTGATGCCCCTGGCACGTATAGTCGGCGTATGACATTCGTTGAAGGTGAAATCAACCGAAGCTTCATCAATTTCTACTCGAAGGTAGGTCCATTTTTGTTTTCTTCATAGATATCCTTTAAACGTGTTCTTTAAGTTTCTAAATCTTTATATATCTTACTTGTAAGTCCATGGGGATCGATCTGTTGTTTTGGGGGAAAAAACAGGTGTTTCAAGTGTTTTGAGGGATTTCCCATTGGGAAACCCATGTTACAATGTGTGCATTCTAGGGGAACACGCCTTGTGTTCTTCACATTCGGGGAAGATTATGTTTTCTTAATTACACATTGTGTACTTTGAGTACACTCCATGTAGTGGATGGCCGTGTGACTAGTCGTTTGAGAAGAAACGCGGAATATTGGTTTTTAAGTGGTACACGCCGTGTATTAGGAATACATGTCGTGTAGTGGTGCATGGGCATGTGTTTGGGTGAAAATGAACAAAAGATGATGTTTTTTGAATATTACACGCTATGTACAGTAATTTACAAACCACGTACTACTACATAGGCAAACCCCATCTGTTTCGGCCATGTGTTATGGCCTTGTACTACTCCAGCTTAGTAGTTTTGGGTATCTTTTTTCCTAGAAGTCAGAATTGGGCATGTGAGTAGTCAATTCTGATAGTTTTTCTATTTAGATCATAATGGTGGAATCCATTTCAAATTTAGAGGTAATATAAATGGTGTTTTGGGGATATCTATATAAATGGATAGGTTCTTCCTCCCATTATTGAGTTCAATTGTCACCTGGGAGTGAGACTTGGCATGGATGATAGGTTGGGTGTTCGGACCAACCAAATTGATACTTCTAAGATGAGATGAGATATCATCTATCTTCTATGACCTATTCTTTTGAGGATTTCCCCATTGAAGGATGTTTCCCCCTGGCCCATGAGGTCGTGAAATTAGATGTTTCCAAGGATCCCCTGAGGGATTCCTTTGCTTGTGTGATAACCTAGGGAGTCCCTTGTAGGATCTCGCTCACGTTTTCCTTTTAGAGGACCCTGTTATGGGATCACTATATTGTTCCTCATTTGAGGATCCCATGTATGAGTACTCCCTTGATCTTCACTAAACATCTCGTATAGGATGCCTTCGCTCGTGTTAACCTAGAAGATCTCAAGTAAGATGCCTCCTCAGTGTTTGACTTGAGGGACCTAGCAGGTGCCTGTTGTTTGACCACCCCTGAGTTGTTACATCGGGTTTGGGTAGAGATGGTGTTCGGGTGTCACATAGAACTTGTGCCAAACTTGTAAGTCCATGGGGATATGGATGTAGTGTTGGGTTTGGCATTCGGGCCACCCTCACTTGTTTTTTTATATCTGACTTTTTTTTGTTGATGCAGCTGTGGTTACAATAGGTGATTCTTAGTTGGTTGTTTTTGAACCTGATGTGAGGAATCTTTCTTATTTGTTGGGATGCCTAGATATTCTCTCCTAGGATCCAGCTTCTGAGCCCTATTATTTCCAATATTTACTATACCCATAGGTATTACCTAGAAATTAGTTGTTGAGACTTTCATGGTGCTTTAGGGTTATGTAAATGTTTTTTTAATGTGAGTTGATTATGATAAAATGTGTGGTAGTTTAATTCACATGTGTTTTTTTGAAATAGAATGTGAAATGATTTAAATTAAGAAATTAGCAATGTGAGAGCCTCAATCTCAGTTAAAAAACTAGGTTGGGATTATGTGACTAATTACATCTTGTTTACCTTGGGTGAACCATTGTCTATGTTAAAAGGTAATGGATATACTCAAGAGGTTTATTACTCAATGTTCATAAGGGATCCACAGTTTTTGTGGTTGGACATACTGGGTCTTCCTTATATTTGTCGAGCGAACCTTGGATCCATTGAGGGATTCCTTGGTTGGGATCTTTTGGAAAATGTTATATATGTATAGGCCATGAGAGATCCATGAAAGGGTGGTCAGGCTCATTGAGTCTTATTTTGAAAATTTTGAGTGAACCTATGATCCATTGAGGGATTCCTCAGACAGGAACTATTGGAAAATATTATAAATGATTGAAAGATGTAATTAGCCATGGGTGAGCCATAGTCCCGATTAAAAGACAAGTTCGGACTCATGTGACAAATTACATCTTGTTTACCTTGGGTGAACCATTATCTCGGTTAAAAGTCAATGGATAGACTTAAGAGGATAATTACTTAAGGGTTGTGAGCAATCCATAGTTTTGGTGATCGACCTCACTTAGTCATCGTTATAAATGGTGAGAAAACCTTGAATCCATTGATGGATTCCCTGGTCAGGATCTATTGGAAAATGTTATAAATGATACATGATTAAATGCTCATACAATGGGCTTGGCCCTAATACATGTTGAAATGATGACACAACAGGCTTGGCCCTGAAACATGTTGAAATGCTTATATATCAGGCTCAGCCTTCATTGACTTATATGCCTACGGGCGAGGTTTTTTGATTCTCAGTTGTATTCATGGGCTTATGCTCCATGTTTTCCCACCAGTTACCTTTTACAAGATCAGATTTCAGTATGTGGTATCCTAGTTTGTGACTGGAGGTGAGTACGGGTGAACCCAAGTGTAGGATGAGTATCCCCCTTTAGTGACGTAACTTGATCAAATATATAATTCTAGCATTGGCCGAAGCAGGTGCATGTAGATGGGATTACAGACCTAGGGATCGACTTTATGATACATGGCTTGAGTGGCACAACGTCCAACTCAATTCCCTTGAACAGGTTTTCCAGGCGACCGGGCTTATGGATCCAAGGATCTACTATTATTATGGTTTCTTGTTATTTGATTCACATTCTCATGAAGATTCATGTTTTTGTATATGTTTATGGGTATAGGACTATACATGTATACATATATAGATATAGAAATCCATGGTGGATTTTTCCTAGTTGTTAGGGATTACGGATCCTGATTTTGATTGTGGTTGTATGTTTGGTTTACATTCTTTTTTTGTGTTTCATCTAGGATGAGAACATTTTTGTTCAATACACTTTTAGCAATATAGTTACAGGTTACTTGTTAGGGTTCCCTACTAAGATTATTTCTCACCCCTAAACTTTCTCTTTAGTGTACGTGTAGATATTTTGTCTATTTTTATGGTCGAGCATGAGTTTTATGGTGGATTGGGATGAGGCCCAATGTTTCAAGATCAAGCGGAGTTGGTCGAGTGGTTCAACTGATTAGGATGGTGTAGTTTGAAAAATTTCTGGAGATCAGGTACGTGGGTTGGCTCAGAGTTAGTAGTAGAGCCATGTACTTTTACTTTTAGTTTCTTTTGTACTTGTATTTCTATGGTCAGCCTAGTGTGTGACCAGTGTTGTATTGTATTGCATATTTTTTGGGCTTTTACAGAATTTTTCTATTTTAGTTGTTTATTGATTCTACACTCTTTTTACATTATGATGTGTATAATACTTTGTTATTTCTGTTGTTTACTTACTCTAGTATGAGGGAATAGTATCCCCACTATCACACCCAGGGTCCTAGCTACTAATTGGCAGCCTCTGGCATAGGGGGGGTCATTCTTCATGGCTTATGGTGAACTGGATTAGAGCACTAGTTTAGTGGCTTCTGATTCGAGACATTTCAAATTAGAATCAGAGGTTTTTCTTTTCTCAGTCATTACTATTTGGGATATGGTATATAAGATTATTAAGAATGCGTCAGAACCTATGATGGATATCGGACCAATGTGTCAAGAACACCTTTTCCTATAAGAAGTACTAGTTTTCAGGGTTCGTGATTGTTGTTTTGATTTGTGATGTTAAAGCTGAATATGATTTTCTCCTTGAGCAATGCACATGTTGTGTGTGTGTTTTGATTTACTATGGATAGCTGGATCTTTGCATCAATAAGGGGCTAGAGACAGATTTTGACTCTTGGCCAGCAATGGCAAGAGGCATCTCATGCATCTTACTAGGAATGTAGGATTCACAACATATAGGCCTGCTAGTGTGTATTTATACTGATGACTGAGACCTTTGGGTCTTCTTACAAATACTTTTTACTCTGATGGATGGTTATGTAGATCTATATTGTAACGCCCCGACCCTAGTTACCCATAGTCGGTGTATTATTACATAACATTGGCATGATCATGAGAAAGATCAAGTCTCGAAAGACCGATTAGTTTAGTAACCTTGGAATAACTAGATACATCCATAAATTTTTACATTACATCATAAAAAAACATCTTGTCTTCATATCCCCTCATACTATCCCTGCAGGTCATTCATAAATTACTTCTTCATAATCCTGGAAAAAAAAATAAAACATTGAAAGGGGTGAGCTCGGATGCTCAGTAAGGATAACATTATAGCAGAAGCTTTCATAAATAAGCATAAACACTTAAGGCAATTTATAACTAAAACAAAAGCCTTTGAAACTTGAACTTCAGCATAAAATGGCAAAGGTAAAATGAAATAATGCCATTTACTTACTCACATGGATATTCTACTAGTCGAATGATCACATGAAATATCAATAACCACTTTCATAATGATGGAATGCATAATGCCAGACTATCATAACCACATAGCCAAGGCCTCGTGCCAAGACTACAAATAAGATTTTGCCAAGGCCTTGTGCCAAGACACTAGTTTGTCTCATGAGACCTACCGATGCATCGAGGAGCTATAGCGGGCTCCACCCGTCACTTATTAAGTCCAATGCATTCCTCATATGAATAGGTTTAAGCATAAAATAAACATTCGTATTAAAACTAGCATACGAAATGTCAATACTTTAACCACAAACCATGAATGGTATAAAAATAGAACATCCACAGTCAAATATAACTAATTTGATACAATATGGAAGATTGTATTGTATCACATTAACCTCAATCATGAATAATGAAGGATGTTGACATAGATGAAAATAATCATCAAAACTATTTGAGAGAAATATCCCCCTTTTCTTGCAAACATTTAAAAGTCACACTATTTGTCAAGAAGCCATTTAAAAATAGATTTTTGAATCAAAGTGTCCCATACCACTTTGAAACCTTTTAAAAGGATTTTTAATTTCTAAACTTTAATGTCCATATAAATAAATCCTTAAAACCATTTTTAAAACATGGACCTTAATGAGAAAGATTTAGATGAATAAGTCTTTAAAACATTTAAAAATGGTATTTTAGTTAGAGATTCTAACCAAAAGAGAGACACTTGAATGAAAATAATTGAGGTAATCAAAACTTTGTAATATCATGAGAATAAAGGGAATTCATGATATACTATGTCAAAGTACATTATATACACCACATAAAAGTGATTTGGTGTATATCAACAAAGAAGTCTCAAGGGAATGTAAGTTGAGATGAAATCTCTCATAAAGGCCATATCCTTAGGTTAAGGATAATTCAACAACATAATTATGTGTGAAAATTATAAATACACTAAATATGATTGGATATTCAGTGTAAAACAATCAAAGTATATTCACACATATTCCTGTAAAAACAAAACCAACGAATTGGATGTTTAACTCAACAAATGGTGAAAGAGTTAAAATTACTCTTATCAAATTCATATCAATGACTTGAGAATTTTCAATGGAGTGATTATGTGTATCAAAAGTATATCCACAGGAAGGGGAGTGGAAATTATGACATAATCAAATGAATAGTGATTCCACACATAATCTTGGTGTAATATAATCAATGAAATATGCGTAAATCCAAATGAGTGGAAATTGAAATCTCAAATTCCCTTATTGATTAGGTAACTTAAGAAACAAACACCCATGAAAGAAAGATCATACCATGATGATGTAAATACCCATAAAATAAAGTATATTACACAATGAATACAATCATGGGTAGTACACATACACCACATGCAATAATTAAGTGGTGATCAATGGAATTCTCACGGAATTAAAAGTGAGACAAGAAACCCCTTACCACGTTAATCAACTGAGTCGCATGGCCAAAAGTTAATAACCACCAAATGATTTACAGAATAACATGAATATAAAGTGAATCATGATAATATATATCAAATGGAATTACACAATACACCACTTTCAATAATTTAGTAGCGAACAATGGAAATCTCACGGAATTGAAAGTGAGATAAGAGAATCCCTTACTTTTTACTTTTTCCTTGGTCGATGGTAGGTTTACCTCCTGTATAATGGTGAAATAATTGTTATTGAATAATACAAGAATCAGTTACTTTAATATGATATCATATATGATCTTTTAACATTGATTTGTTAATAATATCTTAGAATTATCGTCATTTCAGGTGTTAACGGGTTCATTTTACTTTATATTCTTTGTTATGTGAGCCATATTCGTTATTAATGGGATGTATATTATTCATATACAGAATGGTATCAAGTACATAAAAATCATTTTTAAATCATCAAATGATAATTATACTTGAATGGATACGATGGAGAATGAATCTCATCGCGTTCGTGGAGACGGTAGTCTGTACGTACGCACGAATGCTACTTCCATTTATTTTTTATTTTAAAAGAATCGAATCCAAATGATACATAGGTATATTACTATTCCAGTAAAATATAATATTTTGTATATGTTACTTAAGTTCATTAACACCATCCTTTATACATTCCATGTGTGGTATGAACGAGTCATATCATTTTAAGGGGGCGGTAGTCCGCACTTCCTCAAATGAAATTATCGTATGTATATACAACATGAAACGAATAATTGTATGAAATAAAATGGAATTACAGAAGCTTATATATAAAATATATATATCATTAATATCATATTTAATTATAGTGCCATCCTAATGGCCACCATGAGAGGCGGTAAGATGTATTTGAACAATCCTCGTTTCGTGAGGCGTTAGTTTGCCATCCACAGAAACATTATGTTCATCATCCATTAGATGGAGTTGTGTGAATGTGTAGTTTGAATCCTTCTTATAACAACATCCTAGTATATTGTGGATACTGGTGTTGTTACAAAATAAAGTAAATAAAAAGAGTTTGGGGGTTGGAGAAGCAAAATAATTGAAAATAATTTAAGAGAAAATGTTACCTTTAATTTAGGTAACTCACTTTGGTTGGAACCAAAGGACTTCTCGAAATTCTTTCTGCCTAAGGGGAAGCTTCAAGGAGGAGGAGAGGGATGTGGGGAGCTTATTTGGGCAGAGTTTGGACGATCCAAGTGGCTTGAGAGGTGTGAGGAATGAGTAGAAGTGGTCTCCTTTTATAAGGGAGAGGAGGGGCTCTTTAGGAAAGAGTGAAAGTATTACTTTATAATATAATTATATTCGGTTTATAATGGTCCAAAAATCATTGAGGTCGAAGATAAGATGACTCATATTCTAAATAACATCAACCAATAAGAATTGGACAGGTTTTAGATAATATTTTAATCATTATAATCTTATTTATTTAAATGATTTATTAATGAGGTAAACATTGCATCATTATTGTGTCATTAATAATTTAAATTATTTGATGTCTAAAAATTATAAATAAAATATCATTATGTAGGAAATCTTTTTAGATTTTTAATGAATATTTATAATCGAAAATCCAACATGTATAATCCTATGTAAAAATTGTTCTTTTAAAAGATGTAAGCTTATGCCATTTTTGTATTCATTTTAACTTAATTAAAATAAAGTGTCATTATCACTTACAAGTGGATCAATGGGGTCCCAAAATTTACCCAAAGATTCCCATGGTCGACCATGTATAAACCAATAGGGTTAAGACACGTTTTAGGGTAATTTAGTATTATTATAATATTATTTTTTAACCCTTATTTACCGGATTTACCCTTAACCATGGTAAATAAAATATTTACCGCAGTAATTATTCAAAATGTCTAAAAATAAAAGTTACCTATTTACACAATTTGAACATCCTGATTCCAAATATGGAATACATTTTTCTAAATTCAAAACACAGAAGTGGCAGAAATTAATTTAAAATTAATTCCCGCTGTCAAAACAAAAAGCGTGTTTTTAAGAGATAATAACTATCAAAAGATTGACACTTGTTTATGTTCGGTTTAATTGTAAAATTATGTCCAATGACCAAAATTATATTAAATGGTAAAAATATATTCTAAATATACTTTAAAACCACTCAAATTCATAATTTATCACTATTAATTATTTTGATTAAAAAAGTTGTTTTTAATTAAAATTTAGTAATTTTTACTATTCATCAAAATATGAAAGTTATCCGAAAAGTACCAAAATTTCACCTTAGGCTAAATTTGATATTCCGAATCCAAAAATGAAGTCCATTTTGAAATATAAAATATATATAATTTCAAAAAATTAAGTATTACTATTCATAACGGCTAGTTTGATCGGTTGTGGTGTGTGTTAAAACTCGAAGTTGCGTACAACACACGCTACTGTTTTATTCAAAGGAAAGCGTACCGTGGAAGCTTGGGATGTTTTATTTTAAATTTTTTGATCTCCCCATTTAGTCAAAAAGTTTAAAATATTTTATTTAAAAAGGGTTCACTATTAAAAGTTGGTAAAACTACAATACTGAAGATGAATTTGTTCTTACATTATGTCTAAGAAACTCATAATATGGATTCTAAAATTATAAGGATTATATAAAGTTTAAAATTTAGTTAATACTATTCATAACCTTTTTTGAACGGCTTGTTTGGTAAGTCATGGTGCGCTTGAACTCGGTGTTGCGTGTAGTGCAAGTTATTGAATTATTTTGAAGAAATAACACACTATGAAATCTTGGGGTGTTACATTCTCCCCTCCTTCAATAAATTGCGTCCTCGCAATTTGAAATTGTTCTTCGAAAATAAAAGGTTGAAAATAGAAAATATATTTGTGGGAAAACCCACATCGGAAATTGGTTTACTAAAATTTAATCTTAATATGAGGAAAAGAAAATTGAAAGGGTCACCACCAAATTATGATCTCGATTAGGAGAACATTGGTGGCAATTAGAGACATATAATTGGAGGAAAAACGTAAATATTTATAGGTAGTGGTTGAGGTCATCAATCACAAACAAGTATAAGATTGAGGTCCTTAAACTCATCAATCTATGATGATTTGAAGTACCATCGGTTCAACAAAATATAGGGTATTGGGATCACACATTTTTGACATTTCAAAATATCTTAGTTGAAATCCCACATCGAAAAATGAATTAATGAGGCCTCTATTTAAAATAAAGAGTGGAAAGTATGAAGATTACCGAAAATAACACATACTACGGTTCCATGTAGGAAAATATGGATATGGAGGAGAAATCTAACCATCAATTATCTGATGGAGAGTGGTAGAGAACATGGCTATGAAAAGGCCAACAATCCCAAAGCCATAAATTAGTGATGATTTAAGGTACCATCTAGGACAACATTTTTTTTTAAAGTTACATTACATAAGGAAGAGGAATTCATTTATGATATTGACTAAGAACATTATGAGATATACTTAAATTTTAAGTAGATTTTCATTCTTTAATAAATTTCCACCACTAACTCAATTTTTTTTAAACGATGAGTATTCAAGAAGACTTGGTCACACTGGAAGAGCTAGAATAAACTTCTATAGAATCACATGATCCATGCAGGATAAACCATATATTTACATTGTCTTTGAAGATTAATCAAAACCAAAATGGTTAGTGAATGATCTAATGATCCCCCAAAAGGATATTCATTGAGATAAATATGCACTAATCTTAATTTCTAAAATTAAACCAACAATACCCCAAAGTTAAATAGATACCATTCAATAACCAATTGTCCTTAAAATCCATTAATATAATCCAAACTAATATTGAAACCCAAAACATAGAAGAATTTGATTATGTAGTCTCCCATGTTACATTGTATCTCCAAATGACATCAAATACTCTTAAAGTCACATACTTAAAAGTAATTAACATCATCACATATTCTCTGTTATAGGTTAATCATTTCCATAAATAACCCAAATCACTATAAATCAACAATAAAAATGTAGATAAATATCCACCATTACTCTACAAATGAAACCTCATTGTATTCTATTTTCCTTGGGCATATAGTGTTCTTAACAAAACGAACATCTTCCAAAATAACATTTATCACTTAATCACCAAATCATTTTCCTATACCAAGGGTATTCATTTGATAAGACATAAGAACCCAAATAATCTTATTATTGATCAATAAAATCATTTAACAAAAAAATAGTCATACTAACCAGGGACTTCACGTAGTCCAGTGGTAGGCGATAAATCCCAATCGCACTTTGGTTGTGGGTTCGATTCCCACAGCTTTGTCTGACGCGACGGGTTGTCACACGGTCTACGTGTTGTACTTTTTCAAAAACTATATTCTATAATATTACCAAAATGAGATAAATTTTTCAAAATAACATAATTTAACCACAAATGTTATATCATACTTTGCATTTTCATCCCAAATTATAATAACTTATCATTTTCTCAAACCCCAATGATCATATAAAACCAAATGGTTATTTATACCAATATCCACAAGAGAAGAGACAATTATTCCTCAAATATCATTCTCACATGGCAAACTGAGGGGTTACAAATACAAGAGAAAATTATTCCAAAGTAAACCCATCAACAAGGAGTGCTAATACTTTTTAAATTTTTCTCCAACCATTTATTTCCACATAGCATCTTCTTTGAGCAAGAAAATATCCTATAAAATAGGACATTCACTCGGGTAATGGCCAGGTCCCCTACATTTACGGCAAATGACTGTAAATGGACTCTTGGGACCATTTTTATCTTCTTCCATAGTACTCTTCATTTTTCTTCGGCAATTATTCACTTTATGTCCTTCCTTCCCGCACGTAAAACATTTTGTTGTCCCATTGAGACACTTTCCTGGGTGTCTCTTTCCACAATTCCTGCATGATGAAAATTGAGGTTTCTTTTCTCCATGGTCTCCATTGCTGGAGATCTTATCATTTATCACCTTTCTCTTCCTTGTTGAGTCTGGGAGTTGGTTAATATATATGTTGTTGATCATATTTTTGGAAAACTGATTTGGCATAAAGACGATATCTTTTACGCCTATCAACATTCCATTTTGTTGCTCATTTCCACCACTGTTCCCACCTTGTACATCATTCTCAAAGTCACTATGACTTCCTTGGAATCCAGCCATTGACTAAAACCAGAAAGCATTGTGTGAGTAATAGTAGTCGTAAAATCATTTAGAGATTAAAATGTCACCATATTCTCAATTTGAAACATATTAGGATTAACCAAGGTCATTTAATCTCATCTTATGTATATATTACTTAAATCGGTTTGTAAAGAAAATGTAAATTATCCTAAGCATATCCCCCAGGAGTGTCGTAACCAAGAGTGCAGCAAGGCCCGTTGTCGTGCACCAGTTCCCGTTCGAGTCTAGCTCAAAGCGGTGTTTTCGGGTTTTACCCCTAGGTACATCTGTGCCAGAGCCGCCTCTACCTGCTCGTATCCAGACAGGGATGTATTGCTCGGAAAACTCACAAAATCTCTACAATACCAAAATTCTAGGAAGTTCTTTTATACTAATCCTCAAAGTTCATCTTAGGTCTACGTGCTCTAATCAGATTTTATCTAAATCTAGCTACCAAGGTTTGTACTAAACTTCCTCTGATACCAACTGTAACGCCCCGACCCTAGTTACCCAGAGTCGGTGTATTATTACATAACATTGGCATGATCATGAGAAAGATCAAGTCTCAAAAGACCGATTAGTTTAGTAGCCTTGGAATAACTAGATACATCCATAAATTTTTACATTACATCATAAAAAAACATCTTGTCTTCATATCCCCTCATACTATCCCTGAGGTCATTCATAAATTACTTCTTCATAATCCTGGAAAAAAAATTAAAACATTGAAAGGGGTGAGCTCGGATGCTCAGTAAGGATAACATTATAGCAGAAGATTTCATAAATAAGCATAAACACTTAAGGCAATTTATAACTAAAACAAAAGCCTTTGAAACTTGAACTTCAGCATAAAATGGCAAAGGTAAAATGAAATAATGCCATTTACTTACTCACATGGATATTCTACTAGTCGAATGATCACATGCAATATCAATAACCACTTTCATAATGATGGAATGCATAATGCCAGACTATCATAACCACATAGCCAAGGCCTCGTGCCAAGACTACAAATAAGATTTTGCCAAGGCCTTGTGCCAAGACACTAGTTTGTCTCATGAGACCTACCGATGCATCGAGGAGCTATAGCGGGCTCCACCCGTCACTTATTAAGTCCAATGCATTCCTCATATGAATAGGTTTAAGCATAAAATAAACATTCGTATTAAAACTAGCATACGAAATGTCAATACTTTAACCACAAACCATGAATGGTATAAAAATAGAACATCCACAGTCAAATATAACTCATTTGATACAATATGGAAGATTGTATTGTATCACATTAACCTCAATCATGAATAATGAAGGATGTTGACATAGATGAAAATAATCATCAAAACTATTTGAGAGAAATATCCCCCTTTTCTTGAAAACATTTAAAAGTCACACTATTTGTCAAGAAGCCATTTAAAAATAGATTTTTGAATCAAAGTGTCCCATACCACTTTGAAACCTTTTAAAAGGATTTTTAATTTCTAAACTTTAATGTCCATATAAATAAATCCTTAAAACCATTTTTAAAACATGGACATTAATGAGAAAGATTTAGATGAATAAGTCTTTAAAACATTTAAAAATGGTATTTTAGTTAGAGATTCTAACCAAAAGAGAGACACTTGAATGAAAATAATTGAGGTAATCAAAACTTTGTAATATCATGATAATAAATGGAATTCATGATATACTATGTCAAAGTACATTATATACATCACATAAAAGTGATTTGGTGTATATCAACAAAGAAGTCTCAATGGAATGTAAGTTGAGATGAAATCTCTCATAAAGGCCATATCCTTAGGTTAAGGATAATTCAACTACATAATTATGTGTGAAAAATATAAATACACTAAATATGATTGGATATTCAGTGTAAAACAATCAAAGTATATTCACACATATTCCTGTAAAAACAAAACCAACGAATTGGATGTTTAACTCAACAAATGGTGAAAGAGTTAAAATTACTCTTATCAAATTCATATCAATGACTTGAGAATTTTAAATGGAGTGATTATGTGTATCAAAAGTATATCCATAGGAAGGGGAGTGGAAATTATGACATAATAAAATTAATAGTGATTCCACACATAATCTTGGGGTAATATAATCAATGAAATATGCGTAAAGCCAAATGAGTGGAAATTGAAATCTCAAATTCCCTTATTGATTAGGTAACTTAAGAAACAAACACCCATGAAAGAAAGATCATACCATGATGATGTAAATACCCATAAAATAAAGTATATTACACAATTAATACAATCATGGGTAGTACACATACACCACATGCAATAATTAAGTGGTGATCAATGGAATTCTCACGGAATTAAAAGTGAGACAAGAAACCCCTTACCACGTTAATCAACTGAGTCGCATGGCCAAAAGTTAATAACCACCAAATGATTTACAGAATAACATGAATATAAATTGAATCGTTATAATATATATAAAATGGAAGTACACAAAACACCACTTTCAATAATTTAGTAGCGAACAATGGAAATCTCACAGAATTGAAAGTGAGATAAGAGAATCCCTTACTTTGTACTTTTTCCTTGGTCGATGGTAGGTTTACCTCCTGTATAATGGTGAAATAATTGTTATTGAATAATACAAGAATCAGTTACTTTAATATGATATCATATATGATCTTTTAACATTGATTTGTTAATAATATCTTAGAATTATCGTCATTTCAGGTGTTAACGGGTTCATTTTACTTTATATTCTTTGTTATGTGATCCATATTCGTTATTAATGGGATGTATATTATTCATATCCATAATGGTATCAAGTCCTTAAACATAATTTTTAAATCATCAAATGATAATTATACTTGAATGGATACGATGGAGAATGAATCTCATCGCGTTCGTGGAGACGGTAGTCCGTACGTACGCACGAATGCTACTTCCATTTAATTTTTATTTTAAAAGAATCGAATCCAAATGATACATAGGTATATTACTATTACAGTAAAATATAATATTTTATATATGTTACTTAAGTTCATTAACATCATCCTTTATACGTTCCATGTGTGGTATGAACGAGTCATATCATTTTAAGGGGGCGGTAGTCCGCACTTCCTCAAATGAAATTATCGTATGTATATACAACATGAAACGAATAATTGTATGAAATAAAATGGAATTATAGAAGCTTATATATAAAATATATATATCATTAATATCATATTTAATTACAGTGCCATCCTAATGGCCACCATGAGAGGCGGTAAGATGTATTTGAACAATCATCGTTTCGTGAGGCGTTAGTTTTCCATCCACAGAAACATTATGTTCATCATCAATTAGATGGAGTTGTGTGAATGTGTAGTTTGAATCCTTATAATAGCAACATCCTAGTATATTTTGGATACTGGTGTTGTTACAAAAGAAAGGAAATAATAAGAGTTTGGGGGTTGGAGAAGCAAAATAATTGAAAATAATTTAAGAGAAAATGTTACCTTTAATTTAGGTAACTCACTTTGGTTGGAACCAAAGGACTTCTTGAAATGCTTTCTGCCTAAGGGGAAGCTTCACGGATGGGGAGAGGGATGTGGGGAGCTTAGTTGGGAAGAGTTTGGACGAGCCAAGTGGCTTGAGAGGTGTGAGGAATGAGTAGAAGTTGTCTCCTTTTATAAGGGAGAGGAGGGGCTCTTTAGGAAAGAGTGAAAGTATTACTTTATAATATAATTATATTCGGTTTATAATGGTCCAAAAATCATTGAGGTCTAAGCTAAGATGACTCATATTCTAAATAACATCAACCAATAATAATTGGACAGGTTTTAGATAATATTTTAATCATTATAATCTTATTTATTTAAAAGATTTATTAATGAGGTAAACATTGCATCATTATTGTGTCATTAATAATTTAAATTATTTGATGTCTAAAAATTATAAATAAAATATAATTATGTAGGAAATCTTTTTATCTTTCTAATGAATATTTATAATCGAAAATCCAACATGTATAACCCTATGTAAAAATTTTTCTTTTAAAAGATGTAAGCTTATGCCATTTTTGTATTCATTTTAACTTAATTAAAATAAAGTGTCATTATCACTTACAAGTGGATCAATGGGGTCCCAAAATTGACCCAAAGATGCCCATGGTCGACCATGTATAAACCAATAGGGTTAAGACACGTTTTAGGGTAATTTAGTATTATTATAATATTATTTATTAACCCTTATTTACCGGATTTACCCTTAACCATGGTAAATAAAATATTTACCGCAGTAATTATTCAAAATGTCTAAAAATAAAAGTTACCTTTTTACACAATTTGAACATCCTGATTAAAAATATGGAATCCATTTTTCTAAATTCAAAACACAGAAGTGGCAGAAATTAATTTAAAATTAATTCCCGTTGTCAAAACAAAAAGCGTGTTTTTAAGAGATAATAATTATCAAAAGATTGACACTTGTTTATGTTCGGTTTAATTGTAAAATTATGTCCAATGAACAAAATTATATTAAATGGTAAAAATATATTCTAAATATACTTTAAAACCACTCAAATTCATAATTTATCACTATCAATTATTTTGATTTAAAAAGTTGTTTTTAATTAAAATTTAGTAATTTTTACTATTCATCAAAATATGAAAGTTATCCGAAAAGTACCAAAATTTCACCTTAGGATAAATTTGATATTCCGAATCCAAAAATGAAGTCCATTTTGAAATATAAAATATATATAATTTCAAAAAATTAAGTATTACTATTCATAACGGCTAGTTTGATCGGTTGTGGTGTGTGTTAAAACTCGAAGTTGCGTACAACACACGCTACTGTTTTATTCAAAGGAAAGCGTACCGTGGAAGCTTGGGATGTTTTATTTTAAATTTTTTGATGTCCCCATTTAGTCAAAAAGTTTAAAATATTTTATTTAAAAAGGGTTCACTATTAAAAGTTGGTAAAACTACAATACTGAAGATGAATTTGTTCTTACATTATGTCTAAGAAACTCATAATATGGATTCTAAAATTATAAGGATTATATAAAGTTTAAAATTTAGTTAATACTATTCATAACCTTTTTTGAACGGCTTGTTTGGTAAGTCATGGTGCGCTTGAACTCGGTGTTGCGTGTAGTGCAAGTTATTGAATTATTTTGAAGAAATAACACACTATGAAATCTTGGGGTGTTACATATATTGAGGCGTTTTTTTAGGATGATGACTTAGTTCTCATGCACAGGTGGTGTAATGACCAAGTAGCTCAATATGGCATGTGGTTCATTTATGTTTAACCCCTTGTTGGGTGTTGTTTCTGGGGACTGTGGTTATCTAGTTAGATCATTGTGTATTATGCTGATATATACCAAGTATTTTCTTGAAAACTAGACCTCCTTGAGTTATTTATTGTATATTGATACCCGATGAGTGTCAGTTCAGTTTCTCTTCTGCTTTGGTTGTGACCCCCAAGGAGAAGTTCCTTATGAGGAAGCTCATAGAGGATCTGGGTCCTTGTAGGTTGTGTTTTCAGATTTGACCCTCGTTGGTCGTTGTGATCATTACCCTCTTTGGAGAGGTTTTGTATCTTTTGGGATAGCTGGTTAGACCTTGTGACCTAGTTGCAACGATTTTTATATATGGATAGGTGAGATACCTAGATAACCATAGTTTTGACTCAAATCTTTGTAGGTTGATGTCTGTTTTTTTAGGGAATCCTATATGAGAGAGGTTGGAATTGGTTTTTATGACTCCTTTTTAGTGGGGTGCAAGACACGCCTTCGGTGAAATATTAATTTACTCCTGTAAGAGAAAATCATGCACTAACTTGATTCATCTTGTGTATGATTTGAGATCTTTGGCCTTACACGAATATCCTTTTTCTTTATTAATATTCTCCCCTATTGAGGATGGAACCTATTGTGGTTATGCTCTAGGAGCGATGTAAGGAAATCCATATAGTGGGGAGTGCACCATTTTCCATTTAAGGTTGGTTTTCCTTGTTTCGGTTAAACTTCTATGGTTACCGTGAGCTTTTGATATTGGGGTTATCTTTTAAGATGGTGATTGGGGATTCTTATCGAGGGGAGTACCAAATCAGTCATAGTTAAATGTATTCCATGTAGAAGGTAGTTGTTAATGTAATAAGGATAGTCATTGGATAGTCCAAATAGATTTTTTGTGTAGAGTCTTAGGTTGGGATCATGGCTACAGGTCATTTCATTGGGATTCTTGGATATGAGAAGGTTTATAGTGGGGAGTTTGTAAGAACCCCTGTTTTTTTAGACTGTCGTTTTGAGCAGACAATTGAATTTTTTTTGTTGGACGCTTATGAGGGGTAAAATAGTCTTTTCTCCCAACTAATTGATCATGGATATTTTTTCGGACCACTCTGTTGGTCCTGGAATAGGGTTTTTACCCTAGGACATGAGTTTGGTGGAAATCTGAGCTGTTTTAATTTTAGAGTAATATTTAATATATAATATTATTAAACTAAATATTAGTTTATTCGTGCAGGTTCATTTGGAAATAAATATTAAAAGTAGTGTCGTATTGAGATTATTTCATCCCCATTAAGTACATAAAGGGGTTTTTAGCATAGGATATGCATAAACTCGAGTCGGGCAATGGGGTTGGCCTGAGCCCCTTTTTCTTCTTTTCCTTCTCTTTTGTTTTCTTACATTTCTCTTCCTTCCTCCTCCTTCTTATGAGTGCTCCATGTGTGGATCCTCCTTGGATATGTCCCATTGGAGAAAATGGGGATTGAGAAAGAGAGATATATGGAAGGTAATATTGTTACCTTTGTGTAGCCCTCGACACGTAGAGTCAGTGTTTGACATATGATGATGGTGAAATCAACCGAAGCTTCAGCAGTTTCTGCATGAAGAAATGGTTGTTTTTGTTTTTACCCTTGATCCCCTTTAAACATGTTTTTTTATGTTTTTAAGTCCTTATATTTCTTACTTGTAAGACCATAGATATCGATCTATTATTTTGAGGGCGAAAACGGGCATTTCGGGTGTTTTGAGGGATTTCCCGTCGGGAAACCGTGGTTACACGGTGTGTGTTACAGGGGAACAGACCCTATTTTATTCCCATTCAGGGAAGGTGATGTTTTCATAATTACACTCTGTGTTCATTGAGTACACTCCATGTAGTGGATGGTCGTGTGAGAAGAAACACAGAATAATGGTTTTTAAAGAGTACACACCATGTATAAGGAGTACACATCATGTAGTGGCACATGGGCATGTGTTCATGTGAAAACATACATGGGGATGATGTTTATTGAATATTACCTACTATTTAATGTAAATTACACGCTTTTTACTACTACACAAGTAGACCCCATGTGTTTTATCCATGTGTTCTGGCCATTTACTACTCCACCTTTGTAGTTTTGGGGTATCTTGTGCCCTATAAGTCAAAATTGGGCATGTGAGTAGTCTATTCTGAGCGTCATTGTGCTTAGATTATATTGGTGGAATCCATTTAAAATTTAGAGGTCATATAAATGGTTTTTGGGTGTTTCTATATAAATATAGAGGTTGTTCCCCCCGTTAATGAGTAAAGTTGTCACCTAGGAGCAAGACTTGTCATGGATGATAGGTTGGGTGTTCGGACCAACCTAGTTGAGATTTTTGAGCTAAGATAAGCTACTTGATTTCTCCTATTACCTATGATTTTGAGGATTTACCCCTTAATCTATGTTTCCTTTTGGACTATGAGGCTGTGAAACTGGATGTTTCCAAGGATCCCCTAAGTGATGCCTTTGCTTGTGCGCTGACCTAGGGAGTCCCTTATAGGATCTCTCTGATGTTTTCCTTTGAGAGGACCCCTGTTATGGGATTCCTCTATTGTTCCCCGTCTGAGGATCCCATGTATGATTCCTCCCTTACTCTTCACTAAGGATCCCATGTAGGATTACTTCACTCATGTTTACCTGGAATATCTTGACTAGGATGCCTCCTTAGTTTCTGACTTGAGGGACCCAGCAGGTGCCCATTGTTTGACTGCCCCGGAGTTGTTACGTTAACTTTGGGTAGGGATGGTGTTTAGGTGTCAGCTAAAACTCATACCAAACTTGTAAGACCATGGGGTTGTGGATGTAGTGTTGGGTTGGGAATTCGGGCCACCCTCTCTCATTTGTTTATATCTGACTTGGTTTTGCTGATGCAGCAGTGATTACTAGAGGTGATTTTTGGTTGGTGGCTGTTGAGCTTGACGCGAGGCGTCATTCTTGTTTTTTGGGATTCCTATATGTTCTCTCCTAGGATCCAGCTTCTGAGCCATGTTATTTCTAATATTAACTACACGTAGAGGAATTACATAGGAATTGGATGTTGATCCTTTCTTTATGATTTTGGGTTATGTAAATGTTTTTACCATGTCCATTGATTATGATAAACCATGTGATAGTTTAATTCACATGTGTTGTTTTTTAAATGGAATGTGAAATAATTAAATAGAGTTAATTAGAAATGGGTGAGCCTTAGTCTTGGATAAAATACATGTTCAGGATCATGTGACTAATTACATCTTTTTTATCTTGGGTCAACCATTGTCTTGGTTAAAAGGCAATGGATGGACTCAAGAGTTTAATTACTTAAAGGTCATGAGTGAGCCGTAGTTTTGGTGGTCAGGCTCATTGGTTCTTCTTTATAAATGTAGATCAGACCTTGGATCCATCATGGGATTCCCAAGATGGGATCTATTAGAAAATGTTATATATGTAAATGCCATGAGTGAGCCATGATAGGGTGGTCGGGCTCATTGAGTATTATTTTGAAAATGCTAAGAGAAATTTGGATCCATTAATTGATTCCACGGATGATCTCTATTGGAAAATGTTATAAATGATTAAAAGAGGTAATTAGCCATGGTTGTTCCATAGTCTTGGTTAAAAGAGAAGGTCCGTCTCAGGTGACTAATTACATCTTGTTTAAATTGGGTGAACCATTGTCTCGGTTAAAAGGAAATGGGAGGACTCAAGAGGATAATTACTTAAGGGTTGTGAGCGAGCCATAATTTTGGTGGTCGGGCTCACTGAGTCTTCTATATAAATGTAGAGAAAACCTTGGATCCTTTGAAGTATTCCCAATATATGATCAATTGTAAAATGTTATAAATGATACATGCTAAAATGCTTGCACACCGGGCATGGCCCTGATACATGCTGAAATGATGATACACTAGGCTTGGACCTGAAACATGCTGAAATGCTTATATACCAGGCTCAGCCCTAATTAACTTATATATCTGTGGATGAGGTTTTCTGAGTCTCAGTTGGATTCATGGGATTATGATCCATGTTTTCCAACTGGTGACCTTTTACAGGATCGGTCATCAGTATATGGTATCCTAGTTTGTGATTTGAGGAAAGTATGGGTAATACCAGGTGTAGGATGAGTGTCCCCCTGTGGTGACATAGCTTTGTCATACATATAATTCCGGTGTTAGCCAATGCAGGAACATCTAAATGGGATTGTGGACCCAGATATCGACTTAATGATACAAAACATGAGTGGCACGATATACAGCTAAATGCCCTTGCACATGATGTCCAGGCGATCGGGATTATGGGACCAAGGATCTACTGCTATTATAGTTTCTTTTTATTTGATTCACATACTCAGCAAGAATCATATTTATTTCTATGTGTATTGGTATGGGACTATACATGTATACATATATAGATATAGACATCCATGGTGGAATTTTCCCAATTGATGGGGATTAAGGATCTTGATTTCGGTTATGGTAGCACATTTGGTTTACTTTATTTTGTTGTGTTTTAGCTAGACTGAGCATGTTTCTATTGCATAAACTTTTAGAAGAATAGTTATAGGTTTCTTGTTGTGGTGCCCTTCTAAGATTATTTATCACTCCTGACATGAACCTCGGTGTACGTGTATACCTTCTATATGTGGTTTTCAGGTTGAGAACAATTTCTATGGTGGATTGGGATAAGTCCTAGTGTTTCAAGATTGAGCAGAGCTACTCGAGTGGTTCTACTGATTATGCTGGTACAGTTCAATAATTTCTGGAGATCAAGTACATGGGTTGTCTCAGAGTTTTTAGTAGAGCCATGTACGTTTACTTTCAGTTTATTTTGTACTTTTATATGTATGGTCGGCCTAGTGGGTGGCCGGTGTTGTATTGTTTTGCATAAATGTTTGGGATTTTATAGCATTTTACTATTACACCTTGTTCTATTTTAATTTTTTATTGCTTCTGCACTCTGTTTACTTTTCATTGTGTATGATACATAGTTGTTTCTATTATTTTTTACACTCGTATGAGGGCATAGTCTCCCCACTGTCACACCCTATGCATGTGCTACTAGTCGGCAGCCTCTAGCGTACAGGGAGGCGTTCTTGAGGCCTTATGGTGAAATATATCAAAGCACCAATTTAGTGGATTATGGGTCAGGATTTTACAAAATAAAAGTATTTTATTTTTTCCCCAGTGGGGTAGGCCTATGTTTTGACCATGTAAAACCCTTTTTGTCATTTACCTTTTTTCCTGTTTGTTTTCCTTTAGAAGGTTCCTATATGGATTATTCATGTGTGTTGTGGTGTATTGACATAGGATAGGGTTTTCTTCTGTTACAGCACTTAATGTATGTTGGTTTATTAGGATTTATATGTAATGGATCCAATTTTCCACTGATCATGTTCAAATGGGTAACTTATGATCAGGAGGTTTTGAACCCAACAGGTACTACTACCAGTCGTCACATCAATATTCATCACTTTGGAATACCCCTATAGGGAGAACCATATACATGTTATCATCACATGTAATCCTTATCCTCATCTTAATGAAATATCAGTGGGTACAAATATAAAGGCCAATCCCTGAAAATTAAACAAATCACCAAAGGAAACCTCGAATTATTATTGATTACAAGTCAATCTTCCATCCATGTTTATGAAAAAAATACATTGAATAATTTACAACCTATCAAAGATCTACCATATGTATATTTTACCCTCTTATGGTATAGAATGAAAAATATAATAAATTTCATGATTAAAACTGTTGCATCGTAGACCCACTTATGAGTATAAAATCCTTATCAATCATATCCTTTCATTAACACATCATGTCCATGCATCATGATCAAACTCCACACTATCTCATGTTTACTCTATATCCTCAAAAAACCTAAACATTTAGTAAGGGAAAATAAATATCATAACACATATAATTTTTCATGTAGAGAACATTGAGTATCTCAATTATTTTATGATCTCTTATCAACCAATATAACTATCTAGTGTTCATCACAACCATCCAATAAAAATAATATCATTAAATACTCATGTCACGTTGAATCACTAGTCAATGTGCTTCGTTTTAATTATACTCTTGAGGGAGGATCCAACCAGAGTCTATATATATCATGATATTCACAATTTTTGTTGAACAATACACATGGAAATTCATGCCCCAAATTTCTTTTATCAATTTTGGAAACACTGGAGTCTCAAATCACTACTAGGTGGGTGGCATTTTGATCGACTCTTGAAAATGATACAAGGGGGTAATTTTGAAATTTTCAAGGGGTGCATCAACAATGATTGCAATGTGAAATACATTAAAATACAATATAACCTCTCTAAACAGAGCTAGTTGACCTCGAAAATTTCATCATCAGTATCTACATGAAAAATATATTGGTTCGAAAATTTATAGGTTAAAAACATATATCAGATGAATAATAGTCAGTTCATTAAATCATAGATCATTAGTGTTTATGTAGTGATCCCTTGGCACATGTCATAGATCAAAATTACCTATCCAATATGGGTGTTGAGTAATTCATATCAACTTTATGATCACAATGCTTCAAACAGATTGTAAATCTGAAATCATAAAAGAAAGTTATAATGAAAGAATACTCCGAAAAGAAAATAACAACAACAATAATTCCATTTATTTTTTAATGGTTCAGTTCAACGAAACACACACTCATGCCCATAGGTTTGGAGTATAAGTCATAGATTCTGAAGGAATAACTCATCCATCCAGATCTTTAAAAAAATTTAAATGAATCAATGAACCAATTTAAATGACTCAAATTACCCCATATTTTTGGTTGTCCAAATCTCATTTTGTTTGGTGACCCAAATTTTTAATTGCACTAAATTTCATCCCATGCTTCCCCATCGAACCACCTAGGAGACTCTCCCCACTCATCTACCAGCACGGCCCTCCAAAATGCCACCCACCCAATAGATATTCCCTTTCTATTGAGCACGGCCTTTCTGAAACACACCACTACCGCCCACCGGTGGTCCCCCTCACAATCGTCAATCCCATAGAGTGGGAAGATGTTGTCTACAACCACTTCCCTTGATAGATATCCCATTCCATGAGTGTCTCTTGTCCGATATTCCCCCCATCGATGAGCGTCAACCACCAGAAAACCCTTGACTGTCAACAATCATATCGAGCAGGAACACCAACACCAAAATGTCTATTTTTTAGAGGGGTTAGGACTTGCTCCATTAACCCAGAAATGGATATTTTTAATATTATAATATTATAGTATATATATATATATAAAGTCAAGGTGTGAGTCACCTTATTATTTAAATCCACCACCCATAAGGCTTCCCTCCCCACTATTTTTTTTTATATTTTTATTTATTATTTTTATACTAATAATAAATTAACTAAAAATAATTAGAAATTAATGAAACCATACTTATTACCATGTATCCTTTACACAATCCTTGTCCATTAGGAATTTCAACCCTTCTTATTCAACCTGATGTTCTGTAACCCTGGTTAATTGGTCAAGCCCAACCTCACAATAATCCATCATGTTCATTATGACCCAAATCCCCACTTGAAAATGTATCGAGTGGTTGGGTTCACTTTAGTTCCACCAAAAACAAGGTATGGGAGGTTTTTAAGGGGAACTACATCTCTCCCACATTCAATAATCCCATATATCATGAAAAAATAGGTACCATTATGATGCATACATCACCATAACTAATCAAACAAAACCCTAATGGATTTTATAGTTTTTTAAAATATATTTAATAATTGTTTTTTAGGGGATGAATTTTGGAATCCCTCATTGTAAAGAGGGTTGAAGTGGGGTCTCCTTTATAAGGGATGACACATTTATTATCGATTAAAAGGATGTGTTGAGGAAAAAATGCTGATACGTCCAGTACATCATCCATGTGCTTACACATGTGATTGCATAATGTGTCACTTGGATGGCTAACATGACCCATCCCATGTGGGCCCTCTTGGCACATAGTAATCTGATAGAGTCACCTAGACCTGGCTCCAATAGACTATTGGCTAGGGATAGCATTGAGTAGACACATCACTTCTTTAACCTAGGATAAGGTTTACTGATGTTTAGTTCACTCCTCTTATATTAGATGGTTTCAAATGAGGTTTATTTATGGAACTATAAACATCCATTGGTTCCCACATTCATAATGAGATATATGTCTACTTTCTAAAGGAAGAAAATCATTGGGGTTCCTTTCCAAGGACTCTTAAGAAGTCAAATTGGTTGAGAAGCTGGAAGGTCAAACTCATCACACACTATTGGGTGGAATTATTATATACATGAGGAATTTCTTATATATTTAAGTAATATTTACAAATCACTACCAGATCCTGATGCGGGACTAGTCACCCTATGCAACGTCCTAACTCGGGTGCCACTAAACGATGCCCTGAGCCGATGGGCCACATGACATTAAGCACGCCTCCCCATAAATCAGAGGTTGTCGACTAGTAGCAAGGTCCTAGGGTGTGTATATAGGGAGACTATGCCCTCATGATAGAGTGTAATACATTGATGTAGATATATTAATCAATAGAAGAATCATAATATAAATCACTGACAAAAGATAAAAAACCAGAAGATAAAAAAATTAAATATCCAATAGTCGTCCTATACAATATCATGATAATGACATGTCTTTATACAAAATGGCATGAAATACATGACAGTAAACAGAGAGTGAAAAAGAAGCATCAAAATACCAAAAATACCCAAAAGCAATAATCTCCAGATGGCATCACGAGCCTAGATTGGTCCTTTTATCTCCTACTTCTATGCACTAAAAACTAGGTATGAGACAATGGGAACTTTCCCTGGTCCCTACCTGTATCTATGAATTCTTTCTGAGTACCCAACGACAACCCAAACAGAGTGTGAGATAACACTGAGTAGGCCACCACCAACGGTGTCTATAACATATCCAGTATGAGTATATAAATTGAAGCAGTGTGGAGTATATCATAGATATAACAATAATAAAAGTAAAGGGTTGAAATGAATATGTAATATTGACCAGCCAAACATGGATCCTTATGAACAATAATTAAGATCCCATGAACAAGGGTATATACAGGGCATAAAAATCATATTTTTTACTATCGAGTCTAACAATTGTAATCAAATACCCATACAAGGGATATTTTTAAAGCATAGAAAAATTTCCATAATGGTCATTCCATGTAATCAAGTATATAACATCAACATCGTCATATGTCGTGTAATTTAATGTCAGGACATGAAGAGCTAGATCCAAGGTATATACAACCAAGATAACTTTATCGAGTCCTAGGAGAATCTCAATGGAATCTCGATAAATACTTCGTTTGAGTCCATGAAGCATGTCAATAGAGCATGTCCATTATTATTCTAAGCAATACAGAACCAAGGTTCAGGAAGAAACGTGGCATCCTATGAAATTCGGATCCAGGGAGTAAACATGTCCAATGAATCCACTACCATGATCAAGATCAATGGAGTGTAAACATCCACGACATCTAATGTAATCAAGATCCAAAGATCTAGTCTAATGAATCCACTACCATTTCAATTCTCCATCTTAATTCATTCACCATTTCACAACCATTGACTTTCTTTGAGTTTATCTAACTCATTTCCACAATTTCCATAAAATCCATATAACCATTTTTTCATGTGTATTCACATGTAAAGGAGAAAACCAACATCTTATGACAATTCAATTAAATCCTTATTCAATTTAACAAGGCTCCCAACATTAGTGGTGAGATCAAACTCACCCTGTGGGGTGGTATAAAATTGGGAAGATACAAAGACTCACTCCACGGGTGGCCTAGGATGGGGCTAACAACCTTCAACAATCACAAAGGTACAAGTGGGAATCATAAATAGGCCCCAACAATTATATCAGGATGTTCAATTAATTTTAGGGGAAATACCAAAAAGTTTGGTGTGTGACACAACTATGGTATGCTATAAAAAAACAAACAATAATGGAAATGGTATCGACCACCTAATATAGGTTAATAGTAGAAAACTCATCCACTATCAACAACTGATTTGGTCCAGATCAGGAGAAAAATGATGAATAGATGAAAACCCTAGAAATAGGGAAAATTAGCTTACACCAAAATAAATTTGTCGATATGAAGTCAAATAGAGAATGAAAAAAAGGTGATTGTAGAACATACCAGTATATATCCAATGAGATGATCAATGCATGAATTAAACATTGTATAGAGAATCTGAACCAAATCCAACCTTTATGATTGAAGAAACTCTCTACTAGGATATGGATCCATTGGAGAATGAAAATATAATTGAGGGTTTTTGGGTTGAATTGAATTATGGGAAAATAGTAAATTCCCCTCTAAAAATTAGGTCGCATGATTTGGATGCACAGTTAAAAAACTCATGTGCCAACTGTACACCCTTCTCTTCATCGGGGGGGGGGGGGGGGGGCTCATAGGGTTCATGCTCATGGTTTGGGAAACCATGCACAAACCATTCGTTTTTTCCTCTACTAAAAATTGAATAGCCCCTACATGGACATGCATCCCTAGCTGCATGGTTTCCTTAAACTGTGTGGCCTCCTACTACCCCCTGTAGAACCCTACACGATTTACTCAAATCATGTGTGGTAGGTCACATTGTTTCTAATACCCATGCATACAAATTTCCTTTTCCAAAAAATCCATCCTTTGGGCTCCAAACAAGACCCAAACACCCTAGAAACTCTTGTGACCACATTAGGCATTCTAATTTGGTCAAAACCAAGCAATTAATATAATATTAAAAAGATCAATACATCATATGAAAACCCAATATTTTACAATATTCCGACCTTAATCAATTCTACCATGAATTTCCCTTCAATGGGTTGTCAAGATTTGCCTGAGAATAAATCTGTCCACTAGGCACACACGTCAGTCTCCCACTCCAATGTCTTATCATGATAACGGTAATGATGCCATATCACCCACACTAGAGGAACTGAAAAACCTCTTAAAGCCTTTTTTTCTCCTATCTATGATACAAATAGGATACTTCTCAATGGGAACATCTAGCTAGAGATCAAACTCACCCGGTTGCAGAGTGTGATATGGTTTTGAGTGATATCGGTGCAACAAAAATACATGGAAGACATTTTGCATGTCTTGATACCTATGAGAGAACTATAATTGATAGACTACTATCTTATTCTCTCCAGAATCTCGAATGACCTGACATATTCCGGTGAAATCCTTCCTTTTCTTCTAATAAAACTATATTCAAACCTATGTGAGATTGGTAAAAAGTATTGATCCTGGACCTCAAACTCTAGAGATAGTTGACAATGATCAGCGTAATATTTTTGTTTAGACTTTTCAATAACTATCCACTTTCTGATCAACTGTTCCTTCTTTGAAGTTTCATACATGAGATGCAATCTGAGAAATGTTTCCTCTCCTATATCTAACCAACAGAAGTTTGATTTACATGACCTACCATAAAAAAGCCTCATAAGGTTCCATATATATATTATCATGATAGTTATTTTTGTAAGTGAACTCAACCATTGGTATATTCCTCTCCCAAGAACCCACAAAATCATGGTTGCATGGTCTAATCATGCCCCAAGAACCCGAATCATGCATTATGACTGACCATCAGTTTGAGGGTGGTATTCCAAGATCAGGAGAACTTATGTACCCAATACCCTCTGAAACACTACTAGGAATGAGTCATAAACCAGGAATCAATATCTGATACCATGTTATGAAAAACCCCATGAAGTTAAAAATATCTATGATGTAAAATCTCCCAATATCATTACTAAAAATGTATCCTTGATTGGTAGGTAATAAGAAACCTTCAGGAGTCAGTCCACAATAACCCATACAACATCACTAAATCAAGGAGAAATTGAAAACCCAATCATGAAATCCATCACAACATCATCCTATTTAAAATTGGGAATAATTAACATCTATAAAATCACAGATAGTCGGTGGTGTTATTCCTTCACCTGCTAATAGGTGGAACACCTCATAACAAAACCATCTACCTCATGTTTCATCCCCAACCACCAATAATGGTGACACAAGTCTTAATACATCTTGGTAATTCTAGGATATACTACCCAATATGAGGTATGAAACTCCCAAATCATCTCCTCACATATTTCTATTGGAGCCCAACCATGACCATGATTATTCATAATTTTATCCACTCTCATGGTCCAACCAGGAGGCAGATCCTCATCCGACACACTCTCTCATAAGACTAAAACCTCAACATCTGATAACTTTTTTATCCTAACTCTATCCAGAAGAGTGTATTTCACTGCTAGGGAAGAGAGAAAAGTCTACCCTTGGCCATCCTGAACCTCCATATGCATCTATGAGAATATGGTCACAAGCTTTCATCCGCTACTGGCCTCTTGAACTTCTTGTATTTGAGTCCTCCTACTCAATGTGTCAGTAGCTGCATTTTCCTTTTTGAGAATACAGGGAAGCTAAAAGTTCAAGTAATAAAGGTATTAAACCAACATTCACTGCATAAGGATCATGTTAGGCTGTATAAATATGTACTTGTGGATTTTTTCCATATACACCAAAAAACGCTCTCCTAATAAATAATGCCTCCAACAATGCAAGTAATATACAATAATGGATAACTCAAGATCATGCATCTAGTAGTTCATCTAATGGGTGCTCAACTGACAAGGCTTATATACCATGAATCGATCTGCCTACAAATGAATTAATCCTATCATCATACCTAATGCATCGTAATATACACTGTAGTTCCATCCTAGCTCTAGCAGAATCAAGGCCGATGTTTAAGTTAATCTCTAATTCAGCTATAGAAAACCTATCTTGTAGGTATCTGACCATAAAAACATCACACCCTTCTTAGTCAAGCCCAATATAGGTGCTGCCAAGTATGAGAAGTCCTATAAGAAATTCATATAATATCTAACTATCCCCAAGAAACTCAGTATGTCAAATATGTTCATGGGATGCTCCTCAGAAACTATAACTCTCCCCTTCTCTAGTTAAACTGGAACTCATATATATGAGATAATATGACGCAAGAAGTGAATCTTATCCATACATAAGTGAAACTTGTTTACATTAACATATAAATTATTTTATTTTAGTTTATCCAATATGATATCATGATGTTTGGAATGGTCGTGTCGATTGTGAGAATAATCCAATATATCATCCATGAATACCACAATAAAATAATCTAGAAAATGATGGGTAAATCAGATCATAAATTCCATAAAAACAAAATACATCTTCGTGAGACCAAATGACATAACCAAATACTCATGTATAACATACTTTCTTTAAAAAATTGTAGGAGGTATGTATGAAGGTCGAACATGTACATGGTGATAACTAGACCTCAAATAAATCATTGAGAACACCAAAGATCCTTGAAGCTAGTCAAAGAGGTCATATATCTGTGTTAAGTCATAGTGGTTCTTAACTTCCAAAAAGTTTAATTTCTAGTAATCCACACATAGCTTGACGGTACTATCCACCCTTTTCCAAAAAACGATTGGATAACCCCTTGTGGAAGTACTGGTTCATATAAATCCCTTTTATTAAAAGTCATCTTTCTACCTCTTGAGCTCCTTAAATTTTGTAGTAGTCATCCTATAAGGAGGAATGGATACTAGTAAAACACATGGCACTATCATGATAGAGAACTATCTCTCTCTCTCAGGAGGCAAACTAGAGAAGTAATCTGTAAAACTAACCAAAAACAATGAACCATATATGGAAAGTCCTTCTGACACATTCCCTACTCATCCAAATATAGACCAGCAATATGGGCGGTCATTTCACCTATCCCATGATTCTATGGTCTACTTCATATTTCCTTGACATCACATCCATCCTTGTGAATAGAAACTCCACCCTCTACTGATGTGAAGGCCACCCTTTTGTAATAATAATTGACAAAATCATGATAGGAAATTATCTATTTCATACCAGGTATGATGGAAATCCATTTCATCTCAAGGAAAAAATGATTCCAAACAACATTACACCCACCAATCTCAAGGGGGAACTCCCTAAACTAGCACACGCCCTTCATTATGATCCCCAATAGAGTACTCAAAAGTAATAACACCCTTAGAAAACTGAACATCATTCCCATGTATCTCCACAATAGGTAAAAATATAATACTGTGAGAAGAACCTATATCGAAAATTGTTTATACTAAAGTGGCGGCTACTAAAATCGCACCTCTCACTATAGACAACCTGATGATTTTCTCCTTAGGTGTAGGCTATACAAAATATATCTTTATTGAACCGAATCCCTATGAAACATCCTTAATACCTTGATTAGACCAACTCTACAATATCGGTACAAATGTTGCCTTAATACCTCATCCATGGCCACTACCTCAACCTAAACAATTGGTACTACTCTAGATCGTAACCTAACATAGAGTTATAAATTCTACTCCTGAAACTGGAGTCGAAGTTTATCCACTTCCACTCACTATTAGAGGTAAGGTTTTTCAAAAATGAGGTATTTGGATCATCCAACCACATGCTAGGAATTTTAAGGGTACTCTATCACATTGATTCCTCATATGTACCCATCTCCCACACCGATAAAAAAATATGAAACTACCATCAATCATATCCTGACTAGTATTACCCTCATGAGAAGCCTCATAATATGACTTTCTACTGTATGATCGAAATAATGATGTAGATGCTCAATATACAAGAGGGGGGGTGAATTGTACACTTTAAAAATTCCTTTTGAACCTTTAAAGTTAGTTACGAATAACTATGTTTTCCTTAAGCAAAGGAAAGGGAAAAGTTAAACAAAGTTAAACTAAGAAAATTCACAACACCTCTAACACCAAATGAAAACTTGGAATAAGGAATGAAGTTATAAACTTCAAGTCCTATGAAATTTCTTAAAACTAGAAAGAGATTCCGAAAGTAGGTTCCGGAAATATGGTTCCGAAAATTGAAACTTGACAAAAGATTACAATATGAGATTCTACCTTAAAGCGTATAGAATCTAAATGAAATAGAGTACATGTAAGGAAGTATAAGAAAGTTATACTTTCCTTACAATATAAAATGAATCGAAAACAAACAAGTAGTAAAAACTACATTTAATGAGATATAAGTCTTTTAACCCAAAGAGAAGGGTATCCAATAACCTTGGATAAAGGTCCCTTGATTTATACACTCAAGCAAGTCTGTCTTACCCACACCAGAGTAAGCCCTCGATACGAAGATCGGAATCTCTGTCTTGCTATCCCCACAAGCCCTCAACTTCAAGGTAGTTGGCCACCTCTGTCTTCCTCAGCAAGGAAGCCCTCAACTTCAAGGTAGTTGGCACCTCTGTCTTCCTATCCCCTGAAGTCCTCGAATGTAATCACCAACATTCGGAGTCGCACGAAGCAAAAGCTGAACGAGCGGTTCAGTACGCACAAGGAATGAAAAGCTTTCTCTCTCTAGAAATCACCTTAGTAGCATGTGGTCTCTAGATCGATCAACTTCTCTATGTACATCTTTGAGCTCTTTCAAATGAGCTCTTATTTATAGGCAAGGTCGGCCTCCTTTACAACGGTCATATTTTCCTTAAACATCGGAGGGACCTGTACACATGTAACTTAACCAACGGTTAGTTTATAACAGAATAGACGACGTCGTTTTATAACAAAACAAGTGTAATAGAATTTACGACATCATTTTAAGTCTTAACTAAAATTTTCTGTGTGAAGATTCGGAGTGAAGGTTCGGAGTGTAAGAAAAATATTAAAGAGTAGACAAATTATAAAAGCGTAAGAAAAATGAATGTTCGGAGTCTAACCAAAAATAATTTTCGGAGTATAAATAAATTAGGAGTGAATAAAACAAAGATGATCAGATTCTATTTAATAGGTGAATTCAGAATGAGAATTCGTTATCAGAATTCGTAATGAGAATTCGTCATCAGAATTCGTAATGAGAATTCATCATCAGAATTAGTATTGGAATTCATCATCAGAATTCGTAATGAGAATTCGATGTCGAACTTCATAAGGATTCGTATCCAGAATTCGGAGTAGAAGTTAATCAGAGTTCGTATCCGGAATTCGGAATGAAACTTTATTACAGATCTTATCTGGAATTCGGAGTGAAACTTTATTATAGTTATCATCCTGAATTTTGATCCTAAAATAGAATGCTTCATATCAAAGTTTCAAACAATTCCGAGAATATAGAAATGAATCTGAATCTTATACTTAAGATATATATGGATGAAAATATGATAAGGATAATCTTTTCTTACAAAAGACATTTTCCTTATAAAAGCAATTTTCCTAAAGATAAGGTGTTTGTGATTTTCAAAACAAGAAGGAATGGAAAAGTTATAGGGAAAACTTTATTGACTCAACATTCTCCCCCTTTTTGGAAAGCACAAACATCCTTACAAAAAATAAATTCTAAGAAGAAAGAAAACATTAAGGCTTATCTCCATTTGCTTTAAGGATATTGATTAATACGACTAACTCCCCCTTAGGCTTTGAAACTCTATGGATCGTATCCTAGATTTCCAGAATGATATTTCATTATGAATAAGAAAGTCTTCTTTAATGAAAAAATCCCCCTTAGATAAACTCTATTAGAGTTGATTTTCTTTCTCACCCTTTTTTAAGATTCTTTTCCCCCCTTTATTAGGGTTCTTTTCCTTCTCCCCCTTTGTGATTTTCAAAAATAATTCAAGGGAATGGAAAATATATCAATGTACCTGAAAAATTAGTAGCAACAACAAAAGAAACGAGCAAGCACAGTTTTCATTAAGTTGGAAAGCTCAACAACAAAGAAGATTAGTTACAAAAAAAGATCGGATCTGTCTATTTTGTATATTTTTCCTTCGCCATGAGACCCTTAAGAATAGTCTTTATCTTCTTCAAGTCATTATGGTATTCCTCAGCTTGCTTCTCTAACAAAACAAGTCTTGCATTTTGAGCTTCAATATTTTCTTCCTGGGCTTTAAGATTTTCTTCCTGAGCCTTAAGCTTTTCTTCCTGAGCCTTCAACTTTTCTTCAAACTCAATCTGATGATCCCTTTCAAATTTCCAGTTTTGAGAAACAGAATTCAGCTTCCCATTCAGATCTCTGACTTCTTGAATCCAAAAATTCTTTTCATCTATCAACATTTCTTTAAAGGATGAAGTAATCTCATTTATCTTTCTATCTTCTGTCTCAAAGGCATTCTTCACATTGTCTTGGAATTCATCAAAGATCCTCATATCTTCTACAGTCTTCCTCGACCAACTAGTCATCCTCTTGAAAGATCTTTTGTGGGCTTCATAGCTGACAAAGAAAGATTTGAACTGAGCCTCTATCTCAACACATTTTTCCATAACCATGGATACGGAGTCTATTTTCTGATTCAAAGCATTATGGAGCATCTGGAATCTTGAATCCATACTTGAGAAAGTCGGAATAGTACCTACCAACTTCTTTAAGGACTAAACAACAAATTCATGCCCCAACGAAGATGACTCTGAATCCGAAACTTTGCTTGGAGAATTTTCTTCTTCAAAATGCTCAAGTTTCTTTTTAGAAGAATCACTGACTTCCCTTTTCTTTACAACCACTGAGCTCAGGGTATCAACAAAAAGTTGTTTTCCCTTGTCCTTTTTCGGAATGGATTCATGTTCCAGATTTCTCTTTTTACTGTCAGACACTTGAACAACATTTTCTTCCTCATCAGTAACTTTCTGAGCACCAACCTCTACATTCTCCATTTGAGTAATATCATGTAGAAGTTGTTATTCCTCTTCATGATAAGCTACTTCTTCTTCTCATTTCTCATCATCCATCACTAGAGTGACTAACTTATAAGACTCATCTTTGGAGGTTCGGAGTGACAAATGTTCCGAAGGAGGACCCTTATAATCATCTACTTGCTTTAAAACATCTCTGGTGTCACCACTACCTTCAACAACTACTTCTTCTTGTTTGACTTGCTCAATCTGCTCTACTTCCTCAACATGCTTAGAAACTGCCTCTTCCAGAGCGACAAAGGTTCTTCCTGGGGTCTCAGGTAGAGATTCCAGAGAAAAAGATCTCGGAACAGGAATGTTCGCTGAAACCATCTCATTAAGCTTCAACAAAGTCTGAGCTACCTCAGCTTCAGACATCTTCTTCTTAAGCTTCTTTTCTATCACTTGTTTTTCTAGTTCATCCGCAGTCCTTTCCTTCAAGGCCTTATCCTCTACAGGATCCAAGCCAAACTGAGGCTCCCCTTGCACTCTCTTTTCTTTGATTTCCCTCCATTTAGCAACTACCTCATTTGGGTAATCTTTCTTCTTCTTCAGTTTTGGAGGTGCGGAATGAACTTCCTTAGATTTGGGATTCTCTGCTTCACCTTCAACTTATTTCATCTTTATCTTCCTTACTGGCTTAGAGGATTCAGGTTCAGCAAATTTCAGAACCATTTCTTCTTGAGTAGGTAAATCAATAAACTGACCAGTCTTCTTTTCGAAGGCTACATCCATCCTTTTTAGAGTACCATCACCCACCAACATAATCTTTCAAACTCTTGGCATATACTTGCAAGCCTCCTTGAAATACTCAAGGCACCGAACTATCAATTTTGAGAGGATTTCTGGATACATTATGATCTAAGCTCTCAAATTCATGTTCTTAACATTCTCAAGGGTAATAAGAATGGTTTTCATCAGATTAAACTTCCTCAGATTTATCAGAAAATCAAGGATGTAGATCTCACTATTCTTCAAACTATCTTTGTCACCCTTTCTCGATACAATAAGGCCTTGTACCCATAACTCTAGAATCCAGAAATTTGTAGACAGAGAAGCAATCTTCGGAGCCTTATCATCTGACAGTCCGAGAGTTTCCAAGTCCTTTTCCTTGTCGAAGCTTCCCTTTGAATCCGGCAAAACATGAGAAATGAACTCAGCTTCTCCTTCATTGGTCGGCCCTACCAAGTTGTCTTCTTTGGCATAAGAAAGCTTATAAATCTTACCGTAAGACTTAAAAGACAACTTCTCCCTTCCATATTCCTTAAGGAAAGAGACTGTCTCATAGAACTCTACAAGCAAATCCGAAAACACTTTATCTTGATTCTCGGGCTTTGACACCGCAACACCTTCCCATCCGTTGAGATTAATATTCATGGGTATAAGAGAATCATACTTGTTGAATAAATCAGGATGAGCTAGCCTTTATCTATATACCAACCACTTCGAAATTGGTTTAGAGGAAGACATGTCTTGAGAAACTACTTCCACAGACATTCGGATCTGAAGACCTCTGAGAAGTTCGGAACGGAGAAAGCTGAAGTTCGGAATGGTCTTAAAACAGAGAGGCAGAACTTCGGGATGCTGGAGCTTGAAAACCTATGTGGGATGACCATTTGGGGTCCCCTTTATATAGGCAACGAAAAAATAGTTCAACTTCCTCAGTTGATCAAACGGTTATGACAAAATGAGATCTGATCTGACGGTTGAAAACCAATTCTCATGAAAACTTGAATCCGATCTTTTGAGGTTTTTATTAAAACAATGATATAAGAAAACTGTAATCCGAAAACAAAATATAAGAAAATCCCAGCAAGTAAAGTATGAATACTAAAACTTGAGTAAGGAAAATATACCTTTCGGATTGGCTTAGAAGGATTATTCGTAATGGGTAACATTTAAAAAAACTTCGATAAATCTTTACTACGAAAAGACATAGTTCACAATACTCACTACAAAAACCAACCTCAGTATGGAAAACTCAGTACAAAAATTTCATTACAAGAAATTGAAAAATGAAAATCTCATTATGAAAACCTCGGTACGAAAATCTCGTTATGGAAATACTAGTATGAAATTTTCAATTCTGGAAGTTTTTAATATGAAAATTTCCATTCCAGAAGTTTTCTATACGAGAATATCCATTTTGGAAATTTTCTGTTCCAAAAAATTCCATACCGGAAATTTAGTTCTGAAAAGTATGAAAACATACTTTGAAAGACATAGTTACTCTAACAAACAAATGCACTCCCCCTATGAAAAGGAGTTTATTACTGTAAGGAGATTTTTTCAACAGAAAGTTAATTAAGAAAGATTACCTTACGGTTATCATTCCTAACTTGTGTTTAATGTTTTCAAAACTATCAGTAGGCAAAGATTTTTTGAAAATATCAGCAAGTTGATCTTGTGTTCCGATAAACTGAAGAATAATATATCCTTTTTGTGTGTGATCCCTTAGAAAGTGATGCCTAATATCTATGTGTTTTGCACGAGAGTGATGTGCGGGGTTCTTACTAAGGGCAATGGAACTTGTGTTATAACACAAAATTTTAGTTTTAGTAAAACTCAAGTGATTTTCATTGAGTGTGTGTTTCATCCAGAACACTTGAGCACAACAACATCCAGCTGCTACATATTCAGTCTCAGCAGTGGAGAGTGCTACAGAATGTTGCTTCTTGCAAGACCAAGAAACTAATGAATCTCCTAAGAAATGACAAGTTTGGATGTACGTTTTCTATCCATTCTACATCCACCAAAGTCAGCATCAGAAAAGCTTTTTAGAATAAAATCATTTCCAGAAGTATAAAATAATCCTATATCCATGGTTCCCTTAAGGTAGTGAAAAATTATTTTTACTTCCTTTAAATGAGATTCCTTAGGATTGGATTGATATCTTGCATATAAGCATACTGAGAACATTAAGTCTGGTCGACTAGCTGTTAAGTAAAGTAAACTTCCTATCATACCTCTAAAATATGTTTGATCTACTGGTTTCCCAGCTTCATCAAGATCTAAAGAGTTTGAGGTACCAATGGGAGTACTTATACTCTAAGTGTTGTCATAACCATACTTTTTGAGAATATCTTTAATATACTTATGTTGAGATATATAGATTCCTTCTGGTTTTAGAGAAATTTGAAAACCAAGGAAAAAAGTTAACTCACCCATCATACTCATTTCAAACTCAGATTTCATTAGACTTTCTAAAGAGTCAGTTAAAGATTGCTGAGTTGAACCAAATATGATGTCATCAACATAAATTTGAACAATCAAAACATTTTTCTTATCTTTCTTTATAAAAAGAGTTGGATCTGCATTTCCCTTAACATAGTTATTTTGAAGCAAAAATCTAGTGAGTCTATCATACCATGCTCGTGGGGCTTGTTTAAGGCCATAAAGAGCTTTGGTAAGTATAAAAACATAATTAGGATGTTTTGTATCTTCAAAGCCAAGAGGTTGTTCAAAAAACTTCCTCTTGAACATAACCGTTAAGAAAAGCACATTTCACATCCATTTGAAAAAGTTTAAAATTAAAGAATGTTGCAAAGGAAAGTAGAATATGGATAGATTCAAGTCTAGATATTGGGGCATAGGTTTCTCAATAGTCTATTCCTTCTTACTGATTATAGCCTTTAGCAACAAGTCTAGATTTATTTATTTCTATGACTCCATTTTCATCACATTTATTTTTGAAAACCCATTTTAATCCAATAACAGATGTTTCCTTAGGTCTTTCAACCAAAGTCCAGACTTTATTCCTTTCAAATTCATTTAGTTCATCTTGCATGGCTTTGATCCAATCATCGTCACCTAAAGCTTCATCAGTGCTTTTGGGTTCTAATTGGGAAAGAAATGCTAGATGTTCTACTTCATTTCTTAAGGAACTTCTAGTCCTTACTGGTTGATTTACATCACCAATGATACTATCACTGGGATGATTCGTAAGAAATGCATGATTTGGGTTTTGAAAAGCATGTTCATCAACATAGGGTAGAATGTCTTCTGGGGTAAATGTTTCAGAATTATCTTCTTGAACATTATCCTTATCAGAAGGTTCTTCTGTCGAATGTTGACAATCAGTTTTTTAAAACACATCCGAGGATGTTGGCTGGGATGGTTTAAAAACAAAAGGATCAGACTCATCAAATTTTACATGTACTATTTCTTCAACTGTACAAGTATTTTTATTAAAAACTCTATAAGCCTTAGAAGTTGTGGAATAACCTAAGAAAATTCCTTCATCAAATTTTGGTGTGAATTTATTTAGGTTATCTTTAATATTCAAAATGAATACTTTGCAACCAAAAACCATGAAGTATGATAGTCTTGGTTTTCTACCATTCCATAACTCATAAGGGGTTTTATTAAGAAAAGGTCTAATCAAAACTCGATTTATAGTATAGCAAGCAGTACTTACAGCTTCAGACCAGAAATGTCTAGCTATAGAATATTCACTCAACATGGTTCTAGTTATCTCTTTAAGAATTCTATTTCTTCTCTCAACTACACCATTTTTTTTGAGGAGTTCTGGGTGCTGAAAAATTGTGAGTAATACCTTTTCTACTACAAAAAGTTTCAAAATCAGAATTTTGAAATTCCCCTCCATGATCACTATGAATAGTTTTCAACGGAAGGTTTTTCTCATTTTTAACTTGAGCTCTAAAACTTTTGAAATAAGAAAAAGCTTCAGGCTTTATTGCTAGAAAATAAACCCATGTAAATCAAGTGTAATCATCAACTAGAACAAACACATAGTATTTGGCTCTAATACTTCTAGTTTGTGTTGGACCAAAAAGATCCATGTGCACTAACTGTAATGCATCAGTTGTTGAGACTTCACTGATTGATTTAATACTATATTTATGTTTCTTTCCATATTTACAAGGATGAAAAACTTTAGAAGAATCAAATCTAAGCTCTGGTAGATCCTTAACTAGTTTTTTCTTGGAGAGTTTACATAGATTTCTATGGTTACGGTGACCTAATCTTCTATGCCATAACCAGGAATGATCTTCCATTGCACTTAGGCAAGGAAAATCTTGGCTCTTGAGGTCTTCTAGGTTCAAAGTGTAAACATTCTCTTTCCTATTGGATGAGAGAATAAATTCTTCCTTGGAATTGTGAACTAAGCACTTATCATTCCTAAAATTCACAAGGTAACCTTCATCACATAACTGACTTATGCTAATGAGGTTGTGCTTAAGACCCTTAACAAAAAGAACATTTGAAATCAAATTTTTTTCTAAAAGAACAATATTACCAATACCAACAATCTCTCCCTTAGCATTGTCTCCGAAAGTTACCTTTCCTCCTTTCGTTTTGATAATCTTCTCAAAATAGATTTTGTTACTAGTCATGTGCCTGGAACATCCACTATCCATGTACCATGTATTGTTGCTAGTACTCTCTTTATTTTCCTGAAATCAAGAAGATAATTAGACTTTCATTATCCAAACTTGTTTGGATCCAACATTACCAGATAACAAAATTTTAGGAACCCACATCTTCTTAGAGAAATAAGCTTTGTGAAATCCTAGAGATTGGGTTTTGTTTAAGGAACAATTCTTTGCCCAGTGACCACCACATTGACACTTATTACAAAATGGGGCACTTTTAGGAACAAAATAATTATTACTAAAAAATGGTTTTTCATGGGTATAAGCAAATCCAGATTTATTTCTTAAAGGTCGTATTTGGGAATACATTTTATCAAAATTTTCTTTACCATGGGTAAAGTTTGATAAACACTTCCTTAAGGAAAACATTTCGGGCTTGAGTTTTATAACCAAGTTTTTATCCTCAAAATCATTAGTTTTAGAACTAGATCTAGGCTCAAAATAATTTTTCTTAGAAAATACTTTTTCTAACTCTTTAGAAAGTTGGCTCTTCTCAGAACTTAATTCCTCAAGATTTTTTGAAATACTTTCAAAATCAGAATTTTTCCTATCAAGATCTATAGAAAGATCTGATATCTCTTTTGTAAGAATAGAATTCCTAGAGTTCGCCTTATCAAGTTTCTTATTGAGTTTAGAGTTCTCAATTTCATGAAGTTTAGCAAACCTAGAAACTTCATCATAAGTAGGTAATATATTTTCTTCATCATAAGAGGATTCTTCATCAGAAGAGTTATAATACTTACTATTATTAGAATTTAAATAAACATTGGTCAATGATTCATCATTTCGTACCTTATCCATAAAACAATGATTATCAATAGGTAATCTGGCTATAAGTCCAAGATTCTTCTCTCCTGAAGATTCGTAATCAGAAGATTCATCTGAAGAATCACCACCACTGGCACTCCAGGTGTCACTAGCTTTTAGAACTTTCTTAGCTTTGGCTTTATAATACTTATTTTTGTTCCTGTCTGAATGCCTTTCTTTCCTTTCTTTCTTTTTGAGCAAAGGGAAATCTGGTCTAATATGTCCAGCTCTCTTACATTCATAACAAGTAATTTCTCCATCTTTCTTATCTTTCCTGTCCTTTATCTTATACTTGGATTGGAAATTTCTCTGAATAGCTATCATGTTCATCCTTCTAGCAAAATTTGCTAACTCATTTTCTGAGATTTCACATTCACTAGATTCTGATTGAACAACTATCTTCTTAGAATTGGATCTGGTTACTCTCTCAGGAGTCTTAGATTTCATATGATTTGATGTTGTTGTAAAAGAAATAGTACCATTCCCATTCTTCTTTTTGTTGTTGTCAGCATCTCTCTTCATTCTGGTTTCATGTTGGAGAAGAGTTCCAAATAACTCATCAAGAGAAATTTGAGTGACCTTCCTATTCTCATCTATAGCAGTTCATTTGGATTCCCACACATTAGGAATAATATCAATTATCTTATCCACAAGTGCTTCATCATCTAACCCTTTTTCTCCCATAGACTGTAAACTGTTGACTATAGTCATAAACCTCTGTTGAACTTTACAAATTGGTTCACCATATAGAAAACTGAAGCCATGATATTCATCTCTAATCATAGCTCTCCTAGTTTCAATCACTTTAGAAGTTCCAAAGTGTGTAACTTTTAACTTCTTCCAGATACAATTAGCTGCTTCACAAGAAGAAATTTGGCTATATATATTTCTAGTCATTGAACAAAGTAAGGTATTGTGTACCTTATAGTTGAGTTGATACTCTTTCTTTTCCTGGTTAGTAAAAGTTCTAACTTCCTTATCAGGAATTTTATAATCTCCAGTAAGCATAACAAAATTTTCTACTCTAGTATTGATAACAAAAGTCTTCATTCGATCTCTCCAGTACTCATAATCATTACCATAAAAGATTTGTGGTCTTGTAGGATTTAGATTATCCATATAACCAACATTAACTCCTACCATACTTAAAATAACCTTCAGCACACAAACTTGTTAGAAACAAAATTTGTAATAACAAAGTTCGGAATGAGAATGTTCGGAATGACAAAATTCGGAATGAGAAAGTGAGAAAGAAAAACTTGTACGTGAGTACAAGTATTTCAAAGACCTGCTCTGATACGAATTTTAGGATCGAAATAATGATGTAGATGCTCAATATACAAGAGGGGGGTGAATTGTACACTTTAAAAATTCCTTTGGAACCATTAATGTTAGTTACGAATAACTATGTTTTATTTAAGCAAAGGAAAGGGCTAAGTTTAACAAAGTTAAACTAAGAAAATTCACAACACCTATAACACCAAATGAAATCTTGGAATATGGAATGAAGTTATAAACTTCAAGTCCTATGAATTTTCTTAAAACTGGAAAGAGATTCTGAAAGTAGGTTCTGGAAATATGGTTACGGAAATTGAAACAAATTGAAAGATTACAATATGAGATTATACCTTAAAGCGTATAGAATCTAAATGAAATAGAGTACAAGTAAGGAAGTATAAGAAAGTTATACTTTCCTTAAAATATAAAATGAAGCGGAAACAAAAAAGTAGTAAAAACTACAAGTAACATGATATAAGTCTTTTAACCCAAAGAGAAGGGTATCCAACAACCTTGGGTAAAGGTCCCTTGATTTATACTTTCAAGCAAGTCTGCCTTACCCACACTAGGGTAAGCCCTTGATACGAAGATCAGAATCTCTTTCTTGCTATCCCCACAAGCCCTCAACTTCAAGGTAGTTGGCCACCTCTGTCTTCCTCAGTAAGGAAGCCCTAAACTTCAAGGTAGTCAGCACCTCTGTCTTCCTATCCCCGGAAGTCCTCGAATGTAATCACCAACATTCAGAGTCGCACAAAGCAAAAACTGAACGAGCGGTTCAGTACGCACAAGGCATGAAAAGATTTCTCTCTCTAAAATAACCTTAGTTGCGTGTGGTCTCTAGATCGATCAACTTCTCTATGTAAATCTTTGAGCTCTTTCAAATGAGATCCTATTTATAAGCAAGGTCGGCCTCCTTTCCAACGGTCATATTTTCCTCAAAAATCGGAGTGACCTGTACACGTGTAACTTAACCAACGGTTAGTTTATAATATAATTAACGACATCATTTTAGAATAAAACAAGTGTAACAGAATGTAAGACATCGTTTTAAGACTTAACTAAAATGTTCAGAGTGAAGATTCAGAGTGAAGGTTCGGAGTGTAAGAAAAATATTAATGAGTAGACAAATTATAAAATCGTAAGCAAAATGAATGTTCGGAGTCTACCCAAAAATAATTTTCGAAGTCTAAATAAATTCGGAGTGAATAAAACAAAGATGATCTGATTCTGTTTAATAGGTGAATTCAGAATGAGAATTCGTTATCAGAATTCGTAATGAGAATTCGTCATCAGAATTCGTAATGAGAATTCATCATCAGAATTCATAATGAGAATTCGTCATCAGAATTCATAATGAAATTCAATGTCGAACTTCATAAGGATTCGTATCCAGAATTCGGAGTAGAACTTAATCAGAGTTCGTATCCAGAATTTGGAATGAAACTTTATTACAGTTCTCATCTGGAATTCAGAGTGAAACATTATTACAGTTATCATCCAGAATTTGGATCCTAAAACAGAATGCTTCATATCAAAGTTTCAAACAATTATGAGAATATATAAATGAATCCGAATATTATACTTATGAAATATAAGGATGAAAATATGATAAGGATAATCTTTTCATACAAAATCGATTTTCCTTATAAAAGCAATTTTCCTTATAAAAGCAATTTTCCTTATAAAAGAAATTTTCCTTATAAAAGCGTTTTTCCGTATAAAAGAAATTTTCCTAAAGATAAGGTGTTTTTGATTTTCAAAACAAGAAATAATGGAAAATTTATAGGGAAAACCTTATTGACTCAACATCTACCACTAGAAGCTAAACCACATGGTCGACATGTTGAACTGACCTTCTATGTGCCACCAGATTCTCTCAAGTTTTATTCAACAATAAGCACCTAATTCAATATCTCTATAATAGTATTCAATTCAAAAACATTTAACTATGATCAAATTTCATGAAGAAGGCCTTCCTCAAAGTGTCTCGTCCTTGATATATCATCAGCAATATAAATCGACACAAAATTTTGTAGCTCTATAAAGTATTTCAAATACATCATAATGTTCATTGTACCTTGCTCTAGATTCATAAACTCACTATCCCTTTCATATATTAGGGTGTTAGGAAAACAATTAGTGATAAAAACTAGATTGTAAATTCCTCTAAAACATATATCATAGGGTATTTTCCTAGTTCAAATCATCCCACTAGTGCTTAGCTGCTCCCCAAATCATTTATGTCACGAGATTCACTCCTCTATCAATAAGTTTATCCAAAATCTAGAAAATAAAAAATATAGTCTCAAGCCATATCTCAATGCCTTGTAGACCACCATCCCTAAAAAAATTGGCATGTTGCTGCTATTGGAACACACGTGTCATCTTTTCCACATATGAGGAAGGCCATGGGGAACCCTAAAATGTTTCTACAAAGTGAAATAATCCCTCATGGAACTGGGCATTATCACCCATATCTAGCACTACAACTAGTTTCTCAATAGGCACTACCAGAGGTTATATTAGTATCACATGTCCCACAACCTCTGAAGCATGGTTATCGCCGCCCTCTTAGCGTATAGATGGATGTCTTCAAGGTGGAATGTATGTACAATGTAAAAAACATGCCTAAAAACATCAATAATGAAAATATCACAGATAAAATCATATTATAAGTCAAAGCCTTCCTATAAAGATGTCACACCCATGTGCCTGCTCATAGATCGTGGACTCAGTAATAGTAACTAACACAAAAAGTACTAGAGACACGGCCTACTACCCTCTCTAAAGATGGGTCTAGTTAAAGTTCCCTATTTTACAATTTCAATTTCATTTAAATTCATATTTATATTATATTTTCTATTTAAATGGTTGAACCAATTGGGTCACCACTTCTAATCCATAAGGTCCCATACCCCTCATGAATCAAAGTGTGGTATCCACTTAATCCAAACCAAAACATGTTCCATCCCACGAAATCAATGGTATGTGACTCATTGTCCCATAAATGAATACTTAGGGTGTTTGTTGTAGCCTAAGTAGGAAAAAAATATTTTATTTATGAAGGTAATTATAAAAACCAATTATGTTTCTAAATCAAATGTAAAAATCATTTACAAAACAATAGGTATATCAGTCAAGGAACACATAATAAATGTTATGCAGTCAAGTAATGCATCAAATATGACACGATATATTGCATGGCATGAGAATTATAACATGTGCCTAAAATGATGAATGTTGTAGAATATCCTAATCTCATTGGGCAATGATCAAATAAAATCCTCAATCATTATAATAAAAACATGAAACCCCAAGTGAATCACTCAATGGTGGAATCAAATCAACTATAATAGGTAAAATCAATAAAATAAAAATATTCATTCTAGGAAATTTGGATTTTCCCTGTACGTGGGTCAGCTACTCCTACTCACAGATCATTACCAAATTCCAATATATTCATAATCCCTATATATTGTCTCAAATTAGTAAATCTAAAAATGAAAATGATCTGATACCAATTTTTAACATCCCAACCAAGGTTCCACTAAATGGTTCCTTGAGCCTGTGGGTTACATGGCCTCAAGCATGCATCCCCATACACCAGAGGCTTATAAATTGAATCAATGTCATATGGTGTTTTTATGGTCAGAATATGACCTCATTACATACTGTAACACAGTTTTGTAAACATAATTTTTAATAGAGGAAGCATAATATAAATCATCAAAAAAAGATAAACAATCACATGACTAAAATACTTAATATCCAAAAGTAGTCATATTTGATATGATGATCATGTCATGTCTCAATAAAAAATATTAGAAAACATGTGGGAATAGGAAACTAGTACAATAAATTTAACAAAATACTAAAAATAACAAAATTAACTCTCTCTACATAGCATCACTTTCCTTACTCAATCCTATTATTCCCTGATCATATGCACAACCAGTTAAACATTGTACAAAGGGAACTAGCCCCAATCCCTACCTGCATCCATGAAGTCTTTACGAGGACCCAAAAACATCCCAAATAGGATGTTAGATAACACTAAGTAGGTCACCACCAATGGTGTCTATAACATGTCCAGTCCATGTATATAAATAGAAGAAGTGTATAGTATATCAAAGGTATAGAAATAATAAAATTAAAGGCATTGAATGAATATGTAATTCTGTCCAACAAAAAAAAGTTCCCAATGAACAATAATCAAGCTCCCAGAATATGGGAAATTACAATACATAAGAATAAAGTGTGATATTATCTATTCTAACAACTGTAATCAAATACCCATAATAACAATTTCTGTAAAGTGTAGATAAATATCCACAATGACCACACTTTGTAATCATGTGTATTATATCCATGTCATCTTATGCCATATAATCCAGTATTAGAACATGAAGGGCCACATCTAAGGTATATTAAACCAAGAAATCCTCATCATTTTCCAGGATCATCTCGATGGAAAATCGGGAAAGACTTGGGTGGAGTATAAAGAGCAAGTCAACATAGAATGTTCAGTGTGATTCAACGAAATATAGATCAAAGTGGTAGAAAGGCCCATGGAATCCTATAGAATCAGGATCCAAGGAGTAAGCATGTACAAGTAATCCACTATCGTGATCAGTATCCACAAAGTGGAAATGTCCACAACATATAACAAAATCAGGATCCAAGGATCTTGTCTAAGGAATACTCTACCATTTCAATTCATAATCTAAATTCATTTATCATTTCACAGCCATTCTCATTCAATGAGTTCATCCAACTCATTTCCAATTTTTTTATAAAACTCCCATAACTATTTTATTCATATGAATTCACATGAAAAGTGGGAAACCAACTTCTTATAACAATTCAATTAAATACTCATTCAATTTAACAAGTATCTAAAAATTAATCGTGAGATCACACTCACCCAACTTGGTGGTATAAAATAGGTCAGATACAAAGATACACCCCATTGGTGGCCTAGGTTACGGCTAACAACATCCAATGATCACAAAGGTACTAATGGGAAACCTAAAATGGTCCTAACAATTATATCATGATATTAAAATAATTTTAGGGGAAATTCTAGATTGTTTGTCATGCGAAACAACTATGAAAATCTATAAAACAATAAAACCATAATGGAAAAGGTACAGATAACCTAACATATGTCTATAGTAGAACACCTATATAGTATCGACATATGATTTAGTCCATATTTGGATAAAAATGAAGAATGGATAAAAACCCTTTAAATTGGAAAAATTTTCTTGCACTAAAATAAATCCATTGAGATGATGTCAAGAAACTAAAGGCACAAGATGAACATAGAACTTACCTGTGTGGATACAATGAGATGATCGATGCTTGAATCATACATCATTCAAAGAATCAGGGCCAAATCCTACCTTTAGGCTTGAAAAAACTCTCAACCGGGAGGAGAATCTATTGGATAATGAAAATATAAAGGAGGGGTTTGAGTTTTAATTGACATTAGAGAAATATAGTGAATTTCTAACTAAAATATGGGTCATATGGTTTAGCTTCATGGTTTCCTAAACCATGCATCAAATCTTCCCCCTTATCTACCCCAATGGGGACCTCACATGGTTCATGTGCGTGGTATGAGAAACCATGTGAAAACCATGATTTTTTCCTCTACTAAAAACTATAGATCCCCCATACTGGCATGCTCCCCTACCATTACAATTTCATTAAATCATGCAGCCTCCATCTTCCCTCTTTCCAACCCTGCATGATTTACTCAAACAGTGAGGCCTATTTTTATTTTCCAAAAACTGATCCTCTTGGCTCATAACAATCCACATACAGCACCAAAACACTCATGATATAATTAGGCCTTACCATTAAGTCAAAACCAAGTAATTAATCTAAAATTAAATAGATATTTACCTCATAAGAAAATATGGGATCTTACACCCTAACATTTGAATATCAAATTTTGACATTCGATGTGAATGTCTATATATATCAGAGTTTTCAAATTAACATGACACCCTACATGTATAATATGTTTTTTTATCTTATTACCCATTATTACTTAGTGATGATGGTTTTAAGGATACTATATTTTAAATCCACACAGCTAGACGCTCTAGTATTTATCAACTACTAGGAAGGTGTTTGGTGTTTATGGTGTTGGGATTGGTCCCATGAAGGAGCTTCTTACCTGTCCTATAAAAGGAATCTGAACCCGCATACTTTAGTTCCAAAATTTACCTTCCAAGGTCATATGACATGGACTAATCCTTTTAGTTTATTATAATACGATAAGGACAAATAGGTGAAATATGACTAGAAATGGATGGTGTGGGAGCTTATTCTTGAGTAATCCTTTCTGATTAATATCATATGGAATGTGTCTCTATGGGCATGAGTTGATGTCCTATGTATTCTTTCCCCATGAAGATTTCCCCTATCAAGAATACATCCAAATGAGGATGGATTGATCTAACAAGGAATATGTTAAACATCCCGCCCCTCATCCATTATATTGGGAAGAGGAAAACGTGATATTTTCCCTTAGGTTACACCCCAAGTTACCAAAGGAATATAATAATTTCCAAGGGATTCATGAAAATATGGGGAATGATTTTCCATTTAAATATAAAATAACAAAATGAGATAAACATAACCAAAAAAAAATATATGATGCATGAGAATAATGCAATACATCTCAAAGTAATACAACTAACATCAATATAAAACTACCATAAGAGCCATATCAGAGTATAAAGCAAAAACAGAAACCAACAAATCTCAAATACAACCAAAATATCCATCTTAAACTCTAAAATGATCTACAAGTTCCAACTCCACAATCCATGCCCAAGGTGTTACAGTTCATCACTAAAGATATGAGATACCTTAACTTTACCTCTGTCTTCATATAGAACATCTACAAAGGCACCAATGTTCCTAAGAAGGGGGATATTATAAAACAATATTGGATTTCTCTAAAGAATTTACAACTCACTCTACTATCACAGAACATGTTAGAAAATTTATATAAAGTAGTTTAAAAAATTAAAACATTTGATATTAAAGAATCAAAAACAATTTCCCAACCAAAACCATTCCCATATAAAAAATTCAAAAAACTATTCAAAGAATTTCAATTTTCAATTTTTCAAAACCCATTCAATTAAATACATCCAAAAAACACACCCACACACAACCAATAAATCTTGGTGTTACCATTGATGGTGTAACTTCACATCCATAACTCATCCCTTTAATGGTGGCACTTTATGAAATTTATCCACCCCCTTCAACTCGCACCCATCTGTTTCTGCTAAAAACCATGCCAAACTAATTTTTCCAAACCATTTCAATAAATCAATAATTTTATTGAAAAAAATTTACAATCAATTTTCCATGAAAAAAACGAAAAAACCAATTTAAAATCATCATTTTAATGTCATGTAACCAATTGAACATTCCACAAAACAACCAGTTTTTTTAATTTCACAAATAATGACTAAATATGGTTTCCACCAAGATTTGAAGAAATTCACAATTAAATCCAATTAATTCGATAAATTTGAAATTAGAACATCAATTTATAACTAATAAGAGTCAATAGTGAATCCACCTACATCACAAACATAGGAAAAATTAATAATGACACAAACTCTTCAACAAACTTGGCTTAAATCTTCCAAAACCTTCTTTAGATCTTGTTCCATTTATACCAAACAAAAAATATCTCATCATGATTAGAATAAAAAACCATGTATATACTCTCAATGAATTAGATACATGAATCTAAGAGAGGTTATAAGAAGAAAACAAATTGAAACCACTAAGAATGATCACTTACTAAGGAATATGGCCTCCAACATACTAAGATTCACCAACAGATCACTCCAAAATCAAAGGGAAATGTATCAAAAATATTAATACGGAGAAGAATTTGAGTTAGTGTTAGAATAAGTAAAAAATTAATGGTTTAAGATTTGATTCATATTATATCCACAAAATTTAGATCTAATATTTAGTGACACGTTGTTAGGGTGAACTGTTAAGTAGACCATGTGTCAACCAATGCTTCTAAACCCCCTCCACATGGTTGGATTGAATGGTTAGACAAACCATGCACCAATCATGATAAACCCCTCTGTTCACATTTTCACAGTTTCTCTTGGGTAGATCCATGGTTTGGAAAAACTATGTGACAATCTTCCACCTATATAGTGACATATGTATCCCCTTACATGGTTTCCTAGAGGTGTTTCACATTTTTTACTAATCGTTCCCAAACCACGCACCTATAGAAAAGTCCTAAGAAATTAAAAACTCTTAAAAACCTGCCCGAAAATTACACAATCAATTTATATACTTAAAATACATAGAAGGGTTAATTACTCTAAATGAGGGGTTTTATATTATGAAACCACTGGTCTTTAAATCCTCTAAAATTAGAAAACCACCATTTTCTTGAAAAGATTATGAAATTACTTGACCATTTATATCTAAAATTCCCAAGTTTCTTTCAAAATCAGACCATGATTCTATAAAAACCAGACTAGACTAATGTTTTTCCCATGAAATACTTTCTCTTTCCAATCCGCAATCTACACTAGCACGTGAATCAACATAGAGTCCATATATTGGTTAATGTGATCCCATCGAATAACATGGTCATGATCAGCCTGATACTTATTTAACTAAAATATGTGTAACTCATTATGCACTGATCTAAACCTTGGTGGAAAATCCAACTGATATACCACCTCACCAACCCACTTAAGTATCTCAAAAGGGAATATGAATCAAAGATATAATTTTACCTACTTCCCAAAATTATGATGCCCACGTCTTGGAGAGATTCTAAAGAACAACTGATCACTCAACTCGAATGTAAATGACCTTTGTTGATGATATTCATAAGATTTATGATGAATTTGAGTTGTCTCCATCCTCTTCATAATCAATTGAATATTCATCATTGTCTCTTACACAAGGCTTGGTCCAACCAGTGAATACTCACCTTATCCCACCAAAAAAGTGGAGAATGACTCAGATTCCCATACAATGATTCAAAAGGAACAATATGTATTTATTATTGATAACATTAGTTCTATAAGAACTCCACTAAAAGTACATGATCCTCCCATGAGCCACCAAAATCTATTACACAATCATGAAGCATGCCTTCCAACATTTATATCATCCTTTCATATTTTCCATCCATTTGAGGATGATATATCCTACTCATAGTCAACTGAGTTGGAAGGGATTACTGTAACTATTTTTGAAAAGGAGATATAAACCTCAAATAACAATCAGATACTATTGAAAATGGTATTATATTCCTCTTTACAACTTCTTGAATATAGATCATAGACAAGTCCTCCACTGTATGATATTCAAAAATAGGGATGAAATGGGACGAATTTTTGAGCCAATCCACTATCACCTATCTAACATTGTGTTTCCAAACCATTCTTGGGAGACATGTCACAAAATCCATGGCCATCTATTCCCATTTCCAAGTAGAAATAGTTAAATACTGCAACATACCTGATGGCCACTGGTGCTCTGACTTAACCTGATAACCGGTGAGGCATCTCAAAAAAAAAACTCAACCAATATTATTTTCATGACAACCTATAAAAATTGGGATTTAAATGATTTATACGTATTTTTTTCTAGGATGATCAACCCATATTGAATAGTGGTAAGCTTGAAGAAATTATTCATGAAAAACCAATGGAATGACCATTTGATATCAAAAACACAATACTAAATTCATATATATCTTCCATACATCAATGGTCTCCCCACCATTGAGTTTTGACCTCATAGAAACACATTTATAATCAGATGTCTCTACCTCCTTAACTTTCTTAATCAAATAAAAAAAAATTAAATCATAAATAAAACTTCAAAACTACATCCATCATCACAATACAAGTACTTTTTAGCTAATACAAACATCAATTACCATTGAATTTAAGCCACTTTTTCCAATGGATTAAACAGTTTTATGCTTAATACATCCACCACCAAATTTCCTTTACCCGATGTATATATCATGTCAAAGAAAAACAATTTGAGATACTTTGTCCATTTATTTATCATAGGATTAAATGTATTCATGATAATTGAGTATATTATGATTCATAAACACTGTAAATTTATCATCAAATAAGTAATGATTCCATTTTTTCAAATCATGGACACTGAAAGCTAATTATAAATAATGTGTTGGGTATTTATTCTCACGCAAATATAACTTCTGTGACCCATAAACAACAATATGATCTCGTTTCATGATAACACAACCCATCCCAGATCTCAAAGCATCACAATACACAACATAACACTGCCCTAATTTTGGAAATATCAAGATTAGTGCTTATGTAAGTTGAAAATTAAGCTCTTGAAAATACATTTGAAATTAACCATTCCATTGGAATGTAACATTTTTTCCTTGTCAAGGATGTCATTGGTGATTATAGTTATGAAAAATCACAATGAAAATTTTAGAAATATCCTTCCTAGTTAAGGAAACTAGGTATCTTAATGAAATTATTTAGTGGTTGAAAATATTCCATGGCCTCTATCTTATTGGATCCATATAAACATTTTTTATAAAAAATATGGCTAAGGAACATACCTTTTTTATCCAAAAATATTACTTTAAAATTTTGCAAACAATTAATGATCCTACAAGTTTAACAACACTATAACCAAGTGTTTCTCATGCTTTTACCTTTTCCTTAAATAAAACAATACTTCAACCACAAAAACCATCACAAAAAAATCTAGATATCATAGAAATATTTTATTAATAAATTCCATAAATATAGTTTCTATATTTGTAAGGCTGAAAGGCATAACCACATACTTATAATTTCAATAGTTACTCTTAAAAGATGTCTTTGGAATATCCTACTTATGAACCAACATATAGTGATATCCTGAATTCAATTAAATTTTAGATAACCACTGGGATACCATAAACTGAATGAACATATCATCAATGCATGAGAGTGGATATCAATTCTTTATCATAACTTGGCTGAGATTACGATATTCTAGAAAAATACTTAGAGTTTCATCCACATTTTTCACAAAAAAACAACACCACCCATGGAGATATATTAGGCTAAATGAATCTTTGATTTCTTTCACATACAACTGGACTTTCAATTCACTTAATTATCATGGCTTCATCCAATAAGAACGAAGTGATATAGGGTTGGTCCATATTAAGAGATCCATCATAAACCTCACTTATATTTTGGGTGGAAACCTTGATAAAATATTATAAAAAATCAAAAAAAATTGTCAGTAATTTCTATATAACCATCATTTTTAATTTCATACATCGATTTCATAGTCAACACTACTAATTGGTATGATATTATTCCACCTTATGGTGCCACCAATCTTTTGCACCTACCTTTACACTCTAATATCCTCTAAAAATAATATCTATGCCATCCTCAATTTTAAACCTAACACTTATGGTATAATATTTGATGTGAGAATTGAAAATTTTCAACCAATCCATTTAGAAGATTATATCATAGACATCTATCTCAAGAATATAGAAATACCAACTCAATTCAAATCCATCAACAATTTTATAACATGCTTTTCACATAATGGCTTGACACTCTCTTTGAACAAGAGTAGTTTCAAGTTTCAAAATAGATGGCATAATGTTAACATGAAAACCTATAATACCAAGAGAATACAAAGAAATAAATAAATGGGATTAAACAATATCAAACAAAGCTTGCATAAGTGTAGAATTCAAATGAATTATACCCCTCATCATTGATGGTCTAGATTGATTATCCACAATCACTTTCTTATCTCCATACAAAATCTTACTCACCACACTTTTTCTATTTACTACCTTTTTTAGATTTCCCTTACTAAAGAGTCCTGGTATTCTTGTAAAAAATATGGTTATCTCGGTTCTACTGATAAGAAATGTTTTTTCCTTCATCCCATTAAAGAATATGATGTTTTTGAAACATGATATGTGTCTCAAACACCAAATATTGGAGCACTGTAAAAATAGTGTTGATTATTCCCCATCTTATTGTAATTGTGACATGCTCTTGGTGGTTCCATACAATCTCACATGATGTGATCCAATGAACCACATGGAAAAAATCCTAGCCTACTCTAAGGTTTTAGAGGAAGATTTTCTAATCCATCCATCTAATTTTGAGTCATTCCATTATCTTCGAAATAGGTGTCACTCTTCCACTTATTCCCAACATTATAGTTTACAACATTTCCCATAGGTATCAACATAATTCCTCCTCCCATAGTTCTTGAGATGTATCTTTATGACACTATTTCTCTATTCAACATCTCTGTATAATTCTTTATACAAATCACAAAACAAATTGAGAAAAGATATGGCCTTAAATCCAATTTAAAAATTCATGTCTCCAAAGATGCACTTGTAACAACTTCGGGTGAAAATTGGACCAAGTTCATGAATTTAGTCGCATACTCTATTACTGAGTGATTATCTTTCTTCAAACTGAAGAAGTAGGTCATTCTAAAAATCATGAAAGTGTGAGGATTTAATTTTTAATTGAACCATTATTTAAAATCCTCCAATAAAATTCCTTGGTCTGATTTAACCTAAAATACTAAATCCAACCACCGGCATGATATATCCTCAAATATATACATTTTTAAATTGACCATCAGCCTAGTTTGGTTTCCTAGGAAATAAAATATTTGATTCATCATATTCATCCACACCTCTACTTTTTCCTGTTCAGAATCACCTCAAATGATGGGTGGATTCTAATCATGGAACTGAATAGAGTGATACAGTTTCCTTGTTGTATCCCTTTGATTCCCTCTATCAATAGCTTGAAGATCGTAGATAATACTCTGAACCAGCTATTGGTTCACACATGGCTCAGGTAAAACCACTTTCTCAGCATCTTTCTCTAGTTGGTTTCTATGACAGCTAATTGGTTCAATTTTCTATAACCAAAAGAAAACATCATTTAGTCTCACTCTCTAGAAAATTAAGGCTTAAAAATTTCAAATTAACTATATCACACATATCTCAATAATTATTTCCAAAATTCAACACTTTCCATTTACAAACCCATTTATGAAAATTCCATCAAACTCTTGAAAATCAATTCATTTTCAATTATTTTTCAAAAATCAACATTTTCACTAAATAATTAATCATTAATCAAAATGAAATTTGAAATACTAGTGGGAAGTCATTTCTATCAATGCATGTCATTCTATTCTCATCATCCAAACCCATAGTGATGAGGTTACAAATCCTATAAGTGTCTCAAAACACCCATGTTCCCAAAATCCCTGGAAACATGAGTTTTATCATAAATAGGTTAGCTACACCTTTTTATGCTCTAAATTTCATGTCTTGTTGATCATAATTCTTACTACCATCCCAACTCAAAGACTGAAAATCCAATCCATTTTCCCAAAAATAAAGTACAAACCATCCATGTCCAATACCATTTGTGACATCCCACGCCTCACCCATTGTCTTGGGGATAGGAAGAAGTGATATTAATCCTTGGGTGACATCCCCAAGACACTAAAGGTTGGAAAAAATTCAAAGGGGTTCATAAATATATAGGGGAAAATTTAACCATTGAAAATAAAACAACCAATGTAGATAACCATAACCCAACATCCACTATATTATTCATGTGAAAAATGTTATACAACTCAAAGTAATACCAACTAAAAACAAAGCCAAACTATGATAAAAACCAAATAATATTACAAAGTGGAAAATAAAACTAAAAAAAATCAAACTAAACCAATAAATCCAGTATAAACTTCGAAAAAAGCTCCAATATCCACCTCCACAAGCCATACCCAAGGTATTATGATTCATCACTAATGTAGTGTGATACATTTCCTTTACCTGTGTCTATATATGTATCATTTGAAAGTGAAGCAATGTGCCCAAGAAGGGGGAGAGTATAAAAATTAGCAGGATTTTAAGAATAACTTACCAACATAAACAACTAGGATAGATCATGTAATCACATTTATATAATTTTTCTTAAGACCAATTTAAATCAGTTTATATCAAATCATCAAAACAGTTTTACAACACCAAAACTATTTCCATGGAAAGAAACTAAAAAACTCTTCAAATAATTTTACATTAACATTTTTCAAAACCCATTCCATTCTACATACCCTCAACACATTACCACACCAAACCACTCTATCTTGGTGTTACCATTGATGGTGTAACCTCACATTCATAACCCACCCCTTCAACCCACTCCCAACTATTTATGCCAAAAATCATGATAAAATAATTATGAAAAACCATTTTAATAAAACAATTATTTTATTGAACACGATTTCCAACAAAGTTTCCATGAATTAAAACCATCCTAACATATTAAAATCATATAACCAATTACAATTTTCACAAAACATCCAATTTCCAAAATTTCACAAACCATAACCAAAGAGGGTTTCCATTAGGCTTTGAAAAACAATTTCACAATTAATTCCATTAAATTTAATCAATTTTAAATTAATCCCTCAAGTTATAACTAATAGGAGTCCAGGGAGAAACTACCTACCTCACAAACATAGGTAAAACTGAATAAAAACAGAAATTATTCAGAAAACATGGATTAGATTTTCCAAAACCCACCTTAGATCTTGTTAGATTTACACAAAACTAACAAATATAATAATTATTACCATCAAACTCCATGTAAATATCCAAAATTAATTAGAAACATGAATATAATAGAGGTAAGAATAATAAAACTAAGGAAACCACCAAGAACAAGAACTTACCAAGGAATATGGCCTATAATCCACCAAGATTCACTAACGGATCAATTACTTATTGAAGGGAAATGTCTTCATAGCCTTATGAGGGAGTGTAATTAGAATCAGAGTTAGACTAAGGAAAAATAATTGGTTTAAGAAGTGATTTAGATTAAATCAAAAAAAAATCAGATCTAATTTTTAGAACTTCATGGTTATGGCGCATGGTTAGGAAAACTGTTTTCCATCCATTGCCTATAAACCCCCTTCACATGGTTGGATAACATGGCTAGACAAACTCTGTGCCAATTGTGATCAACCCCTCTATTCAATTTTCATGATTTCTTCTAGGTGGCATCATAGTTGGGCCAAACCATGCACCAACTTTGTGCCTACCCAGTGACCTCTGTCTCCCATTGTATTGTTTTTTGGAGGCGATTCACAACATCTACTAACCGTTATCAAATCGTGCATCACTATAAAATCCCGAAAAAAAAATTTAAAATCTCATCTAAACCTTCCCAAACATAATTTAATCACTTTATATAAATAAAATACAAAAAAAAGGGTTAATTACCTAAAATTTGGGGTGCTACAATATGGACCAATAAATATATCTCTTATCAAGGGTATGTACCAATGAGGATGATATAGTGGGATTTGGAAGGATTATGACCCTCTAGGTGGGCAAATTATTCTATCAGGAATATGGTCTGATAAAGGATAGTCGATAGGGAATATGGTCAAGATACAAGGGACATCAAGAATCATAGTAGTATGGCCAGATGAGGCATGGTCATAAATGATATCATTAAGGATTTATCCCAAAGTGTCTAAATATGAAATTTTAATGATGTTAGGTATGAAACTTAGGGAAGTGTCTTATGTATCCCTTTGAGATAGGAATAAAATTCTATTTAGTTGAAATAACATAGTTCAAGGTTGTGTGATTAGGTCATACCATGAAGTTTAACATCGCTTGATAAGGATGCATGTAAGGAAATTTGAATATTGGATATGGAGGACTTTGGCCTTATAGAGTAATTCAATGTATCATGTGAAGGAAATAATAAAATTACATAATGTTCTAATGTTATGGGAAACCATGCTGTAAAAGGTGATTTAACAGAGGTTTGAGTGGGGATTATGAATTTGAGGCTACCCTGATATGTTCTGTTGTGAGCATGGACCTTTTTAGGGAAAGAAAACATAGTTCAGACATACAATGAAGGGTAATTCCTATAATAGGGATGTTTTTTTATTTTAATTAAATGATTATTGTAGATTTTTAATCCCAGATGATTCATTCCTAACACGAGAAAAAAATTGATTACAGGAGATCTAACATATTTCATCTGCGAGTAAGATTTCTCTTATACGGGGATTTCACACTAAGGTTTCCCTAAGAGAAATATGGATATTTTTATCATAGAGGATATGAATATATGGAAGATGAAATGATCTTTCACAATGAGTATGGTAATGTGTAATTCTATATGGGAAATAATGATCATCAGGGGGAATATGACCTTGTGAAAGAACCTATTGAAATATCATGAATATGGAGATTTTCCCTTAAAATTTGTCCCATGTATACTAATTATAATAGGAATCTGAATCCTTATAGTTTATAAATTTATATCCTGCTTATGGGTAAGGAAATATGATTTAATTCATACGGATTATTTTTTCATGAGGTTAGAAAACTGTTGGAATATTGGGGAATTGCACTTAGGTGGATTCCTATGAGGGATATAGCTTCATAGGAGGGTGAGAAAATATATACATGGAAGTTCAAGTGGTACTATTGCAATTTGTGTGGTCGTATAAGGGTTATTGGGTCATGTGATCACGTAAAAAAGTTGGGGTCGCATGATAACATGAAGGAAAGAGTGTCACATGATCGGGAAAACAATAATAGGTGTGTCAATCACATGATGTGGCCGCAACACCACAATATCATCACACGATCAAATGACCAATAGATCATCAAGTGATCACATAAAATAGGGTTCATCGTGTGATAAACTATTGTACCAATGGCCACACAATTAGGCCTTGAGAGAATGGTTTATACATTTTGATAATGGTCACCCATTCTAATTAAACCCCTTCTATGTTACTCATTAAATTTATCAAGAAAGAGGATTTGAAGTCACTTGATTCTCTTTAGCTTATTTTTTATTATCTCTCCATGTATCAATATCAACCTGTGTCATATTTTGGTTTGCAACATGGGGGTTATATGCACCCCCTGTATCTCCACTACTTCACAAGGTGGGTGAGTCACATACAAAAACTAAGGTGGTGGATGATTATCCACACCTACCAATGTTATCTTGTGTGCAAAGCATGAACTAGCCACATGCACTGATAAAATTAATTGGTACGTATCATGGAAAAAATATTGTAAAATCTGTTTTAATAGGGAAACAATCTCCTTGGAGCTGATCATATGATGATTTGATGTTGGAAAATCACCTAACCCTAGAGGGTGTCATCCAAATAAAAATGAATATGAGAATGACCTATCATTTATAGCCTCCATTTCAAGATCCATTCATCTCATTGTGTGTCCTTGCGGTGTCACATTAGTGGGACAGTGTTATGTGGCTATGTGTCCCTTTGTGGGTTATGTGACTACATGACCTGATCGCATAAAACATAAGTAGTCATCTGATATAGGAATTAGGTATTCATATCTTCCAAATTAATTAATATAAAAATAGAAATAATATTTTTGGTATGTTCCCCACCTTATACTGCCAATGTTCATCTCATGGGAATCAACAAATTTCCACCCTCATAAACTGAGTCAGAAAGAAGAAGGGAGGACTCAGTTTTAAGGAAGTGAATTCCCACCACAGTACCTTAGGACTACATGTGTATTTTTGTATTCTAGGTGGCCATTGGTATTCCATCAAGTGAGATATAAATATGATTATTATGGAAGGTATCCACACATTCTCTGTATTTTCAAATATCTAAGAACTCCCTAGTTTTTTCTCTCTCGCATGAATTCGTTTCCAAATAACCTCTTCGCATTATCAAGTCACGTGACATAGTCATATAACCACTATTATGAGAATAGATCACATAAAAACATCACATAAACAAACAATGGTAATGCACTTGTATAAGGGATTGTGTATCTTTTTATTGTTTAAGTTATCACATAAAAGATCAAGGATCATGCGATTTCATGACCCTGTCATGGCAACATTATCACATGGCTTCAGACAAGTCATTCACTTTGTGTAATATTTTTTTATAGCTATGAATAATATTCATTATGAAGTCCCTTTTTAATCAAAAATCATATATTTTCATAGTTAATATTGAATTTCCCTTTCTTATAGTGAAATTTTATTCAAGAAATGTGGCTAAGGAATCTTTGGCCAGTCAAATTTCCATTGTCAAAAATGGGGAAGCTGACTGGTACATGGTCTTTTAGACTAATCCGGAGAATATTATGAGATTTGTGGGGACCAATAACATGGAGTACCCATTTTATGATTTGTTTAAATTTTATGGGTTGAGTATTCAGAATAATGATCTAATCTCACGACTTTGGGTAGGAATCATACATCACTCTAGATCCATAAGACGGACAATACATTCAAGGTGAAAATTTTTTATCTAGGTAATTATGTCTCCAAAGAAGACCAATCTGAAAATTATGATTTTAAGAATCTAATAATGGAATTTTATAGGCTCTGGGGTGATTCATAACCTACAACCATGTCTAAAGATCAATAATTAAGAATTCTACATCAAGTTAGGAGTTTGGGTGGTTATCCAGTTAGGATATTCAATCAGGTGGATGATTTGGGAAAGATTGGGTCCACCGCTTCTAGGATCAATACATCATTATAGATTTTATAGTTGAGATTAAGAATATAGGATTCTATGGACATATATAGGATTCTCAAACCCTTTATTATTACAAAAATGTGCTGATGGTAAACCTGGTTTGTCAATGGAGTCTAGAAACAAACACATTTCATCTTATGTATGTTGAGGTAAAAATCATTCTATGAGACGTTAATAAGATATGTAGTGCACCTATTTTAGGAGATATATATGATGACTTTATCCCTACCCAATCTAATGGGGATGATACATCATACAATCCTCTCATTTCAGGGGAATTGATCAATCTTTCCATGAAGGTCCTTTAGAAAGACCCATTTCTAGGGATCCATATCCCTTTCAAAAAGTGAGTTGCATTATTTTTAATGAAGACTTGACACAAACCTCTGGAAAATTATACAAAGGCTTAATCATCATTATAATCCTATCATACATAGGCTTACTACTGTTTTATGGTTGAAGTGGGTTAGTTCAATGAATGGAAATGTTCAGTAACCTCCCATGCCCATCACCTTATTCAGTTGGATGACTTCCTGGAAATGTACCTAAGTGGGTACTTATTCCCTATCCATGAAAAGGGTGGAGTGAGGGTATACACTTTCATGATGGTAGTGGTTATGACATATGGCAGAGACATTATCTTGGTTGTTCCTATATTGGAGAAGTTAAACATTTAACTGAAAATACACCTCTGAAATCAAAGAATCATTGGGGGTGAATCAGTGATTCAATTACTTTTAATGTTTCTATGGTTGAAAACCCACAGTAATTAGTTAAAGTGAATATTTATCACTATCTGATAAAACCACGTGAAGGTAAAAGTATATTATAATATTTACCTCTCAAAATGAGAATGTTATTCATTGGAATTATCTGGATTACACAGAGACAGTACTACCCACTAGATTAAATATGAAGGTATAATGCGAAGTATTTATCCTCGCACTCATGTTAAAATAATTTTCTCAAGTTTGATAGTGATTACAGCATTGTTATAGTGTTAAATAACTTGATATCAAAAATAAGAAATCCTTTCTGACATATCCTCGATTTTTTGATGTAGTGTTTCTCTTCCTCTTCTTCTTCAATATATCGAAACATTTGTAGAATATTTTTACTCTATGTCAATTTTCATAACTACCATACCTTACTATTATATTCTTATTTATATATTATTTCACTTTACATGAATCACTCACTTCATACACTTCACATTTACCACTATTACTTTAAACGACAATAATAAAAAATTATATCATCGAGTTCTAATTTTTCAAATTTTATTTCAAACCTTTATATTACTCTATCCAAATCAACTAATCGCAATTCATTTTAATCCTTTAGATATTTCTGTATCTCTTATACATCATTAATACTTACAAAATTGTATCAAATATTGATTTAGTGATCCATTAAGTTGTAAAAGAAGACACCTCATCAAAAGTGATCAAAACAGAAATAATCCTCCCAACAAGAATTGAACCATGGCTTGATGCAAAATATTTGGGTGTTTTCCCTCAAAACATCAAGCACCACATGCATGGTCCCCCTACATCAACCTGTTTTGGTATGATACTCTACCTTTAGACCATGAATTATTATACCATAGTCATGGTCTCTTGCATCTGATAATTTTTTTATAGCTCCACCTATCATCCACATCTTATCAATCCATGGGTTTCATCCTTCTCCATTATCCATTTTGACAAGATTCTTCTACAATATACCATGATCAACAATTGACATAACAATGACCATTTTGGAAATGGATATTATGAACATATACTATTATATTTAACCACTATCATTACTATGAAATGGAGTGCTATGATTGTCAATTGGTTTCCACCCATGACCATCAAAACACCCTCTTCCATATGTGTGGCCTTTCCTAGAATCTCAAGCACACCCAGCACCATGGATATGGTCCTCTTGGATTGGTTCTACTTTCTCCAACATTATTCAATCTTCATAAAAATCCTTAATTATGATTTTTATAACCATGAAGATTATTTAAAAAGTTATCAACTAATTTAAAGTTGAATAGAATTTATATATCAAAAAAAATCCAACACGCTCAATTATATCCTCTTTAACAATTCTTTAACCTCACTTATCAAAACAACCATCTCAACACCTATTGGGCTCAACAATATACCTATTTGGATTTTTTGTAATAAAAGAACATAAATCACTATGAAACTATGAAACTTACCAATGGATCATTGTTGAATAATTCAAAACCTATGTGATAAAACATGGTGTTGAAAATAATAACAACGAATAAATAATACCGTGTTTCCCATAATATAGTGATCTATAAATAGATTATTTAACAAGAACCTCGAAATATTCAATAATAACCTCATAAATACATGATTGACATTTCAAAACTAAAAAAAATATACAGACAATAAAAATATACCACTAAAATAGTTTACACATGATGAAATCAAAGATTAAATCTTTTCATAACTCTATTAAAAATATATTTTTCTTTAAATAAAAAAGGTAACACATATCAATGGATACCCCTACACCATATAGCCTCCTTTAACAAAAAAAGGAATGTAATCATTAAAAAATTATTTTTGGTGCCATTTTTCTCCTAATTTGACAACAATATCCAAGTACAAGATGAGATGGGGGATGAATACACTTTACCTAATCACAGTAATGAATGAGGTGGAACACCTAACTTCAACATCAGATTATGAGATTCTTCTTTTGAAAATGGATTGGTGAACACATCTATAATATTCTATTTCATAAGAATAAATTCCACTTTTAAGTTATTATTATCCATTAGATCTTAGATAAAGTGATATTTTATATAAATGTGATTGGTTCATGAATGCTGAATTAGATACTTTAAAAGACTGATAACACTTTCATTATCACATCCCAATAGTAATGTAATCATCATGTAAACTCTTAAATATTCTAAACACATATTCATCCACATAAGTTGTGTAGATACATGGGTGTAAACTATATATTTAGACTAAAATGATCAATGTGACCAAATTTCACTTTCTTCAATGAAAAAAAAACACATATTTCTCCAGTAAAGAAAGCTCAACTAGATATAGACCTCTTATCATCAACTAATCCTTCCCAATCTATATATGTATATCCAAACACATAAAGATTCCCGATGTTTTCAAACTTAAATCCATAGTTATATGTGAATTTAATGTATCAAAGTATTCTCTTTTTATCTATGAAGTGAGACATTTTTTGTATAATTTGATATCTAGCGTAATGTGTAATAACAAAAACTATATTTTCTCCTTAATCTTCCAAGAAATAAAAACTTATATTTAGAATTTAGAATTATCTTGGATCAAATTCCTTCCTCTTTTCATCTTTAGTTAACTTTTTCCCCATGAAATTGGTGTAGAAACAAGCTTCCAATACTCCATTCCAAATTTCATCAACATTTCCTTAGTATACTTATCTTGAGATATAAAAATATAACCTTTATAATGATAAATTTTTACACCAAGAAAGTATCTAATTTAAGTGAGTATAAATATCTCAAAAATATTTATTATTTCTTTAGAAAATCCTTCACAAAATTCATCATAATTTATAGAAAAAACTGACATCATTTACATAAATTATAATAATGAGAAACACATTCTTATCATCCTTAATATAGAATCTATTGCCATCTATTGTTTTCTGAATCACAACATCTTAAAGAAGGATTAATGATTAGAATACCATGATTTAATAGATTTTTTTATTCTAAATTGGTCTCTTTTTACCCTAAAAACACAATTCATATCTTCACCAAGCAAGAAACCACATTGTTTTCTAATATACTCCTCTTATTCCAATTCACTGATGAGAAAGGATGCTTTCATATCCATTTGAAAGATATTTCTTTTCTGGAGTAATATAATGGTAAGAAAAACTATTATGGTTTCAAGCCTTGTGACTGGTACAAAGGTCTCATCAAAGTAAACTTAGTCAACCTGTGCATATCTTTCACAAACTAATATTGTTTTATTTCTCACAAATTAACATTTTAATTTATCTTGTTTTAGGACACCCAATTTTTTCAAATAATGTTCAATTTGGACTTGAGTACCAAATCCCAAGCCTATTTTTTTCTTTCTAATCTAACAATTCTTTAATAAAATCAATCCACTCTTGTTTTTTCATTTCGTCTTACACATCTCTTGGTTCATCTTGATATGTTAATGAGATTTGTGAGGATATCTTCAATGTTTATGATGATTGAATATATTTTTTTTCATGATTTCCAATTATATTTTAAACCTTATATTTCCTCATAATCCTTTGATGATGTGAAAAATATATTTTCTTCATCACTTAAATTTGAGGAAATAATTTTTCTAACATGTTACTACTCATAATTATAGCAATTTTTTGAATCTTCACATTGGCATTTCACTAAAATAGATTCATCGTCAATGAATTTGGAACTCACTTCATCAAGTGAGTTCACATTAATTTTATGTTCCATATCTTTTATATATATAGAATCAATAATATACCCTATATATTTATTATAAAAACAATACCCTCTTCAATTTTTGGGATAACCTAGGAAGATACCATCAATACCAACTCTTTAAAATTTCCCCAGATTTCCACCTTTTACATTGACAAGGAAAGTGATTACAAAAATTATAAGATGCCTTGAACTTGGATATTTTTTATAATACATTTCATATGATGAAATATCATAATTTATCCTATAAATAAAATTATTTTTACTTTTAACTACTTCTCAAATATCTTGTCTCTAGAAATAATGAGATATTTCATACACTAATAAAAAAGTTTGAGTTATCTCCACAAGAATTGTATTCTTTAATTCATCCACAACAATATTTTGAAGAGTTTATGGTTCACATAGTTCATCATATATACCATATCTTTCAAAATATGCTTCAAATCTTCTACCATTATAGTCATCACCATTATTTTTTTGGAATCTTCTTCAAAGAGTAACAACACTCTTTCTCTACACTTATATGGAAACTCATGAACATTTTTAGAGCCTATGATATATTATTCCAAAAAATAATACATGTAATGCAAATTAATTCAAAAATAGATGAAATTAAATACATATCTCTATTTATTTATTGCTTCCACCGGGGAACAAAAATGTCATAGTTATATTTCTCTAATATATGAGTAGATTATATTTGTATCTTCATATGTGGAGTATTCAAAATATTTCCATTTTTGAAAAGTGAAACACTTCTAGTTCCTTTATTTTTTCTAATAATAAACATCACATAAATTTTTTCCACAAATAATTTTTAGATATTATTTTGGAAAATATTTCCAAATTTTCGATGTCATAATCAGTTTTATTCTTTAATGCCCAAATAACAAGAATTCATAGAATCACTTATATGAAAAAAGTTCCTTTTTATCACTATCCTCTTCTCAAGATACATACATATTTTAATATCATCACTAAAAATCCATTTTTTGAAAAACTACTTCAATTCCTTCAGCATATTACTAAGTCACACTTAGAAGATTGTGTTTTCTTCCTTCAATGTACAATGTTCTCTTGGACTTCAATTGATATTTACCAATTAATGACGATCCAACACCTATGATTTTGATAAACCTATTATTTAAAAATTTCAAATATCTTTCTATACATTTTTCAACATCATTAATGGGATTTTATTAACTTATCCTATGTGGGGATCAATTTTTTTCCGAAATCATTGGACATTCACCTATAAATGATTTGTAAGAAACTTCATACCAGATATTGTTTACTTTATAATTCCTATTTTAATACTTATTATCACTATATATTGAGCATATTTATATTGTTATGATAAGAATACCTCCTTTTACATGATGACCTAGTTTCTCCCATCATTTAAAAAAATATTCCAATGGTTGAAATATATTATCAATTTTCAAGAAAAATTTCTCAGGTTATCTATAATTTGTTCACCTTTTAATGTATTGATCCTCCTTTATTTTATATCTTTAAAACCATATAAACTCATAATTATATTTTTCATTAAACCAAGAAATCATTTCTATGTTACAAAAACATACATAGTGCCAAAAGTAACCATAAAACCCTTATTATTCTGAAAAAACATCATGTAGTATAGAACTGGGAACCTATATTTCAACCATATTCACACCATTTATCTTGGATCATTTTTATATATTTTTTGATGAAATCTCTGATCTTTCTTGTAACAACCCGAGATTTTATAAGATTTATTCTTTTAAATTTTTTCATATCTTCTATTGTATGCTACACCAAGATTATTTTGTACTATACTCAAGACCGTATTAGCTTGCAGTATACGCAACACTATTCTTGGATCGTGTTACACACAATTTCAAGTTTGTTTGATAGTAGTTATTCTATGCAACAATAAGTGTATATATATATATATATATATATATATATTAAATGTATAAATGAAATATGGTTGGATTTTTTTATATGCAATAAAAAAGGACTCATGCACTACACGAAACCCTGACTTGGCTTGAATTACACGTAATCGCAACCTTCCTCGATAGCGTGTGTTGTACGCAATATCGGGTTTCACTAAAAAACGATATATGGTTATAATATTATTATAAACTAGCCGTTATGAATATTAGAAAATAAATTATGAATTTTATGACATTATAATTCATCTTACATATTTTATAGAACATGGTATGAGAACAAAATAAATTTTTCGGGTAAAATAAGTATTTTTTAAAAAAAAAAATTAGTTTTGCCGCCTTTTGATGGTGGACCCCCTTTAAATATAGATTTTGAAATTTTTATAAGTTAAATTTTATAAAATAAAATTATTCTTTTGAGTCAGGATATAAAATTTTACCTTGGATAAATATTTCATATTATTCTGATAACTTTCATATTTTAATGAATAGTAAAAACACGCTGTATTTTAATTAAAAACAGCTTTTTAATCGTAATAATTTATGTGGTTAAATTATAATATTTAATGGTTTTAAATTATAAATATAATATATTTTTTCCATTTAATATAATATATGTCATCATCATTGATTTTACATTGAATTCGTAGGTTAAATCAATTCAATCTTTTTCAATGTTTTAAACAAAACCTCGTTTTCTTCCGACAAAGGGATTAATTTAATTTAATTTCTGAAACTTCTGTGTATTGAATTTGGAAAAATGGATTCCATATTTGGAATCATTGGGTCCAAATTATATTAATAGACTAATTTTTATTTTTGGGCATTATGAATAGTAACAACGGTAAAAACAATTTACCATAGTAAAAGGTAAATCGGGTAATTGAGGGTAAATATAATATTATAAAATTACCCTATCACTTGTCTTAATACAATTGGACAATTTTATTTCGTCCTAAGCCATATTTGGGTCGAAATTTAATCCATTAGAACCCACTTGGAGGTGATTAAGACCTTTATTTTAGTTTATTTAAAGGAAAGTGAAATATGTCTCACTCAAACTTTAATAATTAAAGTATTTTTAATATAAAGTTATACAGAATATAAATGCGGTTATAAATACTCATTTGAAATATAAAATGTTTTTATTTATCATGGTAATTTATTTGTAATTTTTAAGAGTTATTTAATTATCTTATTATCTTTTACATTAATGATGCAGAAATTATTTATTTAGTAAATAATCAATAATATTGTTTTTATTGAAATAGTAATACATATTAAAGGACTCAAAAACCTGACCAAAACTTATTTGTAGTGTATATATACACCATAATCATACAATTACCGAATATATTACCGTTTGGAGTCTTATTAATGTAATTATGACACTTATATTATTTTATTTTATATGATATCAAAGTTGTAAACTTCATAATTTAATAAATATAACATTTTAAAATTTGGGTGTTTTAGTAGATAAATCGGACTAAATATATTCTCATGTAATATATAAGATTTATCTTCATCCTGATGTTTTATTTTTAATTTTTATTCAACAAATAAGTATATTTAATAATTATACAAAAATGTTGTAGTAATTATTTTATTAATAGAAACATCAAATAAATGGTTTTAAAAATAGTAAAATAAATATTATATGAACTATTTAATGTTCTAAACTAATTTTATAGATTAATATGACATGTTAGGAACCTATTAAATATTTTATTTATAATATATCCACTATGTGTATTTTATTTAAATTCAAATAAATGAATAGTGTCAACATTGAAATTATTGTTATTTTATAAAAATAACATATTATTAAACTGTTTAAAATCAAAAAAAATATTTAAATATTACAAATTAAAATTTATATAGTCTAAAATGTGATAACTTATCTAATAGTGGATAATTAATAGAACATAAGTTATTATTTATAACAATTAAAAATATAGAATCTTATTACCATAAATAAAATTTAATAGATTAAATAAGGTTAAATCTAGTTGATAATGTTTAAATTAAATTCCCTACATGTCTAAATTTTATTGGTTTATGAGATTACAACCCTATATAATCTAATATTAGAATATGAGTCATTTTTGGATGTTTTTATGTTTGGTTAGATTTATTATAAATTAATATTTTTAAGATTTCCAAAGGTGCCCCTCTCCCCCCTTATAAAAAGAGAACCCCTTCCCACTTCTCTTCACAACCTTTTGAGCCTTGAAGCTCGGCCAAACCCTGAAATTCCTCTTCTAAACCTCTCTAGTTATATCACATAGGTTCTGATCTTCTCAAAAGACCAACCCTAGTGCCCTAAGAAGAATATGAAATAACCCCATTTCACCTTCTATCCATCCTATGGAAAATGAAATCACCGCGCGTGCGTACGTACGGAATACCTATACATAGTTATTATTAATATGAAATAACCCCATTTCACCTTATATCCATCCTATGGAAAATGAAATCACCACGTGTGCGTACGTACGGAATACCGTCTCCACGCCATGGTGTACTCTATTTTTCCAACACCACCTTACTTGGATGGGTATAATGGTGTAAAGAATAACTATACATAGTTACTATAACATCATAATGATTCTTATATATTGTATCATCCACTACAATTCAATTCAATAATTATGGAAATGATATCATCGCTCGTGCGTACGTACGGACTACCATCTCCACGACGTGATGAGATTCATTCTCCATGTTAACCATTCAAGAATGATTATAAAGTATTTATAAGAAATAAAATAAATATGACATTATAAAGATACTGGATTTATGTATATATATATATATTTCATCTACTTAATTCCATTCATGTCAATAAGGAAAGGAAAACAGCTTTCATGCGTACGTATAGCCTACCGTCTCTATGAACGGTGTATTTCTTTCCATTTATTGATCTATTATATATATGTCTATACTGAATATATATGATATATATATATCATGATTTACATTCTGGAAGTAATTAAATCATGATTTAAGTAATAATAATATCAAGAACAACAAGTCCAAACACGTACGATAAATAAAACGATTTTACCCAAAACACTGCTTTAACATGGAATTTACAAAAGAATGGGTATTATAAAGTCATAAGTGAACCATATATGATATCATAACAATGAATATGATTATAAAATAATTAAATGACATCATTTAAATCATTATATAGGATTTTCGGATATATACGAAACATATCGGACATAAGGTAAGGGATAATTATTCCAATCTCATTCTTATCTGAGATTGTCATTCGTGAGTATTTACTGGGGTTATTGTTATCATCCATGCCCATGTTTTCTAAAAATGTTTTCATGTATTTTTAAAGTCCTTTTTATCCATTTTAAAATTTACCAATGTTATGAAAGGAATATTACTTTTTTTTAACACATGAGGAACTCTTTGACTTTTCCGACAAAAGTACGAGAAGAATTTTATTTTTAACTTATACGGTGTGAACGTGTTTTTATAGTTTCATAACACCTCATTTTCAAGAAGCTTTATATACAAGATTTTATGACTATTTTCAACAAAATACATTTATTTTAGAATTTCATGGAATTTTGTGAAAATAAAATGATTTGGAAGAAGAAAGGATATTTTCCTCAGGAGTTCATTTCAAGTGTTTTATCAAAACCATTTTCCCTCTAAGATGACATTATTTCATATGTGAATGTTTCAAGTATAATGTCTCTATGGTTTACATGGTTCCACTTTTATTATGATGAAATGATATCCATTTGTTTTATATGGATTATGTTATGATGGGATGATGTTTATGAAACCCATTTTTATTCTTTGGGATATGATGAATGGTTTATGTTTATGTTGTGGTACAAGTAAGAATGATTTCATTATGTGATGGGTATGACCTATATCTCCCCCCAATGCATTGGGTAAAGATTTATATCTCATGAGATAGACATGGCTAGAATGGTAATTTAATCTGCTTCAGTGTTACAGGACTGAAACGAGGAGTGAACTCAATTCAAAAAGGGACTTTATCCACTAAGATGGTCTTGGCAGTAATGCCTTGGCTACTATAGAAATCATATAATGTGATTAATGGTTTTCCACAATTAATTTTTTTTATTTACATTCTATTTTATCGTGATTAATGTTATTTTATGACCTATGCCTTACGTACTACCATGTTTTATGTCATTGCTCAAGATCTTGATGTTTAAATAATATGTTCATGTAATTAAGTTCAAATGTATATGATTTGTTTTATTTTCTCCATGCATACCCTTAAAGAGCATTTGAGCTCACCATTTTATATATTTTCTTTTCCCTAGGATTTAAAGAAAGGTTTTAGGTAAGAAAACAAAAAGTGGAAGATCTTTATGGGAGATATTGAAAATATTTCACCACGATTAGAAGATTGTGTTCCGAGTTTCCAAAGACACTAAACTATTACGGTCCTTTGGTGTATGTTTTTTTTATGTATTAAGTATTCCTCAAAATTAATTTAATGTCTATGTACGTCAAGATTTGGGTCTCTACATTTCCAATTCAAATCAAAATTCATTTCATCGTTTTTTTCCTTCACCAATTTTAGCAATATTTTCATTGAAGTAGGTGACCTCAGAATTACAGAATATAGAAAATTATAAGATTTTACTAAAAACATTCTCTTATTTATTTTATTCTTATTCTCAAACACAAATAAAACGATATATAAGTGTTTTAATATGTATTTTTAATTGATGTTTTTTGATATTCACATGACTCATCTCATCAATAGAGTTCATAAAAATCAACTAAACTTTTTCAAGTTTATTTTCCACAGTCATCATTTTCTAAAAATCCTGAAATAATTATTTTTTACTTTTAATACATCTTTTACATTTATTCCTTAATTATTACACTCAACAAAAACTTTATTCGATTAATTAACTTATTTCTAAAAAATTTATTTTGCTTCAATACACACTGAATAATTTCTTCTATAATATTGTTTTTTCGTGTTTAGATTATTCAAACCTTAAATATATTTGATATACACTCATTGATTTTTATTTTCATCAATAATTCCATATTTGTTTCATTATTTTCCTCGACTTTACTGTAAATTTCACTGGTGAATTCTTCTTCATTCACCTTATAAGTGATATGTTTTTTATCAACATCTCTTGATGTCTCCATTTCTTATTCTTCATTATTTCTATCGTTTTTTTCACACTTATATAAAAAATTTAACTTTATAAATTTTGGGAAATTATTTCTATTCCATTTTAAAGAGACCTCTGGTTTTCAAAATTTGATGATACCTTCTTAAATAATATCCTTGGTGATTATTCTTCTTCATCGTAGACTCCAACTTCTTTTAACTTAGGAAAATTTTCAATAAAATTTTAAAATACTAAACGCCTAAATATTTTTTGTGTAATCTAAAATTTAATCCTTACCTTTACTCATATCACATCTCTAGAGATTAGATACATCGTCTTATCAAACTTCAGATCAAAACTAGGATAAAAATTAGAATCTTCAACATCTTGTTCATCAATATTATCCTTATTTTCTATTTATTTGAGGTCTTAAAATAGATTTTTTTCCATCCATCACATTCTCATTGATATCACAATCTTTAATCATATCATAAGTTATCAAAACACTATGAAAATAATCAATAGAAAAATCACTAGGATATATTTCTACCAAATAAGAGTCTTTATAATTAAAATTATATGGTATCATATAAAAGATACATTCAAATAATAATAGAATCTTCTAACTTCTTACCATATCCTCTAATTGTTCTCACAAATTTATTCACCATTATTATGAATATATCAATAGTTTCATCATCATGAATCCATATATCTTCATACTTATGTCTAAAATACTATAATTTATTTCTCTTAACTTAGGTATTTCCTTCATAGATATTTTGAAACATCTCCCTGGTATCTTATATGGTTTTGATTCCTTTAAAACTAAAAAACACGCTTTCTAATAGTTATGATAAATAACATTCATTTCATGATCATAATATTCCAAATTCTTCTCATTTGTTATTTTTAAGAAAACGCCTTTATCTCAAGGAGGAAACCCATTAGTTGTAACTTAAAAAATGTAATAACTAGTAGATAATAGGTATGAAGACATCATATATTTCCATAAGTGATATTTTTTTCCCATAAAATATAGTAATACCCTTAACATTCACTTAATTATGATTATCCATGACATACACTAGAAATTTAGGTATAAAAAAATCAAACTGAGAGAAACTACTTCTCAAAATTAAAATAAAAAATCACCATTGTGGGGAACCATACCTTTGATACTATTTGAAAAGAAACCTCATTGATCATGGAATAATCACTAGGGGTTGGGGGCAAACCAGTTATTAAACTCCTAATAAAAAAACAAAAAGGGAATGGTATGGGGTTAGATGGGGTCCACATGGGTAGCTTTGAGTTTTTGAAAACTCAAAACATTTTGGGTTCCTGGTTTAGGCCATTCCTAGATAAAATTAACGGATTTAGGCCGACTATACTGAATAATATAGAGATCAAGAGAAGATTAAATAGGCATGATTAGTTTTTTTATTCCATATAGAGAACCCACTCGTGAAATCACCAACAATGATAAGGGATATCCTAAATTATGAGATTATATGATATTTATCCATGAGGGATATCTAACTTCTTAGATTAATGACCTGATATTCTATGAATTATATGTGTCATATAGCTTAGGGAGGTAGTTTCAGTACCATATGATGAAATCCTTATTCCTCTCCACTTCTGTTCAGAATGGAATCCCATGGTGTCTCCCAAATTCTTGATAATGTTCACCTCGGAGGAGACTCAATATTAGGTGACCTTCCCCTCAGATAGTGCAGGGGTTGGTCTCTCCAAATTTTATACTGATGGTGGGGTCTAGTCAGACATGAATGGTCAGTTGGTTTCATTGTTGATGAAGGACATAAATCTTCTAATGGTGTCTCAGAGTGAGGTTATAGGGTGTAACGCCCTAAGTTTTTATGAATTGTTTTTTCCAATTAAATTTAATTTCTTCTACAGAAAGGATTGCATAAAAAATTGAGTGTAAACAAATCTTGATACACTATTAAAATATTTTTTTTTTTAATTTGATAATTATAACCTAGCCATTAAATTGATGGGTATGGATATGATTGAAAAATATATTAAATATATATAAATGTTTTAATCAATAATGTTTTATTGATAAATTATTAGTAAACAATCACTTAAATTTTAGTCAAGTAATTTTATTCTTCAAAAATATTTTTTGTTCAAAAACTATTTTTTAGCTTTTTTTGATAAAATATTATGATTAATTATTATAAATTTTAACAAATTTATTTGATAAATTTGATCATATTTTTTTAAATCAACATATTATGATTTTTTTAAAATTAATTTTTTATAATTTTATAAAAATATTTCTTTTACAGTGAATACTAAAAAATATTTATTTTTTAAAAAAAAAATTCAAAAATGTACAATGTTAAATTTTTTTAGATGGTTTCAAAGTGATATTTGTCCTGTTATATTTTAAATAATTTACTAATGTTCATTAAAAAAAATATGTTTTAATTTAGTATAAAGACATTTGTATACTTATAAATAATTTCACTGAAAATATTTTTTTATGTGTGCAATGTGTTTTTATCTTAATAAATTAAATTAATCATTGTTATTAATTTATTTTTATTATATATATATGTGTATATTATATTCAATAAAATATTTTAACATCAATTTAATATTTTTCTATGCATGATATAAGAATAAAACATGGTTTATGCTTAATGATATATTTTTCTAAAAATTTCTTTTCATTGTGTTTTGTGCACTTAATTTAAAATTAATTTTTGGAGATTATGAGTATTTAATTTGATAAAATGGATTACATATTTTTAATCAGGAGGTTAAAATTGGGTAAATAGGCCCCTTTTATTTTTTTTAGAATATGAATAGAAACTCTGGTAAAATTTATCACTTTGGAAAAGGGTAAATGTGGTTAATCTAGGTTATAAAAAAGTGATAAGACCATAATTATTAACCCAATTGTTAGAGGGGTGAATTTAATTAGACCCTTATAAACTTAATATTTTTTTAATGTATAATTTTCCCTTAAAATGATAGATATATAATTTATATATCAATGAAAGTTATAAAATGTCACTAACAAAGTTTTTAAATATCTCTTATATGTCCACATAAAGACAAAAGATAGTTTTTAATGGGTATAAATATCTATTTTGATATTATAAATTTATTTCAAATTTTTATAAATAATATAATTACCATAAAATATTATATAACACCAATGTCGTATTTATTTAATTATTAGAAAAATAAAATAAATTATTTTAAAAATAATAATTTTAGTATAATTTTAGTGAGATAGAGTGCTATACAAAATTTTTATATGAATAAAAAATTATAGTGTTTTTTGAAATGATTATAATTGAATTACAACTTTTTATTTATATCCTTTAAGTAAATATTAATAAATAGTGTCAAAATTGACATTAATGATTTTCTATCAAAATAATATCTTATCAAATTATTTAAAAATCATAAAAATATTTAAAGAGGAAAAGGTGGATATTATATTATCTAAAATTTTATCCCTTAGCCATTTATGATCTATTTTCGCCTTATATGTAAAATATAACCTTTTAAGAGTGAAAAAGATGTTATCATGGTTATTTTTAAAATATGTTAACTAAGCGGTTAAAAAAAGATAAGGTTTAAAATGCAACTTAAACATGTAATATTTTTATTTTTTATGATATTTATACTTCATACAACCTTACATTTCAATGATTATGCATTTGGAATCATTTGGGCTGGAAAATGACCATATTGTATTTAAATATTTTATGAAATTCCAAAAGTACCACACACCTCAATTATAAAAGGGCATATATAATTTCTCTTCTTCACACCAATACCTTAAAAAATACATTATATAATTAATTATACACACATTATAGGTTAAGTTTTTTCCAAAATACCATCCCTAGGGTCCTTAAGAGGAGATCTAAAGGAGTTTCTTCAAAGAGGAGGCAGTCACCTTAACTGATCACATTCTTTTTAATTATTCTTTTAAATCCTATATATTTGTTACATTTTTTATTAAATAATAAATCATATATCATAAATATACTTAATTTTTATTATGATTATCAAATAAATTTTATTCACCCTCGTTCCAATAAAATGGTAATTGAAAGTGTCACTTGTGCGTATGTAGCACTTTTCACATAGTGATATAATTACTTTATCATAACCATTTTTTATGGATGGGTATATTGACAGGTTTAATGATTATATATGATAATTATTAAATAATTATACATTTGTAATTATAATATGATATCTACCTTATTACCTTCCAAGCAATTGAGAAATGATAATGTTGCCTGTGCGTACATGTGGACTACCACCTCCATGAAGCGATGTGATTTCATTTTCATTTTACTTTTAATTGGATGGTAATAAGTATTTATTTAATGAATATATATTATATATATTATGTAATAATGTTTCTATATATTTTATTTATTATTTATATTTATTTCCTTCCATCAGTATAAAAATTAAAACAACATTCAAGCATATATATGACATACTATCTCCATGAATGGTGTAATTCATTTTTCTATATCAACTTTTATGTACAACTATAAACATGTATATAATGAATATATATTATATTTATATCATGCCTAAAAATATGGAGATGATAGAACCATGACCAATATGACAACCAATATTTTAATAAACTTTATCTCATGATTTATTACGTAAAGGTGCACATTATACAATCCCAAGAGATTACGAAGCCTAGAGTATTTTGGAAATTAGTTAAATAGAACATAAAATTGATAAATGGATTGAAAATATTATTGAAAATTTCCTTAACATCCTCCTAAAATTCTATTTCTCTTTTAAAACTGCATGGGATAACCTAGGGATATACATAAGAAATGGATGAGATATAAAGCATTGTAAGGGAATATTCAAAGAATAACATAAGGTAAAGAAGTAAATGAGAGATAATAGGCATATCAATGTAACATAAGTGGTTTTAGAATAATAATATTTAACAATAAGGCACAATATTACATGATTTCATAAATGAAACATGGGAATGTGGTGACAACATTAAACATGACATAAAAAACACAAGTTAAGGTTAACTTCCAGGACATCATAACATGGTGGAAAAAGAGAAATAATGGATTATATTTACTCCTTAATCTCATACATGATATATCATTAGAATAATATATTACCCAATTCAATGGAGCACTATCTGGGAACACCCATCATTTTGATACCATGTACATGCGTAAGTGTTCCATATAAATCATACAACGTAAAGATTAATTTCATCAATTTTAATCCCACGAAAAAGGAGTGTATCTTATATACATGGGAGTACCCAATAAATTATGTATATTTAAATCAAGGTTAATAAACTGGAGTATAAATAATTATAGTTATTCACCATATAACAAATTTCATAGAAAAAACGCCGGATAATTCTGGCACCGTAATGGGGGTATATAAAGGTTCATAGGAGGGGTTAATGAGTGTGAAAGAGGTCTCTCGTCACTTTTACATTATAATTAAATTATTAGGGATACATGGAATCATATCCCATCTTGAAAAATTGTAAAACAAAGGGCATAATTTAAAGTAGTTTCTTGAATAAAGAGGAGAAGGAGATGATCCCTTACCATGAGAGAGTGTTTCTTAATGATTTGGAAGGGATTATTTAAGAACATAGGGAACATTGAAAGAGATCCATAGAGGTTAGGGTAGAGTAATTTCGTACTCTTAGATTTTTTACTGAAGATAAATGGGTTATTATATGGGTTTATGTAGAATAATATAGGATGGTTCTTTATTAATTTCAAAACTAAGGTTCTGGACACTATAAGATAATGTAATCAAAACCGTAAAAAATACCATGTTTGTTGGTTGTGGTTTCTAAAAAATTGAATGGGTTTTAATTGTTTTAAATTTTTAAGAATAGATATCATTAAAATAATACCCTTGGTGATGATGAAGTGAGTTATTTTTATGAATAATTGTTTTTAAAACCTCAAAATATACGATAGGTTTTGGAGGATCCATTAAGGGTTTATAAAATAATAAAATAATATCAAAAACACAATATTTTAAAGGTGGGATATATATTTGGTTGTGAGTACCTTTTAAGATGAATATTACATCTCTTTTGGGTCATTATGATGTCATAATACACATAATATATTTATACCATATTTAATTTTGGCATAAAAATTCAACCATCACAAAAAATTATGAAAAAAAACACCATTTGATTATTTTAATGTTATGATTTTAAAAATAAAATTCATTTTATGAAAAAAAAAATTATATAAGTATGAGAATTTACACTTAAATAAAAATTCCAAATTTATTAGATAGAACTTGGTTTTTTAACAATAACAATTAAATGATCCTTATAAAATTTATTTTTTAGTCCATAAAATATTATTATTGTAAAAACACTAAATCCAGAAATACAAATCAAATGCCTAAATTATTAAATTTTATTAGATATAAGGGGTAAAATCCTGAAGAACCGATCAATTTAACCATTTAGCAAACTAGATACAAATATGGTACCCATTTTAAACTGGGAATATAACTTAAAACATAACAATATAAAATAATAATCATAATTTAAACTCATTAAAAGGATTCATTCGTCTTCATAACATGGGAAAATAAAACAAAATAAGGGTGATATCAAATGTTTAGTAAGGTTAACATAAAGTGAAGGATATCATGAATCCATAAATCATACTCAATATGTTTAGGTAAAAAACTAAACACACATTCCATTTAATCAATAAATTGACTATAATAATTCTATAAGGCATAATTATTATTAAAGGTAAATAACTTAAAACAAATAACTTTTAATTAATAAAAAAGGATTAAATGAATCTAGAGAAAATTTCATTGAGAAAATCTTATGGATAATAACAATAAATAAATACTTAATGAATTAAATGGTTAATTATTGGATTTCATGATCTCAAGAATCATGATTCCACTACCATCGAGTAATTTCATAAGCTAATTTAAAACTACTGGGTAAAAACTCATCTGATTTGGCCAACTAATTTATCTCACGAGACTCATTGATGCATTGAGGGGCTATCTATAAACAGGTCCCACCAATAACTATATGTACAAATAATTACAAATATATATATAAATTTATTTAATTCATGAATAATTTACCGTATCAAAAAATATCTGCATTGATTAAATAGCATATATTTATTAATATTTCATCATTTAATATAATTACATTCAATTTAAACACCACATATAAGAATTACATACAGTTTATTAAATATTTATATCCATGATACAAAGAATATGGATAACCTTTAATTGAAACATAAAAAATCAGGAATAAATAGGAATTCATGTTAAATACATCAAATGGGTAGTATATAAACCACATAAAAGTTAATAGGTGCATATTTACAAAAATTTATTAATGAAATCAAAATTTAGATGTATCTCCTTACAATGATCATAATTTTGAATTGATAATTATTCAACAAAAATATTATCTGTATCAAATGTAAATCCACATATAATAATTTGAAATACAACATAAGATAATACAAATTCATTATGAACATAATCTTAGAATATCTATGGAAAAAAATTATTTATATAACCCAATAAAAATAAATTGAGTTATGAAATCATTTTCCCCTCGGTAATTTTCATGTCAAATCCCCTTGGTTGAAAAATTAAAATTTAATCTTAAAATACAATGAATTATTATTTAATCATTATATTACATGTCAAAGGGGTGGTATATACACCATAAAATGAAATTAAGTGCACAACATTACTTTAACACCCCGAGTTTTTTATCAATTAATTTTTTTCCAAAAAAATTAAAATTATTTAATGGATTGATTTCTACTCTAACAAAAGTTAATATTGACTAAAAAACAACACTTAGTTTAGGTTAAAGTATATGAACTACTAAAATTTTCTTTTGTTACACATGATACTGAGCTTTTCTTGTATTACATGCATCACTGAGTTTAAAAGAAATATGTCACACTATTAAAATATTATTGTTTAATATGATAGTAATCACCTAGCTATTGGAATCATTTGTATGAATATGACTACATAAATATTAAAATTTTGGTTTAAAATGTACATAAAATTAATTATTTAGTTACCAATTAATTAGAAATGAAAATATATTTCTCTTTAAAATAAAATGAAAACATTCTCTGAAAAACTAATTTTATGCACAGAAGTGTGTTTCATACCAATAAATTAAAAAAAATCACTTCTGCTTAATCATTTTAATATAATATTTATATTATATATTCAATAAAATTTCTAATTTTATCTTCTATGTTTTATATACAAAAGATAATAATAAATCTAATTTTACGCATAAAACCTGTATTATTCTAAAAAAACATTATTTCCTTTTTATGGTGAACTTATTTTTAAAATAAATTATGAAAATTTTAGAAAATTTATTTTCAAAAATAATTGTTTTTTTTTAATCGGAATATCCAAATTATATTAGGGTGAATTTATTGGATTTTTCTAAAATGTTTCATTTTTTTATGAATAGGGGAAAATACTTAATTTTAATTGGGAACCATCTTTTCACCTAAATTGTTTATCATGTTAAATTATATTTTCAATTTATTTTAAATTAAATTTCGTTAAATTAGAAATCTATTAATCTAATTTAGGACATTGGAAACAATTTCTTATTTATATTGTACGTACAAATGTTGCAAACTCTTAAGCATTTTCGCTTTAAAAATCTAGTTTCTCATCACGTCTACGAGATTAGTTTTAAATTAAATTAAACCAATTATGTAAATGGAATTTGTAAAAATGAATTAAATATTTTGAAATATAATAATTTATATTATCTTATATTATTGAATTAATTTTTTAACATAACTATTGCGGAAAACATATAAAATTAATTAACACAATTAAGGTTAAAATAAGGTTTTGGTGCATTACATGTGTTTGTATTAATATTAATCTTATACCCACATATTGTTTTTATTTAATGTATTGGATTTAATATTTATAACCATTATGTATAAATTATCTAATAAATAAAATTTTAATTATATTCTTAAAATATAAAATACCTAGTTAAATAAAAATATAAAAGTTACCCCAGTAAAAACTATAAGGATAAAATTTAGAAAACATAAAGGTCAAGGAATAACATGATAAAAAATGCAGTTATTTTGTGTTTTGGAGTTTTTTATATTCAATATAAACCCTGAAATTCATTACTCTTCAATTTTGGAGGTTCATGAGATAAGGGAGACCTCCCAATATTTAATGCTTTGGGGTATTTACAAGAATTCCACTCCTCCTCAATTATTAAAGGGCACTCAATCTCCGCCATTATTCATAACTCAAAATCCATATTGATAGACCTAAACCTACAAAATTTACTAAAAAACTTCCATCAAATCATCTTTTAAGCCATATGTTGGACATCAATCCAACCAATCTTGGATTTAGTGCAAACCTAAGGATGATACCCAAATAAGAGGTAATGTTTATCGATAAGCGTTTTCATTTTATTTCTTCCTCCACACCCCTACAATTACTATTATACCATGATAATAAAATACAATAATTATATTCCATATAATATAATGTTTTTTATTTTTATTTTATGGACCATAACCGAACACACTTCCATCAAATGAATTATGAAATCATTGTTTGTGTGTATGGAAGACTACCACCTCACAAAATGATGTCATTCCTTTTTTCCAATACCACCTTTCAAGGTTATTAATAATGATATATTTATATTGTTTTATATGATATTTATTAAATTTATGATGATATTATTCATTTATAATTTCTATATCATGCATACCTTCATTATTTCTATTTAGAGGGAATACAATTATATCATTCGTGTGTATGAGAGACTACCACCTCACAGAGCAATGTGATTCTTTCATGCTTACATGTAATGTATTAAGGATGGGTTTAATAAAAATATCGGATATATAAGACATATAAATGATACTGGAATGAATATATATATATATATATCATTTAATTTTCTTTCTTTCAATATTATAAGGAAATGAAAACAACATTCATGCATTTGCACGACCAATTGTCTTCATAAATGGTGTGTTTCATTTTCCATCACTAACTTTTATGGATTAATAAAAATAAATATATAATAAATATATTTTTTATTTATATCATGGTTTAAATTTTTTATAGTATGATAAAATTTTCTAAGTAAGGGGACAAAAAAAACAAGTCATAGCATATACGAAAAACAAAGCGGTTATTACCCAAAATGTAACATTGACATGGAATTGATAATAAATCAGTAATAAAAAGTCATAAGAATATAATATATGATATTATATATATATATAATTATTATTTTTTGATATATTTATTATAAAGTTATATTTATTATATAGGAGGGTTGAACAAGTGCAACATAAGTTAATACATAAAGTAAAATATTTTCATCCAACTTTTTACTTTTATGAGATGCATGCCATATTCACAATGTATTTATTTGATGTGTTGTATATAATACCCATGAATATATATTGTTATGATTATAAAAAAACCTATTTGGTTTTAAATATCCATTTTAGTATCCTTCTTTTATAGGGTTTATGGATCAAAAGTTTACAAGTTAGTAAGGGTGTTTTGTCTCAATTTTCCTTCTTTGAGATGTACATTTTTATATACACATATATTCATTCCCGAAATGTATATAAAAACCATTTGAAATTAAATATCATGAATATATTTTTCCTCGTGATATTTTAATTTTCATTTTATTTTAATCTTTCATGGTTTTTATGATTCAATGTTACCAATGTGATAAATATTATAAGTTACAATCTCATCATTTATTAGGATTGTTTATGATAAAGTCTTAAATGATTAAATACCATGATATACCACAGAATAATTATCAGGAAATTTATTATCTTATAATTATTTATGATATATTCAAGTAATTTTACCATTTACCACTATTTTTTACTTAAAATAATAACATTTGTTTTAAGAAACTACAACTTTATTTTCTTCTTCTGTAGAAAATCTACGTTTTTCCAACACCATGTTTTAAAAAAAATTAAAAAATGTTTTCAATTTTTTAAAATAATATTTTAAGCTCATTTTCAAATAAATGGATTTTTTAAATGGTTTTTTTAGAAAGTGTTTTAAATTAGTTTTAATGATTCGTTTATAATTTTCACGATTATTTTTAAAGAAAAAGGTTTTCAAAAATGTTTTATGATTTAAAAAGTTTTTTTTTCAAAGTGAAAAGGATATTTTACTAAATAAATGTTTTAAATGATCCTTTGAAAATTATTTTCCATCTAATATGACATCTATTGGGGTTACCTTTTCCTTATAGGGGATATTATCTAAGGATATTATTTATATAATTTCACTTAATGGTTTATATTTTGATGACATCTTGTTTATGGAACCAATTTATTTTCCACGAGTCAATCATATTTCAAAGTGATTGTTATGAAACCCATTTATATTACATGGTTTAATATTTTTTCAAAGAGATTTTTATAAAAAAATTACTTTCCATAGTTTAATAGTGTTTCAAAGAGATTGAAATGAAACCCATTTCTTTTCTATGGGTTAATCAATTTAGAGAAGAATAATGATTTTTTTTATGAGTTTTTATAATGATATTAAATATCTTTGTATTTTATTCTTTTTGTGGTTCTTAGAAACTACTTATATGATGGGGTGGCCTAGATAATACTATGTGAGACTGTTATAGCTTATACGATGGTGCGGTTCATATATCACAAGGTGATATTGTTATATATTGCATGATGGGTGTGAACAGATAACACTCCAATTAATTATATTAGGATAAATTCTATAAGATATTGAAGGGTACAAGAGTGCTTAGACAAAGCCCAAAGATGAGGGAACATGGGTTATTTGACCAAGCCCAATGATGAGGGTAAATGAGTGATTAACCCAAGACATAAAAGGAGGGTACATGGGTGGTCAACCCATGCCCAAAGATGAGGGAACACAAGTGGTTATCCTAAGCCCTAAATAGAGGGTACACGGGTGGTTAGCTAAAGACCAATGTAGGAATAAGGGTGGTTATCCCAAGACTAACATGTTATGAAAATCCTGGTGGGTAGAAATGAAATAATATTTTATATACTTGTGAAGATTTCGAAAATTCCATGTATTATTCTGATGTTATACTCTCATGGGTCATGTTCTTTTATTCCCTTATGATTCATGTCCTATAAATAGAAAATATTTATGCCACGAATCACGTTGATGATCTATGATAGGTTGGGTATGAAATTCATAAGTTATGATCATTATCACGTACCCTTATTCTTATCGTATGATTTAATATGATCATAGATTTATATCTCTTGTGTTTACCCTTGCTAAGCATCTAAACTCACTTTTTATTATGTTTCTTTTCCCCAGGTTATGAAGAAATGTTTAATGTAGGGTATTTATTTGAATATTACTAAATGGGAAGATATTTTTGGTAAAAATTAAAAATATTTCACTATATTTGAATATTGTGTTCCAAGTATCCAATGGAGCAAAAATATTATGGTACAAAGGCATGTGTTTGTGAAAATTAATGTATAGTAATCTAAAAAGATGTAATATCCATGTCTGAAAATCATGGGTCACTATAATTGGTATTAAAGGAATGTTTTAGTTAACATTTGGAAACTAGTACTAGAAAACATTAGTGAGATCCTTATGGATATTTATAAGAATATGTATAGTGATATCTATAAAGATAATTAAATAGATTATTTAAAGTGTAGTAAAATGTCCTGGAATTTAAGAAAAGGAAATAGTGAGCGGTTTCTTAGAAATTAAATCCTTGTCTAGATAATAAAATTAGATGTGTCTATAGAATTGATATACCTAGGGGTAATAACCCCCAAAAAACTATATTGAGATAGACTCAATCGAGAATTGGTGGATGATAATAGGCCATACTGGAAACCTAGTTTGACACTCTTAGGGGATATGTTTTGGAAATTCAAAAACTCTTTATGAACCATTATTATGGATTTAAATATATTATGATCATGTATTACCTATGTTAAGAATAAGTTGTCATAGATTTAAAATTAGGTATCATGATTTAGACATCCTATTAGTGATTTTCAAAGATTATGTGGTTTTCAGTATGATAATTGTTTCTTACACTATTCCTTCTAGTTTTAGTCAATAAAAAGAACCTAAAAGAACCATGTTAACATTGATTGTGATGTACAAATATTTGATAATTATTTTAATGGGATGATGACTGGAGTAAAGGATATTGTGATCATTCCTAATCAGTTATCATAGAACATGATTAAAAATGTGCACCTTAAAAAAATATTGGACTCACCAAAGAAAATATGGATAGAGTTCACTGAGAGTTTAGGTAGTGGATACCAAAAAGGAAAGAAGATTCATATCCTTATGTTTTGGGAATGTGATAAGAAACACCTAGGTGAATTTATTAGTGTAAACAAAATATGTTTTGACTGTGGAAAATAAGGGCAAAAATCAAGTAACTGCATATGGGAAAATGAATTGTTCATTTAACACAATGGATGATAATATTTTTCTCCCTAAGATATCATAAACTCTTTAATCCTTTAAATATATAAAGTATTGGAATAATTTAAATAAATTTCCTAATGGAAAATATCATGAATAAAATCAGAAAGTTGGAGTAATGGTTATATTATCGATGACTAAGAGACTACAAATGATATATGAAAGGAATAAGTGTTAAGGAATAAGATAATGAATCCTAGATAATGGTGTGAGAAGAATGTGTAATGATGGATATATTTATTTAGTGGGATTAAAATTATTTTATTTTTATCATTGGTATTTTGGTTATTATAGTCATGACACCTTAATGGAGGTTTCCATAATAGCTTTGCATGAAGGAGTTTCAAGAGTATGTCAAATAGTTCCAATGACCTAAAAAAGTGATTTAATGGAAAGGTACTATCTTTATTAAGGGAATATAACCCTTAACATGTTATTTATGTTGATAAAATGGTGTTTAGATGGGATAAAGAAATGTTGAATTAGAATAAAGTAAATTGGATAACACTAATTACTTTGGAACAAATTAATTAGTTTTTTAACAAATTGGTTTATGCTATAATGAATGGATTTTATATAATTTTTGGACATATGGAAATTATTCAATAATCTATGTTATATGTAAGGAATAAAGAAGAATGAATTTTTTCAGTAAGGTTTTATGTTAATTTAGCTTATTTCCATGTTTCAAGAGAATATGTGATGAAGGTGTTCACATGTTTGGTATGTGCTAATTAATATATACTTTATGATATATGGGGGATCAATGTTAAGCTGATTTAGTAAAATTATATATAATGTTTTGGATTTTTATCTTTAATAAGGGTAAAAAGTTTAACCATTTATGAAATAGTTTATTTTTAACTTTGAATGAGGTTTTAGAGACAAATGTATTTTTTGACCATATAAAGATTTGTTCATATTGGGTAACCTATAATAACAATATTGTTTAGATGATAACTAAAGATAGATGAAATTTCCTACCATTATATCAATGGTTCTTATTATCCATTAGTGATTTAGGCATTACAAGTTCAACTTTGTTTCTTAGAAAAAGAGATGAATCAGAAATTGATCAAGACATAACCACAAGGTGATATTGTTCTTTTGAAATGTAATGAAATCAAGTAATTATATATTGTCCAGAAAATTCTTCAAATTTATGAAAATGAAATTTAAATAAGATTTTGTCCTTTTGTAATCATTTTTATGATATTAATGACCTTTTATCAAGCCTATTTGTTTTATGTATTTTTGATAATTAACTTTTTACTAACCAATATCTCTATCACTCTCCATTAGTATTTGAGTGTTAGTTTTCTATAATATTTCCGTGTTTTCGCTTCCCACCTATGTTCTCTTATTTGGAAACCTAGAATGTGTTACGTCACATGACCTTTTCACATCAATTTTCTATTTTTCATAAGGATTTTTATTAACCCTTTTTATGATGTGGGTCTCAAAGAAAGGAACTTTCATGTATTAAACCATTTACGACCTAGAGAAATTTTGAGGGTGGAATTCATTATAAGGTGGGTAAAATGTAACACCTACAGTTTTTATGAATTAATTTTTTTTTTAATAAATTAAAAATATTTGATGGATTTATTTATGTGATATTTAAATTTATGATTTTGATACATGAAACTAAGAGTTTATCTTGTAGTACACACAACACAATGTTTATATTTTTTTACACAAAATACCAAGTTTAGTTTTCATTACACGCAATAATGAGTTTAAACAAAACATGTCATACTATTAAAATATTATTATTTAATATGATTGTTATGACCTATCCATTAAAATGATTTATATGGATAGCATTAACTAAATTATAAAAATATGACTTATAAAAGATTAAAAAATTAATTATTTGGGGAAAAATTAATTATAAATTAAAATAAAACATTTTTGAAAATAAAAGTAAATCATTCTCTAAAAAAATATTTTTACACACATAAACATGTTTTTTACCAATATATTAACCAAATCACTTTCAGTTAATTATTTTTAAAAAATTTATAAATTATATATTCAATAAAAATGTTAACATTCAAATTATATTTTTTCTATAAAAAATATCATAATAAATCCAATTTTATGCTTAAAACTGTATTTTTTTTTAAAACAGTTTGGTCACCTTTTTAGGGAACAATTATTTCTAAAATAAATTCTAAAACATTTAGAAAATTAATTTTATATAATAAAAGTAATTTTTTAAATAATAATACCAAAAATATATTAGTGTGAATCTTTGGTATTTTTTGAAAAGATTAATTTATTCATGAATACTAAAAAATGCTAAATTTTAATTGAAAACTCTCTTTTCACCTATATTATTTATATTGTTAAATTATATTTTAAACTGTTTTAACAGTAAAATTAGCTCAATTATACATCTATAAATCTGATATAGGTTATTTTAATCAATTTTATATTGATATTGGATATAAAAACTTTGTAACCTTTTGAATATGTTCCCTATAAAAACTCGTTTTCTCACCGTGTTTACGAGATTAATCTTAAATTAAATTTTGAAACTTATATTAATTTAATTTTAGAAAATAGATTCAATATTTAAAATAATAACAATTTATATTACATAATAAGTTTAAATTAATTTTTTACCATAATTATTAGTGATAACAGTTAAAATTAATTAACGCAATTAAGGTTAAAATGGTGTTTTGTGCATTATAGGAATTTGTAATTAAATTAATTTTACATAAATAGAAGATTTTTATTTAATTAATTGGATTTTATATTTATAATCATTAGTTATAAATTATCTAATTAATATCATTTTAATTATATTCTTAAAATATAAATTAACTAGGTAAATAAAAAGATAAAAGTTATTATGGTAAAAACTATAATGATAAAATTGAGTAAACATAAAGGCAAAAAAAATAACATGATTAAAAATGTACTTAGTTTTTGTGTTAGAGGATTTTATAGACTAAATAAACCATACAACACAATATTTTTCAATTCTTTAGGCACATGATGTAAGGTAGACCTCCCAATAGTGAATTATTTTGGGAATTTAAAAGAATGACACTCCTCCTCAATTATAAAAGGGAACTCACTCTCCCCACTTATTCACACCTATCAAATAATTTTACTTAACCAAAAACTTAAACAAATTACTTCCAAAATTTCATTCCCTCATACTAGAAGCCCTATTTTTGATGTAAATATAACTAAGAAATGATTTAGTTCAAACCTAAGGAGGATACCTAAAGAAGAGGTAATGTTCATCAACGATCGTTTTCGTTTTATTTATTTTTCCACCCCATTAAGTTATTATTATTCCATGATTATATAATATATTAATTATATTACATATAATAAGTTGTTTTTATATTAATTTTATAGCCCATAACTTCACACACGTTCATTTAATGGGTTACAGAATCATCATTCGTATGTATGGAGGAAAACCGCCTCACGAACTAATGTTATTTGTTTTACTAATACCACATTTCAAGGTATGTAATAATGATGGTTTTATAGTTTATAAATAATATAAATGAAATTTATTATAATATTATGTTTTTTTAATAATTATATCACTCAAACCATCATGATTTCTATTTTGTGGTAAGATGATAACGTCATTCATGTGTACCGTGGACTACAACCTTGTGAAATGATGTGATTTATTCACAATTTACACGTAATGTATTAAGGATGGGTTTAATAAAAATATAGGAAATATATGACAGAAAAATTCATTCATAATGATAAGATATATATATATATATATATATATATATCATTTTCTTTTCATTCTTTCAATACATTAAGAAAATGGAAACACTGTTCATGTGTACGTATAGCCTATCGTCTCCATGAATAGTGTGTTTCATTTTCTATCTCTAAATTTTATGGATTACTATAAATACATATATAATTAATATATATAATATTTATATCATGTTTTAAATTATTTAGATTAAAGAACCATGATCTAAGTAAGAGGACCAAAAATAACATGTCAAAACATATACAGTAAACAATGTTATTATTACCCAAAACGTAACTTTAACATGGAATTGTTAATAAACAAGAAATACAAGGTAATAAGAAAATCATATATGACTTGATATATATAAGTATTATTCTATAATATATGTATAATAAACTTATATTTATTATATAATAGGGTTGAATGAGTACAAAAAAGTTAATATTTAAGGTATTAGATTTCTGTCTCACTTTTTACGTCTGTGAGACACATGCCATATTCACTATGTATTTATTTTTTGGGGTGTATATAATGCCCATGAATATATATTATGATTCTTCTCCAGAAAATATTTTGTTTTACATATCCATTTTACTATCTCTCATTCATGGGTTTTTCAGTTTAATATTTAACAAATTTGTAAGGGGTTTCTGTCTCAATGTTTTTGAGAGGTACGGTATGATATGCACCTATATTATTTAAAGAGATGTTTATAAAAATCCTCTAGCATGTAATATCATTAATTTATTCATCATAATGATATTATATGTTTTTTTATGTTATTCCTTCTCAAATATTATGATTCAATGTTACAAAAGTGATAATGATTTTATGATACAATCTCATCATTTATCAGGATAGTTTATGATTAAGTCTCCAATATTAAAATATCATGATCTAAAACTCAATAATTATCATGAAATTTCTTCTATAATGTTTATTAATTATATATTAAAGTAATGGTATCATTTTTAAACTTTGTTTACTTAATATAATTAACAAAATGTTTTTAAGATAATCTGAAATTATTTCTTTCTTAGGAAGGAAATCTATTTCCATCCAAAACCATGTTTTAAAAAGATATTTTTAATTTTTTTTAAAAAAATGTTATTAAAAAATGGTATCAAATGATATTTTAATTAAATATTCATGTAAAACTATTTTTAAAATATTTTATGTTTTAAAAAATGTTTTAAATGATTTTCAATGATTCCTTTATAATCTCTCAAGGTTATTTTCCTAGAAAATAGTTTTAAAAGTGTTTTATGTTTTAAAAATCATTTTATTTAAAATATAAATGGATATTTACCTCAATAAATTTTTTAAATGACCATTAAGAAATTATTTTATATCTAATATGACATCATTTGGGGTTACTTATGCATTTTATTTTATATGATCAAATGATAAAATTCATATTCTTTCCATGAATGTTTTATGTTTTGATGGAATGATACTTATAGAATCCATTTATTTTACACATTATAATCACGTTTAAATGATATTTCTATGAAACCTTTTTATTTTCCATGGGTTAATCATATTTTAAATACATTTTTATGTAACCTATTTCTTTTACAAGGGTGAATCATGTTTCAATGATATTTACATGAAACCCATTTATTTTAAATGGGTTAATCATGTTATAAAAGAATAATGATTGTTTTAATGAGTTTTTTTATGATATAAAATATATTTTTTACTTTATTAATGTTTTGATTCTTATAAATTATTTACACTATGGGGTGGTCCAGATAGTATCGAGTAATCCCATTAAATATTATACGATGAGGTGGTATAGATATTTTTAGGTAATCCCATAACAGATTGTATGATGAGGAGACCTAGATATCTCCATATGGGCCTATTATATCTTACATGATGGGTGTGACTAGATAGAACTACAATTCATTGGGTAATGATAAATTCTATATGAGACCATATGGTACATGTGTGATTATCCCAAGCCCAAAGATGGGGGTACATTGGTGGTCAGACCTAGCCTGAAAATGAGGGTACATAGGCATTAGCCCAAGACCAAAGTTGGTATAAGTGTGGTTATACCAATCCTAACATGTTAGGGATTTCTTGGTGGGTAAAATTGACATAATATTTTCTATGAATATATGGCTGAAAAAATTCCAAGAATTATTACCTTTTTATGCTCTCATGGATTTTATTCTTTAATTACCTTATGATTCATGTCCTATTAACTGATAATATTTATGATATGACTCTTGTTTATTATCTACGATATGTTGGTTGTGGACTTTGTAAGTTGTGATCATGATCACATACCCTTATTCTTATCTTTTCTTTTATAATATCATAGATTTATATCTCTTATGTTTACTTTTACTGAAAATTAGAGATCTACCTTTCTTATGCTTATTTTCCCCACACTATAAACAAAGGTTTTATATAGGGTATATCTATGAAGAGAACTAAATGGACAGATCTTTTGGGGTGACATTGTAGATCTTTCACCAGATTAGAAGATTTTGTTTAAAGTTTCCAATATAACTAAAATATTTTGCTCCTCAAGAATGTGTTTGTGAAATGTAATGTATATTACTCTAAAAATATTTTATATTCATTTATTAGAAGGTCAGGTTTATATAATTACAATATTCCTTAATGAAGATAAATTGAGTTGACGTCTCTTACCTTGAGTCCGACTCATCACGTATGTTCTTTATCTTCCTAAATAATAAAATTATTTTAATTATTTAATTGATTAATAGAATTTTTAAATTTCATTATTCCTTTTATTTAACTTATTATCATGACATATAAAATTACATAATAAGTTACGTTTATATCTGGTTTTTTGATGATATTTCACTTATATATAAAAAATGACTTCGGTAGGTTTACTATTGGTCTAAGAAGTCATTATTAAAAAAATATAATGAATAAAAATCATGAAATTATTATCATATTTATACAAAAATTATACTTTTAAAACCTCCCATAAAAGTTTTTTTTGAGAAATATAGTATGTTTTGGTCATGGAGATGACAAGTTATATGTACACATGAGTAACGTTTCCATTTTTCAAGATCATTATAGAAAATAGTTAAGTTATATTTTATTTTTTTAGAATGATCGTAATAAAATAAATAACATATTTTTTTATTTAAATATACTTATATATATCATCCATGTGGTTTAGTGATTAAAATAGAGTCGTATAGCTTCAAGAAGGCTATAATCCACACATACACGAATGACGTTATTATCTTTCAATGAGTGAAAAGGTAAGAAATAAAATGATATATTATCTTTTAATAATGTTAAATATATCATAAATATCATAACTATTTCCTTAAAATCACATATATTTCCTTTAATAAGCATTAGTGATCATTGAATCACATTTCTTTGTGAGGCAGTAGTCCAACGTACACACGAGTGTCGTTATCGTATCCACTAAGAAATGGAGAGTAAATATATATATATATATATATATGTGTGTGTGTGTGATATAATGATTAATTGGATATAATTATGTTATAAAAATAAAATATATACTTTTTATACATTATTATATCCAATTGTGAGAGGTTTTGATGGGAAACATGTCACATCTGTCTGCGAGGTGGTTGTCTATCGTATACACGAGCAATGTTATAATTTCTCATTTGAGGGAAGATTAGATGCATATAAGTCCTAAAATTATCATAATAAAATATAAATATATGTGAGATAATTTTTTTATTATATAATCATAAATTAATTATATTTGAAGGAGGTGGAATGATAAATAAAAAATGCATTGTAATTTTACCACTTATTAGACCACCTCTTTAGGATTATACCTAAATTATTCCAAGAAGGCCTTATGAACAAAAAAAATTTCTAGGATGAGAGTATGAAAGTTTTGAATTTATTTGGGAAGGTCTTTTCTAAAAAAAGGGTTTGAAGTTATGATGAAGAGAGTAGAGTGGGTATCCTTTTATAAGTTAGGTGAGAGACACACTTGTAATATTTGAAAATAAAGACGTGTAACCACGTTTTTCACACTACTAATGGGTAAAAATTTGTTATTATCATCAATTTTACATTATAAGGTATAAATATGGATATAAAATATATTTTAGAAATGTTTTCATGTTATTTAAACCCTTATATATTTAGTTTAACCCCAGATAAACCTATTTTTACCTTAACCATGGTAAATAATTATTTCTATTTCCTCTATTAATTATGGTCAAAATTAAGTTAAACTTATTATAAAATATAAATTATTATGATTATAAATTTCAAATATATTATAAAAAACTCAATTCACATAATAGAAATTTTTTTATTTAAAACAAAACCACCAGATGTGATGGAAAAGCTTGTTTTTAAGAAGAATATTATCATAAGTATGGATGTTTTTAATATAAAAATTCAATATGAAATTGATTAAAATTATATAAATTTTATTTAGTATAATATATTTTAAAATATTTTACTTTAAAACAAATTTAAATATAATTTATCTTTTTTAATAATTTAAATGAAAAGATAGTTCTCAAATAAAAATCATTATTTTTTACTCATCGTGGAAAAATGAAACTTTTCATAAAAATCCAAAAATTTACCTGAATATTATTTTAAGATTAGGATTTCAAAAATGAAGTTAAATTTTTAAAATAATTATTTTAAAAGTTTCAATAAATAATTTTGTCATAAGGTTTCAAGAAGAGGTGAAAGCATTTTCTTAAAAAATTGTTTTTCTGAAAAAAAAATATCTATTTCTGTAAAATTATTCTTATTTTATTTAAAATATATATATATCATTTCAATTTATTTTTTACATTCCTAAAACTTATAATTTTCATAATTTATTTTGTACTATTAATACTTTCTAACATATAATGGATAGGTTATAACGGTCAGATTTAAATAATATTTTAATTGAGTATTTTTATTTAAACCTGATATTGCATGAATTACTAGCAGTTAAATAGATTGAATTTATTGAAAATGTAATAAGTCTAAATATAAAAACCAAACAATAAAAAATTCATATAGTAGTAAACTATTTATAAATTCAATTTATTATAACCCCAAATATATTTTTTTCCTAGATTTTTAGAGAAGTATGACATAATTCATACATATCAACCCACAAGCATACAAAGTGATAACTAATAAATTAATATCCATTTATTCCATAATTCAAAAGTTTTTAATAAATTTTTAAATATTTTCATGAAAAATATTTTCAACATTCATCTTGGATTATTCTTTTCTCTTACCCAGCATTAAACCCTGTGAAAAAAATTTTAAACACATGGTATGAACACAAAAACCTTAGTAAGGGATATAAGATAAACTAAATTGTTAGTCTATAAATACTTATAAACATGAAAAATCATTTTCACAATGACATACCTCTCACCCAAAAAATTATCATATACTTAACTTGTGAAAAAAAGATATCTTCATAAAACATAGAAAACACAAATAAAACCATATAGAAATATTTGGGAATTAATTACATAAGATTGTAACCCTCATGAGTATTATATGATTTGTAACCTTCATGACTAACTTATAATGTAACCCTCATTGCTACCTTATCATGTAACATTAATGGCTACCTTATGGTGTAATCATCACAGTTACACTTGGAATAACCATTATGACTAAGTTCCAACATAAACACACTTAATGCATTATAGGGTGATATAGGTATAACCCTTCATCATAAACAATTAAAAATAACCCTAACATAATCATTAAACAATAATACATTCATAATAAAAACATTGTATTTGAATTTTGTAAAAATAGAAATTTAAAAGAGGATTTTTAAAGAAAAGTCCCTTACCTTAGGTTCTTCTTACTTCAAATGTGTTAAAACCTCATGTATAACGGTTTAAAGGGTGTTATTAATATATTAAATAAAAATATTCATATTTATAATTCCTTATATGGTCTTCTTATAACATATTTCCATCCATTTATAAATAATATTTTTCTATTTTCATTGTTTCAAGTGCATTTATTTCATGGTTTCCATGGTTGGTTCATTATGGATTTTCTTTTTGAATGGAAGAAAAAATCTAGAAGTGGAAATAAATGGTATTAATATGTTTCTAGAATTTTAAATTATACCATATATCATTTTTTCTAATATTATCAATATATAAAACATTAATGAAAATTATTTAGTTTATTGTGGAGATTTTTATGACCATTACAAACTTATATCATTTTATTTAATATCGTGTTTATATATTGGATCCAGAACATTATATAGCTTATAATATATATAATAAATATTATTTAACCATAATAATGTATTTATAACCCGCACTTAAGGCAGTAATTAAAAATTAGGACACATCATCCATGATGAAGGTAAATTGACACATCACAGATGATGTTTTCATTTTTTTAGAATAAGAGGAGAAAAAGAGATTTTTGATGATGGATATTCTATTAAAATAATAAAATTCTAGTATACATAAGATATTGGATTTATCATGTCACTTGGATTAGTTTAGTTAAAGTGAGAGTAAGAAAATAAAATAAATTGAAAATAAAAATAAAAGAAAATGAAAGAGGATTTTACCACTTGAATTATTCTCCTTGAGAACCTCTATAAGAAACTTGGTTTTAGCCTTTTGGTGAGACCAGTATGTCTTGAATGTGGGGAATATTATTTTTAAGGTAATTGTGAAGAAATTAAAAAATATATAAGTATTTGATTTATTAGTAGAATAGGTGGTGAGGGGAGGTATTTATAATGGAGGAGAGGGGTGTTTATTTTATTATTTTTTTAATTATTTTGTTATTTTGGTTGAAGAATATTAATATTTTGATAATTATAACTAAATATATTAAAATAATAAAGGGTGTTTCTAGATTCTAAGATTATATTATCGATACATCATCTATGACTCAATAATTCATGTATTTAGATTATATTATAAATTACCATATTTCACCATTCACCAAAAATTATACTTTAATAAAATTAAAAAATTCTCCCTAACCTTTTTTGTCATGTATAATTAAAAAATATACTCTATTTTATGAAAATAGTTTTTTAATTATGAGAAATTTATTTTTTAATTAAAATCATCATTTATTCGAAAAATACCAATTTTAAAATTATAACTATTTTTATAACACTTTAAAAAAACAATTTAGTTCTCATAAAATTATAATATAATCATAAAAAATATTAATTTATGAATCTATTTTAGGAAGATGAATTTTCATTTAAATAATTATATTAATTATAAAATTGTAAATAAAAATTTACATGTCCCGAAAATACAAGAATTAATTTATTATTTTCAAAAAAAATTATTTACTTATTCTATGATAGAAATATATAAAATTTTCACTTATAAGATACATAATTTTTATGTATAATTTCACAAGTGAGGTTACTATTCTATTTGTATATATTACTTAATATTTTTAAATACCAATTATTTTATTATACATTTATAATAACTTTGAATATTTAATTCTATATTGAAAACAAATTATTTTATAAGTACATGGGTTGTTACATTCTCTACTCCTTCTAGAAATCATGTCCTAAAAATTTTTATTCACTTATTAAAAAATTGGGGATACATTTCCCTCATATCATTTTTATATTTTCAGGTCACTTGTTCAACCATATAGCTTCTCCACAAAACCTTAACTTGATGAATTACTTTATTCTGCATTAATTGATCTCTAAAATCATGAATCTCAACAAGTTTCTCTTCATAAGTAAGGTTCTCTTCCAGATAAACTACTTTTGGCCCCAAAATATGAGATGAATATGAACATAATTACTTAACATTGAAATAAGAAAAACATTTTCTACATGAGATAAACTAAGAGGTAAGGCTACTCATTGAAAACTCATCCGACTTTCTATAGAATTTAAAAAGGTCAAATGAACAATGAAATTAGGTTTCCTTTCATAAAAAAATTTATAACACTTTTCTAAGGAGAAATTTTAAGGAAAACACGATCACCTTCCTCCAAAGAAAATTCTTTCTTCCTATTATATGAATATATTTTCTACCTACTCTGATTTGTCCTCATATTTTTCTAGAACATATTACTTTCTCATATACTTCCTCTACAATTTTTGTTCCATCTACTACCTTTCCCTGACTTCATCCAAAAATTATGGAGTTCAACACCTCTTTACATATAATTCCTCATAAGGTACCATCTATATACTGAAATTAAAATTATTAATATAATAAAATTCAACTAAATAATATGTTGATCCCAACCTCACTAATAAACCATTTAACAATCACATAGCATGTCCTCCAATTTTTGTGTTATTTACTTGGTCTTTCCATTAGATTGAGAATGAAGGGTTGTTATAAAATTTAATTATGTTCCCCATGACTTTTGAAGACCATTCCAAAAGTTATAAGTGAACCTAGGATTATAGTCAGGTACATTGGGGAGAGGAACTCCGTATAACTTCAAAATATCTTTGTGGTAAAATTGAGAAATATTATCTAGATAAAGAGTGTGTAAAATTGGAAGGAAGTGTATAGATTTAGTGAGTTGATCAACAATAACCCAAATAATAGTGTCAACTCAAGAATTATTTGTTAGTCTCACCACAATGTACATGGATGTATTTTCCCATTTTCACTCTGGAATTGTAAATAGTTGAAGAATCGCCTTGGGTAGTTTCCACTAATCACTAACCTACTGACATGTCAAACAATTCGAGGTAAAATCATCAATATCTATTTTAATTCCATCCCACTAGTAATACTCCCAATGGTCTCAGTATATCTTAGTGCTGCCAAGATGAACTAGAAATGAATAACTATGAGCTTCACTTAACAATTCTTTCTTCCGTTAGAAATCACAAGGCACAAATAGTCTCTTTCCAAATATCATGAAACAATCTTTATCAATATTAAATTCAGTAAATTTACCTTTCGTAAACAATTATACCATTTTATTTAACCCACAGTCTTCCTTCTGTGCTTGCTGAATTCTATCTGATAGAGACGACTTCAATGACACCCGAAACAAAATAGAGAAATTTCTTGCACCAACAAATTCCAAGAAAAAATTCATCAAATCATTAATTAAGGGGTCTAGTTCAAAACACAACATAGTTGAAGTATCATGATTTTTTTAAATCAAGGCATCTTCCACTTTGTTTTATTTTAAAGGATAGTAATTTATCTTAAAATATTAATCCTTTATCAGTTCCATCCATCTTCTCTACCTCATTTTCAATTCCTTCCGTGTAAATATATACTTCAAACTTTTATGGTGATTATATATTTTACATTTGGATCCATATAATTGATGTCTACAAAATTTTAAAGTGAAAACCACATTTTCTAATTCCAAATAGTGTGGGGGTTAATTTAACTCCCAAGGTTTTAGTTATCATCAAGAATAATAAATTACCTGATCATTCTGCATTAGAACACAACCAATTCCCTTAAATTAAGTATCACTATAGATAACTAAATCACTATTTATAGAAGTTAGATAAAAAATAGACTATTCACCAATATTCTTTTAAATTCCTAAAAAAATACACATTATTATATCCAAAAACAATTCAACCCATTTTCATTCTAAAATCATTAGCATACTAGATAACCATAAAAATCATTTAAAAAAATTATAGGTAATAGCCTGTTAATCCAAGAAAACTATGAATCTTTGTAACATTTTTAGGTCTTTCTCATTCATAAACTATTTTTTTTGGGAGATCAACTGTTATACCATCCTTATTTATAATTTACATAAGAAAAGAAATTTTTTTCAACCAAACATCACATTTACTAAATTTCCTATATAAATTCTTTTCTTTGAGAGTTTATAGGACAATACTTAAATATTTTTTTGGATCTTCATAACTTTTTAAAAACATGAAAATAACATTAATAAAAACCAAAAAAATATCCAAATATTCATAGAATATTCTATTCCTAAGATCCATAAATGCAGTAGAATAATTTTTCAAACTAAAGGGAAAAAACTCATAATTCCCATATCTAATATAGAAATCTGTTTTTTGAATTTCATCCCCCTTGATCATCAGCTAATGGTACCCAGATCTCAATTCAATCTTAGAAAAATACTGAGCTCCCAGGAGCTGATAAAATAAGCCGTCGATATGAGGAAATAGATCATTATTATTAAAATAAATTTTTTCAAAGCTCTATAATCAATGAAAAGTCTCATGGAACCATCTTTCTTTTTTACAAACAAAATAAGAGATCCCCATGGTGAAGTTCAAGGATGAATGAAAACATTATAAGAAAATATTTCAACTTATTTTTCAATTCTAGATGTTCCACTTGATCCATTTTATAAAGGGTTTTTGAGATTAGATTAGCATTATGAACTAAGTAAATAGTAAATTCAAATTTCTGATCCAATATAACACTAGGAAACTCATTAGAAGAATCATCCATGTATTCATTTACCAATGGAACATTACAGATCTAAATATTTCCCTTGTTTTCAAAAATATGTTCCAGATAAATTTCATTTCTATGTTTTAATATTTTATCTTCTTTCTAATATGTTATCAATTTTATGGGTCCATTATTTTATAAAAACTAAAATTCTTCCTGAAAAAACAACATATTTAACACTATAGTCAATATTAGCATGATAAAAAGAAATCCATTCCATACCCATAATAACATCGAACTCTACTAAGGGAAAAACAACAATGATTGTAGGTAATGTCTTTATAAATACATCAAAAAAAGATTCTTATAACTCTTTTTTCCTTTAATAATCCCTAATAGTGTTTTAAAAATAAGATCTTATTTCATTTCTTAAGGTGAAATTTCTAATTTACTAGGAAATTTCTCTTAAATAAATGAATTTGTAGTCCATGTATCAAACAGAATGTTAGAAAAAACTGTGTAAATAAAAAATGTACCAGATAACACTTTATTAGATAGACTAAAAACTATTTAAGTAGTCGAAAAGAATTTAATTGAACCTTCTTTATTATAATATGGATTCATTCCATCATTTAGATCTTTCTTTGGGTATGTATTTGCATAATGCCCCATCTCACCTCATCTGAAACACTTTATAATTTTCTTATCATAATTAAACTTACTAACACTAATATCTTTTTCATTACTATATCAAGACATATTTCCAACCATTCCACATCAAAAAAAACTTCCTAGATTTATTAAGGATTTCCCCTATGGTGTTTTTTACCACAATTCCCACAAAAAATAAATTGAACTTTCTTACCTTTATATATATTTTATTGATTATTACCCATTTCTTTCCATATGCAACTTTTCATATTCTTGTTTTCAAAGTAAATTTGATCACCAAAAAACTCTATTTCCACCATTTTAGTACATCGAACAATTTTCTCATAACTTTTAAATTCACAAGTATCCAACACCATTCGATACCTTGGCTCTAATCTTGAGTAAAAATGATGGATTTTACTATCAAGATCCCGAGTAATATTTAGAGTGTACCTTGCCAATAGTGTGAATTTTTCTTCATACGTGAACACTAAATATTATTAATTTTGTTTCAATTCAAATAAATTATTTCCCATCCTATGTTTAACTACCATAGAAAAATATTTTTCAAGGAAATTATTCTTAAATCCATCCAATTCCAAGGCATCAATCTCATCACTATCCCTGATATTGTTGACCATTGACCAACACTGGTTATATTTACCTTCAAAACGAAAAATAGAAGACTAAAATTCTGATTATTTAAACACACCATGAGATAAAATGTATTTTCAAGGGATTTAATCCACCCATAAACCACCATTTATTTAAAAGATCCACTAAATGCTAGAGGGTGTGGCCTCATAAAAACATCCATTATCATCACGTTATTTTATGATAGCTATGTATGGTCACATCCATAGATTATACTTCTATTTATAACATGTTTAAACTGATCCATTACTATAAAAAACTACTCGATTCTAGTTCCCACCATTCTAGGTTTTCAATATAGAAAGATATCATCCTCTCACTGCATTCCTACTTCAACTTCTATGTTTCTTCTACCGAAAACCATTATGAATAGAAAAATATTAGACGAAGAAACATGGTAATCTTTAAATGCTATATCATTTAAATATATACATAAGGTAAAAATAATTTATTGTACTCAATTGACATCATCCTAATCCCTATTTTTATCTACTCTATGCATAGATACCGACTATAAGGACCTACCCTTAAACATTACATAAACTAGTAAATTATTTTAGAATTCACTTTATTACATTCACAAAGATATTTTTCTTTTAGAGTTTTAGAGAATTAGGAAATTATTCATACATATCAACCCAAAAGAATAAAATTAGGTAATACTAAAATATTATCAATTTCTACCATAATAAAAAAAATTAATAAAATGTGAAATATTTTCATGAAGAATCATCACAAAAATCATCTTGGATTCTTCTTTTCTCATACCCATCCTTAAACCCTGTAATTTTTTTAAAAAAACTTAGAATGAGAAAAAAAAGCTCAGTAAAGGACATACGATGATATAAATTTTTAGTCTATGAAGACTTATAAACATAAAAAATCATATTCAAAATGGCATACTTCGCACCCATAAAGTATTATATAATTAACTTGTGTAGTCATGAGAATTACATAAAACATAAAAAACCTAAATGAAACAATGTTTGAGTCATAGGGAATTAATTATTTAATAATATAACCCACATAGCTACCATATTATTTTTAACCCTCATGGAAACCTTATAATATAAACCTGATGACTACATTATGATGTAACCCTCATGTATACCTTATGGAATAACCATTACAGTGACACTTGGAATAACTATTATGGTAAACTTCTAACATAAACACACCCAATTCATTAGAGGGAGATATAGGTCCCACCCTTCATTAGAAATATTAACCAAGAACCAAAACCTAATCATAAAACAAGAATACTTTCATAATTAATACATTCCTTTTGAATTTTGTAAAAACATTAAATTTAAATGAGGATTTTTAATGAAAAGTCCATTACATCAGGTTCATTTTACATAAAATGTGTTCAAACCTCTTGTATAATATATTAAAGAGTGTTATCGATATATTATAGAATGATATTAATATTTATAATTTTGTATATGATCTTATTATAATATATTTACGCTTATTTATTGATAATATTGTATTGTTTTCATTGTTTTGGGTGCATTTATTTCGTGGTTTCCATGGTTAGTTCATTATGGATTTTCTTTTAAAATGGAAGAAAAATTCAAAAGGTGGAAATAAATGTTATTAATATGTTTATATAAATTTAAATTATACCATATATCATTTTTTTCTGATATGATTATGATTTATTAGATAAAAAATTAATAAAAATGATTTAGTTTATTTTAGTCGGTTTTACAACCATTATGAAATTATTTCATTTTATTTAATATCAAGTTTATATATTGGATCCAAAACATTATATAACTTATAATATGTATAATAAAACATTATTTAACTATAATAATGGTTTTATGGTCATTCTTGAATGTGGTAAAGGAAAATGAAAACACATCATCCATGATGACGGTAAATTGAGACATCACAGGTGATGTTCTCATTTTTTTTATAATAAGAGAAGAAGAGAAGAGTTTTGATGATGGATATTACATTAAAAGGAATAAAATTACAGTATATTTAAGATACTATATTTATCATGTCACTTGTATTATGGGATGTGAGGATAGAATAATAAAAGAAAAGAAACTGAAAAGAAAAATAAAAGAAAATGGAAGAGGATTTTACCTATTGAATTCTTCTCCATAAGAACCTCCTTAAGGCACTTGGTTTTATAATTTTTATGAGAAAAAAGGTATTGGATGTGATTAATAGGATTGTTAAGTTATTTTTTAGAAATTAAACAAGATACGAGGCTTTTATATTTGATGATAAGATGTGGCGAGAGGTGATATTTATCGTGGAAAAGAGGGGTTTTTTTATTTTTTTCATTCGTTTATTATTTTTCACGGAGAATATGAATAATTTGATAATTATCACAAAATATATTAAAATAATGATGGAGAGTTCATTATTATAGGCTTACATAATCAATAAAACATTTATGAATCAATAATTCATATAGTTATCTTATATTATAAATTAATGTATTTCACTATTCACAAAAATTATACTATTTTAGAAAAATCCCCAAAAAAATTGACCCTAACCATTTTTATATGAATATAATTAAAAAAATATCAATTTTATGAAAATAATTTTTTATGTATGAGAAATTTTATTTTTAATTAAAATAATCATTTATTCAAAAAATACAAATTTAAAAATTATAACGGATTTTATAACACTTTGAAAAAATTAATTATGGTCTGATAAAATTATCTTATAATCTTAAGACAACAAAAATATTAATTTATAAATCTATTTTACGAAGATAAATTTTCATTTAAATCATTAAATTAATTATAAAATTGTAAATAAAAATTTATGTGTCCCAAAAATACCAACACTTAATTTATCATTTTCAAAAAAATATTTACTTAATCCCGGATAAAATATATAATATTTTAAATTATAATATAAATAAATTTTATTTATTCTTTCATAGGTGAGGAACTATTCTTTTTTATAGATTCTTTAATTTCTATAAATACCACTTATTTCATTATACATTTATAATGAATTTGACTATTTAATTACAAAATGAAAAAAAATATTTTATAAGTACCTAGGTTGTTATAGGTAATGTATCAAGGTGTTACATTATTACTTTCTACAAAAAGTTTGTCGTCAAAATTTTATGGATATTACCTTAAAATAGATGAGCTTAGTTATTCTTCATAACATCTTCTGGTTCCCACACTACTTATTCCATTTTGTGACTTCTTCAAAGAACATTTTCCATAAGAGTTTTCTGATTCCCCAATACTTTCACTATAATATCAAGAATTTGGATGGTTTCTTCATAATAAGATAGATCAGGTTCCAATTCTATTTTATCAAATGTGAGAACATTCATTGGGTCTAACATGTACTTTATTAATAATTTTATCTGAAACACATCATGAAATTTTGAGAGAATTGGTGGAATTTCCAAACTATAAGAAACAACTCTAATTATTTCATGGATTTCAAATGTTATTTTGTACCTAGGGCTCAACTTTCCCTATTTACTAGACCTTATAACACCCTTCCATATATATACATTCAACAAAACATGACCCCCTAGAATTATAAATCTTTCCTTTAATTATCGGCATAACTATTTTTCCTATTTGACATTGTTTAATGTTAACACGAATAGCCTATACTATTGTTTTTCTCTCTTTAATAAGTTCTAGTTATACAATTTTCCTTTCACTAACTTCATCCCAACAAGTTTGAGCATGACATCTATTTATGTATAATTATTCATATTATTCCATTTGAATACTTGAATAGAAACTATTGTTATAACAAAACTCTACGAAAGGTAAATATTGATCCAACATACCTTGAATATGAAGTGATAAGGACATTAAAACATGTTTCATTGTTTGAATAGTACATTCAAATGATCCATTGCCTTTAGTATGGTAGGAAGTACTCAAATGAAGATTAGTATCACGAGATTTATAAATACTCTTATGGAATTTTTATGTAGAATGAGGATAATGATTAGACGAGATCAAAATAGTGTTCCATAAATCAAAAATAATTAATATAGAGCCTTAAGAGGTAATCAAGAGTTAAATATTCTCTTATAGTGAGTAAATGTGTATATTTGGTTAGATGATCAATGATAACCCAAATCAAATCATTTTTTATAGAAGTCTTTGGTAGTACTATGATAAAGTCCATAGTAATGTCTTTCCATTTCCAAACAAGAATATGTATATATTTCATAAATTTTGTAGGATTTTGTCTACCAGCATTAACTTCTTGAAAATCCAATCATCTAGACTCCTAATTAGTAATTTTCTACATTATGTTCTCACAAAAAATTGTTCCCTAAACCCCATATACATATTTGTGCAACTAGGGTGTATAGAGGAATTCTATGTATGTTCATCGTCCAATAATTAATTTATTTATGTTAGGTATAGTTGGAATAGATAATATCATTCCAAATTTTAGAACCCTATCTTTACAAATGAAGTTTACAAATTTCTTATCATTCACACTCTTAATTTTCCTCTAAAATTTATCATTGTCATATTGAGAACCTTTTATCTTTTCTAATAAAAATGGTTTCACAATAATTTAAAAAATTATTTTTGTACCATATAATTTAATAACTCATATATCAATATTTACTAGATCCATGAACACGGGATCCCTCTAAATTATTATTTGTGTAATAACTTCATGATCTTTCCTACTCAATTCACCTAATACCTTATTTTATTTCCCTAGGTGGTATTGTATTTAGAAATCATAATCCTTGAGTAGATAGATCCAATTTGATTTTCTAATATTGATATATTTCTATGAAAATAATTATTTCAGGATTTTATGATTTATATCTCACATCTTTCACCGTAGAGATAATTTCTCCATATCTTCAAATTAAAGATTACAACTACCAACTCAAAATCATGGGTTAAATAGTTCTATTTATGAGTTTTCAATTGACTTGATGTATGTGAAATTACTTTATCATTTTTCATTTGGAAACATCGAAATCCATTCTTCTATGACTTACTATATATCAAAAACCCATCATTTCCAGATGGTATATTCAAAATAAAAGAATTAACGAATCTCCTTTTTAGTTTATTAAAAACCTTTTTCACATTCCTTTTTCCAAATAAACATAACCCCTTTTATTCTAATCTTGGTTAATAGGATAATAAGTCATAAATAATTCTGAACAAATCATTGGTAGTAACCTTCCAAACAAATGAATTTATGTACCTCAGTTCTATTCATTGGTGTAGGCCATTCTATGACTGATATTTTCTTTACAATATCAAATGAGATTCTATAAATGGAAGATATGGCCATAAAAAGAAACTTCTTGAACCCGTAAATCAAACTTACCAAATTTAAAATGTAATGATTTCCTTATAAAAGTATCAATATTTATCCACATGGGATTCTCATGGTCCTCATAGCCTTTAGAATACACCAAAATATCATCAATTAATACAAAAAATTATCAAGATATTCATTAAATACTATGTCCATTAGATCTATAAAAAAGAGGATGAATTATTAAATCAAAATTTAATTAATATAAACTCATAATGTCCATGACTCATTTAGAAAGCTATATTTTTATGTTTTTCCATTTTTACTTGCAATATATGATATCCAAAATAAAGTTCAATATTTTGAAAAATATTTGGATTTGTGATGTTGATCGAATAAGTCATCAATGTGAGGAAGATTTTACTTCTTATTAATTTTAATTGAATTTATTTCCCTATAATCAATGCATATCTTCATGGATAAATATTTTTTCTTAATGAATATAATATTGGATTCTCATGGTGAAATAATAGGGAAAATAAATCCCTCATGACATAAATCCTCTAGTTGTTTCTTCAACTCCACTAATTCTAAAGTGTACATTCTATATAGAGTCTTTGATATTGATTTATAATCAAGGATTAAATTAATGAAACAATAAACTTCATGCTCTAGGGGATGTCCAGGTAATTCATTATGAAATATTCTAATGCATTCATATATAATACTTATATTATCCAATTTAATATTACATTCTATGTCCCTGTATTTTTTCTCTTCTTTACTAATAATCTCATTTATTAGATATAATAAGGGTGGATCTAGACATGTCTCATATGAATAACTATTTTCTCTAAAGATAATAAATTTTAAATCTTTATCATGAATCATAATTTTATTCTTCTTGTAATAATTGTGTTTCATAATATTTTGAAATCTAGTCCATAAAAAGGATTTTATCAATGTAAAATATATATAATATAAAAAGGTCAAAAAATAATGAATTTTTACATGCCATAATAGAGACGTCTCAAAACATAATTATAGCAGTGAGACTTAAACTAGGGATTTTGACTAAAAACCCCATTCTTAAAGTGCTAAGGAAATATATAATTTTCTCGGAAAACATAGAAGAAATAAAAGTGTGGGGATCCAGAATAAAATAAATAATTAGATAAATTTATATTTATGATTAAATTAGTTATGACCACATCAATGGGTACTTCCACCTAAGAAATAGTGATTTCATAAGCTAGGCCTTCTCCCCATGGCCTCTTCTATGGTAGATTCCCTTAACGCGTTGGGAATTAATTTTTCTAGTGACCAATATCCCTATAGATGAAACAATGAATATCAACATTTTCTTTCTTCCCTTTTTATTCTCATTATAATTACCCTTATCTCAACACCTATAAAAAACTCTCAATCACTTCAATCATTTATTAGGATTAATTTTTACATAGTTCTCACAAGTTTGAAGTTACATCATTCCCTTATTATTATTTGACACGTTCCATTTTTCTTAGTGATTACTAAACCTCTTATTTTCTTGATTTCCATTGGACATGTAGGATCTAGAGAATTACTTCTTATATTTTTTGGAATAAAAATTTATTTCAACATATGATGAAAAAGCTTGAGTGACCAATTCCCTTCAGAGATTTATCTGAATTCTTTTAAAGATACGATCAATATTTCACCCCATGTTATATTTTTAATCTGTTTCATACCTGGATAACTATGTAAAGGTATCCTCATACTCAATAAAACATTATTCTTACTTTCTATTTAAGAACATGAACCATCTATACATTTCAATTTTTTTCACATGATGAAAATAGGTTTTGAAAAATGTCTTCTTAAAATCTGTTTATTCCTTGAGTTCTATTTTCTCTTCCTCCCAAGTTTTATAGATCAATAACCATCATCAATCAACATTACCTTTGAGACAATACACTAAAAGTGTAACCTTTTACATTCCATCGCTTCCTAAGGCTATAGATAGTTTCTCCAAAGACTTAATCTATTTATTAGATACCATTAGTTTAGTTTTCCCACCAAATTATGGGGGCTTCTATCGCATAAATCAATCTAATAAAAGATAATATCATTACGGAATAGATTTCTCAATTTAGGAATGTTTATTTTCCATAAACTTTGTAAGCTACCCTAATATAGCCATAATTTTTTTAGTTCCAATACAATCTATATTGGTTTACTCTGAATGGTAATCTCTAAATTTTCCATGAGTATTGATACCCTTATTCCATATAGGAACTATTTCTAAAAAATGTCATATACAAGATTTTCTCATAAAATTATGAATTTTAAATCAAAATATATAATTATAAATATGGTGTAACACTTAACATAGATTAAAATTTATGCATTACTAATATTATAATCATAATCTTTTTTTCTTTGGTGATATATTTATTTTTAAATCCTTTATAATTGTTCTTAAAGAAAATTTTAATTATCCAAAGCATATCCCCTAAGAGTGTCAAACAATGTGCATAGTAAGGCATACTGTTGTGCCCTAGGTGATGATCGAGTCAAGAATAATGCAACATTTTGGAGTTATTTCCTCTAAGTTAATCAATTTTTAGAACAACATCCACTTTTATTATTTAGATAGGGATTCATTTCTTATAAAAAGCACATAATTGTTGCCTTGCCATAAAATTAGGATGTTTGTCTATACTTAGCTCAAATTATATCATAGGGTTATGTTCCCTAATTTTTCATTAATATATTTCCCAAGTTTTCTACTAAATCTCCTCTGATACTAACTATAATGACCCTGACTCCAGTAAACCAGAGTCGATGACAAATTTATCACATTATCTTAGTTATAAGGGGTCAAATCCCAAAGAACCTATTGATTTAGTAGTTTTTGAGAAGTAGATGCAGACATTATACCCATTTTACATTGGGAATATAAAATAAAACATAAAAAATAAAATTCTAAAAATCCTTGACATTCATTTAAAGGATTCATATTCATAACCAAGGGAAAGGAAAGAAAATATGGATGATCTCAAATGCTCACTAAGGGTTATATACTGCAGAGGCTATGATGAATCAATGAAGAATACTTAATATAGAAATATAAATAACTAAACACACATTCCATTTAATGAATAACTTTACTATAATAATTGGATAATTAATAATCAATATGGAATGGTAAATAACTGAAAAAAAAAAGTTTCATTTAATTAATAAACAAAGAATGAAATGCATCCAGAGATAATGTCATTGAAAAAATATAATGGATAATAATAACAATTTAATTCAAAATGAAGGAAATGTTTAATTATTAGATTTTATGATACCAACCTTAATGATACCTCTACCATCATGTTCTTTCACAATATATTTTATAACTCCTGGATAAAAACGCATCTTATTTAGAAAACTGGTTTTTCTTGTGAGACATATTGATGCATCAATGTGATATCTATAACTGGACCCACCCATAACTAAAAATCAAAAAAATTCCTCATATATTGAATAATATATTTAATTAATGAATAATATTCCTTCTCAAAGAACATCCACTTTGAGTAAATAAAACAGATTTAAAATATTTCTATAGGTAATCAATTTACTTTCAAAGTAAACACCTTATGTAAGAAGGGTATACAATTTAGGAATTATTTATTTCCACGATACAAATAACATAGATAAACATGAATTGAAAGATTAACCATCATTAATAGACATGTATTCTTGTTAAATACATTAAACGGGTAGTATATACACCCCATAAAACTAAATAGGTGTATATTAATAAAACAACTTAATAAAATGGAAATCGAGATGAAATCCATTACAATAATAATAAAGTTGAAGTGAGATTTAATCAATGAATAGATTATGTGTATAAAATGTAAATACAAATAGAACAAGTGTAAATAAAACATAAGATAATCAAAATTCATTACACATGTAATATCTAAATTTCAAATGAAAATATAGACGTAATATAACCCAATGAAAAAAAATTGAATTTTAAAATTCATTACCACTTGGTAACTTTCATGTCAAATCCCCTTGGATTAAATAATTCAAATTAAAAATTAAAATACAATAAATTATTGAGTAATAATTTTATTGAATCTATAAGGGGAAGTATATACACAATATAAAATAAATTGGGTACATAATATTATAATATGAATCAATGAAGACAAATTATGATGAAGTCCCTTACCTTGGGTATGACTCGCCACGTACATTATTTATCTTCTGGAATAATAAACTTATTCGAGTTATTTAAATTCTTAATAAAGTTTTTCAATTTTAATATTTATTTTATCTCATTTATTACCATGTTATATACAATATCATAATCAATTATGTTTATGTGAGTTGTTTCAATGATGTTAGAACTATGTGTCCAGAATGACTTGGGTAGGTTGATTATTGGTCTAAGGGATAATTATTTAAACATATAAATAATAATAATAGTATAATAATTATCATATTTATAATTAAATAATAATTTTAATACCAATAATTAATGTTTTTATGATGACTGATTGAAAGCTATTTTTTATTGAAAAAATAAGGGTACACGCCACCTACCCTTCAAGGAGGGAAAAAGAGGTATAGGCCCTAGGAATCCCCTTGCACTACACCGTTGAACATAGTAGGAAGAGAGTATAAACTAGAAAAAAATTACAATATCCTAATCCATACTACCCAAATGATCCAGGGATTCCACTGCAAAATTATCCACCCTCCAACTATGGTGAAAAATCTTCCAATTATTGGTCTCTATCTTGCATCTGTGAATAATATATGTCAAATCCCAAGGTATGAAATATATTACCTAAAAATACATCATAAGGAATTTGGAGTCAGATTTGATCTCGGACACCCTAAATCCCTACCTCTTATAAACCATAGGATAAGAAATAAGTTCCCTCACTTCCATACCCAAAGAGTTTCCCTAACCATAGAAGGTATTGAAGCCAAGTTGGACCGAACCCTATGAGTCCCGGAGAACCCATTCGCCCCTCATAACCCCCTCCATGTAAGAACCATCCAACTTCAGATTCAACCCACTGCAAGGGGGCTTCCATATAACCCAATGACAACTCATCTTTTTCAGGTATCTCGGACGATTGATGAGGTAGTTGGGCAAATTGATGAGACAGTAGGTTGTACATACGTATGAGTAACATTTCTATTTTTAAAAAATCATTATGTAAAGGTGGAAAATAATATTTAATATTTTAATAATGATATTAATATCACAAATAACATGTTAACTCTTTTAAAATACTTCTATATATATAAAATTCATATGTTGTGGTGATGAAAAGAGAGTCACATTTATTTGTGTAGGTGATAGTCCACACGTACACGAACAACATTATCATTTTTCAATGAGTGAAAAGGTAAGAAAAAAAAGATGTATTATAATTTAATAATGATTAATATGTCCATAATATCATAATTATAAGATTTATATCACATTTATTTTTTAAATTTATACATATTACCTTACATGTAAAGCATTAGTAAAAAATGAATCACATCGCTTCATGAGGCGATAGTCCGTCGAACACATTAGTGATGTTATCGTATCCCCTATCGAATGGAAAGGGGAAAAGGTGTAAATGATATAATTACTCCATATGTGTTATAAATACCATATATATAATTAATATCCATCATTTTACCCAACCATGAGGGGTGTTGATAGAGAATGTGTCACATTGGTTTGTGAAGTGGTTGTCCTCTATATACACAAGTGACATTATAGTTTCTCCATTGAGTGAAGAGGAGATGGATATAGGTCATTCATTTTAAATAAAAACATATCATTATATTCTAGATAATTGTTTTATTATATATTCATAAATGAATAATATTTTAAGTTGGTGTAAGAATAAATAAAAAAAGCATAGTTATGAATTTTACCTCTTTTTAGACCACCAATTTAGGAATATACTTGAAGTATTACTAGGGTGTATTTCTAAAAAATGATTATAGGATAAGGGTGTGGAAGTTTGGAATATATTAATTTATGTATTTACTGAACCAAAATGTTTTTAGGTGTGAAGAAAAGGGGATTGGGGGTTTCCTTTTATTAGTGAGGTGAGTGGTATACTTGTAGTTTTTGAAAATAAAATGGTGTAACCACGTTTTTCACATGTAAAAAGGGTCCAAAAGGATTATTATTGAGAAATAGTCATCATAAGGTCAAAATATGGATATAAAATTTATTTTAGAAAAACAATTATGTCATTATTACCCCTATTATTTTATTTTAAACCCCAGTAAACACATTTTTACATTAACCATGATTATTAATTTTTATCATTTTCACTATTTTTTATAGTAAAAAATTATGATTACCTAATTAAAAAATTCAAAATGTTCTTATTCCATATATGGAAACCATTTTTACAAATTAAATTTATGTAAGTGTAAAAATTAAATTTAAAACAAAACCCACAAATGAGACGAATTAGCATGTTTTCAAGAAGAAAATTATCTTAAGTATGGAAGGTTTTAATATAAAAATTTAATATGAAATTGATTAAAATGAACTAAATTATATTTATTATAATATAATAGAACTAATTTTATTTTAAAACCAATTTCAAATACAATTTTAATTTAAAAAAATAATAATGTTGTTTTCAAATAAAAATCATTATTTTTCACTATTAATTTAAAAATGAAACTTTTCAGAAAAATCCCAAAATTTCACCCTAAGATAATTTTTTTATTTTTATTTAAAAATTTAATTTAATTTTATCAAATAAATTTTATAAAATATTAAAAAAGTAATTTTATCTTTAGTGTGAAAGAAGCAACAAAACAGTTTTCTTAAACAAATATTTCCTCAGAAAACATTTTTTTGTCAAATAATGATTATTTTATCTATATTCATTATAAATCCTTTTAATTTATTTTATTCATGTAAAAAACATATAATTTGAATAATGTTTTTATACTTCTCATATCCAACAACATAATGGCTTGGTTATAATGGTCATGTTTAAATAATATTTTAATATATTATTTTTTTAAACCCAGTGTTGCGTGCATCCCAAGCTATCAATGAGAATGAATTTATTTAAAATGAAATAGTAAAAAAATTTACGGTGTTAAAATTATAATTTATATGTAATAAATATTATTTTATGATCATATTTTATCAAAATATATAAAAAATTATTGTATTCATCAAAAAGAGTGTGTTTATTGAAACTACATGTTTTCCAAAAATACAATTTGTGTTTCATTGGATAAAAATATAATTTTTTTTAAAAATATAATTTAATGATTATAAAGTAATAATAAAAGTATAAATAAAATCATTATTTCATTGAAAATAAGAGTACCAAAATCCAAATGATTAGTGTTTAGATACATATTCTGTTATTACACTATTGAACACCCTAAGGGCATAGTGCATGATGGTGATATTTTCTTAGGGTGGTTTATTGTACATGGTTTGGGATATGATCTAGATGATATTAAACATATCCCATAAATGGTTTATCTCATGATCTATTTTTTTAATATTGTATTGGGATTGGTCAAGGTAAAATGTCAGTGACTCTATCTTCTTTGGAAGTTTTGATAAATGGGTTTCATAGGGTACGATCCTACCAGTCGAGGCCATCAATTATTACATCTACATCAATTGGAATTTATCAAAAACCTTGATATATAATAATCATATGATCCCTTTACAATGAATATACTATCATTGGTTATAATTATTAATGGTATTTTAAATTTTAATTACCTTAATTGCATAATAATGAAATTATTTAATAAAAATTTAGTAATTTTATTTATAAAAGTTCAGGCTATTACATATTTCTCCCATAAAAAAATTTCACCCCTAAAATTTTTATTTTATACACTAATATAGATGAGGGGACTTATATTTAATTTCCACTTCTTATTCCCATGTTTTTCTTAAAAATTTGGAGTTTTCCACAACACTTTGACGAGTTTATATTTATTGTTTCATACAACATTGTCTCTATGATCTAATATCTTCACTGGATTCTCCTTGTATGAAAGATATTTTTTATAATGGTACCATCACTAATTTAGTACATGTGAGGGTTCTTGTATTCAATTAATTGAGAGGGATACATGGAACACATAATGTACTTATGATAGGTTAGGTGTGATTTTTAGTCAATAGGACACTACTTTGATGCATTCATAGATCTCAAAGAGGCTGAATTATCTAGGACTAATCCTTCCTTTCTTCCCAAACCGTGTTAATTTCTTCCATAGAGTCATATGAAGTAACAATTTACCTCTGACATCAAACTATAAATCACATTTTTTATTGTTTTCATATATTTTCAATTGAATTTGTTTTTATTTCATATGATATTGAATGGTTTGAACATTCTTTTTCATTTCTTGTATAAAACTAGGTCTCATCATATTATCCTCTCAAACTTAATCTCAGCATGTTGGTGTCTAAAAAATACTCCCATATATATCCTCATCAGGTTCCATTTTAATGTTATAATGGAAATAATTATTATATAAGAACTCTAATAGAGGAATGTGTTGGTCCCAACATCCTGTGAAATATATTGAACATGATTTTATAATGTCCTCCAATGTTTTAATGGTCGCTTCAGATTGACCATCCATCTGAGGGTGACAAGGAGAGTTTAATATCTATAATTTATCCATTTCATAGTTAATTATTCTCAAAAAACCTTGAGGTAAACCCCATATCTCAAAAAATATATAATATAGAGTGGAATTATATACAGTCATACCACTTCATTTATGTATATATTGGTATATTGGCCAAGATAGAAATCCTTTTTGATTTTATTGAAATACGCTGACTTGGTAAGATAATAAACTACCACATAGATGGATTTATTGACTATATGTATCAAATATTATTATGAAAAAAAGTAAATATGGAATGAAAAAAGTCTCAGAGTATGATCATCTATATATCATAAGTTTTGCTTCAAATATCTATATATCTTAGTGCTTTCTGGATGAATAGATAAGGATGATGTAAGCACATCATACAGAATTTCCTTCTCTATTTATAGTTTTTACAGACACATATCAGGAAAATGAATCTTATAACTCCAGCTTAAGAAAAGTTGAACACCAAAATATTCGCTTCCTTCTTCTATAACTCCTTATCATCTTTTTGGGTCTCCTTGATCCTCTCAAGAATATATTTCTAAGTAGTTATTTTAGAAATTTAGGATAAATATACTCGTTTTATTCTCATGTACATCCTTTTCATTTTCAAGAAGATTGGATACATAATAATCCTAATCATAGATAGAGTTGTTGTATACTTTATACTCGTTGAATTTTCCACTTTGTTTACATTACCGAGATGGTAATGGATGGAACCATCATAATACGTGACTAGTTTTAACCACCTTTATTAGTGAATATTAATATTTTTTTTAATATATACATGATGATTTTATGATTTATATATATTTAAAACTTATCCCCATAGATATAATTCTTAATATTTACAGCAAATATCACCACAAAAAATTATTGATCAAGATTTGGGTAGTTCTTCTCATTTTCCTTTAGTCAGATGGTGTCATGGGCTATCACTTTTCCATCATGAATGAGTACACAATCCAATCCTATTTTGGATTCATCACTTTAGATCAAAAATCCTTCCCCACTAAGGGATAATTTGAGTAAAAGTGAAATGATAAGCCTCTTCTTCAAGTCATTAAAACATTTCTCACATTATTCATTCTAGATAAAATTTACCAACTGTCGATCGATCTTAGTTAGTGGGATTTAAAATCATAAAAATATTCTCACAAATTGACTATATTACTCTGTTAATCCAAGGAAACTACAGATATCTGTCACAAAGGCTGGTCTAGGATATCCTTTAAATGCTTCTATTTTTAAAGGTTCCAAAAATATCCATTTTATGGTGATAATATATGTAACATCCCATGTTAATAATGAATAACACATTTTAATATTTATTAAACAATTTCAATTAAATAGTAATTTTACTTTAAAGGGGATTCGATGTTTGATGGAATACCTGATACGCAACAATAAGTTTCTCCAAAGTCTAATGTTGCACACAATGTTGAGTCATACTGAAAAATAATAATATAATATTATTTTAAATTGTAGTTAACACCTAGTCGTTGTATTGGAGATAATGAAAAGAACAAACTACAGTATGATTATACATGTTTTTTAAATGTTTTTACCTCTATCCAATAAATTTTAGCAGCTTAAAATGTTAATGAATCTAATTTTAAGCATAAATACTATAATATTCATTAAAAGGTTGATTTACCACATTTTAATGGAGAACCCTCATTAAATCTAGTTTTTTCACTTTTAAATATTCTATTTTACAAAATAAAATCATTTTTTATAATCGAGATATCAAAATTTACTTTCGGTAAATTTTTGGTTTTTTCTGATAAAAATCATTTTTTAATGAATAGTGAAAATATTGTATTTTAATTCAAAACTACCTTTTAATATAATTTTTTTATGTGGTTATATTATATTTTTAATTGGTTTTAAAGTGTAATTATATTATATTTTTACCATTTAATCCAATTTTGGTCATTGGAAGTAACTTCACTTTGAAATTGGACATAAACAAGTCTCAGTCTTTTGATAGTTATTATTTCTTAAAAACACGCTTTTGTTTTGACAAAGGAAATTAATTTTAAATTAATTAATTCAACTTATTTGTATTGAATTTGGAAAAATATAGATAATTTTTGAATTTTTAATATCAAATATATCTTATACTAAATTTTTGGTATTTTTCTAAAAAAACTTCAATTTTTGATGAAAAATGAAAACAGAGAGTTGTAGTTAAAAAATGAATTCTTCATTTAAATGAAATTTTAACGCTTCTGCAAATTAAATTTATAAAATCTGACTTACATGGTTGTTATTAATAATTAAAATTTGGTTCAATAATATGAAAATAGTTTTTGGTGGAATAGTAACTTTTGACATTTATTTACCATGGTTAAAGGTAAATAGGGTAATTCAAGGTAAAAATAATATTATAATAATATTAAATTACCCTAACATTTGTCACAACCCTATTGGTTGCTACATATCCGACCATGGGAATCCTTAGGTCGATTTTGGGTCCCTATAGAGCTACATAAAAGTGATAATGACACTTTATATTAATTAATTTAAAGTAATGAAAAAAATGACAAAAACATATATCTTTTAGTAAATTAATTTTTACATGTGTTTATATAAGTTATATTTTAAACTATAAATATTCATTAGAAAGATAAACGATTTTCTACATCATGGTATTTTTTTACAATTTTATACATCAAATAAATAAAATTATTTATGACATAATAATGATGCAATGTTTACCTCATTAATGAATTATATAAATAAATAAGATTATAAATATTAAATTAATAACCAAAAACTAACCAATTTTTATTAGATGATTTTATCCTGAAAATGTGTCATGTTATCTTCTACTTTAATTAGTTTTGGACCTTTAAAAGCTGAGAATCATTATATTATAAAATAATATTTTTCAACTTTCCTCAACAGTCCGTCCTCCCCCTTATAAAAAGACCTCACCTTTAACCCTTTAATCACAACTCTCAAGCCCCTTGTCTCATAAAAAATCTACCAAATTAATATCCCCATATACATATCTTCCTCCTAGAATAATTCCCTTAGGACGTAGGAACTTCAATAAAGGCTTTTGTTTCAAACCAAAGGGAGTTACCTGATTTAAAGGTAACGTCTTCTCTTAAATTATTTTATTTTATTTTACCTCTCGAACCCCCTAAAATATTTTTATTCCTTTATTTTATAACAACACCAGTATCCTCAATATATTAGGTTTTTTATGATAATTATTTGAACTAAACTTACACACACGTTCATCTAATGGGTAAAGAATATACTATTTCTGTGGATGACAAACTAACGCCTCACAAAACGATGATTATTCAATTATCTATTATAACCTATCATGGTTTCCATTATGATGGAATAGTATTTATATGTGATATATATTATATTTATATTTTCTCTATTCTTCTTTATTTTTCATTTATATAATATTTTTAGGGTTTCCATAGTGGGTAAATACGATAATTTCATTTGAGGAAGTGCGGACTACCACCCCCTCAAAGTGATATGACTCGTTCATTCCATACATAGAATGTATAAAAGATAGAGTTAATAAAATTATATATGTGATATTATACTAAAATTATAATATACCTATGTTTCATTAAATTTTCATTCCATTAAATATGTAATAGAAATTAAAGTAGTGTTCATGCATACTTACGGCTTACGGTCTCCATGTACGATGCATTTCTTTATTTATATCCAAATGTTATGTACTATTATAAATACATTTATATACTAGATGTATGTGATATATATGATATATAAATCATTAATATAATTCTATAGATAACAGACTATTGACCACATGGAAAACTTGTAAATATAAGAAGTTCATTTTTTACTCAAGTACCAAATATCCACAAAATGACCGTTATTAACTTAAATGATTAAATAATGTATATAAGATGGTAATCAGTGATATAAAAGGAATAATAAACTTGAAAAGGTTATTAATCAATTATAAATTAACTTTATTTTATTATTAAGAGATTAAAGAATGAACGAGTCAAGTCGGACACGAGGTAAGGGGCTTCATCTCAATCTCTTTTCATTAAGACATATTTTGTTTTATTCACGAAATTATTTTATACAGTGTATAAACACATTTTAATTTTCATTTCATTTAAAATGAATCTTTTTCTACATGGATTTCCACAAAATGGAAAAAAAATGTTTCTTTTTAATCTGAGCTGTGACAATGACCTTTTCTGTCACCTCGAGTATTATTTCATTTTTGGATTCCTTAACAGGCCGTAATATTTTTAAATAGAAAATAAATACCATATAATCTTTTATTTATTTTGGTACTGATAATGGTTTTGATAATGGATTTTTTATTTCAATATATTTAAATGATATATTGTGAATTAAATGTGGAAATTTTATCTTTCCTTTATGTTTGTTTTATATGTTATGGATATGTTATGGTCCTATGGAATTTTTTACATATACCAGTGGTTCTATGATAAACCTGGGGAGGGTGAGCCCAAGATATATCTCCAATGAGTTGGGTATTGTTATAATGGTAAATGTGAATGTTTCTTCTAAGAGATTTAAGAAATATACAATGATGGGTATTCCAAATGGAACTCCGTACATAGTTGTGAAAGCTAAAATGTAATTATGTTATGGATACCACAATATACCTTTATGATTTGTGTTTAAATTTTTTTATTCATAAATATTATGATCGCCTGAGTTATGTTAAAAAGATTACATTTTGATGGAATAATGTTTTATTTCATTATTTTATAACCCTTATTGAGCTTTTTATGCTCATCCCATGTTTTGAAATATTTTTCATAGGACTTAAAGATGAATAGGGTCAAGGATGGGAGCAAGGAAAAGTCATGCTGTTTAAAACGTGGAATTAAACATGACTCATTTTTCAAGAGTTTTTATTTTTTGAAAAAAATGGATGTTCGGTAGAAGTGTCTACATGTAATATTAATGTTGTTTTGTATATGTTATAGATTAATTCTCTAAAAATCAAAACCTGAAAAGATCCTCAATGTGAATTATTCATTTAATTCAAGATTAAGTAATGTTTTAATGTTGGATCCTTATAGTTGGTATCATAGGTTGGTTTAGACAACTTTAGGAGTTATAATATTGTTAAATTAATGTCCATAAGTTAATTTATGGTAATATTTAAATGATATAGAATTTACATATTACCATGTTGCTTGGCCTAAGATATTTCTATCTTCATAATGGTTTTCTGCAGTGGAAAAAAGTGAGCTATAATGGGACAACATCAAGAGGAATAAAACCTTAAAAATCAGCAACCTAAGATGGTGAGAATTGAAACTAAACAGTTTGTTGTTGTGATGGTACATTTGACTCAGGCTATAAATGGTGGATATATCCATGTATGAGATCATCTAAATCAACCATAGAGGAACATGTCAGTAGTGGGGAATTTTAGGAGGCAACACCCCCCATCATTCAGAGGATCATCTAACCATGTGCTAGAAGAAGGGTGGATTAAAGCTCTAGAGATTATTTTTGATGTCATGGGGTGTTTAGAACATCAAAAGGATAGTCTTACCATTTACTATTTTGAATGTTAAATCGATCCATGGTGGTTGATGTTAAAAAATATTAGGGATAGTAAGAAGATTTATGTTCTTGATTGGGATGAATTCAAAGGTATGTTTCTTGGAAAATATTTTTCGAAGGTGATTAATCTTTGGATGAAAAAACAATTCCTGTAATTGAGTTAGGAGGAAGAATTTGTGGCTACTTATGAATCAAAATTCACTCAACTGGCAAGGTATGCTCCAAATTTCATACGATATCTTGATATTAAAATCAACTATATTTACTCAAGATTAAAGCCACTGTATCAAAGGGATTTATATTATCATTAGTTTAAAAGTTATGAAAAACATGTTCTATGTGCATAGAATGTAGAAATGGAGTTTTCCGATGATCAGGTTCCATTGATAAACAATAGAATAATAGGTCGAGGTGGCAGATGAAAGGGAAGAACTCTTCAAAAAAGTCTGATAGTAAGAAACTTAAGTTTATAGTTTTTGAAAATTGTGGTAAAAAGGGGTCATTATGCAAATGAGTGTCCAATGAAGAAATCAAACGAGGGAAATCATCCAAAATACAAGAAAAAAGGGGTGGTGAAATCCTTTTCAACAACTTCAATAGATATTGGTCCATCAAATGAAGTAGTATCAGGTACACTGTTTGTTTGTTCAGATTATGCCAATGTGTTGTTTGATTCAGGGTCTACACATTTGTTTATTTTTTATATGTTTTTTGGTAAATTGGGAATTCCATCTCAAGATATGAATCCTAAACTTATGGAAAAAACACTGAGGGAAATTTTCGAGACAAAAAGAAATTATAAGAACCTTTATGTCCTTGTGTGTGGAAAAATCTACCTGCAAACGTTTTTGTTTCACCTCTAGTAGAGTTTGATGTTATTTTGTGTATGGATTGGTTTTCCATTTATCATGCTAAGATTTACTGTAGAGCTAAAGAGGTTTCTCTACAGAAAGATTTTCATTTTTTGTACAAGAATGGACCCTTACTTTTGATAACGTATCAGGAAGTTGAGAAACTAGTAAATGAAGGAAATCAATGTTACCTTGCACATATTATTGAAAACAAAGTAACTATTCAGATTTATGATGTGCCAATGGTAAATTAGTATCTTGATGTTTTTTCTAATGAGTTTTCTAGTATTATACCTGATTAGGAAGTTGAATTTTATATTGACTAAGTTCCTGATGCTAAGACAATTTCAAAACCCCCTTATCAAATGGCTCAAATGGAACTTTTAAAGTTAAATAATAAATTACAGGAGTTATTAAATAAAGGTTTCATTTGACCTAACACGTAACCATGGGGTTATCCTATCTTGTTTATTAAAAATAAATATAGTTCAATAAGACTCTACATGGATTATAGAGCATTTAATAATAACACTGTTCAGAATAAGTATCCTTTCCCTCATAGCGATGATTTGTTTGATCAGCTCTAGGGACCTCATAATGTTTCTAAGATTTATTTGAGGTCGGGGTACCATAAGTTGAAATTAATTAAAGCAGACATTCCAAAGACCTTGTTTTGTACTAGATATGGCTATTATGAATTTTTTGTTATGCCTTTTGGGTTAACCAATACACCTTCTATATTCATGGATCTTATGAATAGAATTTTCTATGAGTTCTTGGATACGTTTGTGTTTTTTTTTCATTGATGATATTTTGGTTTATTACAAAATTAAATAGGAACATGAAAGTCATTTAAGGGTCGTCTTGCAAAACTTTACAGAAAATAAACTATATGGGAAATTTAGCAAGTGTGAGTTTTGGTTACAAAAAATTGCATTCCTTGGTCACATAGTTTCAAAAAATGGCATAATTATTGATCCTTCTAAAACAAAAGTTGTTGAAGAATGGTCAAGACCCACAAATATAATAGAGATCCGTATTTTTATTGATTTAGAAAGTTATTACTAGAGGTTTGTTGAAAATTTAGCATGGTTATCTAGCCCACTGACAATGTTAACTCTAAAAGGTGTTAAGGTCATTTGGACAAAAGAATGTGATGATTGTTTTCAAGAATTGAAAAGAAGATTGGTGAATTCTCCAGTTTTGGAACTAACTTCTAGAAATGGTGCGTTTTTTATCTATAGTGCTGCTCCATTGAAAGGAAATGGTTGTGTCCTAATGAAAAATGACTAGGTAATTGCTTATGCTTCACGTCAGTTGGAACCTCGTGAGTTAAATTACCCTACACATGATTTGGAATTAGATTCCTTTCTTTTTGCTTTAAAATTTAGAGGTATAATTTGTATGGAGTAAAATGTGAAATATATACTGACCATAAATGTTTAAAGTATATATTCACTCATAAATAATTAAATATAGAATAGAGGAGATGGTTGGAATTAATTAAGGATTATGATTGTAGGATCCATTTCCATCCTGGAAAAGTAAATAAAGTGGTTGATGATTTGAGTCTAAAAATTAATGCATCATTAACCACGCTACATTTGGAATGAGTTCCTTTGGTTTTGGATTTGATGAACTTTCGCATAGAAGTTTTTAGTATAGGAAATTCCATTATTTTGTTTTAGTTTTCAGTAAAATCATCTCTATCAAATAGAATTAAGCAAGCATAGAAGGAAGACAATGAGTTGCAGAAAAAGGTAGAGCTGGTTCAGAAGTGTAATTTTTCTAATTTTAACATTTATAATGATTTTTTTTTGAGTTTTTTGAAGATATTATGTTTGTATTTTGATTCACATTTGAAGAATGAGTTATTATGTGAAGCTCATAATTCTTAGTTTTCAGTTCATACTGGAAGTACTAAGATGTACAGAGATCTTTGGAAGTATTGCTGGTGGGATGGAATGAAAAGGGATATTGCTGACTTTATTGTGAAGTGTTTGACTTGTCAATAGGTTAAAGGAGAGCGACAACTACTGAAAGGGATGATTTAGACTTTATTAGTGCAAGAGTGGAAATGGGAAAATATATCCATGGACTTCATTTTGGGATTATCAAATACTTCTAGAGGTAACAATGAAATCTTGGTTATTGTTGATCGATTGACTAAATCTAATCATTTCCTTCTAATTTAAGATAATCTATCTCTAGATAAAATTACTTGGTTTTGTGTTAAAGAGATTGTCAGGCTGCATAGAGTTCCACTCTTAATTGTATCTGATTTTGATCATATGTTAACTTCTAACTTTTGGAAAGGCCTTCAGAAGTCGTTGGGTACTGAATTAAAATTTAGTACATCTTTTCAACCTCAATCAGATTGGAAGTTGGAATGAACAATTCAGACCTTCGAGGATATGCTATGTGCTTCTTCACTAGATTACCAGGGAAGTTGGGACCAACATCTTTCTTTGGTTGAGTTTTCTTATAATATCATTTTTAATTCTAGTATGCAGATGGATCCATTTGAGGCATTATATGGGAAGCGGTGTCAAACTCCATTTTTTTGGCTGAATTAGGTGAATGGAAGTTTATGGGACCAGAATTGGTAGAAGAGATGGTGGAAAAGGTTCAGTTGATTCAGAAGAACTTGAGAATATCTCAGAGTAGGCAGAAAAGGTTATGTGGATAACTAGGGGAAGGATCTTTCTTTTGAGGTAGGTGATCATGTTTTTCTCAAAGTTTCCCTATGAAAAAGTGTGATGCATTTTTATAAGAAGGGAAAGTTGAGTCTGAGGTTCATTTGACCTTATGAAATCCTAGAGAAAGTTTGATCAGTTGTGTACAAAGTAGCTTTACCTTTATTTTCATCCTAGTTACATAAAGTTTTTCATTTTTCAATGTTGATAAATTATATACCGGATCCATCTCATGTTTTGAGCCCATAGGTAGTTCAGTTGGAAGAGAATCACTCTTATAAGGAACAACCAGTCCAAATTCTTGAATAAAGAGAGAAAGTGTTGCGGAATAAGGTAATTCATCCGATAAATGTTTTTTGGAAAAACCATATGTTTGAAGAGGCAATGTGGGAATATGAAAATTCTATGATAGATAAATACCCACACTTATTTGATAAGTGAATAAAATTGTGAGGAAGAAATTTTCATAAGGGGGGAAGGATATAACATCCCAAGTAAATAAAGAATTAAACATTTTCATATTTATTAAAAAAAATTAATTAAATATTAATTTTACATTAAATGTGATTCTATGTTTTATGGCATACCTGACACAGAACAATGGGTTTCTCCACATTTTACTGTTTCACACAATGCTTAGTCATACTAAAAAATAATAAAATAATATTATTTTAAATGGTAGTTAATGCCTAGTTTTTGTATTGGTAGGAATGAATAGAACTAACTACAATATTATTATACATGTTTTTTTAAATATTTTTACATTTATCCAATAAAATTTACTGGCTAAAAATGTGAATGAATCTAATTTTAAGCATAAATACACTAATATTCATTAAAAGGTCGATTTACCACCTTTTGATGGCGAACCTTCTTTAAACATAGTTTATCAATTTTATATGTTATATTTGACAAAATAAAATTATTTTTTATATTCAAGATATCAAAATTTTCTTTCGGTAAATTTTTGGTATTTTTCTGATAAAATTCATTTTTAATGATTAGTGAAAAATAATGTATTTTAATTCAAAATTTCCTTTTAATATAACTTATTTATATGGTTTAGTTATCTTTATAATTGGTTTAAAGTTTAATTAGATAATATTTTTACCATTCAATCCAATTTTGTTCATTGGAATTAATTTCACTTTGAAATTGGACTTTAAAAAGTGTCAATCTTTTGATAGTTATTATTTCATAAAAATACGCTTTTTTGTTTTGACAATGAGAATTAATTTAATATTAATTAATGAAACTTCTATGTTTTAAATTTGTTAAAATAGACATCATTTTATAATTCTTAATATTAAATATATCTTTGAATTAATTTTTGGTATTTTTCTAAAAAACATCATTTTTTGATGAATAGTCGAAACACTGAGTAGTAGTTAAAAACCATCTTCTTCATTTAAATGAAATTTTATCACTTCTGTGAATTGAATTTCAAAAATTTTACATACATTTTTGATATTAATAAGTAAAATTTGGTTCAATAGGATGAAAATAATTTTTTGTGAATAGTAACTTTTGACTTTTATTTACCACGGTTAAAGGTAAATAGGGTAATTCAAGGTAAAAATAATATTATAATAATATTAAATTACTCTAACATTTGTCTTAATCCTATTATTTTATATATTTACAACCATGTCCATCCTTGGGTCTATTTTGGGACCCCATGGAGCCACTTAAGAGTGATAATGACACTTTATATTAATTAATTTAAAGTAATGACAAAAATGACATAAACATATATCTTTTAGTAAATAAATTCTAACATGTATTTATATAATTTATCTCTTCTACTATGAATTTTATTTATAAAAATAAAAATATTTTCTACATCCAGGTATTTTTTTAATTTTTATACATCAAATAAATAAAATTATTTATGACACAATAATTATGCAATGTTTACCTCATTAATGAATGATTTAAATAAATAAGATTATAAAAATTAAAAAATTATCCAAAACATGTCCAATTATTATAAGAAGATTTTATTTTGAACAATGGCCATATTATCTTCAACTTTAATGAGTTTTGGACCTTCAAAAGCTGAGAATCATTATATAATAAAATAATATTTTTAAACTTTCCTAAATAGCCCCTCCCCCATTATAAACATCCATCACCTCTAAGTCATTACTTACACCTCTCAAGCCCATTGACTCATCCAAAATCTTCCCAATTAATCTCCCTGCATCCCTTTCTTCCTTCTATAAGCATTCCCTTAGACATAAGGCACTTCAATAAAGCCTTTTGGTTCAAACCAAAGGGAGTTACCTGATTTAAAGGTAATGTTTTCTCTTAAATTATTTTCTTTTATTTTACTTCTCAAACCCCTCCTAAACTCTTTTTATTCCTTCATTTTGTGACAAGACCAGTATCCTAAATACACTAGGGTATTTTTATGATAATTATTCAAACTACACTTGCACAGACCTCCATCTAATGGGTAAAGAACATACTGTTTCTATGGACGGAAAACTAACGTCTCAAGAGACTATGATTGTTCAATTATATCCTACCACCTATCATAGTGGCAATTATGATGGAAATGTATTTATATGTGATATATATTAAATTTATAATGTCTTTATGCTTCTTTATTTTTTATTTATTGAAAAACTATATGGTTTCTATATTGGGTAAATACGATAATTTCATTTCAGGAAGTGCGGACTACTGCCCCCTCAAAGTGATATGACTCGTTCGTTCCATACGTAGAGCATATAAAGGATGTAGTTAATAAAATTATATATATTATATTATACTGAATTATAATATACTTATGTATCATTATGTTTTAATTCCATTAAATACGAAATAGAAATGAAATTAGTGTCCATGCATACGTACGGATTACCGTCTCCATGAATGGTGCAAATAATTTCTTATTTCCAAATGATATGTACTATTATAAATACATATATATACTGTATATATATGATATATATGATATATAAATCATTAATATCATTTTTTAGATAATGTACTATTGACCACATGGAAAACTTGTAAATATAAGAAGTTCATTTTTTACTCAAGTACCAAATATCAACAAAACGACCATTATTAATGTAAATGATTACATAATGTTTATAAAATGGAAATAAGCGATATAAAAGGAATAATAAAATTTAAAACTTTTCTTAAGAAACTATAAATTAACTTTAGATTATTATTATGGATATTAAAGAACGAACAAGTCAAGTCGACACGTGGTAAGGGACTTCGTCTCAGTCTCCTTTCATTGTGGCATATTTTGTTTTATACATGACTTTATTTTATACGGTGTATAAACACCTTTGATTATTAATATCATTCAAAATAAATCTTTTTATATGATGCGTTTTACTAAATGAAAAAAAAAATGTTTCTTTTTAACATAAGCGGTGACAACGACCTTTTCCGCCACCGCTAGAATTATTTGATTTTTGTCTTCCTTAACAAGTCATGATGATTTTAAATGGAAAATAAATACCATATACCCGTTTACATATTTTGTTATTGATAATGGTTTTTATAATATATTTTTTATTTTAATATATTTAAATGATATATTTATTAAAGTGTGGAAAATTTATCTTTCCTTTATGTTTTTTTATGTGTTATGAATATGTTATGGTTCTTGGGCATTGTTTACGTATATGGGTGGTTCCATGGTAAACCTTGGTCGGGTGAGCCCAAGATATCTCTCCAATTCATTGGGTAATGTGACAGAGGTAAACATAAATGTTTCTCCTAAGTGATTTAGGGAATATATTGTGATGGGTATTCTGAATGTAACTTCCTATATAGATGTGAAAGCTACAATGTAATTCTGTTATGGATTCCACAAGTTTCCTTTATGATTTTTGATTACTATGTGTTATTCATAAATCTTATAATTTCATGAGGTATGTTAAAAATATTGTGTTTTGATGGACTAATGTTTTATTTCTTTATTTTATAACCCTTACTGAGCTTTTTATACTCATACCAAGTTTTGAAATGTTTTTCACATGACTTAAAGGTAAATAATGTCAAGGATGGGATCAAGGAAAAGTCATGCTGTCTAAAACATGGAACTAGACATGACTCCTTTTTTCAAGAGTTTTTATTTTATGATAAAAATGGATGCTATGTAGAAGTGTATACATGTAATATTCAAGTTGTTATGTATATGTTATGGCTTAATTATATAAAAATCTAAACCTAAAAAGATCCTCAAAGTGAGTTATTAATTTAATTCAAGATAATGTAATGTTTTAAGGTTGGGTCGTTATAACATACCCTAGTAAAGTTACTTTCTCCAAACATAATTTTCATTAACTTTACTTTTCATAAATATTTTATTTATATAAGGTTTTTACTATAGTATTCAAGTGATCCTAATACCCCACCTTGATTTTAGAGTAGATAAGAATATCATTTATAAAGACTATAACAAATTTGTCAAGGTAATCTCTAAAGAATCTATTTATGAAATATATAAAGATTTATTGAGTATCGGTTAGTCCAAATGGAATCACTATTAACTCATAGTGGTCATAAATTGTACACAATGCAGTCTTAGGGATATCCTCCTTCTTTCTCCTTACATGATAGTAACTTGACTAAAGATTCACTATAGAGAAATACTAGGATCAATATAATTGATCAAACATGTCATTAATTTAAGGAAGTGGATACTTTTTCATTATCGTGATCTTGTTGAGCTCATGATAATCAAGGAATAGGTACATTGACTCATACTTCTTCTTGATGAAAAGGTATGGTTCGCCCCATGGTGAATCACTTGGGCATATGACCCCTTTATTTAGATTCTCTAATAGTTTCTTCATTATATCTTAAATTTCAACTATATCCATTCTATATAGAGTGTTCTATATTAGAAAAGTTGTGGTCATGAGCTCAATTGAAGACTCAACTTCATGATAAGGAACAAGAAAAGACAATTCCTCCGGAATGACATCATTTAATTCCCATACGATGGTAATTTCATCAAATATGATATTTTATTTAACCTCAATCATTTGGTCTAGATATTCTTGCTTTCAGGGAAATAATATCAATGCATTAGATGCTGGTACAAAATTAGATTCATCCTCCTCCATTCAATTGTATATATTTGGCGGGAGATTTGTGATACAAAGGGAAATTTCATTTTCTTGGTAATTTATATTGGATATATATAAGAAAATTCAATCCAAGTATAAAATATCATCAAATTACTCTAAATAAAGTTTCGCAAGGTTCACTAGGAAGTTAAACCCACAAATCATTATAGGGGTGGAGTTATATACTTGGGATGAAATAATTTCCCCATTCTCCATTTTTACTGATAGCACTACTTCCTTGGTTTGATATGTTATTTGAATGGTTCAACTAAACTTTTTTGATATGAAAGAATTCATATAACCATAATATTATAGGACCTTTAATGTTCATGAAAGGATGATAAACCCACCTATCACTATTTGATTACTGTTCTAATCATTTACATCATCAAAAATAGACTTAAGGATGATGATTTTAAAATTATTACAAATATAAAATTTAAATTCTAAACATGAAAGGGATAAATAATAAATTACATATATTCCTCAACTTAAGAATCTATAGGTTTCAATCTCAGGTATCCATGATCTATTTCCTAACATATAATATTATTGGAATTTTTATTCCCTTAATAATGGAATGTAAGGAGATTGTGAATTTACTAAATCATATCCCCTAACAGTGTTAAACAAGGTGTGTAGTAAGTCCCATTTTCATGCACTAGGTGATGATTGAGTCCAACTCAATGTGACCTTTTTGGGGTAATTACCACTAATAACCTCTATTCTAGAGCCACATCCACTTATAGTAACCATACAAGGATTTATTTTATTGGAAATCACTTTCTCAATACTTTACCAAAATTTAGGGATATTTTCATTTGTTTATTTTTATCTACAAGTGTTGCACTAGATTTTTCCGATCCTAATCACTAAAAATAACTAATACTTCCTCTAATAACAACCATGAATACCCATATTTTAATACACATTATTTTCTGATTTATTACATAATTGTATGAATTATAAAATTCCTAAATATCATGAAGCCTATTTTATTATGAAAATTAATTATATATAACATCATATTGATACATTAATAAAACAAAATTATTGAAAATTTTCATAACATGATCCTAAAATTCCATTTCTTTTTTAAACCTCCATGGGATATCTTGAGGAAATACATAAGAAAGGGGTGAGTTATAAATCCCATTGAGGGAATAAATACACTATAACATAAGGTAAACATGTACATATAATCCAATAGGCATATAAAGGTAACATAATAGGGTTGATAATCATAATCTTGAATAATAATTTATGATATAACATGGTAGTATAAAGAAAACATGGGAATATAGTGAAAACATTAAACATGACATCATAAGAATAGGTTAAGGTTAACCACCAAGACATCGACACATGGTGTAAAAGTTCCTATAATGGATTAGTTTTACTATTTATTCCCATATATTACATATCATGATACTAAAACATTAATCAATTCATTGGAGTGTTATCTCAATGAACCCATCTTTTTTATATTATATACTTGCATAAGGCTTCTATAAGAATAATTAAACATAAGGATAAATTTAAAAAAAATTAATCCCATGATCAAAGATTGTGGTTTATATATATGGAAGTACCCAATCAATTAATGATTAGTAAATCAAGGTGAATTGTCTTGAGTAAAAATAAATATGGGTATTCAAAACAAAAAACATTGTCATGGAAAATTCATATGATAATTTCTAAATCATAACATCGGTATGTAATGGTTTATAAGAGGTATTAATGATAATTAAAGGGGTATATAATTACTTTTGAATCATAATTAAAGTATTAGGTATGTGTGAAATCATATCCCAACATTAATAATAGGAAATCAAAGGGCGTAATATAAAGGTGGTGCCTAAATAAAGAAGAGAAGGAGTGGATCACTTACCTTGAGAGAGTTCTTGTTAAATTTTTTAGGGGATTCTTTATGAGATTAGGGAACCTTAGGCGAGATCCATATAGTTAAATAATGATTAATTTCAATATTATGATTTTAAAAACAATATTTATTTTATATAGAAAATTCTCTAAGTACGATATATTACACTTTTAAATTAAAAATCCACATTTATTTGAAAAAAATAGTTTTTTACAGCCACAGTTTTATGATCCTTATAAGTTTTTTGACTTTTTAAAACTATATAATCATTTATATTTAATAAATATTATTTTATAATAATATTTTATAAAAATATAATACATTTAAAATTTTATTGAATTCTTTAAAAATAGGCTTTTGATTGAAACTATATATTTTCCAAAAATATAATTTGTGTTTCATCACATAAAAATATAATTTTTATAAAAAATAATATTTAATAATTATAAATTGATAAAAAAATGTTAAATAAAATAATTATTTTATTTAAAAAATTATACGAATTAAAATTATTAGGGTCTAGATACATAACCATTTTTTACACCGGCAAACAACCTAAGGGTTAGGTGTGCAATGGTGATATTTTTTAGGTTTGTTCGAAAAATGTGGTTTGGAACATGATCTCTATAATATTGTAATTCAACCATAAATGGTTAAAATAATTATATTTTTGTTGAATCATGGATTGTGATTGGTTTGGGGAATAACCCAGTGATGTTATCTCTATCAGAAGTCCCGATAATTGGGTTTCATAGGGTATGATCCAACAGGTCAAGGCCATCATCTCTTTTATCTATATAAATTGGAATTTATATTAACCCTTAATATATACTAATCATATGACCACTATATAAATTATATATTATCAATGGTTATAATGGTTTATGGTCTTGAAATTTTTATAGACCTTATAAATTTTCAAAATAGTCAAAGTAGTGCATGTGGTTTCTATAACTTCATTAAATAATAATTAATTTATTTATTCAAAAAGTGGGAATTTAAATTATAAAATTTGATATCATTAAAATCAAAGTACAATGACCAAAATAATTAAACCATAACATGCATGAAAAATGAAGAAGATGTCATATAGAACAGTGATATTAATAAATAATTGTTAATAAAAAGGTAATAAAATGTTATAAATTAATCATATTTGTTATGGTATATATGATTAGGGTTCTGTAATATATTTATAATAAATATATATTTATTATATAAGAGGTTATAATACGTAAGATGGAATTTGAAGCTCAGGCAAGATATTTTTCTCACTTTTATTTACATGGGACACATACCATAATAACCACTTGTTTTTTATGTGGTATATATACTCCCTATGAACGTATTTTATAATTAATATTTTACAATTTATGGGGATTTACATATATATATAATTTTTTTTTCACATGGCTTATGATTCAAAATTTACCAATATAGTAAGGGTTTTATATTACATACTAATTTTTTATCAATATTGTTTATAATTAAGTTTATGATGATGAAATACTACAATATACCTCTCAATAAACTCATGAATTTTATTCAACTATGGTTATTTATTGACAATAAATGTTTTTTTTTAATTTTACTCACCTTAAACACTCAAGAGACCAAACAATTATTTCAATGGAAAATTAACCTTATTTATCTCATCGACAGAAAAACCATTTTCCTTTATATTAATATTTTATTAAAATGTTTTAAATAATGATTTTTATATTTTCCTACATTTATTTAAAGTAATTTTGTCCATTTTTTACTTTTATAAATTGGTTTTAAAATGAATCTTCCTATCATTTTCCTAATGAGGTACTTTTTTTAGAAGTATTGAAGGTTTTTTTTAACTTATATGACATGTACATAATTTCATACCATTAAGAACAATAAATGATTTGAAGCTTTACTTACATGTCTCTATGATTATTTTCAATGAAAATTATTTCCATAATAATTTTTAGAATTTTATATTTTAAAGTAGTTTTTAAAAATGGAAAACATATTTTCCTCAATAATTTTTTAATTGTATTTTAGTGATTTTTATATTCATTAAAGATAACAACCATTTATATAAATTAATATTTATTTGGGATGTAATACAAATATACCATCCTTATTTTTTCTTTGGATGTTTTATGTTTATGATGAAAATATGTTTATGAAACATGTTCCTCTTACACAAGTAATACTTTGGTAAAATAATGAAATGTTTATGAAACATGTTTCTTTTCCATGGGTTATACAATAAATAATTAATTAAATATTTATAAAACCTATTTTTTTCCATTTGTTATAATATAATGAAATTTTTATGTAACTTGTTTCTTTTCATGGGTTTTGATATGATGAATGTTTTATAATCTTATAACACACATATATATGATTTTCATTATATGAAAAGTGGGATCTTTATTTCCATTCAATTCATTGAGTTAAAATTGATAACTCATAAGTTAAATGTTACATACATAAACTTGATTTCATATTCAAAATTTTATGCATAGCCCTGACTTTACTGTCTATAAGATTAAGCATGGACATGATTTTCATGTCTAAAAGCATGGACATGTCTTTCATGTCCATAAATTTAAGCATGGACTTGGATTTTATGTCCATAATATTTATCATGGACCTGGAATTCATGTCCTTAAGTTTATTCACGGACCTAGAATTCATGTCCATAAGATTATTCATGGATTGGGTTTCATGTCCTTAAGTTTATATGAGGGACTCATTTATTGTCCTAACTTGATGAGTGATCTTGTGTCTATTTAAACACATACACAATGTTATTAACCTATATGTATTCCACAAGATCTGGTCTTATCACAATGTTATTCTCTCATGGATCTTTTTCTTTGATTACTTTATTATTCATGTCTTATGAACTAAAATAATTTATTCCAAGACTCAATATCCTGATCTATAATATGAATTGTATAAATTTAAAATGGTATGATCATGTTCACAAACTCGTATGCTCATATAATACACAAATTATTCTTAATTTATCCCTTGTTTACCCATCCTAAGAATCTTATCTCACTATTTATTATATTTCATTTTCCCTTATTTATGAATGAAATCTTTAGGGATATTTTTAATAAGGGTGCTACTTATACAGAACTTAATTAGGGAATCTTATGAACCATTTTTTATTTGTCCATGTTTTTAAAGAAACTATACCTATACAATTCTAGTGTGGATAGTTATGCTATGTGAGGAATATTTATCTACAAAGATGAAATATCTAAGCATGAAAATTATGGGTCTCTATATTTGTATCAAAACAAGGATTATTTAACCTTTGGAAACTAGGATGAGAAAACTTTAGTCAGAAAATTGGGGAAAATTCTAAGTATATTATAATATCCAAATCCTTTTTAAATAACCCTAGATAACCTAGGTTAGACACAATTTCCCATATATTGAGAAGAATGTTTCCTGATTTAGATATCATTTGAATGAAATTTCATGATTATTTACTATAATTATTATAATTTGACACTTACACATTAATTTTTGGTTTTATTTAATTGATGTAACCAGAAGGAAGCATGTAAATGAAACGTGTGATGGAAAATACAATGAATACCCTATAAATAAACTAAATGATATGGGAATTTGAAGGTAAAACCATGATATTATGACTAATAATGTATCACTATATATGATTAGAAACATAAAAATAAGAGTGTTTTTTATAAAGTCAAATAAGAGGATAGTTTTATTTTATGGAATTTAAAGAGTAAATGATCATAGAATTAATAAATTTCAATTTAATTCTTATCATGAACATGGGAAGAAGTGCATAAAAGAATATCTCAAATAGAGGAGAAGATGATTTATATGTGTAAATAAAGAACACATAGAAATGAATTACAAAGCAATTAAATGTATTATATGTTGGGAACCTGGATTATCCAAGTTAATTCTTTCTTCCAAATAATAACTCATAGATCAAGGAAGAACATAGGTTATGTTAATATTTTATGTGAGATGATTGAATTGTTTCAGTATTGAGATTCAAAAATAGTATCCATGATATTTTGGATATAATAATCATGAAACATCTATGGATTGTTACACTTTAGTTTTATTTGAGTATTTGAAAACATATGTTTAATGGAACCAATAACTAAGAAAAAAGATAATTTTTATAGGGATAAATAGATAATTAACATTGATGAGATAATATTAGTGTATTTAAAATTGGTTAGTGTTTTTATAAAAATGTTATTTAGGTCATCTTTAATGAGGTTTATTGAATTTATGGATTTATAAAAATAGTTTATGATTTTATTTTCAGAATAGGTTTTTTTCGTGTGAGACTAAATTATGAGTTATGTAAACCATCATTTATTTATATGTTTATGGTTGATCATAAGTTCAAAGACTTACAACCAACTTTTTTGGTTTTAAGGGATGTGATTTTGAAGTAATTTGAATCTTTTTCTAGGTTTTAGGAAGAAAAATCTTTTGACCTTTAAATAACCTTTTGGGTTAGTATATGATTTTATGTTAAGTTAAATATGGTCTATTGGATAGGGGGATATAGATAATCTTGATGAAAAGTGATTCTTTGATAAAGAGATATTTTAGAAGATATTTAGGGCCATTTTAAGGATTAACTTTCAGATTAATAACAAAATATGATTCATGATGTTTTGGTGAAGTTACCTACATTAAAAAATTATATATAGATTTATCATGGTGATTAATTATATTTTTGGAGAATTTTTATTGGGTTGAGGTATATGTGACATTTAGGTTTGACATGTGATTTAATATGAAAAATTAACTAGGAAGAATGAAATTAATTTTATGGAGATGTAATATTAAATGAATGATATGAACTTTTAGGTTAAATAATTATTTAATTTTGTGGTTATTAAGGTTATTTTGTATGTAGGGTTATTTATGAAATGATCTAAGTGGAACCTTTATTTTTGTTCTGGAATATTTTAGAGTTAAATGTATTATTTAATGATATATTTATTTTTTGAATTATATTACCTTTTTGTAACCAATTATATCTTTGGTTAATGAAAAAGTATATGAGGAATATCATGATATACTTTTTGGATCCATTAGAAGTTTATTTTTGTGCTTTAGTTATAAAACATTCTTCTCAAATACTAGTTATTTGAAGAAAATATTAGATTTTGGTGAAAATGAATTAAAGGATTAAATTTAACTTGAAAAGTATTTTGAGTTCATTATGTTATTTGTATAGATTTTAGAATAATACCTAAATATTAGGAAAAGGATTTTGAGATAAATTTTTATCTTATAGGCATTATTTCTAATGAATTTATGGTATTTTAACCACTTTCTGAATCATGGTTTTGTGGTTGTTAACTTTCTCCTAACCATATTCTCTATCACCCTCTATTAGACCTTGGGTGTTAGTTTTCTCTTACATGTCTATATTTTAACTTCTCACTAATTTTATCCTATTTGGGAACCTAGTTATGTTTTATTTCAGATAACCTTCATATTTTACCTTCTCTCATTTCAAGAGGATGTTTTACTAACCCTTTTTACGATGTGTGTTTCCATAAAGGAATTTTAAAATGTCAAACATTTGATTATACAGTACAAGTTAAAATTATGAGGATATGGTTTATTAAAGTGGAGGAGATTGTAACATCAAAATATTTTATGAAATATATTTTTTCAATTAAATTTAATTTCTTCAATAGCTTGCGTAACATGCAACAGTGAATTTAAATGAATTATGATGCACTATTATAATATTATTATTTAATGTTTCAATTATAACCTAGCCTTTAAATCAGAGGTTATAAATATGATTAAATAATTTATGAAATATATATAAATTTCTTACCCAAAATAAATTTATTGATAAATTTTTAGTAAATAATCACCCAATTTTTAGTAAAGTCACATTATTCTTCAAAAATAAAATTTTTTCAAAAAACATTATTGATTTTTTATGAGAAAATATTTTAATTTATATATAAAAAATTTATAATTTTTTTATAAATTCACCATAATTTTTGAAATCATAATTTTAAAATTATATTAAGTTGAATTTTATATAATGTTTTGGGAAAGATTTATTTTCGAGCGAATAAAGAAAAATACTTATATTTACTGAAAACTATATATTTTTTCAGAAATTTATAAAGTTTAATTATATTTTACATAGGTTTAAATATAAAATTAGTTCTATTATATTTTACATAATTCTATTAAGTTTATTTGAATAAGTCTTATGGTTGAATTTAGTGAAAAATCATTTTTATACGTAAAAAGACAATTTTCTAAAAACAATTTTGCACGCAATGTGTTTTTATCTTAATAAATTAAATTAATCACTATTGAAGACTGATTTTAATGATATATATATATATATATATATTATTTTAAATTAAATGTTTTAACATTCATTTAATATATTTTTTAATCATGAGATTACAATAAACCAAGGATTATGCTTAAAATGTATTTTTCAAAAAAGTTGTTTTAAACACATATTGTGCGCATATTTTAAAATTAATTTCAGAAAATTATTGGTATTGAATTTGATAAAATATATTACATATATTTAATTAGGAGGTTCAAATTTTTTATATAGTCCCCTTTTAGTTTTGGTCAACATGATAGTAACCATGGTAAAAATTTCCACCTTGGTAAAGGGAGAATCGTGTTAATCTAGGTTATAAAAAAGTGATAAGTCCATAATTATTCATCATAATTAATATTTTATGAAGTAAATGAAAACCTTATCATATTATTATTATTTTTAATGTACACTTTTCCATTAAGACAACCTGTATAATTTTGAAGTAATTGAAAGTTACAAAATGTCACACTCTTAGTTTTAAATATCTCATATTTTTCCTCATAGGTACAAAAGAAAGTCAAAAATAAATATAAATATATATTTTGAGCTTAATTAAATTATTTTCATCATCATAATTTATTTATAAGTTTTTACTATTATATTATTATCTTAAATTCTTAGACAATGCCGATATAATATTTATTTAATTGATAGAAAAATAAAATAAATGATTCCAAAAATACTTAAATTAATATAATTTGAGAGATTTATACTATACAATGAAATTTTTAGGTAAATAAAACATTCTAGTGATTTTTAAAAGGATTATAATTGTGTTTCATCTTTGTATTTATGTCCTTCAATTAAAATTAAATGAATAACATCAAAATTGACTTTAAAGATTTTTTATCAGTATAATATATTATTAACTTATTTAAAAATCATAAAAATATTTCATGAGGTGGAAAATGTATGGTATAAAATGTTATCATTTTTTCATTTATGATCCATTTTCACCTTATATGAAAAGTTGTATCCTTTTAAGAGTAAAAAAAGATGTTATCGTGGTTACCTAAGGGGTTAAACCAAAAGATATAGTTTAAAACATCTATTAATCCTATCCAAATTTTATTAGTTTATGGTATTTAAACCATATAAAAAATTATCTTTGCATATTTCGACGTATGTAATCATTTTTTTTACATAATTTCCTTTTTATATTTTAATATTTTAGGAAATTTCATAAGTTCCCCTCACCTCACTTATGAAAGGGCACATCTCCTTTATCTTATTTAAATCAATTTTAGCATTACAGAATGAACAAAACCTAAAAACCCATAATAAAAAAAATTTACACAACATAGATGTTTTTTATTCAAAAAATACCAACCCTATGGTTCTCAAGAGGAGATCTAAATGATTTATTTCAAAGAATATGCAGTCACCTTAATTGATCACTTTCTTTTTTATTATTTTTTTTACCACCACTAAATATGTTATATTTTTCATAAAAAATAAATTTATTATCCTCAATATACTTAAATTTCATTATTATTATGATACAAATCATATCCACACTCTTTCTAATCAAATGGTAAGTGAAAGTATCACATGTCCATACATACAACTTACCATCTCCGTGTAGTGATACAATTCATTTTTCATCACCATATTTTATGGATGTATATTTGGATGGTTTAATTTTTTTTATATGATAATTATAAAATAATTATAGTGATATAATTATAATATAATATCTACTTTATTACCTTCCAAACCACTAGAAAATTATAATGTCACTCGTGTGTATGTGTAGACTACCACCTTCGTGAAGCAATGTGATTCTATTTTCAACTTTTTTTACATAGATGGTAACAAGAATGGATTTAATAAATAAATATGATATATATTATTTTATAATTATTCTATAATGTCAAATTATTATTTACCATTAATTTTTTGTATCCGTTGAAAAATTAAAAACATTGTTCAAGCATATTCATGACCTTCCATCTCTATGAAGGGTTTAATTTATTTTTCTATATATACTTTTATAGATGTATATTAACATGTATATAATGAATATATATAAAAAATGAATATAATTATGAATATTATGTAACCATGATTAAATTATAAGGACTAAAACTACATAAACAAAACATACGTGAAAAATAAAAGTATATAACACCGGGAACAATGATGTTAATAAAAAATTAATAATAAATGGGTGATAAAAGGTTATAAAGAATTCATATGTGGAATGATATATATTATTATGGTTATTTAATTGATTTATAATAAATATAAATTTATTATATAGGAGGTTCCAAAATGTAAGAAGGAAGTTGGACATGGGGTAAGAGATTTTCATCTCACTTTGATTTCCATGGTACAAATGCCATATTAACCACTTTTTTCTTTTTTGAGTTATATATACTGACCATAAATTTATTTTATGATTCATATTATTAATTTTATAGTGATTTACATATCCATATAAGGTTATTTTGGTCATTGGTCATATGATTCAAATGTTACCAAAGAGACAATTGTTTTATGTTACAATATCTTTTTTATCGAGATTGTTTATAATTAAGTGTATAATGATGAAATACTATGATATATCTCTCTCAAGAAACAAATAATGTTTCTTACCCATATCTATTTATTTATAATATACGTTTTCCTTTTAGTTTTTTCACCTTAAGTACATAGGAGACAAAAAATGTATTTTTAATAAAAATAGACCATATTATTCTCTTCGGACAAAAAACATTTTCTTCCATATAAATGTTTTATAAAAATGTTTTAACGACGGTTTATAGTATTCAGAAATGATTTTTGAAATTCATTTTTAACCATGTATGATTTTTTTAAATGGGTTTAAAATGAATCTTCTTTTCATTTTTCTGAATGAGGTACTTTTTTTCTTTTTAAAAAAGTAATGGAATATTTTTTTAACTTATACAAAATGAACAAAATTTTCGACTATCATGGCTACTCAATGCTTTTAATATTTACTTATATGTCTCTATAGTTATTCTCAAAGAAAATGTTTTCCATAATATTTTCTAAATTTAAATATTTTAAAGTAGTGATTTCAAAATAGAAAATATATTTTCCTCAATAATATTTTAATGAACTTTTAGTATTATTTATATAAATTAATGGTAAAAACACCTTAATATCATTATTAATTATTAGTAATATGATACAAGGACACTCTAACACCCATCAATTTTTATGAAATATTTTTCTCTAAATAATTTTAATTATGCAAAGCATGCATTACATGAAATCATGAGTTTAAACAAACTGTGAGATGCCCTTAGTATAAAATTACCATATTAACCTAAATATTAAGTTATCAAGAATAAATATAACTAACTTATGAAAATGTATGGTGAAGTCATTCGCTACCAATTATTTATGAAAAATATAAATCAATTTTATATTAATATTTTTTAATAAATTGAGTAAATAAATATCATGAAATGAAATTAATTAAATATATAAGTCATATATATATTAAAATATTTTTGATAGATATTTTTTTCATAGGGTATGAATAAACCCTATTTGATATATAAAAACCTATATTTTTCAAAAGGGTAAATTTCCTCTTTTTAATGGTGAATCCATTGTAAATTAAGATTTTAGACTTTAATATTTTTTATATGACAGCATAAATATGTTCTTAATAATCAAGATATAAAAATTTACTTTGAATGATTTTTTAATATTTTTACGAAAACTTTCAAGTTTTGATGAAATGTGAAAACACAATAAATATTAATTAATCAAATTTTTTCCTCAAAATAATTTATATAGCTAAAATATAATATTGAATGTTTTAAAAGTATAAATATAATAAATTTTAATCATTAAATATAATTTATTCCATTATAATTAATTTTACATTGGATTTAGATGCAAAAACCTTTCAATATTTTGAAATGTTATAACTTTTAAAACTCATTCTCTCTTTCCGACAAATGGATTAATTTTAAATTAATTTCTGCAACTTATGTATTTTGAATTTTAAAAAATGGATTCAATATTTTTAATCAGTATGAAAAAATTATGTAGATATAATTATTTTATTTTTGGGGTTTATTAATAGTAACTTCAGTAATTTTTATTAATATAGTAAAAGGCTAAATTGGATAATTAAGGGTAAGAATACTACTATAAATTTACCCTAACATTTGTCTTAATATCATAGGATTAGTTTTATTCTACCTAAATAATCCTTGGGTCAAAATGGTGTCCTCTAGAAGCCACTTGGATGAGATTAGGACATTTAATTTATTTTATTTCAAGAAAAATTAAATATGTTTTACTCAATTTTTATTTACTATATCATTTTTTATATAAGGTTATATAGAAGATAAATTCAATTATAAATAAAATATTTAATATAAAATATTTTTATTTATCATGGAAATTTATTTGTAATTTTTAGGAAATAAATAATTACCTTAAACACTTATACTTTGATGATGTAAAAATTAATTTATTGATAATAATTCAAAAAAAACAATTATTATTAAAATACTAATAACCATAAAAATATCCAAACACTATAAAGAATATTATTTTTTGAGTATATCTTGACCATAAACATCTAAGCATCAAGTATGTGACCATTTGGAGCCTTATTGAAGAGATTGTGACAATTATATTATTTTATTTAAATTGATGTTAATGTTGTCACGTTAATACTCTAATAAGTATAACATTTAAAATGTTGGATTTTATAGAAGATAAATTAGACTAAAAGTATTATTCTGAAATATCTTAGAATTATCTTCATAATAATATTTTATTTTTAACTTTTATTCAAAAAATATGTATATTAAATAATTACAAAAAATGATGTAGTAATTATTTTTTTAATAGAGATAACAAATAAATATTATTAAAATATTAAAATAAATATAATTTCTTCTAATTAATATTTTTAATTAATTTAATAGATGAACTTTACCTCATAAGAATTTAATAAACAAGTTTTTTAGATGTTAACATATTGTCTTAATATTTTTAAAAATAAATGAATTGAATAGTGTCAAAATTTACACCATTGGTTGTTTATCAAAAAAATGTTTTCTTAAATTATTTAAAAATAATACTATATTTTAAAAAATATATAATAATTCTTATATGGTCTAAAATTTTCTAAAGGTTTTATTTATGGTCAAATAGACATCAAATGAGTTAATATTTTACTATTTTAATATTGAAATATTCTTTTATCTAGTTAAAAATTAAAAAGAATAAATAAGTGTTAATTAAAATGATAAGGTTTAAATTGATATAAAAATGTGTCTAAAATATATTATTTGATGATATTACAACCCTATCTCTTCTCATTATAAATTGGGACATTTTAGAGGTTTTTGGATGGGCTTTTATTTTATTATAAATTAATCTTTTTGGAGATCCCAAAAGTTCCCCTCACCTCAATCATAAAAGGGAACCTCCTCTCTCAGCTATTCACTTCAATTTGAGCCATAAATATCTTCCATACCATAATATTTTCACTTATACACTTTCCTAGTCACATTATAGAGGTTTTGGTCTTATTCAAAGGCCAACTCTAGTGCTCTAAGAAGATATTTAGAGGAAGCAAGTTGAAGAAGAGATTATATCCTCTAATGATTCTTTCGAACGTCTTTCTTCTTAGACTTTCTCTTTATTATTTGTTTCATTATAAAGTAATAACACGTGTATAAATTACATACTGATCGGTTATTATGAATATGGAGCAATAATATTCCACTTTCTATCCATCAGATGAAAAACAAAATCAACACACGTGCGTACGTACAACTTACTATCTCCACGCTGTAGTGTAATATGTTTTCCACAACCAACTTACTTGGATGGTATAATGATGGAAATAATAAATATATATGATTATTATAATATGATATTTATTCTTAAATATTATACACCATTAATTTCAATACCATTTAACAATTATGGGAAGGATATTGTTGCTCGTGCGTACATACGACCTACCATGTCCATGAGGCAATGTGATTCATTCTACATGATCTTCATTATATAAATGTATATAATGAATAAATATGGTATATATTATGTTAATTATATTTTTTATGATATAAATATGAATTAAGAAGGATAATCAGAAATTATTCAACAAAACATTTATAAGTAAATGAAGTAGTTAATACCTAAATAGCAAGTAATAATATCATTTTATTAAAAAAACAAATGCTAATATTATCATATATGATATAATAAAAATTAATATGATTCTAGAATAAATCAATTAAATTATTTAAGTAATTATACAAGAGGTTCGGAAACATAAAAAGGATATTGGACCAAGGTAATGGATAATTTTTCAATCTTGTTTTTATCTGAGATTGTTTACACATAAGTATTTACTGGGGTATATTTATCATCCACACACATGTATATTAAATATGTAATTTTATTTCAATTAATATACAATTTCTTGAAGTCAATTTTACCCATTGGTGATTTTTTATTAAACGGTATGAAAGGAATCTTTTTTCTTTATTCGATACAAGGTACATTTTCACTTTTTCGGAAAAAGTATGTGAATAATATTTTTTTAACTTATAAATAATAAATGGATTTTTATACTTCCATAATGCCTTATTTCTATAAATATTAATTTAAAATATTTCATGGTTATTTTTCATTAAATTATTTTATTTTAAATTTGCACAGCGTTTTGAAAAAATAAAACATTTTTTAAAAAGAAAGGATATTTTCCTCAAGAATTAATTTCAAGTGTTTTATAAAAAACAATTATATCTAAGATGAAATTATCTATATTGGTTTATGTTTCTATCCCTATTGTTACTATGATTTTATTATTTTTATGATATAATTTTATTTATCAAATCTATTTGTTTATATAGATTATGGTGGAATGATGTATAAGAAACCCATTTTATCACTTGGGATATTCTATGATGAATGATTTATGTTTCTGTGTCACATATAAGAATGATTTCATTATTACATGAGTGGAACCTATATCTCCCTCCAATTAATTGAGTACATATTTATATCTCGTGATATATACCAGGATGGAATGGGAAATGATATCGGTTTCGAAATACAGGGCTGGAATGAGGAGTGAACTGGGTTCAGTAATGAACTCTGTCTGCAATAATGGTCTTAGAAATGATCCTTGACTAATATGAAATGATTTTCTATGATTATTTTTATTCTACAATACTTCATATCTTATATTATGACTTTTGGGATTATGTTCATTTATTCTTTTAAACTTTCATGATTCATCCCATGGCATGATATCATGATCTTTTAAATAGAGGATAATATTTTTAAAAGTTATGTTCTTATATATTATGATTATGATTCGATTGATATCTCCATTTTTTTCCTTATTGAGCATCTGAGATCATCCTTTTATATGTTTCTTTTCCATAGGTCATAAAGAATGGTATTAAGTAGGATATGTCAAAAATAGGTCTAGTTAAGAAACAATAAGTGGGAGACAATAAAGATGTATTATGAACTGGATTTTTATGTTTCCATGTTTCTAAAGACACCATACCAATACAGTCCTTTTATGGATTGGTTATATTTTGTAATGAATATTATTTAACTTTTTCATAATATCAATGTTTGTAAATTATGGGTTATTGTAGTTGGTATCAGAGGAAAGGTACGGTTAACCTTTGTAAACTTGGATGAGAATACCTTAGTAAGAACCCAAAGGATATATCAAAGTATTGGTTACAGTCCTAGTGTTTTAGAATCAATCATAAATAACCTTGGATAAAACCTAAATTATCCTAAATTGAAATTTTGTTCTTGATTATGTGGTTTTCCCATTATGATTAGTGTTTCTCACACTATGCTTCTTGGTTTTAGTCAATGACTAGACCCAAAAGAACCATGTTAATGCTGAATGACATGGGAAATGTGATGATTGTACTCCTGAGAAAGAAGATGTTATGGGGGTTGGAATGAAAAATATTTTAGCTATTATCACACAACTTTCTCAATGTATGAGTCATGCATAAATTCCAAACAATCAAAGGAGGGAATAACATTATATTGATTCCTTCATGAGGATGTGTCCACCTTCTTTATGTGGGTCTTCTAATCCATTAGTTACTTAATAATGGATTAGTACCACTGAAGAGATATTTTTAGTTCTCTAATGTTCAGAACATGATAAATTAATCTTAGTAGTCTATAGTTTGGAAGGTGAATCTGATCAATAGTGGAACCTTATCAAGAATATGAGGTAAAGAGAAGAAATTGAAACCATGGATTGTGAAAAGTTCAAGAACTTATTTTTCATTAATTATTTTCCTCATATTATTCAAAAACCTAAAGAGAAGGAGTACATTTAACTTATGAAAAAGTATGATGAATCCATTGGTACCCACAAAGAAAATTTTACAAGAATTTCAAGGTACGCTTTTAGAATTATTTTCCAACCTGAGAGTAAAATTTTTATTATTATTTAGTGTCTTAAAACCATGTCTTTGAAGGTAATTATCTATAATGTACTTCAATAGCTATGAAGAAATCGTTTGACATGCTTTCATGGTTGAGATGTATATTGGAGTGATCAATAGGTATTATGCAATTGAAAATAAGAGAAAAGTATAATTAAAGGAAAATATAAATACCACACTAAAAAGTAGATGAGTTTTCCCTTATGTTCAATGTGCAGAAATAAACATGGAGGAAATTATATTAAATGGTCTATTAAATGTTTTATGTGTGGAAAAGAAGGTCATCAAGCTGTTGAATGCTAAAGTTAAGGGAAAAATATGTCTAATGATGTGAATAGAGAAAGGGATACATAGAATGCACCTCCTACATTTCAATGTTACAAGTGTAAAGAAATGGGTAATTATTCTAATCAATGATGTAATCCAAGGATTATTGATGACGATCAACAACAGAAAAATCTTATAGATAATGATAAAGTCAATTCACATGGGATCACTATTAGCGATGTGGAGTAAGATAATAAATAGGTGAAAGGTACACTTACAATCCACTCTAAAGTACAAAATGTTTTATTTGATTCTTTATCCACCCACTCTACTATTACTGATGAATGTTTTAAGGGTATCCCCATATTACATCAATAATTAGATGTTGAGTTAGCTATGACCACTCCTAATATCATAATGGTCACATCAAAGGTTTATAATTCTTCTTTACATATAGTTTATAGGAAAGTGATTCCTAAAAATCTTTTTATCCTTACTATAGTTAAATTTGATATGATTCTTGGCATAGATTGAATTTCTCTATATGGAGATGATATCAATTGGTAAGGAAGGGAAGTCACATTTCATATTCCAAATCAATCAATGGTCATCTATTGATTAAAGTTTGAATATAACCTTCTATTATAAACTTCATCCATCTAATGTGTCTTGATCCCTATAAATGAAGGTTATCTATCTTAGAGATTGATGTTGTATTTTTGGAATAATTTCCAGGACTTCCAGTGAATTGTGAGGTGGAGATTTCAATAGAACTCATACTGGGTTCTATTCTTATTTCAAATACACCTTATAGAATGGCCCCAGTTGATTTGCAGGAATTGAAGAAGAAACTCTAAGACAATCTTGATAATGTATTCATACACCCTAGTGCATCACATTGGGGTGGACTTGTTCTGTTTGTTAAGAAGAAAAATGTATCAATGAGAGTCTGAATTTATTATCGATAACTTAACAATATCACTATCAAAAACAAATATCATCTTCCCCACATTGATGACTTATTCGACCAACTAAGTGGAGCTCAATTCTTTTCCAAGATTGATCTTCATTCATGATATCATAAATTAAGGTTAAAAAAGGAGAATATACCAAAAAAGGCATTCCCTACAAGGTATGAACACAATGAATTTATAGTGATGCCTTTTGTTCTTACTAATTCTACCTTTGTCTTCATATATCTAATGAATAGAGTCATTAGAGACTATCTTGATCACTTTGTGATAGTATTTATATAAAATATTCTTGTCTAGTCGAAAAGAAAGGAAGAGCATTAATATCACTTGATAATTGTATTGAAGACCCTAATAAAGGACAATATTTATGAAAAATGTACCAAGTGTGAATTTTGGATTCATAAAGTTTCATTTTTGGGTCACATGATTTCAAAAGAGGGGATATATGTTGATCCAGAAAAACCCTAATTTATTGAAATTTAACCAAGACAAACAATAATAATTGAGATTCAAAATTTTCTTAGTTTGGTTGGGTATTATCTATGTTTTGTGAAATATTTTTCATGATTATCTAATAAACTCACAAAGTTGACTTGGAAATGAGTTATGTTCGTGTAGATGAAGGAATGTGAATAAACTTTCAAAGAGCTCAAAATAAGGATAGCCAGTGTACCTATGCTCACACTAACTTATAGTGGAGAATGGTTTGTTATCTATAGATATGAATCCAAAAATGGGCTGGGATGTGTTATCGTGAAAAATGATATGATGATAGCTTATGCCTCACAACAATTGAAAATACAAGAATAAAATTACTCAACTCATGATTTGGAGTTACCTATGGTAATATTTTCATTAAAGATATGTAGGTATTATATTTATGGTGAAAGGTTTTATCTTTATATTGGTCATAAAAGTTTAAAGTATATTTTTATAAAAAAAGGATTTGAATTTGTGACGAATAATATGGTTGGAGTTGATTAAAGATTACGAATGCTCAATACATTACCACCCTAGGAAATTGAACAAGGTGGAAGATTATTTTAGTCGAAAGTACCATGATAGCCTATCTACAATGATCATCACAAACAATATAATAATTATGGATTTTCAAAGGATGGATTTTGAAATTTAAATGGAAGCGGAGAAATTTTATCTTTCTCAAGTGAATGTTCAACCATCTATACAAGGGAAGATTAAGGAGGTGGATAAGGAATATGAATGTCTATAAAAGAATGTGAGGAATGTTCTATAACTAAACATTGATTGTAATGGAATAATGAGGTTTGGGAATTGGGTTTGTATTCCTCCAATACCATAAATAAAGAATGAGCCATTGGATGAGGCTCATAGTTCTTCATTATCTATCACCCTGGAAGCACAAATATATACATGGAAATGAATGAGTATTTCTGGTGGGATGACATGAAAAGAGATGTTTCTAAATATGTATCTCAGTGCTTGGTTTTTTAAAAAGATAATTCTAGGAGATAGAAGTATAAGGGGATGTTACAACCATTACCCATACCAAAATTATGATTGAAAAACATCACTATATAATTTATCATTGGAATTCCCAAAACATCTATTGGACCTGATTCTATATAGGTTATAGTTGAGCGCCTTATGAAGTCAGCACACTTTATTACTATTATAGAGGATTTCTCTCTAGATTAGCATGCCAAGATATATGAAAATAAAGTGGTAAGATTTCATGGAGTACCACTTTCAATTATGTTTTATCGGGATCTGAGGTTTACCTTGATGTTTTGGTGAAGTATTTAGAAGAATATAGATACAGAGTTAAGTTTCTTCACTATTTATCATCCTTAGATAGATGGTCGGTTTTTAGAGAACAATTCAAACTCTAGGAAATATGTTGAGATCTTGATCTATGAATTTAAAAGGTTGTTGATATCAACACCTACCATTGGTGGAAGTTACATATAATAATTTCATTCACTATAGTATTTGGATGGCTCCCTATGAATCCCTCTAATGAAATAAGTGCAAAACTCAAGCTTTATAAGATGAAGTTGGGTAAAGAAAGATATTACGACATGATCTTGTTGATGAAATGACAAAAAATGATAGATCTATTCAACAACACATTAGATCATCGGAAAGTCAAAAAAAATTATGATGAAAACTAAAGAAAATACCTAGAGTTTGAAGTGGGTTATAATGTGATTCTATAATTTCTCCATGGAATAGAGTAATGATATTTGGAATGAAGATCAAGCTGAGCCCATGGTATATCAGTCCTTTTGAAATTATGGATCGTGTTGGGAATGTAGCTTATTGATTTGTGCTTATAAAAAATATTACTAATTTTTATGGTGTGTTCTATGTATCTCTTCTAATAAATTAAATACATGACCCTTCATATGTAGTAAACTCATATGTTGTACCATTGGATCGAGATCTTTCTTATGAAGAACAACCGATAGAGATTCTGGATCGTAGTGGAAAATTTCTGTGAAACAAGACCAAAATTTTGGTTAAAGTTTTATTGAGGAACCACCAATTTGAGTAACCTTTGTGGAAACTTAAGGATATAATTAGGGATATATATCCTCTTCTTTTTGTATTCAAGTGACAAATTTTAAGGGAAAAATTCTGTTGACGGTTTGTAGAATGTAACACCCAGATGTTTTAATGAAATTATTTCTCTAAATAAATTTAATTATTCTATTTCTTTCAATACACACAATCATGAGTTTAAATGATCCATTATTTTCCATTAGTATAAAATTAACAATTTAAACTAGTCATTAGGTTAGGAGTAATAAGTATAAATAACATATGAAAATTTATGGTGAACTCATTCACTTCAAATTATTTATGACAAATATAAATCAATTTTATATTTTTATTTTTTTAAAAATTGATTTAATTACTATAATTAAATTAAATTATTGAAATATATATGTTATATACTTAATAAAATATTTTGGAAAGATATTTTCTTTCATAGTGTATAAATAAAACCTATTTGATGTATAAAAACCTATATTTTTCAAAAAAAATGCCTGCCTTTTAATGGAGAACCCCTTTTAAATTAAGATATTGACACATTAATAATTTTTATATAACAAAATAAAAATTTTATTTATAAGAAGTATATAAAAATTTACTTTGTTTGATTTTTTATTTTTTTTCTCATAACATTCAAGTTTTCATGAATAGTAAAAATACATTAAATATTAATTGAAATAAAATTTTTTCATCAAAATAATTTATATGGTTGAATTATAATATTTACTAGTTTTAAAGTATAAATAGAAAATATTTTTTATCACTCAATAAAATTTATGTCATTAACATTTATTTTACATTTAATAGATATGTAAAAACAATTCAATCTTTTTCAATGTTTTAACTTTCAAAACTCGTTCTCTCTTTCCAAAAATATGATTATTTTTAAATTAATTAATAAAACTTATGTGTTTTGAATTTTGAAAATTTTATTCCTTATTTAGAATCTTTAGGTCCAAATTATTTAAGTAACTTTATTTTTTGGGGGATTTATAAATAGTGATTTTGGTAATTTTTATTAATATGTTAAAAGGGTAAATTGGGTAATTAATGGTAAGAATACTATTATAAAGTTACCCTAACACTTGTATTAATTACATTGGATGAGTTTATATATTACTAAATCATCTTTGGGTTTAAATGGAATCCTTTGGAAGCCACTTAGATGGTATTAGGACATTTAATTTATTTTATTTTATAAAAATTAAATATGTGTTACTCAAATTTTATTACCTATAAAATTTATTATATAAGGATATACAAGAAGATATATTGTATTTTAAATAATAATTTTAAAGATAATTTATTTTCTCATGGTAATTTATTTATAATTTTTAGGAAATAAATATTTACCCTGAATATTGATACTTTAATAATGTAAAAACTAATTAATTGATGAGAAATCAATAATATAAATTTTATTAAAATTATAATAACCATGAAAAGACCCAAAAACCTGACCAAATATTATTGGTCAACTATATCTCAACTATAAACATACAAGGGTTTAGTTAGTGATACTTTTGGAGCCTTATAGATGATATCGCGACACTTATATTATTTTATTTAAAGTGATGTTAAAGTTGTCACGTTCATAATCTAGAAAGTATAACATTTTAAATGTTGGGTTTTATAGAATAAAAATATGACAATAATATTATTCTAAAATCTTATGGATTTATTTTCATTATTGTGTTTTATTTTTAGTCTTTATTCAACAAATAATTTTATTAAATAATTACAAAAAATTTATGTAGTAATTATTTTATTAAAAGAGATAATAAATAAATGTAATTAAAAATATTAAAATAAAAATATTATTTGATAATTAATATTTATAATTAATTTTATAGAAGACCTTTAACTATTAGTAATATAATAAAATACTTGCTTCAAATTTAACATGTTATCTTAATATTTTTTAAAATCATTGACTTAAATAGTTCCAAAATTGACACCATTGATTGTTTATCAAACAATGTTTTATTAAATTGTTTAAAAAACATGAAAAAAATTCAAAATATATATAATAATAATTACATAGTCTAAAATGTTATAAGGTATTTATTTATGGTCTAATTAACATCAAATAAATAAATATTTTACCCTTTTATTATTGAAATATTTGTTGCTCGAGTTAAAAATTAAATAGAATAACTAAGTGTTAAATAAAATGATAAGTCTTAAAATGATTGAAAAACTTATCTAAAATCTATTGGTTGATTATATTATAACCGTATATCATCTAATATTCAAAACTAAGATATTTTTGAGGTTTTGTGGATTGGGTTTTATATTATAATAAATTAATATTTTTAGAGATCCCAAAAGTGTCCCCCACCACAATTATAAAAGGGAACCTCCTCCATAAACTCTTGATTCACATTGAGCAATAAATATCACCCATATCCTACCCTTTTCCCTTATAAACTTCCCAAGTTACATTATAGAGGTTCTTGTTTACTTCAAAGACCAACTCTAGTGCTTTAAAAAGAGATTTAGATGAATCACGTTGAAGAAGTTGTAATGTCCTCTACCGATTCATTCAAACTTATTTTCTTCTTCTACATACAATTCATGAGTATTTTATATATAAAGTAATAAATATAGTATATATCATATACTAATTTGTTATTATGATTATGAAACAATAATATTACACTTTTTCCCATCCTATAAAAAATGAAATAACCACACGTGCGTACGTACGACTTACTGTCTTCACGCCATGTGTAATATATATTTCACCACCACCTTAATTGGATGGTTATAATGATGGAAATAATAAATATATATGATTATTATAATATGATATTTATTTTAAATATTATACCCCATTCACGTCAATACCATTCAACAATTATGGGAATGATATCGTCGCTCAAGCGTACGTACACCCTACCATCTCCATGATGAGATGCAATTCATTCTACATGATATTTAATATATAAATGTAATGAATGAATAAATATGGTATATATCATGTTCATATAGTTTTTTAATGATATAACTATGACCAAAAGAGAACCATATCTTATTCGAAAAAACATGCATAAGAAAATGAAGCCGTTAATACCCAAATAACAAGTAATAATGAAATGTTATTAAGAAACGGATGATAATATGATCTTATATGATATCATAAAAATGAATATGATTTTATAATAAGTCAATTAAATTATCTAAATCATTGTGCATGAGGTTCAGATACATAAAAATGATATTGTACTTAAGGTAAGAAATAATTTCACAATCTCATTTCTATCCTAGATTGATTATACATAAGTATTTACTGATGTATATTTATCATCCACGTCCATGTTTCCTAAATATTAAATATTATTTATATTATAATATAATTTATTAAATTAAATGTTATCCATTGTTAAATTTTTATTAAATTTTTTTAAAAAAAATATTTTGTCGTTATTCGATACAAGGTACTTTTTGACTTTTCTGAAAAAAGTTCAAGAACACTATTTTTTTAACTTATACAACATGAATAGATTTTTACGATTTCATAATGATTTATTTTCAGGAATATTATTTTAAAATATTTCATGGTTTGTTTTAAATTAAATTATTTTCTTTTAAAATTTCGTGGCATTTTGAGAAAATAAAATATTTTTTGAGATTAAAGGCTATTTTCCTCACGAATTATTTTCAAGTGTTAAATCAAAATTAAATTAAATCTAAGATGGCGTTCTACAAATAGGTTTATGATTATATACTTATTATTACTATGATATTATTATGCTTATTATAGAATTAAATTTATGAAATCAATTTTTTTATATAGATTGTGGTGGAATAATGTTTATGAAAACAATTTTATTCCTTGGGTTTTGCAATGATGAATGATTTCTATATTTATAGAACACTTAAGAATGATTTCATTATGATATGGGTGGGACCTATATCTCCCTCTAATTCATTGGGTAACTACTTATATCTCATGATATAGACATGGTTGGAACGGGAAATAATCTTGGTTTAGTAATATTGGGCCGGAATGAGGAGTTAACTCAGTTTAGTAATGGAATTTGTCCTCTATGATAGTATTCTAAATGAGACTTGACTAATATGAAATTATTTTATATTCTTATTTGTATGTCATAAAAATTCATATATTATTATATGACTTTTTGGATTGCATTCATTGATTGTTATGAGATTTTATGATTTATCCCTTGTCATGATATCCCGATCTTTCATATGTAGGATAATATTTCCAAATGTAATGTTCTTGTGTATTTTGATTATGATATGATTGATATCTCCCTTTTCTACCCTTATTGAGAATCGGAGATCACCCTTTCATATGTTTCTTTTCCCAAGGTAATAAAGAAGGGTTTTAAGTATGATATTTCAAAACGGGGTCTAGTTATGGAGAAATAAGTGGGAGATAATGAAGATGTATTATGAACCAGTTGTTTATGATTCCAAGTTTCTAAAGAAATTATACCTATATGGTCTTATAATATATTTTTTATATTTCGTAATGAATATTATTCAACTTTGAAGAAATATCAATTTATGTATAGTATTTTTCATTATAAATACCATTTTTATTCTATATATTTACGGTATATGTTTATGATTTCAAGATGTTTATGAGACTCATTCATTTTCCATAGGTTATAATATGAGTAAATGATTAAATTTTTATGAAAAAATTACTTTTTGATAGGTTATACTATGATGAAACAATGAAAATGTTATGAGACCTAGTTTTTTCCGTAGGTTATAGTATGATGAATTGTGTATTAAACCCTAATTTCATGTTTACAATTTCATCGGTGGAATCTAATTTCCTGTCCATAAGATTAAGTGTAGAACTAGATTTCATGTTTATATGATTAAGCATGGAAATAGATTTCATGTACATAATATTAACTATGGACCTGGATTTCATTTACATAAGATAAAGCATGGATCTGGATTCTACGTTCATAAGTTTATGCATATAATTGGATTTTATTTCCATAATATTATGTGCAGGCCTGGTTCCATGTCCATAAGTTTATGCAAGGTCCTAATTCTCATCCTTAAAATGATGAGTGATACTTCTTCTATTTATACACATTTACAAAGTTATTATCTTATATGTACACAAAAAAATATTTTCTTATCCCAATGTTATGATCTCATTGATCATATTCTTTGATTATATTACGATTAATATCATATGAACTAACAATATTTATTCCATGACTCAAGATTATGATATATGATATGTAGGGTGTAAATTTAAAATTTTATGATCATGTTCTAATACCCTCACGCTCAATTTATACTCAAGTGATAATTAAAGTATACTTTTTTTATTTTTAAAAAGAATTTAGTCTCAACAATTATTATGTTTCCTTTTCCCCAGATAATGAATAAAGGTTTTAGGGATGATATTTCTAAGAAGTTTGGTAGTTATGAAGGACTTAATGGGAGACTCTTATGAACTAATTGTTATGTGTACATGTTCCCAAAGTCACTAGACCTATACAATTATAGCATGGATAGTTATTTTATGTAATGAATATTTATCTAATAATGATGAAGTATATTTGTATAAAAAGTATGTGTTTCTAGAGTTGATATAATGGAATGTTTTAGTTATCCTAGGTAAACTAGTATGAGAAATATTTAGTGAGAACCTTGAGGATAAGTCTAAGTATAAGATAAAATCATACAATTTTTTAATTATAGTGGATAACCTAGGTTATACTGAAGGTTTCATAGATTTACAAGAAGGTTTCATGATTTAGAAATCATTTGAATGGTATTTCATGATTATTTACTCTAATTATTATAGTTTTACACTTAGACATTTGTTTCTGGTTTTAGACAATGACTAGAACCCAAAGACATCATATTAACAATGATTGTGATGGATAATGCAATGATTTTCCTCCTGAGCAATTAAATGTGGTTGGAACTAGAAGTAGAAACCTTTTTATTATTCTTAATCATCTATCAAGATATATTATTAACCAAATAAAAATATGTGAGTTTCATATTAAGTCAAAATAGAGAAAAACTGACATTTATATAACTTCTTGTGGAAATGATCATGTAAGTAAGAAATTTCAATTTTATTCTTATCAAGAATGTGGGAAGAATCACGTTGATTTATATATAAAATGGAGGGGAATATTATTTATATATGGAAATAAAGGGTATCGAGTAATGAATTTATAAAGAAATAAATGTCTTATATGTGGGTAACTTGGGTATTATCTGAATTAATTCCCTCTTTTAAATGATAAATCCTAGATTAAGGAAGGTCCAATTCTATTTCAATATTTGGAGTGAGATGATTGAAGTGTTTATTTAATGGGATTCAAAAATTATATCTATTTTATTTTCGATATAATAATCATAAAACATTTAATGATTGTCACATGCTAGTTTTATTTAAGTATTTGAAAACATATGTTGAATGGTATCAATAACCCAAAAGTGATAATTTTTAATTTTGATAAAGAGATTATTAAATTTGATGAGATAGTATTTGTGACCTCAAAATTGGTTAGTGATTTAAATATAAAGTGATATAGGTCAACTTTACAAAATTTTATTATATTTTTGGATTTATAGAAATAGTTTAGGATTTTATTTTGAGAATAAGGATTGTGTTTTATTGTGAGGCCAACTTATCATGTTTGGATACCATCATGGATTTATATGTTTATAGTTGATTGTAATTTCAAGTGATTAACCTCCCCTTTGAGGTTTTAAGTGATTAAATTTCAAGTGAATTTGAATCTTTTACTAGGTTTTAGGAAGAATACTCTATGAATTTTAAATAACTAATTGGCTTAGTATATGATTTAATGTTAAGTTAATAATGATATATTGGATAGTTGGATATAGATAATATTTATTGTTGAAATGTTATTCTTTAACAAGGATATATTTCAGATGATAATTATGGAAAATTAAAGGATTACCTTTTAGGTTAATATCTAGATTTTATTCACGATATTTTGGTGAATTTCACTATGCTAAAGAATTATATTCTAATTTATGAGGGTGATTAATTATATGTTGGGAGACATTTTATTAGGTTGAGGTATATGTAACCTTTGGGTTTAACATGTGATTTAACATGAAAAAATAATTTTGAAGATTCAAATTATATTTTTCAAGATGAATGATGAAAGGTAAGAGATAAAATTTTAGGTTAAAACATTTTTAATATTGTGATTATTAAGGTTATTTGGGATTTAAGGTTATTTATGAAATTATCTTTGGGGAACCTTTTTTATTATTCTGAAATTTTTTAGGGTAAAATAAATTTTTTAAGTATTATTAATTTGGGGAATTATCTTATCTTGTTATAAGTATTTTTAGTTATGTTTAATACCTAAATATTGGTGGAATGTATTGATATACCATTTGGATATGTTATAAGATTATTTTAGTACTTTAGGAAAGAAAAATTTATCTCGAATACTCAACCTTAGGAGAAACAAATTATATTGTTATGTAAATTGATTAATAAATGTAATTCTACTTATCAATTAAGTATAATTCCCTATATTCTTTGTATAGATGGTAAATGAATACATCAACATGAGAAAAAGGATCCAAAGGAAAAAATCCTATATCATTCAATTAATATGAATTTATTTTCTTTCAACGCCTCACTAATTCATAGTTTTTTTGTTGTTAACTTTATCCTAAAGATATTTCATATCACTCACTATTAGTAATTGAGAATTATTTTTCTCTTAAAAGTCCATATTTTAACTTCTCACTAATGATATCCTATCTAAGAACCAAGTTATGTTTTATTTCATATGACCTTCATATTTTCTATTCACTCTTTTCAAGAAAACGTTTTACTTACCCTTTTTGCATTGTAGGTTTCTCTAAATAAATTTTCAAATATCAAACCTTTCATTACTGAGATCAAGATAAAATTATGAGGATTCAATTTATTATGGGGGTGTAACATCTTAATATGTTATGAAATATACATGTTTTCAATTAAATTAAATTTATTTGATATCTTGTGTTACACTCAACACTGAGTTTAAATGAAAAAAAACACATCATTGTTTTTTTTATTTTAAGTGATAGTTGTAACCTAGCCATTAAATTAGAAGATATGAATAGGATTAAAGAATTTATGAAATGTATATAAATTTTATACTAAATATAAATTTATTTATAAATTATTATAAATAATCAATCAATTTTTAGTAACATTATTTTGTTATTCAAAAATATGTTTTCTTTAAAGAAAAGTTTTTATTGATTTTTTGTGAGAAAATATTATGATTAATTTATGTAAATTTTAGAAATTTTATTTTATAAACTGAACATAATTTTTGAAATCATCTTCTTAAAATTATATTTGGATATATTTTTGATAATTTTCTAAAAAGACTTATTTTATAATGAATAGTAAAACATACTAATTTTTATTGAAAACTATATTTTTGTTTTAGGCATCTAAATAGTTAAATTTTATTGTAAGGTGGTTTTAAAATAAATTATTTATATTAAATTTTAAATAATATAATTAAGTTCATTGGAATCAATTTTATATTTTAATTAAGTATAAAAATATTTTTATATGTAAAAAGGCATTTCCCTGAAAAACTATTTTTATGTGTGTAATATGATTTTTCCTTAATAAATTAAATTTATCTCTATTATATAATTATTCTAATGAAATTATTATATAATATATTAAATAAATTTTTTAAACATTCATTTAAACGTTTTATAAGCATAAGATTTAAATAAAAAAAGGTTTATGGTTAATAATGTATTTTTCTAAAATTTGGTTTTTGTTGTATTTTCGGCAGATATTTTAAAATTAATTTAAAGAATTTAGAGGTATTAAATTTTGTAAAATTTATTATATATTTTTAATTATGAGGTTCAAATTTGGTAAATAGAAACCTTTAATTTTTTATCAATATGAATAGTATTTCTGATAAAATTTATCACCTTGGTTGTGGATAAATTGGGTTAATTATAGGTTAAAAATAAGTGAAAAGCCACAATGTTTCATCCAAATTATTATTAGATAAATTTAATAATCCCATTATCACTTTCGGATTTTATTTTTTTATTTAATGAAATTTTTTTCTTGAAAATGACTTATATAATATTTAAAGAAAAGAAAGTTAAAAAAATGTCACTCTCGTGTTTTTAAATATCTCTTATATATCTACATATGAGAAACATTAAGTTATTAATAGATATAAATTTCTATATTTATTTTAATTATATAAAATACATGATATATATTTATTTAAATTTTTAATAAATTATAAAATTACCTTAAATTCTTATACAACACGGATGAAATATTTATTTATTTAACAGAAAAATAAAATAAAGGATTTTAAAAACAATAAAATTAATATAATTTGAGTGTGTTACAGAGTTAAATTACTTTTTTAGATACATAAAACATTATAGTGATGTTTAAAATTATTTTAACCCAGTTAAAATGTTTTATTTATGTATTTTAATTCAAATTAAATGAATAGTCTCAAAATTGACATTATTTATTTTTTTATCCAAATAATTTACTATTAAATTATTTAAAATCATTAAAATATTGAAATAGGAAAATTTGGGTAATATATGATCTAAATTGTTATATCATTTAAATTTATGATCTATTTTCACCTTTTATGGAAAATTATAATATTTTAAGTGTGAAAAATATATTACCATAGTCAATGTTAAAATAGGTTAACTAAGGGGTTAAACCAGAAGATAAGTATTAAAACACCACTTAAACATATCCAAATATTATTGTTTATGGTATTGAAACCTAATACAACATTATATTTGAATTCCTATCCATTCATAAGAATCTAGGATAGATAATGACCTTATTGTATTTTAATCGTTTAGGAAATTCTGAAAGTGCCTCTCACCTCAATTATAAAAGGGAACCTATAATTTCTCTTCATTACCCAAATTAAGAATTCTAAATAAACCTAAATTATAAAAAATAACTTATTAAATTCATTATACACATTATAGAGGTCATGGTCTTCCAAAAATACTAACCATAGGGTCCTCAAGAATATATCTAAAGGAGTTGTCTCAAAGAAGAGGTAATCTCCTTAACTGGTCACTGTCATTTTAATTTTTCTTTTAACTCCTCTAAATATATTATATTTTTTAAAAATTATAAATTAATAATAACAAATATATTATAATGTAATTATTATTATAAAACCACTTTTATTCACCCTCTTTCTAGTCAAATGGGAATTGAATATATCACTTGTGCATACGTACGACTTACCATCTCCACATAGTGATACAATTAATTTCTCATCCCCATATTTTATGGATGGATAATTGAATGGGTTTAATGATTATATTTGATAATTATTACATATTTATACTTTGGTAATGATAATATCACATCTACCTTATTACATTTCAAACTATTGGAAAATGATAATGTGGCTCGTGAATACATGTTGACTTCCACCTCCATGGAGATATGTGATTCTCTTTTAATTTATGATTTACTTGGATGGTAATAAGGATTAATTTAATAAAAAAATATGATATATATTATGTAACAATTATTCCATAAATGTGATTTATTATTTACCTTTATTTCATTACAACCATCGAAAAATAAAACCAATGTTCATGCGTACGTACAACCTACTGACTCTTGGAACAAAGTGATTCATTTATGACGACCCATCCCAGAGGGGCCCATTCCATGACCACCCCAAGACCACATTTTATTGTCAAGGGTCTGGTTACCAATTTTGAGTAGGCATATCCCACAAATGGGTGTCATTTTCTTAAGTACCTATGCACACGCACACATCTCCAAGACCAAAATGCTAAAAAGGAAAAACCATAAGTAAAAAAATCATGCATACCATTTTATTCAAACCAAAAGTTTATGAAATGAAATTATCGTGAAGTAAAGTACAAGTGGGATAGAATACAAGCCCACCAAAAAGTGACTTCAAACCACAAAGTCCATCTTGTAAACAAGGGTACTTGGATTGTTGTTTGTAGACGTAAGAGCACACCTCAGTCTGTATAAACTCACCAAGAATCATCTGGTCATTGTCCATCTAGAACTCCATGACGAGGTTGAACATCTACACAAGACACAACACATGATAGAAATCATGTTCATGGGTGTGTAAAATAACACTCATTTGGAAACCATGAAATCACAAAGGAATAACACAGAGAAAACACCATGAAGAAGATACCATGCAGAAATAACATAAAGTGAAGACATCACTAAGAAGATATAGTCAGCTCAACATAGGTATATTTCTATAAAACATATAACAATAACATCCAGGTGTACTCATAAATGATTCCACTACTGGCTACATGGTTTTTCACATAGCGCGCTCATCCTGGGAGATCTCACTCCTCAAGATATCTAATAGAAGAACATAGAACAAATCTAACCAAAGTACCCAAGAGAACAATAGGATCTCGACAATTTACATAGTTTCCCGAAGACATCAATTCTTTCTAACACATAGAGTTTTGATAACACATGGATTTTTTGTAACACACGGAGTGTCGATAACCCACAGAGTTTCGATAACACACGGAGTTCCATTAAGTCATGCATCCTCTAAGTCACGTAGTCACCAAGTCACAGCCAAACATCAACTGCTAAAAACTACCCAAACCACACTCATTGGGTCTATTCACGTAGAATGAAAATAAAATAATCTCAATACACAGATAGGGGTGAACACCAAAGTCTCATTGGGGGGACACATGGACCAACTGGAAACACCATCCAAGATAGGGGATAGGTTCCCATATAAATATTGGTCACACCTTCTCCACAAACCATATCTAAGTTACCGCAAAGAGAAGTGTGGACCGACCATTCCTCTTGATGCGATACTTGCTCCAAACTTCTAATTCAAATGTCAAAGCCAGTCCAAGACAACTCACTTAAAAATATGGGTTATCCTCAATGATGGGAACAGGATCTTGAATTGAAACCTCAAAGGAAAAGACCAAGTCTTACTCTCAACCTCCACTGATCCAACTAAAAACCCACCAAGCCATCTCAAAAGGACCACCCTATAATAAGGGTCCCAACACCTCAAGATCATAAATCAGATGATCTTTTTGATAGATATTAAAATTTCAATGAAAATGCCTGATCAGGGTCAGACCCGACATGGCCCGACAACCAACCTGACCTGACCCGCCAGACCCGAATTGGCCCACCGACCGACCCAACCTAGTCTAGTCAACTTGACCCGGCCCAGTTTGGCTCGAACCAAACTGGCCCGCTTAGACATTGGGTCCAGCCCATGGGGCCAATAGAGTGGCCGGACTCATCTGGTATGGCCCGTACTACGAGCCTCTAGACTTAATGCCTCTGCCTGGTCAAAGCGGCACCATCGCATTCAATACGAACACCCTCCACGTCCCAACTCCCCCAAGTATTTTTTCCACCATGAGCTCCACAAAAACCCTAGTCACGTACGTAGCTCCCTTCACCACGTCCCTGGTTGTCACCCGTAACACCACTCCAACCGTGGGCTCCCATAAGGATTCACTAGGCTCTATATTTCCCCTACGAGTTCCCATACAGCCCTGTCGGGCTCTGTTCCTCCTTTTCAGGCTCTCGGTGCACTGATGGCCCCTTCCACAGTCTAGCGGTTAGCCTCTGATGCTCCATTTTTCAAAACGAAATCATGCTTGTGATCTTTAGGCCATGTTCTTCATCACCCTGGGCTTTGATCAACGTTATGATTCTACCCGAAAAAAACTACTCGAATGGAAATATCTCACGACCCACTTCGATCCCTCCATCACTGCCATCGTCTCACCTCCTTCATGATATGATGATCCCAGATCTACGATATTATATCATTTCCACAAGGATCATGTGTTCAATGATCTATCGATCACAATAAGTCGAGTCGCGGTCCAAATGAAGAATTCTCATGACAAACAAAGAACTAGGGAAGAAAATAATAAATCAACCAAGAGGAATGGACCTTGATCGATGTTCATGTCAATCGTGGTTTTTTCCTATTAGAACTATAATCAAAATCCAACAAATAATCACAAGATCATTCTCTCATAAAATCCCCACAAAGGTAAATCCCATCCCAAAACAGCGATCGATCCGCAGGACAATCTGTTTACTGATTAGTCCACATTCGTCATGGAATTCATGAATGAGGAAAAGAAATCAATTCACAAAATCTCTACCTCGAGTTAGTTTGATCAATAAAAATGAACATTCGTCGTGTTGTTTTCATGGGTGAAGATACTTCCAATCTACGGTTCATCATTGATCATCGACCCATGATCTGTCACCATTCTATGAGATAGCTATGTCTCTGTACCATAGAGAAATTCTTGAGTTATGGTGGTAAATATAAATTCTCTGAAAAATGCATATTAAAAAACACATAATTGCATCAAGAATAAAATATATTTATTAAATTATTTTAATGACGTCTATGTCCAAAAACATACTTTCATAGTCGGCCGTGTAGGCCGATGCTAGGCCTCACCTAAAAAAATTCCCCTCAAAAAATTAATGGTGGTCTCAGATTTCCAATCTGAGTTACTGTTTATGAGTTATTAGGATTTTAAAATAAAATAATTTAATTTAATTTTTTATTTATGTTTACGCCCCTAGTGGATTTTCCTATATATGGCCCGCCCTGACCAAGGTTAGGTTGCAGCTCGAGTAACGCTATTAATCTGTTTTTAATGTTGCCCTTGGATTTCTAATCTGGGAAACCATTGAAAAGTTATTTCACTTTTTAAGAAAAGTCACATGTGTGTGAAATTAAAAACTTAACATTTTTTAGTGAATTATTTTGGGCACATCAGGCCTCGAAATCACATGATGTCTCACTGCCTAGTATCGTAATTTTTCTAAATAATTTCTAAAAATAAATTCAAGAATATCTAATTCATTAAATTTTCCCCACATTAGGTATTTACATCACCAAAATCCAAAACAATGGGCTACTCAACAAATTGAGGGTACTGACCATAAATATGAGCCTTCCACTCCCATGTACTCCCCTATAGATTCTCGTTCTTCCAGTGAATGGGAACTAGAGGAGTCAAACATCAATAATGGATCCCCTTCTTTTGACCCTTGACCTCCATCGGGTTCTCAATAAAGGTCACCCTAGTCAGTGATGTGTGATGAATTATGCACAAATCTCCTCAACTAAGACATGTGGAAGACATCGTATACTCGGTCCAACTGTGGGGTTAGATCCAAACAATATTCCACCTCGCCAACTCTATATTTTATCATGAAAGGGTCGATGAGCCTTGGAGATAGATTTCCACCCTCACCAAATCCCCATAATCCCCGTCGAGGTGAAACCCGAAGGAAAACATAGTCTATTTACTCAAATTCCAAGGTTATTTGTCTTTTATCAATATAAGATTTATGATGTCTCTGTGTAGTCAACATCTACTCCTAGATGACATGAAACTTCTCTATAATCACCTTCACCAACTCTGGGCCCATGAGCACCGACTCTCCCGGGTCAGTCCAACAAGGTGGTGACCTATAGAGTCGCCCGTAAAAACCCTCAAACGGTTTCATACCAATGGTTTAGGGGTATATTTTGTTGTATGAAAACTCCAATAGAATTAGTTTATCCTCCCAAGTGTAGCCAAAACATAACATGAAAACCCAAAGCAGGTCCTCCCAAACCTAAATACCCCGCTCAGTCTGCCTATTCGCATGTGAGTGAAACGCTTTTCTCAAGAATAACTGAGTCCTAAAAGCCTCATGGTTTCCCTTCCAAAACTAAGATGTGATGTGAGGATCATGATATGAATCAATATTCGATGAAACTCCATGAAGACGAACTATCGTCTACACATAGAGGTGTACCAAGATCTCTACTAAACTCTGCTCTTAGATAGGTAGGACATTGGTCAACTTAGTGAGTCGGTCAACAATCACCTAGATGATATCATTCCCGATGTACATATGTGGTAAACCTGTCATGAAGTCCAGTGTTATCCCATACCACTTCCATTATGGAACCCCAATGGGTTGAGTCAAACCCACTGGAACCTGATGCCCATCCTTCATTTGACGAAAAGCAAGGAATCAAGACACAAACTATACAAATTCCTTTTTCATCCCTTTCCACCAAAATAATATCATAGGTCCTATTAGATCCATTCAAAACCTAGATATACCTCTAAACGGGATTCATTAAACTCCCTATGAACCTCCTATCGCAATGACACTTGTATCATCATGCATCCTCTGAAAATAACATCATGCTCCCAAACATTTGAATATCTATTAGGGGAATGCACTATGGACATTTGAGCACATAGAGCCTCGCAGTAGGTATCCCTAAGTTGTGCATCCCTGAATCTCCATAATAGTGGAGGGTTGACAACCATTGACTAGAGATAATTTTCTCTAGGTTCATCCAAAATGGATATCTGCAATGAGGCTAACTTCTATAATGCCTCATTTAGAAACTACAAACTAGATCTCTTACTGAGAGTGTCTGCTACCTTGTTCCCCTTCCTAGGGGTATAGACAATCTACAAGTCATATTCCTGGAGGAACTCTAGCCATCATCTATGTATCAAGTTCCAGTCCTTATGATAGAAGATATACTTCTGACTATTTTGGTCAAAGTTGATGATAAACCGCTCCCCCATTAGGTAGTGTCATCATATCTTCAATGAAAATACTACTAATTCTCACTCAAGATCATGGGTCACATAGTTCTACTCATGTTATTTCACCTAGCATAAACCATAGAAAATAACTAATTGCCTCTGCATATGGATACATCCAATCCTGGTTCCTAATTCATCACAGAACACTACATACTCAACATTATAGTCTAGAAACCTTGAGAGGGGAGCGATCGTCAAAATATACCTCAACCTTCACTGGATCCATTGTGACTCTAGTCTCTGAGATGACATGTCTGTGCTCAAAAAATACCACCAAGGGATCTCTAGGGTGAAATAATAGGTCCCACAAATCCCTTCCAATGCAACTACTCCCACTACACCCTTATCTCATGATGATCTGTGGGAACCATCCAATATGCAGGTGTAGATATCGGTATCATCTCAGGGTGTAGATCAACATATAAGAGTATCTCTCAGTGGGAAGGTAAACATAAAACATATTTAGGGAATACATCTTTATACACCACCACCATATTGGAAACTGGAGACATAAAATATTCACTACACTGAGGGTCAGGATATCCAACTAAAGAGTAAAGGGTTGCACCCTCTAATGCGTAAATCCGTCCTGAGTAGCAAAGTATTTCCCTTTCACTAAAAAAATTGAAATCTGGTTCTATTATCATAGATGAGCCACACCCTTTACCTGAAACAATCAATCTGAGGCTGAATTATGGCTACTAGTCCATACTGAGAATGAGATCATAAGTCTTGGACGCTACTACCGAGAGATCCAATCCAAAACTCTGACCTTTAAGAGTCATATCACACTATCAGCACCAGTGTGTGATCATTGGGTCTCCTCTTGTAGGAGTCTCTAAACATGAGGGTCAAGTAAATGGTTTAACCAGAATCTATAAATTTCAAACAAGAAAAGTAGAAGGAAAGGAAATCACTTTCACAAGTTTCTATTAGTACTGCAGCTAAAGTAGAAAGACACACATCGTACCTTGAACCATTCCTAGTGTCATGGTGTCAAAATCATCAACCGCCTGCGGTTGTCTCCTCCCCTTTCCTTCAACTCCCTCAGTCTGTTATGGACCAATTAGGGGTAGTGGTGGTAACATGTCAAAATGTTGGCCACCTCCTACTACTCCCCCATCTCACCTTCCACATCCTCTGCCTAATGAATCTGTCTTCTCCTCCTGCTGCATCTTCCTTAGTGGTTCATCAACCAACTCTCTGAATGTAGCCTGAATAGTGGTATAATCTCGCATGGAATTCCCCTTCCCACGAAAATCATAGCAATGCCTCTTCCTTGGGGAACAAGCATGCCTCTGTAACTTTGGACGAAGCATTATATTCTTCAGCTTACGTCACGCACCTACTATCGGCAAGTCTTGTTGACCCTGAATCCTGCATGATTGCTACCTCAAAAGCCTATGATACGTGTTTGGACACTACGTATCATTATCCAATGCCAAAACATCCATCCAAGAATTAGTCTGGAAAGATGAATCCACCTAAACTACTATAGGTGGGCCTATGAACTGATTAATAAGAGAAAGTGACACTTTATAACCATCCTGAAGGAAGCTATTCAGTGAATTTCTCCCCTCAAGAAGGCCTCATCAAAAATCAATTAGAACTATTGATCCTATTTTATAAACCTCGATGACCTACATCGTGAATACATCCTATAATAAAATGTGATGTATCATGGTTAAAAGATTATACCTGGTGAGATGACTCAAGAAGGACATGGAAAATACAACCCATTCCTATATAATAAATGAGCCTTTATTTTTCCCTAAAACTATTTTTCTCATGTACCATGTCAAAAAACAGGTGTTCGGAGTCTTGGTTTATGGATTCATTCGCCACATAACCAACACTATATTCCCTATCTTGAAAGATGAACTTGAAACACTTAACACTATTTCCCCAAACCAATATCATAGTCTCTCGATCTTAAAGTAGAACCGACCTCCTTTGATACCACTTTCTATACCCTGTACCAGAATGGCCCGTATCGTGACCACCCCAATCCCACCTCCAATAGTCCATGGGCTGGTGACTAGCTTCAAGTAGGAATATCCTAAAAATGGGAGGAATTTTAATAAGTACCTGTACACACGCACACATATCCAAGCCCAAAATGCTGAAAATTAAAACACTAAGTAAACAAATGCATATATACCAATATATCCCAACCAACTGAGTGCAATAGGAAAGTAAAGTGTAGTAAAGTACAATAAGTCCAAAATACATGCCCCCAAAAATATTCTACAAACCACAAAGTCCAACCTGTAAAAAAGTGCTAGGACTTATGTCTATTGTCATAGGATCACATCCTAGTCTGTCTAAAATATCCAAGCATTGTCTGGTCCTTGTCCACCTAGAACTCCCTTACAAGGTTGAATGTCTGTAAAATACACGACACATGTGGGAAATTTCTGTCTAGGAGTGAGTAAAACAATACTTAGTAGGACACCCAAAAAACACAAAGGAATACCATAGAGAAAACACCACGAAGAAGATACCACGAAGAAATACCACAAAGGGAAGACACTACTAAGAAGATATAGTCATCTCAACATAGGTATATGTCTATAGCACATATAATAATAATATCCAAGTATAATCATATAGGATTCCACTGGCAAGTATGTGGTTCCTCTCGTAATACGCTCATCCTGGGAGATCTCACTCCTTGTGGTATTTGATAAAACCATGTAGAATAGGTCTACTAAAAGTCCCCAAGAGAACACTAGGGTCTTGAAAAGTTATTTTGTTTCCCTGAGACATCCAATCTTGTTAAGGTATGGATTTTTAATAATAAATAGATTTTCAGTAACACACAAAGTGTTGGTAACACATGGAGCTTCAATAAAACATGAAGTGTCGGTAAGTCATGCATCCCCTAAGTCACATAGTCACAAAGTCAAATCCAAACAACAACCAATGAAAACTACTCGATTCACACTCAACGGGTCTAGTCCTGTGGAATGGAAAGAATCTGCTCTTAATATATATATAGTGGTTCAATGCTAAGGTATCATTGGGGAGACACCTGGCACTACTGGAAACAACATCCTAGATAGGGGATAGTCGCTCGTGCAAATATTGGCCACACCTTCTCTAAAATCCCTATCTAAGGTACCATGATGAAAAGTGAGGACCGATTGGGCCTCTCCGTGTGATACATGCTTCACCCCAATGATTCAACTATCGAATTTTTGTTGAGAAAACTCACTTCAGAATAAAGGTCATTCTCTATGATGGGAATGAGATCCTACATTGAACTCTCATATTAAAAGAAAAGGGTTACACTATCAACCTTTTCTGATCTAATTAAAACCCCACCAATCCATTTCCAATGTACTTCCCTATCTCAAGGGTCCCAATTCTATGTATTTATCACCAATCAGATGATCCATTTGAAATATATGACCATTTAAGTGAAAAGTCCCAATACGGGTCTAGTCCTAGTCTATCCTTCCGGACCCGACCCAGCCCGCCGGCCGATGCGGCTCGGTCTGGATCGAACCGGCCTAGCCCAATGAGACTAATAGACTATGGCATGCTAGAGTGACACGGTTGATCTTGTCCCCATCTTATTGTGCGTGGGTTTGGTTTCTCCATACACAGTCTGCCCGAACATGTGCCTCCACCTAGTCAATGTGGTGTTGTCGTGTTAAACGTAGAAGGTCGCCGCGTCCTAGATCCCCTGCAGCCTACTTCCATTGTGGGTTCCATGCGCACCCCATCCACATATGTAACTTCCTTCACCACATCCCCGATCACCACCCACCGCACCGCTCAGGCCGCCAGCTCTCACGGGGCCTTTCCAAGTCGTGTTCCTTCTCCATCGGCCGCCATCACTGGTCTGCAGCCATCTGCTGCATCCACATGTGGCCACTACAATGTGCCACCGCCGCCAGTATCTGACACACTGATAACCCCTTCTGCGGGCTATTGATTCTCCTATGGTGATCAATTATTTGAAATGAGAGAATTCCTACAATTCTTAGGTCACATTCTTCATCATCCTCGGTTCTGATAAATGTTAAGATTCATCCTGATGAAAAAACACTTAAACTAAAATATCGCTTGAACCAATTTGATCCATGCACACCTCTTTCATTCCATGCCAATCCCAGATCTACGATATCGGGTCATTGCGCCAAGGATCGAGTGTACAATGACCGATCAATCACAACATGTCGAGTTGCGAGCCAAACGAAGAATGCGTACGACAAATGAATAATGGGGGAAGAAAAGCATAAATCAACTAAGGGGAAGAGATTTTGATTAATGTTCATATTGATCATCATTAATTTCTGTTAGAAAAAAATCCAACAAATAATCACAAGATCATTCTCCCACCAAAAATCCACAAAGGTTAATCCCATCCTGTAATAATGATCAAACGATGGGCCAATCTATTTGTTGATTGGTCCGTGTACATCATGGAATTCATGAACAAGGAAAATAAATATACTCAAAAACACTCTACCTTAATTTTATTCGATCATTGATGAAGAACAATCCTCACATAATTTTTGTGGGTGAATATCCTTCAAATACAAGGTTTTTATTGATCATTGATCCATAATCCACCACTTTTCATCCAGAGAGCTTCGTCTCCTTACATTAGAGGAATTCAAGGGTATTTGTGATAAACCTAAAATCTCTGACAAATACGTATTAAAATAAAATAAAACTTTGCATCAAGAATAATATATTATTATTAAAATATTGTAATTATGTTTATATTCAAAAAAATAACTTTCACATCCGGCCTACTCCAACCGATGTTAGGCTTCGCCTAAGGAAAACACCCTCTCACAACCTAAATGGTGACCTCATATTTTCAATCTGAGAAATTGTTTATGAGTTATTAGTATTTTACAATAAAATTATTTTACTTTATTATTTTATTTATAGTTACGGACCTAGGGGATTTTTCTATAGATGGCATGCACCAACCAAGGTTAGGTCATGCCTAAGGTAAGCCACGATTTTGAGTTCAGCGGTTCCCTCATATTTCTGATCCAGAAAACCATATAAATGTTGTTTCACTTTTTACGAAAATTTGTGTATGTATTCTATTAAAAAAATAACATTTTTAGTGAATAATTTAGGGAACACTAGGTCTCGGAATCGCATGGTGTCTTAGTCCATGTTCTATTAATTTTCCAAAATAATTTCTAAAAAGAAATTTGGGAAAATCTGAGTCATTACATCATTTTTCTATCTCTACTTTTATTGATGTATGTAAACATGTATATAATTAATTTATTATATTTATATAATGAATATGTGACATTTATATAATTAATAATGTTCTAAATAATATTGAACAATGACTAAAGTATAAATACCAAAACTACTATGCCAAAACAAAAATGAAAAATGATACAAATATCACAAGAAAAAATTATTTTAGTAAATAATTGTTAATAAATAGATGATAAAAGGTTATAAATAAAAAATATATGGTATTATATACTTTATTATAGTTGTGGAATATATTTATAATAAATTTATATTTATTACATAGGAGTTTCCATTTTAAACAAAAGAAGTCATACTTGAGGTAAGGGATTTTCATATCACTTTTATTTCTATGGAATACATTCCATATTCACTTTTTATTTTTTTGTGGTGTATATAATACCTAGGAATATATTTTATGATTCAGGTTATGGATTTTATTGGTATTTTCATACAAATATTAGGTTATTTATTTCATTGTTATTAGGATTCAAAAGTTACCAAAGCGTTAAGGGTTTTATGTTACAGTCTCTTTTTTTATTGGAATTTTTAAAGTTAAGTTTATGATGATGAAATACTATGATATATCTATCAATAAAATCATGAAATTTATTATCCTTTGGTAATTTCTATAGAATAAATTTTTTCTTTTAATTTTCCTCACCTTAAGTACTCAAGAGACTGAAAATGTATTCTTAAGGAAAATCGACCTTATTTCTCTCTTCGGTTGAAAACCCTTTTTCTTCCATATCCATGTTTTCTAAAAATATTTTAAATAAGTTTTTTAATATTATCCTATTATTTTTTAAAGTAAATTTTACCCATATTTTACTTTTTTTCAAAATTATTTTCAAATTAATCTTTTTGTTATTTTATTAAAGATGTAGTTTTTGACTTTCTAAAAAAGTATGGAAGGAATTTGTTTTTAACTTATATGGCTTGAAAAATAATTTGGTTGTCATGAATGATCAAGGCTTAGAATATTTATTTACCTTCACCCATGGTAATTTTAAAAAAAAATTCCATTATATTTTTGAAATTTTGATATTTTAAAGTAGTTATTTCAAAAAAGGAAGGATATTTTCCTTGTTAATGTTTTAATGTTATTTTAATGCTATTTAAATTCATTAAAGGAAAAAACACTTGATATAACTTATTATTTACTAGGGATATGATATAAGGATACTATCATTATTATTTATATAGCTTGTTTATTTTTATTATAACATGATTTTTATGAAACTTGTTCCTTTTTTACTGGTTATACAGTGATAAAATGATGAATTGTTTGTTCAAACTATTCTTTTTACACCAATTATACTATGTGGAAATACTGTAATGGTCACCAAACGTCTTCCTCTTCCTCTGGTTGTGCTATTATGAAATGTATTTGAAATACATTTATTTTATTAGCATGTGATATGATGATTGTTTTATGATCGTGTTTCACACATATATATGATTTTCATTTTGTGATGGGGGTCCTATACCTCCCTCCAATACATTGGGTAATGATAGATAAATCATAAGGTAAATATGATATATGTGCACATGATTTCTTCTTAATAATTTCATGCATGGGAATGAAATTAATTTCCATAAGATTGAGCATCGACCAGGGTTTCATGTCAATAAGATTATGTGTAACACCCTAAGATTTTTTGAAATATATATTTTCAAATAAATTTAACATTTTTGGTATTTTTCATTACACACAACACTAAGTTTAGTTTTCAATACACACAAAATTGAGTTTATCTTGAATTACACAAAACACCAATTTTATCTTTTTTTCACAAAAAAATGAGTTTATATTTCATTACACATAACACTGAGTTTAGATTTTGTGACATGAAACACTTATTTTAGCCTATGTAACACACAACACTGAGTTTAAATTAAATGTGACATACTGTTAAAATAATATTATTTAATATTATAGTTATAACATAGCTGTTGAAATGGTGGTTATGAATAGTGTTAACTAAATTATGAAAATATATGGTTTACACATGAATATATAATTAATTACTTAGGGATCAATTAATAAGAAATTAAAACTAAAAATCCTTTTGAAAATAAAGGGAATTTTTTCTGAAAAACTATTTTTTTCATATAAACATGTTTTACCTCAACATATTAAACAATGCCTTTTGGTGAATGATTTTAATGAAATTTATATATTATATATTCAATAAAATGTTTAAAATTCATCTAATATGTTTTCTATACAAGATATGAGAATAAATCCAATTTTATGATAAAAAATACATTTTTATAAAAAAAAGGATTTTTTACCATTTGTACACGTGTTTTAAAACTAATTTTTGAAAATTTTATAAAAAAAATTAAAAATGAATATCATTTTTTAAATTATTATTTCAAAATTATCTCATGGATTATTTTTTGAAGATATGTTTTTCAATGAATATTGAAAAATACTAATTTTAATTAAGAATTGTCATTTTTATTAAATATTTTAAATTTTTTAAAAATGTATAAAAATGAATTTAAAATTAAAATTATTCCATATATATATATCTAATTTAGGTCATTTTAATCAAATTAATATTGATTTTTGATATAAAAACTTTTTAAACTTTTGAACATTTTTCTCTTTAAAAACCTGATTTCTTATCATGTATTCGGGACTAATTTTAAATTAAATTTTCCACTTAAGTGAATGGATTTTAAAAAAAAAGATTCAATATTTTGAATCATAATAATTGATATTATCTAATAAATTTAACATAATTTTTTTCGGAAATTAATTTTAAAAAAATTAAAAATTATTTATCGTGGTTAAGGTAAAAATGTGTTTACTGGGGGTTAAACTAAACTGATAAGGGTTAAAATCACCCAAACATGGTAAAAACAATTTTTTGGTAGTATTTTGAACTTATATAATCAATTTTAGATAATAAACCTTGTTTTATCCTTTTTTCATGTGAAAAACATGGGTATAACGTTTTCTTTTCCAAAAATAAAATTGTACCACACACCTCACTTTTAAAAGGCCACCCCTTCTCCCATCCTCTTCAAACTTTCAAAACCCATTATTTCTACCAATACTTAAACAAATAAATTTCTAAATTACCTCATATATTCTTAAAATCATTATTCAATTCAGAAATCCAACCTAAGATTCCTTTTATTGTAGACCAAAAGAAGTTGTCTAAAGAAGAAGTTAAACCCCTAACCGAGTTTTTTTATTTTATCTATTCCTAAAGCTCATTAAATTATTTTTAAAAAAATATGATATAATAAAATCAGTATATTAATTATAATTATATTTCATTATGTTAATTTTATAACTTAAATCCTTCTCCTCTTCCATTTAATGGGTTATGAAATCATCATTCATGTGTACAATGAACTACCACCTCGCGAACTAGTGTCATTTTATTTTCTATTATCACATCTCATTGATGTATATAGTGAGTATTTATTGTTTATATATGATATATAGGATATTATTTTTATTATGGAATCATTATATCACATAATACTTCATACTTTCCATTCTATGGAAATATGATAACATCACTAGTATGTACCACAGGTTGCCACCTTGTGAAGCGATGTGATTTATTCATGATTTACATAGAAGGTAATAAGAATGATTTTAATTAAAATATTTGATATATATGGAATAAAAATTATGTTGTAATTATAATATATTATTTACCTTTATTTCTTTCTTTCATTTGAGAAAATGGAAAAAATGTCCATGTGTACGTATGACCTACCGTCTCTGTGAATAATGTATTTCATTATATAGATATATAGATTTTATGAATCAATATAAATAAATTAATACTAAATATATATAATATTTATATAATGGAAAAAATTATAAATATTATGGAACTATGATCAAAGTATGAGGATGAAAAATAACAAATCAAAACATAAAAAAACAGAGTTATTACCCAAAACGTGACTTCAACAAAGAAATTTTAATTAAATAGTGATAAATGATCATAAGTAAATCATATATGGTATGATAGGTATATGATGGTATTTTATAGATTTATAATAAACTTATATATGGTCGAAAAAACTTTTTTCTTCTAAAATCATGTGTCATAAAAACGTTTTAGTAAATATTTTAAATCCTACAAATTATTTACTATAGACATTTTCACCCATGATTAAACTTTTTACAGAACTTTTTTAATGAAATCTTTGAGGTTTTTTCAAAAAAAAATACCCATTAAGATTTTACTGGAAATGTGAAAGTAATCTCTATTTTAACTTGTACAAAATGAATGAAATTTCTTTATGTCATGGACATTATTTTATTTTAAGATTCATTTATAAGTTTTCAATTTTATTTTATAAGAAATTTATTTCTTAAATGTTTTATGTTTAAAAAAAATAAAATAAAACTTATTTTAATCAATAAATGTGTTAAATAATTTCTAAATATTCATTTATAAGTTTTCGTGGTTATTTTCAAAGAAACGTATTTTCAAAATATTTTATTTTTTAAAATTTTAGTTTTAAAGAAAATTAATTTTTGAAAAGAAACGTTCCAAGTTATCTTTCTTCCAAAATCATTTTCCATCTAAGATGAAATCTTTTGATGTTACTTATTATTTACAGAGGATATGAACCAATGATAAAATTATTATTATTTATGTAGATGGTTTTTGTTTATAATGATCAGATTTTTATGAAACCCATATCTATTATATATGTTATACTATGATAAAATACTTATGGAACCTGATCCTTTTTTCATGGGTTATGCTTTGATGAAATTATTAAATGATTATGAAACTAATTTCTTTTCAAGGGTTATGATATAAATAATGTTTATGATCTTGTATAACTCATCTGTATGATTTTAAACATGTTATGGGTGGGGTATATATGTATCTCTAATTAATTGTGTAATGAATACTGTTATATAAGCTCAAAAGGTATATGTGATATTATCCCAAGACCAAAATAAGAAGGGTACGTGGGAGGTCATCCTAATCCCAAAATAAGAGGGTAAACTGGAGGTCATCCCTTGATTGAAACCAGAAGGGTGCATAGGAGCTTATCCAAATCCCAAAGTAGGTATACTTGTGATTCTCCCAATCCTAACATGTTATTATTATATTGGTATATATGTTTGAAATATGATTTTATATTCTTATGTGTATACCAAATTTTGTTGTATTATATCAGTGTTATGATCTAATGGCTCGTGCTCATTGATTTCCTTATGATTCATGTCTTATGAATTTTGAATTTTTTTTCATGACCTATGATTTTGATATTTTATATTTAGGGTATAGTTTTCATATGTTATTTTCAGGTTCTTATATCATTATTATTGTGTTATATTTATATATTTTCCTTGTTTACCCTTACTGAGCATCTGAGAACACCCTTGCTTATTTTTCTTATCCCTAGGTATGAAAAAAGGTTTTATATATGGTATGTCTATGAAGAGTACTTAAAGGGTTGATATTTGTGGTATAAATTAAATATCATTAAACAAATTAGAATATTATTTACCTAGTCTCCCAATACACTAACATGTTACAACCATCAGGCATGTTTTTGTGTAATGTATTTAATATTCATCTAAAAATATATAATATTTATGTTTGAGAAATCTAGTTTTCTACTTTTGCTATCATAGGACAAGATTAGTTAAACTTTAGAAACTTGAATATGAATAAATTAGTGATAAATATAAGGATAAGTCTGAGGATAAGTCCATGGATGAGTAAAAGTATAGGAAAATGTCCTAAAGTATTGGTAAAGGGTAGAGTGAGTTGCTTCCAAGAAATTACATCCCTGTCTGGATTTTACAAGTGGATGTGGATCTCACACATATGTACCTGGGAGTAATAACATGAATAGGGGAACATTTAGATGTGCTTTATAGTCACCTAATTCATGACAATGGATCTTTTTACACATTGTCTTGACACTCCTGAGTGATATTATTTGGAAATTGCCTAACTCCTTACAAACCATCATGATGGATTTGAATAATGAACAAGGTATCATGATATCAACATCCTATAAGTGATTTTTCATGATTGTGTTGTTTCCCACTATGATTATTATTGTGACACCCCATGATTTCATAGTACATTATCTCATTAATGTAATTCAATAGCTTGTGCAACACAGAACACCGAGTTCGAGCGCACCACAACTTACCAAACTAGCCGTTCAAAAAGCGGTTATGAATAGTATTAACTACATTATGAATATTTTATACTCTATATAATTTTAACATCCATATTATGTGTTTCTAAGACATAATATAAGAACAAATTTATTTTTTAAAATAAAAGAAGTATTTTACAAAAAATGCAATTTTACCACATTTTAATGGAGAACCCTTTTTAAAACCAATATTTGACACTTTTATATATTCAATTTAATAAAATTAAATTCTTATTTATAATTAGGACATAAAAATTTAGTTTGGATAAATTTTTGGTACTTTTTTGAAAACTTTCCTATTTTGATGAATAGTAAAAAAATACTATGTTTTAATTGAAAACAACTTTTTTAATCAAAATAATTTATAGTGATAAATTATGAATTTGAAAGATTTTTAAGTATAATTAGATTATATTTTTGTCATTTAATACAATGTAGTTCATTATAGGTAATTTTACATTTAAATTTGACATAAACACATGTCGATATTTTGATAGTTTTCACTTTTTAAAAACCCACTTTTTGGTTTTGACAATGGGAATTAATTTTAAATTAATTAATGAAACTTATATGTTGTGAATTTGGAAAAAAATAATTCATTTTTGAATTTTTAATATCAAAATTATCTTAGGGTGAATTTTTTGAATTTTTCTAAAAACATTCAATTTTTGATGAATAGTGAAAAACACTACGTTATTGTTTAAAACTGGAATTTTATTTAAATAATTTGTTATTTTATTTTAATTTATTTTAGGTCAAAATAGATACATAATACCTATATATGTTCAATGTAATTCATTGGAGTCATTTTATAGTAAGTTTAGATATATAAAATTTTATTGAACTTTTTAGCGTCTTTTGCCCACCTTCTATGAGCATTTGCAAATTTGCATAAAACTAAATTTTACCACTTCTAGGAGTTGAATTTAAAAAATAAAAAAGGCACAGTTAAAAATAGTAATTAAAATTTGTTTCAATAAGATGAAAATAATTTATGTTGAAAAGTAACTTTTGACTTTTATTTACCACAGTTAAAAGTAAATAAGGTAATTAAAGGTAAAAAATATATTATAATTACTATAACACAAGTACTAATTGTATTGGATAAGTTAAATTCGACTAAAAAACCGTAGGAATAAAATATTATCCTTTTGGTCCACTTGGATTAGATTAGGTCATTTATTATTATTTTATTTAAAGAAGAGATAAAAGTGTTAAATTCAATGTTTAATAACTAACAAATTTTAATATAGGGTTATACATAAGTTAAATTAAACTATAAATATTCATTAGAAATATAAAAATATTTCCAAAATCATGGTATTTTATTTATAATTTTTATACATTAAATAAGTAAATTTATTTATGACACAATGATGATGCAGTAACTACCTTATTAATGAAAGAATCAAATTAATGGTATTATAAATAATAAAATAAATATAATTTCAAAGTTTTTATGGTATCCACTCATTTTATAGGTGAATATGAAATGTTAGGTTTGATTAAATGTATCATTTTTTAAGTAATAAAGTTGGAATGACTTTCACAATAACCAAATACTAAATAGTGTCAAAATTGAAAAAAAAATGAGTTTATAAAAAAATATTATATTATTAAATTATAAAACATTCATAAAAATCTAAAGTTTATCCAAAGGGCTTAAATAATATTATATATGTCATTAATGAACCACTTAATGTTCTATTTTAAGTTTAGAGTATTCTTGTTAACCATATAGTGTAAGAATACAAGAAGACACGGTAAAAGTTAAACTATTTAACTAATAGTTAAATCTAAATGATAAAGTTAATATGGTAACCTAAAAATGTCAAAAACAATTTGATTAAGATTATTTAGACCCATACCCACCTTATCTTTAAAATAAATCAATTTTTATCCACTATAAATCGAAAATGATTTTATAATAAAATAATATTTCAGGTTTTTCCTAAGGTGCCCCTCAACTCTCTTATAAAAGGACACTTCCCCTTTTCTTAATTTCACACCTCCAAATCCATTTAGCTCAGCCAACACCTACCCAAATATCCTCCCAACTACCCTCAGTTCAAACTATAGTCCTTACTTTGTTCATAAATCCAACCAATGGAGCCCTTTTGACCAACTCAAAAAGGAAACACCCAAAGAAGAGGTAATTATTTTATCACCTCTTTCCAAGTTCTTTTATTCTTCCAATTTCATTTACTTTGTAATTTCCATACCAAAATAATATCTCCAGTAACTTATAACTACTGTGATGTTATTATAAATATGGTACAACCATATTTATTATTCTATCTATCCTATGAATAATAAGGTCACCATGCGTGTGTACGTACACCTTACCGTCTCCACGTTGTGGTGTAATTTTTTATTCAACACTATGTTATTTTTATGGAAATAATGATGAGTAATATGTATATAAATAATGAAAATAAAATCAAAATTTCTCTTTAAAATTAATATACCAACCAATTATACACCTTTTAATCATTAATAAAATGTTATTGTCACTCGTGTGTGCGTACGGATTACTGTCTCCACGACGCGATGAGATTCATTTCCACGTTCACTATTCAATGATGATTATAAAAATATATATTATTAATAAGTATGTAATATATGAGATAATAATTATACTAGATATATATATATATATACTTATATATATCTTATTCACTTACTTCTGCTCAATACGATATGAAAATGGAAACAACATTTATGTGTATGTACGGCCTACTATCTCCAAAAAAGGTTCCTTATATTTCATATATCTATCTATTATAAATATTTATATTCTATAAATATATGATATATAAATAAAGGTATATATTCTGTAAGTATTTAAATCATGATCTAAATGACATGATGAATAATAACAAGTTAAAACACATACGATAAAGAAATTGATTATTACCTGAAATGTTAATTTAACATAGAAATAATTATTAAATGTTTAGTATAAAGTCATAAATGAATCATTCCTAATATAATAAATATTAATATGGTTTTGGTATAATTTAATAACGTACTATGTTCATTATACAAGAGTTTAAACGTACCCTCAACCAATGGAATGTCCATGGTAAGGGTTAATTCTTCAATCTCATTATTATTCAATATTGTTTATGTGTAAGTTTTTATTGGGACATATTTATTATCCATGTCCATGTTTTATAAAATATTTTTCAAAGGTATTATTTTTAAGGGACTCTTTTATTAAAACATCATTTTAATTGTTTTAAAGATTTATTCTTATAAACCTTTTTCATTAATTTTCATGTTTTCAATATGGTTTTAAGGATTTATTTATATGAACATGAATGTTTTAAAAAGTTAATTCCTTTCAAAAGTTTCAAAGTGGTATGAGAATCTTTGATTCAAAACTATATTTTAAATGAATTCCTTTATAAATTTTGTGACTTTTAAATTATTTCATGAAAAAGGGATATTTCTCTCAAAGATTTTTACGGATCATTTTCAACTATGTCATCATCCTTTACAGGATATTATTCTTGATCAAGGTTGATTTATTATAATAAAATATTCCATAATGTTTTGAATGAGTTATGATATGTCTTATTGTGGATGTACTATTTTTATACCATTCATGGTTTATGGTTAAGGTATTGAAATTTTATATGCTAGTTTCAATACGAATGTTTATGTTATGTTTCAAAATTTTCATACGAGTAATGCATTGGACTTAGTAAGTGACGGGTAGATCCTGCTATAGCTCCTCGAGGAATTGGTAGGTCTCATTAGAAAAACTAGTTTCTTGGCATAAGGCCTTGACAAAATCTTATTTGTAATCTTGGCATAAGTCCTTGACTATGTGTTCATGAAGTTTGGTATTATGCATTCCATCATTATGAAATTCGCTATTTGATATTGCATGTGATTATTTGACTAGTATAATATCCATGTGAATAAGTAAATGTAATTATTTGATTTATATTGGCCATATTATGAAAAAGGTTATGTTTAAAAGGATTATGTTTTAGTCTTATAAATTTCCTTAAATGTTTATGCTTATTTATGAAATTTTATGCTATATTGTTATGCTTAATGAGCATCTGAGCTCACCCCTTTCTATGTTTTATATTCCCTAGGATGCGAATAATTATATTATGACTAACCTTCAGGGATAGTCTAAGGGATATGAATGTGGTTAATGGAGACAATTTTGTTGTTCTTTTTCATTTTATAATGTAATTTAGCATTTATGTATGTAATCTATTTTCCAAGACTGCTAAACTGATCGGTACTTAGGGACTTGATTCCTTGTAATCATGCCAATGTATTAAAATAACACACTGAATCTAGGTAATTGGGGTCGGGGAATTACAATTATTTCTCAAACTGTTCTTTTGGATTGATGTCAATAGTTGGAACCAAAAGAAATCATGTTAACACTAAATCTAATGGAAAATTCAGTGATGATTAGTAACCAAATTGGATGATTACTAGAGTGATAGATATTTCAAATATGCATAATCAACTGTCATGATATATAATTATAATTTTGTTATATTCCTAAAGATTAAAATAATATGAAGATGAACTTTTTTGAAATTTTGAGTGGTAATGAACACCTAAAAAATAATTTTGGGGTTTCTACATGTCAAGAAGGTGGGAATAAAAATCTAAAAGAATATATCAAATATAGGGGAAGATGTTTTTGATGTAGAAAAAAATATCATTCAGTGAAAAATTATTAAGGAGTTTAATGCCTTATATATAGGGAACTTGGGAATTATCTGAGTTAGCTCCCTAAACATAGGATTATCCCCTAGATCATTGAAATTCGTATTCTCTTCCAGCCATTGAAGTAAAAGTATTGAAGATTTTATGTATCTAGATTCATGACTTATAATATGTATGTATATCAGTTATGGTATTTTTGTTATAAGAATTAGGAAACATCTACATATTGTTTAAATTTAGTAAGCACATATTTATTTATGTAAGATTAAATTAAGAGTTATGGATAAAATTTCACTAACCAAGATAAGGTGACATCCAAACTATCACTTGACTCAGTCTATAGCATAGACCAAAGGGAATTATCAATCCCCACAGGCTGGAAACTTGTGCCTAGGTATCAACAATACACATTGGTAACGATTTCACCTATGTGTACAATAATAAACAACCCAAATGAATGAAACATCACGTAACTGATAATTATAAATAAATGAGATACAATAATTTTTAGATTAAATGTTTTAAAACTTTAACCAAAACCAAAAAATACCACAATGGTAAGGGAACAACTGAACATCCCAAAAATATCCACATAATAATAGGGGTATAACCCTTAATCCACAACCACTAACACCTACAAGAAGTGGAACACTAGAAATTAGATCCACCATCCCCACCATAGAACATATTTCCATTACCCTTGTTGTACATAAACAAGTATTTATACACCCAAAGGTGTATATAGGGTGTGATCCCAAGCCTAGTAGGATTCCACCCAAAATAAATATTCCATTCTATAACATTAGAAGATAAATGAACATGAATATTTTCATAATAACTTTGAAAACATTTTCAAGAAAAAATTTCAATGGGACATTTTAAAAAAACACTTTTAATTAAAAAAATTTCTCATAATAATATTTCTTTGAATTCAAACATAAACAAGTTCTACTGTATATCGATAGTTATCACCACATCACATAAGCATCATATCATAAGAGAGAACCATGTGAAATCTCTATAGGTAATCTAGCACTAGTGGGACCCTAGAAACCTCATACCCAAGAGATCAAAATCCTCCATCCAACATCCAAAGTGTTCCTTGAATGAGCCATTACTGGGGATCCCCTCCCAAGTTCTAATGTTATCTGGTCATATCTCATGTTTAATTAGTGTTGCAATCTTCAATCCTTCTATATGAAATTGGACCTCGGTCCCACTGAATCAACTAGTGTACTAGTCCTAGTCCTCTCACCTAGATACACATGATTACCTTTATGCTCATTTCAAATTTCACATATCACATAAATCATCAATTATTCAAATACATTCTAAGCATCATGAAAACATAATAAAATCACCATTTACACATTTCACATTGATCAAACAATTGAAAATCACATAAAAAACACCATTTTCATAAACAAAACTACTTTCATTTCACATGTACACCAAAACCATTTAGAAATATGCTTCATAACAATTTCAAAATTCATAAGGCCCATCTAGAAATAAAATATGAAAAAAACAAGTGAAATCGAACCATTTCTATGGGATATCCCATTTCAAATCAAAAATCATACCAAATACACTTTAAAACATGCTTCACATCACATTCAAAATTCAAAAACACATTTAAGTTGTCAGTAAATAATCTAATATACCAAAAAAAAGAAACTTATTTTAAAAACCCCACTTTCAACACAATCTCACTTCACATTATTTTGAAAAAAAATCGAACATTTTAATCATGGCCTAAAACACATTTAGGAAGTACCATAATGAAGCTCACAATAAATATAACCAATTTATTTTCAAAAAACAACTTTCACAACATATGAATCATTAAAAAAAATTTAAAAATATTTTTCACCACACAAATAATCCATAGAATGCATTTAAGAAACCCAAAAAGCAAAAAACAATATTCTAATAATGTAAAATCATGGAACCGCCTACCTCACACTTGTAAAATTATAAAACCTGATGTGAAACCCCAAACAAACCTCAAAAAGACCCTATAAATGAAATATCGATCAACAACCATCCTAATTTCACCCACCATCTAATGATCTAACCCTTATTATGTCAAATAACCCACTAGAAATGAAGAAATCAAAGAGAGAATAGAAACACTAAAAGTAGGGATAAATCAAGAGAAAAGAGACTTACATGATGATTCCTTGAATTTACCACACCAAAACCTCACAATGATTGGAGTTAAAGAGGCCCATGTAGGATAATAGGGAGCTCCTATGGTTGAAAATAACAAATGGGGTGGTTATGGGGTGTTAAATCAAAAGAGCAAAATAAGGTAATGATTCACTTTTTAATGACCTGGACCGGTTTCATAGTTAGCACAAATGATTTTCTAAACCATTAGAAAACCAAAAATTCCTCTATTTCCAAGTGGAAAAAGCCACATGGTTATCTCACATAGTTTTCCAAACAGCATGGTCACCTCTATCTAAGATTAAAATGGTTGCATGGTTTCCTGGGTGAGGTTGCACGGTTTCCCCAAACCATGTGCCAGCTGTGTGTCACCTACCATAAATCCCAAATTCTCTATTTTTCAAATAAAATCTCACCGAGAACCCAAGATATAAATGAAAGACCAAAAATGAAGAAAGGAATACCTAAAAACAAAATCATAGATGTGATAATTCTCCCCACCATGAAGTCTTTCCATCCCTGGAAAATTCATTCCAAAGTCTTATCATAGAACAAAAGTTTATATTACTCCTCAATCCAATACATCTTCTCCCATGTCCCATGAACATGATTAACATGATACCAAAGAACTCAGAACAATGGTATAGAATTTCCATGAATCACTTTCTCCTGAGAATCCACTATCCATATCGTCCATTCAATCACTAAAAAATCAAGATAAAATTCAATCTTTTCCAAATCCATCACATGAGATAGATCTTGATTTTACCTTTTCATCTAAGAGGCATGAAAAATATCATGAATTGATGTCAACTAGGAAGGAATTAATAACATGTATTCCTCCTTACTAACTATCTCGATAATCTCAAAAGGTCTGACATACTTCGACATTAGCTTACCTTGTTTATCTAAACACTAATGACCCAAGCGAGGTTCCACTTTTAGAAACACCATGTCACCCAAAAAACTCCAAAGATTGTTTCCAATGTTCGGAATAATATTTCCAGAGACTCTAAGATGTCAACAAGAACTACCTGATTAGATTGATTTAATCTGAATCTTCTTGCACAAGGATCACTCCCAATAATGAGGTATCTCCCATCTCAGTCCAACACAGGGGTACAAACATTACTGGCCATAAAACACCTAAAATGGAGAAATTATAATCAAGTATTGGTAACTATTTTTATATGAAAAAACAACATATCCCAAATGGATATCCCAAAAACATCCAAAATCCAACACACATGCCCAGATCAAGTTTTCTATATCTGATTTTCTCACTCCATCTGAACATCCGTTTGAGGATAGTAGATAATACTCAACATGAATTGTGACCCCATATCCTTATGAAGGCCTTTACAAAACTGAGAGGTAAAACAACGGTCCCTATGTAAAACAATTGCCAACAGAACACCACAAAGCCTCATTATCTCTTTAACATACAACCGACCAAACTCATCCACCTTTCTGGAATCCCTGATCAGAATAAAATGGGATGATTTGGTTAGGTGGTTAATCACCACCCAAATAGCATTACATCTATGAGGTGTATAAGGAAATACAAAAATAAAGTCCATGAAAATCTCATCCTACTTCCAGGTTAGAATAGGTAGAAAATAAAGAACACTAGAAGGCCTTTGGTGCTTTGATTTATCCCACTGACATGTATAACATCGAGATAGAAAGTTATATACATCCCACCTCATAAATGGCCACCAAAACTACCTACACACATCATAAAAAATCATGGTGTGACTAGGATAAAAAAACTAATGAGATTGGTGGCTATTCTGCATCACCACCATTTGTAACAATAAAGACACAAGAAAGTAACCCTTTAAGCACAAAATCTATCAGGAGATAATGATGATTCAAAAGGAACCTCCCCACCATTTAGTAACTGCATTGATTACCAGCACAACTCATCAGTAGGCTACTCCCACTAAATCAACTTCAAATGAGAATGTTTCATCTAAATTCTATCCAAGAACGCACCTCCACTATATTCCTTTGTATCTAGATTCATTTGGGAAAATAGACCCATCAAAGTCCACTCATCACTGGAGTCTTTCGATGCTTTAATTGACACTTTCTTGCTCAAGGAATATTCAACCACAATAAATTTTCTTGGGGTATAGACTATATCAAAATTAAACCCCTAAAGGTAATCAACCTAATGATGATTCCTAAAATTCAGGTCCTTCTTGGAGAAAAAGTAGTCCAAGCTCTTACGATCTGAATAAACAAAAAAATCATCGAAATGATGAAGAAACCATTTGTTTGAGGCATTCAACACTTACATTAACTCCAGGTTATGGTTTGGGTAATTCTTTTCATGTGGTTGGAGTTGGAACAAACTATATGCCACCACATGGTCATCATATATCAGCACACACCCAAGACCCATTCCAAAAGCATCAAAATAGACCACATAACCCCATAGACACTCTGAAAAGATCGAAATAGAATTTGTGGTCAACCACTACTTAAGATCATAAAATTAACCATGACTCTCTAGGCTCTATTCAAACTTCACCCTCTTCTGGGTGAGTGCCTTCATGGATGAAGTAATCTAAGAGAAATCTCAAACAACTAGTTTGTAATACCTTACCATTCCTAAAAATATTTTTAATTCAAATATATTCTTCAGCTGATCCCATGGAACCACTACATTGATCTCCTTGGGGTCCAAAAAAACCCCTCATTCCAAGAAAACATGACCCAAAAACTATACTTCCCTAATATATATGGTGAACATAGAAGATTTTTTTTAGAGAAAATGATCTTGAATAGTTCCCAAAAAAAATCTCAAATTCTCCTCATTCTCCTCCTTATTCCTAAAATAAACCAAGATTTCATCCACAAATGCCATGAAAAATGAGTCATGATTTCGATGTAACACCCTATTCATAAGATCAATAAACACTGATGAAGCATTCATCAACCCGTATGTCATGAAAAAATACTCAAAATTGTCATACTTACTTCATACAACTATTTTTGGAACATCCGCCTCTCTAAATATGACATGGTAATACATTGAATGTAAATCAATCTTGTACAACCACCTTTCCCATTTAACTAGTTGAAAAGGTCATCAATTCTTGGAAATATGTGCTTTTTCTTGATTGTTACCTTATTCAGATTTCAGTAGTCAGTACACAAATGGAGATATCCATCAGTCATTTTCACAAACAGATCTAGGGTGGCCCAAGTTGAGTCACTCAGGTGAATGTACCCTTTTGATTCCAAATCGTCCATTTTTACTTTAATTACTTCAACTCAGTGGGGGATACGCATTATGATAGAATAGATGTCATTTGTGTTCCTAATGCCAAATCAATTAATAATTACACATCCCAATCTAGAGGAAAACCTGAAAATCCTATAGAAACACCTTTGGTAATTCATTCACCATGGGATTTAATCTAGATTCTAAACCATTGTCAACACCCACTATCATGAGCGATGAGATCTGATAAACAATATTACCCAAATCTAGAACTGGAGGTCTAGAACATTCTGAATGAGGATCCCATTCACCCGAAAAACCCTAGGTAATTCAATATAGTGCCATAAAACTCACTCACCACCTATAAAAATGTTGTTCACCTAAAAATGAACCATTTAATCCATACTAAGGATCACATAAAATATTTATATCTCTAAAACATGGAAGTCCCACTCCAAATTGACCCCTGACATAGTGAGTGCACAAGAAGGACACCTGAAACACTGCCCTCAGTTCTTACCAAGAGGCGTTACTAACGTCATAACATAAGGCATAATCTTGGTTGGAAACTTTAACACATCCACAATATGGGTAGAAATAAAAGAAATCAAGGAACTAATATCAAACAAAATAACAGTTAAAGATGATTCAATAATAATTATACCTCAGATGGTTGTAGGTGCTACATCTGATTCCACTGGCGCCTGATCCACCCCCATGTAGTTTCCTCATCTCTTCCTAAGCCTAAGAACAACCACTAACATGTATCTCCACCCTAAACTAACTCTACCTATAAGATGATCTATCCCTTCCACTGTGACCTTCAAACTGATATCCCACTATCCTGGGCAGTTCTGACTGAGATGAAATCACTCAAGAATCCATAGATTCTACACCAATCAGATATGGGTGTGGCACCTTGAAATATTATTATAAGTGTCACATAGTTCCACACCAGTGGTAAGGATAGGGTATAGATGAACATGAATATAGCATGTTACCTTAAGGTCCACACTGATGGAATACAACATACCCCACACCTGAAGCCGCATATGGGGACAATTGGGAAGTATGGCCCAAACTACCTCCTCCCTTCTTCAACTTCTTGTCCTTATTCATCTTCATCTCGGATGATCTTATACTTCCCACTAATGAAACTACTCTAGAGAAACTATAATTTCCCTTACGGTCAATTTCAACCATAATAGCATGATCAACCACCTTCAAATATTTCTTTATCTTGAACAAGAAGGTATGAGAACAGACTTCTAGTCATAACCCCATCATGACTATCTGAAGCCTCAACTGCTCATTAGAAATGACCTTAGGTGTATACCAAACTAACTATTCAAAGTGGTTAGCATACTCTATCATGGTTTAGTAGCCCTGGAAAAGATATTAAAACTCCCGGGACCTGGAGATGTAAAAGATATCAAGAAAATACAACTTATTTAAGATGACCTTAAAATACTTCCAACTCATCTTCTCATTGTACGTAGCTTGAACCACTATGTCCCACCGCTTCTGGCTGGGACTTTCCAACATGAATGAAGGAAACTTCACCCTAAAATAAATGGGAGTATCAAGAGACTCAAATATCCTCTCAATTTTCTCAATCCACTCCTAATATTAATGGGTTTCCACACTTCCCTAGTAATAAGGATGCTTGTTCTTGAGAAACTCGTGATCTTTGTCCCTTCCAGGACCAAGTTTGGCTTCTCTAACCTGAGTAAAACCAAAGACCACTCATTTACCCAATGGTTGGATTGAACTAACCAATTATTCAACTATTATCTAATAAATTGGTGAGGGATAACTCTCTATGGCCTCTTCTCCTAGTTTCATAGGAATTCTATAAGAAGGTATCTTACTACAATAACAAACAATCAGAAGAAAAGATGATCAATGCAACATTCTGAAAATTTTTAGAAAAAAAAAGTCTCAAACACTTCTATAAATAAAAACATAACCAAATATATTACAATAACAGGTCAAAAAAAACCAATCATCTACCACCTGGAGTCCATATATAGTCTACAGTATGTACGTCTCACATGGAGGAGAATTAAAACCAAATTTCCTAACATCCCATGGTGATTGAAGCCATGTCACATAGTGTACTGGCCAGACACCCCGCCCACAACCAGATCCTCATGCCTCGACAATCCAAACTCTAGTATATCTAGACTCTTCCCAAATAACTTGACCTAAAAAGATTATAACCTCCTATAATTCCATTTTTTCACAGACCAAACTGGGGTTCCATCCAAAATGACACTTGACCTATCCCATGGCTTGGCCAAAATGGTTTTCCCAATCCCTGTAGGATGGAAACTAATGCATGGGTATCAACAATACACTTTGAGGATTATTTCACCAATGTATAAAACAATAGACATCCCAGAAGAATGAAACATCACATAACTGATAATCATAATAAAACGAGATACAAAAACATTCAGATTCAATGTTTTACAACTGTAACAAAAAACCAAAAAAAACCATAATAGTAAGGGAACAATTGAACTTCACAAAAACCTCCAAGTAATAAGAGGTCCATCACCCTCAATCCACCACTACCAACATTATAAAGAATTGGAAAACTAGAAACAAGATCCACCATCACCACCATAGAACATATTTCCTTTACTATGGTCATACATAAAAAAGTGTACAAACAACAAAAGGTGTATGAAGGGTGTGATCCATGGCCCATTAGGATGCCACCCAAAATAAGTATTCCATTCTATAACATTATAAGATAATTATACATGTATATTTTAATAAAAAAATATAATTTTTTGATAAATCATTTTAAGGGAATGTTTCTAGGGAAAACATTAAAATAAAACATTTTCTCAAAAGAGACTTTATTTTAATTCAAATATAGAAAAGATACATTTTATTCCTACGGTTATCACCACATCACATAAGAATCATATCAAAAGAGATCATCGTGGGTAATCCCTATAGGTAATCTAGCACTAGTGGGACCCTAGATACCTTTTACCACAGTGATCAAAACCCTCCAACAAATACAAATAGTGTTCCCATGAATATACCTTTAGAGGGGATCTCATTACAAGGTTTAGTGGTCTCCGATAATATTTCATGTTTACTTAGTGTTGTAATTGTCAATCCTACTAGACGAAAACAGACTCAGTCTTACCTTATCAACTAGCATACTAGTTCTAGTGTACCCACCAAGATACTGAGGATTCCCTTTGTGATCATTTCATATTTCATGTATCACATAAACCATCACTTTTAAAAATACATTCCAAGAATAGTGAAAAAATAATTAAATCACCATTTTAAAATATCACATTTATCCAACGATTGAGGCTCACATGGAAACAACACATCACAAACAAAACCACTTTCATTTCACATGCACACCAAAACCCTTTAGAATCTTTCTTTGCACCACTTTCACAATTCATAAGTCCGGTTTGGAAATACGATATGAAAATCACATTTTAAATCTGACAATTTCCATGGGAGAATCCCCTTTAAAATCCAAATGCACTCCAAATCCAGTTTAAAACATGCTTCACATCACTTTTACAATTCACAGACATATTTTATGTTCACAACAAAGAGAAAAATACAAAACAAAATCCATTTATTTTGAAAAAATAACATTCAAAACATACACACTTCACATTCTTTTGAAAACACAATTTTCACCTTCAATCAAGGAATCAAACGCATTCAATAAGTACCATAGTGAATCATATAATAAATATAACAAATTACTTATAAAAAATAAAATTTCATCAGATATGCATATTAAAAACCTTTGTAAACATATTTCAAACCCCAAAAATAATCTATAGAATACATTTAATCAACCAATCAAGCAATCCAAAATCATTTAATAATGTAAAATCCTAGAACCACAAACCTCACACTTCTAAAATTCCAGAAACTAGTGAAAGACAACAACCTCACCTCAAAAAGACCCTATAAAAGAAAGATTGAACAACAACCATCATGATACCCAAAAATATCACGATTAGACCCTTATTTGTTCATATAATCCACTTGAAAAGAATAATTCAAGGAGGTAAGAGAAGTTCTAGAATAATGGAGAAATCAATAGAAAAGACACTTGTATAAAGATTCCTTGATGTTACCACACCAAAACCACACAAATATTGGAGTTTAATAGGTCCAAGGAGGATAAAAGGTAGATCCTAGGGATGAAAATCTCAAATGGGGTGAATTAGCGGTGGTTTTAGTGTTCATTACAAGGAGGGAATAAAGACAATTTTTCACTTTTTAATGACTTGGACAGGTCGCACGGTTAGCCCGCATAGTTTTCCAAACCATATAGAAACTAGGGTTCCACACTATCCATGAGGGACAAGCCCCACTTTTACCTCGTATGGTTTTCTAAATCATTCAACTACCTCTTTCCAAGATGAAATTGGTTGAATACTTTCCTGGTTGAGGGTACATGGTTTCCCCAAACCGTGTTCTAACTACGTGCCACCTGCTGTTAAGCCCAAAATCACCATTTTTCTCTAAAAACACATGGTAATACCAATGGATAATTGCAAGACTAAAATTGAATAAAAGGAATACATTAAAAAATCACATATGTGACATACCATCATGGTTTTATCTGTTTAATGTTGATCATAAGTACAAAGTCATTGAAAACCCTTTTTTGGTTTTATGTGATGGGAGTGTTTCCAGATTAAGGATATTTTAACAGATATTTATTCAAAAAAACATTTGGTTTTTTATATGTTTTAGTGGAAATTTTATGTGTTAGGAATGCCTTAACTATTTTTTGAAATATAATTATTGGTAATGGTAACCATTAGAATTTTCCATAAATTTGATATTGAGGTAATTATGGGTTGTATTTGATTACCTTACAAGTCAGCAAACTTCATTTATATCCAAGAATATTTCTCTCTAGATATGTTTTTTTAGAATAAACATTAAGGAAGTGGTAATGTTTCTTGAAGTACCATGTTCAATTGTATCTGATCAAGATCCAAAATTTACCTCAAAGTTTTGGCAATATATTTAGAAATATCTTGATAAAAAGTGGATTTTTAGCACTGAGTGTCATCCTTAGACAAATTTTGAGTCTAGGAGAACAATTATAACCCTATAGAATTTGTTAAGATCTTGTTCTATGAATTTAAAAGGTGGTTTGGATCAACACCTTTTTCAGGTTGAGTTTTCCTACAACAATAGCCTTCACTCAAGAATTCAGACAAATCCTTATAAATCCCTTTATAGAGAGAAGTGTAGAACTCCAACTTACTGGAATGAAGTTGTGGAAATAAATATATTGGGACCATATCAAGATGATGATATTATAGAGAAGGTTAGATCCATTAAACAAGATGTAATGAAAATAAAAATTTAATAGAAATGTTATATTGATAATCATTGATGAGATCTAGAATTTGAAGTCAGTGATAAGGTATTTCTACAAATATCTTTATGGAAGAATGAATGAAATACTAAGATGAAGGTATATCACTCCCATTGAAATAATTGATTGTATCAGGATAGTAGTATATCATTTGGAGCTTCCGTTGATTCTCTCTCAGTATCACAATATTTTCCACATACATTTCATGAGGTAGTATATACTCGATCTTTCACATGTACTGAACTTAGAGGTTTTACCACCAAATAATGATATTTCATACAAATAATGATCAGTTGATAATCTAGATTATACGAAGAAAGTTCTACAAAACAATATCACTCATATGGTCAGTGTTTGGTGGTGAAACCACTAGCTTGAGAAAGATATGTGTGAACTTAAGGATTTAATGAGGTAAGAGTATCATTAGTTTTGGGTGGCAAAGTGATGAATTTATAGGGATAAATTTATTTTATGGGGTTTATAATGTAACACCTTATGATTTTGTGAAATATTTTGTTTTTCAAATAAATTTAATATTTTCAATATTTTGTGTTGCACATAACACTGATTTTTTCTTATGTTACCTAAAACACAAATTTTATATTACATTACATGAAATAATAAGTTTATATTTCATTAAATGAAACATAAAGATTTTATTTTGTTAAATATAACACTAAATTTATCTTTCGTTACACACAACATGGAATTTAGCTTGTATTACAAACAACATCGAGTTTAGATGAAATGTGACATAATATTAAAATGTTATTATTTAATATGATAGTTATAACCTAGATATTGGAATGGTGGGTATTAATATGATTAAGTAAATTAAGAAAATATATGGCATACAAATTTAACTATAATTAAACCCTTTTTTACTAATTAATTATAAATGAAAATAAAAAAATCTATTTGAAAATAAAGGGAATCATTTTCTGAAAGGCTATTTATATATATAGAAACTTGTTTTAAATAAATAAATTAAAAAAATAACTTTTACTGAATTAATTAAATGAAATTTAAATAATATATATTCAATAAATTTTTCAACATTCATATTATGTGTTTTCTAGATAAGTGATAAAAATAAATCCAAATTTACGCCTAAAAAATGAATTTTTCTAAAAGTAATTTTGTTGCCTTTTATAAATTTATTTTAAAACAAATTTTTTATACTTTAAGAATATAAATTTTAAAAAATAAAGTTAATTTTTGAAATCATCGGGAAAAAATGACCTTAGGGTTAATTTTTATAATTTTTTATAAATATTACTTTTCTGATTGATAGTGAAAAGTATTGGTTTTTATTAAGAATTTTATTTTATTTTAAAGATATAGAAAACCAAAAAAAATATATTTTAATAAATTTTTAAAAGTAACATTATTCTTATTATATATATTTATTCAATTTAGGTCATTGGAATCAATTTCATATTGAATTTTTATATAGTTTTTTTAAACTTTTGAACTTTTTTCTCCTTGAAAACCTACTTTCTCATTGCGTATACGAGATTAATTTTTAACAAAATTTTGCTTCTTTTGTGAATGGAATTTCAGAAAATAGATTCCATATTTGGAATTAGTATAATTTATATTATCTAATATTTTCAAATTAATATTTGACCATAATTAATAGTAATAATATTAAAAATTGTTTATCATGGTTTAGATTAAAATGAGTTTATTGGGGGTTAAACTAAACAGATAATGTTTAAAAATAAACCAAAACATATCCAAAACCAATTTATTTAATATATTTAGACCTTATTTATTCTATTTTATATAATTTCCCATTTTGGATCTATGTTTCATGTTAAAAACGTGGGTACACCATTTTTTTCTTTTCAAGAATTACAAGTGTTCTACTCACCTCCCTTATAAAAGGACACCCCTTATCCTTTCATGTTCACACATTCAAAACTAAGTGGATCATTAAATACCTGACCAAATAAATTCCATAATTTCTTTATCTCATCTTATAATATTTATTTTGGTCATAAACCCAACATAATAGTCCTTTTTTTTAAAAAGATGTTGTCTGAAGAAGAGGTGACTCCCCTAACCAAGAATTTAATTTTATTTCTTCCTTCGCATACTTAAATTATTATTAATAAATTATGATATAATAAATTAAGTATATTATATATACTGAGATGTTATTATGTTAATTTAATTACTTAAATTATTCTCCTATTCCATGAAATGGGTTACAAAATCATCATTCCTGTGTACGGTAAACTACTGCCTCATGAACCGATGTCTTTTATTTTTTCCATTGCCACCTATCAAAGATGGATATAATGATAAATTTTTTTAATATATATTATATATATGATATTATTATTATATTTATATATATATATTACATTTAATTTATTACTTTCCATTTTGTGGGAATATGATTACCTCACTCATGTGTACGACGGGCTACCACCTCACGAAGCGATGTGATTCGTTTACGCTTTACATGAAAGGTAATAAAGATGAGTTTAATAAAAATATTTTATATATATGAAATAAAAATGATTTTTTAATTGTGATATATTATTTAAATTTATTTCTTTCTTTCCACCAATAAAATGGAAACAACGATCATGCGTACGTATGACCTACTATCTCCAGGAATGGTGTATTGAAATGTATATATATACCTTTCATAGATGACTAAAAATACATGTATACTGAATATATATGATATTTATATCATTTTCAACATTATTTATATGATTTAACCTGATCAAATTAATAATATCAATAATAAAAAATCAAAAATTACAGAAAAAACAAAGCAGTTATAGCCCAAATGGAGACTTTAACATGGAATTGTTAATAAACGTCTAATAAATGGCCATAATTAAATCATAAATGTTATTATATATATATAGTTATGTAATTTATTTATAATATAAATAAATTTATTATAATGGTGTTTCAAATGTATAATAAGGAAGTTGAGACTTTTGGTTAGGGATTTCTGTCTCACTTCTTAGTTATGTGAGACACATAACATATTAACCACCTTTTTATTTTATGTGATGTATATATTACACATAAATATATTTTATTATTATTATAATTAAAATTATGAGGATTTAAAAATACATTTTATATATACACCTTGTTTTTTCTTACATTACTAGTACATTATTTTAAAGATAAATAATATAATAGTGTTACAAAACCAGGATACAAAGGTTTAGTGTCTTGGGATAATTAGGGAAAACATAAAATTTAAATAATAAAACATAAAAATTATTTAATTCATTATTATATAGCTTCTTATTTTCTCTCATGCACTCCTTAGTATAATTAGTCACCTAGTGATACACATCAAAGAAAGGGGTGAGCTAAAATCCCAGTTAGAGGATAAATAACAACACGAATCTATATGAAATAAGGGAGAATAATAATCATAATCATAAAATGATCATGGGATAATCATAATAATCATAAAATGAATCATTAGATAAAGGAATGGAATTTCGTAATTCATAAAAATAAAACATCATGTCTTTGTTGTGTAATACCATACATAGTTGTGAATAAGGGATGCATTATGTTCACGCATAACATATGGGATTCATCATAACTTAATCATTGTGAAAAAAAGTAGAATAATGTTCACACATATTTCAACTTATCTCATGAGAAACATCACTTTAACCAATGCATAATAGCACTACATAATTCTAGGTGCACCCGTCAGAACATAACATTTATATTATCATGCATGCCACATAGAATATATAATAATATTTTCCATAAAATAACCCATGGAAAGAAAATAGGTTTCATAATATTTTCATAAAGAATGAATTTATTAATAAAATGTTTGGTTTCAAAAATAAAAATAACAAAATATAATTGTTATAGGAATCATCAATCTTGAGTGAAAAAATAAACATTATCAAGGGAAGTAAAACATGTGTTTTTAAAAAGAATATTTTTTTCGAAAAATAATTGTATTTTACATAAATTACATTGGAAGAATATATATCCCATAATTTAAAAGGTAATGAAATATATACTATATTTGATAAAATATTTAAAGGACATCCATACATAAATTGGGCTTGAAATAGGAATAACCCAAAGAAAGAAAATTGGGTTTGAGAATCCCCTTACCTTATATCTGAATGATATCTTCACTTTAACATCCTGGATAACAAAATTAAATTAATTAATTAATTAATTAATAATCTATTTTATATGTATTTGATTCATTATAATTTTATTAAGTTCTTTTATGGCCATATTTATGAGTTATAGTGTTCAATTTCATCATTCAGGAGTGTTCGTTTTCTTGATTTTCATGATTGGTTCACTTGTATACATGTTTGGAAGATCATGTAAAATGAGAATAATTATACTGAATTTAAATTATATATTATTAATTAAATTTTATATGTTTAATTTTCCTTTTATATATTATTCTATATATGAGGATGATTAATTAGATAAAATGTTATTGATAATTGTTTAGATTAATTTTGGCGGTTTTAAATCACAAAAAACTCATTTTGTTTTATTAATTAATATTATAAATATATGTTAGTTACATAACATAAAAAGGTTATAAAATAGATTTTAAAATATGTTTCATCCATTATGATGGATTTATGACCATCCTAGAAGGAGTTATATAAGGCCACAGCCTTATACATTATTTAATCTTGAGTTATTACAAGAATACACATTGAGGATCTTTTCAGGTTTAGAGTTTTAGAGAATTAGATCATAAAACATGCATTACATTCCACTTTTAAACAAGTTGGTTACAAAAAAGACAATATTCAATCTTCTTATTAAATGAAACATATTTAAAATAAAACATGGATTCTTTCTTGACACTTCCTTGACACTATCATCACATCATGTACCTTTCCCTTGACCTGTGAAAAACATTTCAAAAACTTGGGATGAGTATAAAAAGCTCCGTAAGAGATATAAAAATAAGGAAATGAAACCTTAGTCCATGTATACATAAGAATTAATGAAAACATACTTTACTCATAAAACATAGGCACTTTAACATACCTCATCAAATCATGAATAAATCATAGAAATCATAAGACATAAAGGTAACTTGAGGCATTCATAAAATTCTTACATAGGGAGTAACCCTCATGGTTACGTTTGGAATACCCATCATAGTATATTCCCTAAATCGCTTTAGAGAAACCTTAGAGTTTAACCCCTTCATGTTACCCAATGAATTGGAGAGCTATTTTGGGTTCACCCACCCTTAGTTTATCATGTAACCACCCGTCTTCATAAACAATTCCCAAGAACCATAACATAATCGTATCACATAAAACATGAATAAAGGAAACATAACATTTCCACATTTCAATCACAAGATATAAATAACACATTGATATAATAAAAACATTATCAAAGCCATTTTCAATACCAAAATAAAATAAAAGTAAAACATTCTATTTATTTTTCATTTAAAAAAATTATGGATTGTAGAGGAAGCCAGAACTCAAATAATGGTCACGGCGGCGGAGTAGTCATTGTCGCCATATACGTAAGGAATAAACATGCCCTTTTTGTATTTAGTAAAATTATTCATATAAAAATATTCCTTTGGAATAAAAGTAAAATTCAAAGGGGTTTATACACCGTATAAAAGGAAGTTGGGTATAAAACAAAATATGCCTCAATGAAAGGAGATTGAGACGAAGTCCCATACCTCGTATCTGACATGACTCGATCGTTCCTTAATATCCTGAATAATAAACTTGAGTTAATTTATACTTTTTTAAGAACCTTTTTCAAGTTCATTATTCCTTTTATATAACTTATTACCATGTTATGAACACTATGTAATTATTTAAGTTAATAACGGTTGTTTTGTCGATCATTGGTACTTGAGTCAAAAATAAAATCCTTATAATTACAAGTTGTTCATGTGGTAAAATATAAATTATATCCATAATTATATTCATGATTTAGATATCATATATATCATATACATCCAGTATATACATGCATTTATAATATTACATAACATTTAGAGGTAAGAAATGAAATGCACCCTTCATGGAGATGGTAAGCTGTACGTACGCATAAACGCTACATTCATTTCTATTTCATATTTAATTGAATGAAATCATAATGATATAAAGGTATATTACAATTATAGTATAATATCATATATAATATCATTAACTCTATCCTTTATGCATCCCACATATGGCATTAACGAATCAAATCACTTTGACGGGGCGGTAGTCCGCACTTCCTAAAATGAAGATATCGCGTTTACCCCTAATGGAAACAATAAAGGTATGCCATAAATGAAAAATACAGAACCATAAGGAAAACATAAACATAATATATATCATATATAAATATACTGACATCTTAATGTCCACCATGAAAGTTTTTAAAAGAAGATTGAACAATCATCGTTTCGTGAGCTAGAAATTCGCCATCCACAGAAACAGTATGTTCTTTAACCATTATACAGAGGTGTGTGTAAGTTTAACTCGAATCCTTCTCATAAAAACATCCTAGTATATTTAATATACTGTTTTGGTTACAAAATAAAGGAATAAAAAGAGTTTAGGGGGTTGGAGAAGCTATATAAAACAAAAGAACACAAGTGAAGACATTACCTTTAAATCAGGTAACTCCTATGGGTTTGAACCAAAATGGTTTCTTAAAGAGATTTTTGCCTAAGGTAAGGATTCTAGGAATAAGAGAGGGGTTTTTAGAGATAAAATGAGAAGATCTTGTCCAATACAATGGATTTAGAGGTGTGGGTAAGGTGGTAGAGGTGGGGGGCCTTTTATAAGTGGGAGGAGGGGCACTCTAGGAATGTCAAGAAATGTTACTTTATATTAAAATGAGTTTCAGATTTTAAAGGCCCAAATTGATATATTTATAATATAAGGTGATAAGGGTTAAAAATATAACCATCAAATAGGTTTTTTACAAGTTTAAGTATTATATTTTACATTCTCTTTCCATTTTATTTAAATCGTTCATTAGTGAGGTAATTGTTTCATCATCATGGTATCATAAAAAATTAATTAATTTAATGTCTAAAAATTATAAAAAAATAATATATTGTAGGAAATAATTTTAGATTTCCAATTACTATTTATAGTCCAAGAGATCATTTATGTAGACAAAATTAAAATTGTTTTACTTAGGTTTTACATACTTTTGTGATATTCTTCTTTCTTTAAAAATAAAATGATAAATGTCACTATCACCCAAAAGTGATTCCATGGGGTCCCTAAGATTTGAAAAAGGCATCCCATGGTCAGCCATGGAACAACCAGTAGAATTAGGACACATGTTTGGGTCATTTGTTATTATTATGATATTATTTTATTATCCTTAACTACCCGATTACTAATTAACCATGATAATTAAAGATAATTACCGTCGTTACTATTCATAATGTCCAAAAACAAAAGAGCCTTAATTACATAATTTGTACCTTCTGATTCAAAATATGGAATCCATTTTTCCAAATTTCAAACACAGAAATTGCAATAATTAATTTAAAAACAATTCATGTTGTCAAAACAAATAGCGGGATTGTTTGAAACAACATCTATGAAAAGTTTGGCACTTGTTTATACTCAATTACAAAGTGAAACTAATTATAATGGCCACCATTGGATTGAATGGTAAAAATCTATTCTATTTAAACTTTAAACCCAACTAAAAATATAATCTATCCATATAATGAAATTAGATGAAAAAGTAGTTTTTAAGTAAAATGCAGTATTTTTCACTATTCGTTAAAAAATGAACATTGTCAGAAAAATACCAAAAATTTATCCAAAGTAAATTTAAATGTCCCAAACCTAAAGAATAAGTTTATTTTGAAAAATAGAGCTTATGAAATTTTAAAAAGATAGATTTAAAAATGGTTTACCATCAAAAGGAGGTAAAACAATCATTTAGAAATATTAGAGAATTCAACGCTTAAGATTGGATTTATTCTCATTATAAGCCTCTAAAACACTATCTAATTTATAAATAGACATAGATAAGAATATCTATTATTCATTACTTACTTGGGATGTTACATCCTTCTACCCTTTAGAAAATTGTGACCCTGCAATTTATTTACTTATTAAATAAGTTGGGGTATTTATCCGTCATTGAATTTTCAGATTCCTATGTTGCCTCTTCAATCATGTGGTTTTTTCCGAAAACCTTTACTTTATGAATAACCTTATTCCGCAATACTTTCTCCTTGTGGTCAAGAATTTGGACTAGTTTTTCCTCATAAGATAGTTTCTCTTCCAGCTGAACTACCTCTGGACTCAAAACATGAGATTGATCTGGCATGTACTTCCATAACATTGAAACATGAAAAACATTGTGTACCTAAGATAAACTCAGAGGTAAAGCCACTAGGTATGCAACTAATCCAACTCTCTCCATAATTTCATATGTTCCAATGAACCTTTGTCTCATCTTTCCTTTCTTACCAAATCGCATCACACTTTTCCATGGTGAAACATTGAGGAAGACATGATCACCTACCTCAAAAGAGAGATCCTTCCTCCTGTTGTCTGCATTACTTTTCTGCCTGCTCTGGCTATTCTCATGTGTTTCTGTATCAGCTAAACCTTTTCTTCTAACTCTTCTACCAATTCTGGTCCCATCAACTTCCTTTCACCCACTTCATCCTAAAAAGCTGGAGTTCGACAATGCTTCCCATATAATGCCACAAATGGTGACATCTATATACTGGAATGAAAATGGTTATTATAAGAAAACTCAACCAAAGGAATATGTTGGTCCCAACATCCCTGATAATCCATCGAACAAGAACGTATCATATCCTCCAAATTCTGAATTTTTCATTCTAAATACCCATATGATTGAGGATGAAAATCTGTACTAAAATTTAATTCAGTACCCAATGACTTCAGATGGTCTTTCCAAAAGTTAGAAGTAAACTTGGGATCACGATCAGATACAATGGAGAGGGGAACTCCATGTAACCTAACAATATCTTTAAGATACAAAAAATAATGTTAATCTAGAGAAAACGTATCTCGTATAGAAAGGAAATGATAAAATTTAGTCAAGCGGTCAACAATAACCCAGATTGCATTATTACATCGAGGTGTCTTCGGCAATCCCACAATGAAGTCCATGGATATATTCTCCCACTTCCGCTGTAGTACTGGTAAAGGCCGAAGAATCCCCTTAGGTAACTTTCTCTCTTCTTTAACATGTTGACAAGTCAAACACTTCACAGTAAAATCAACAATATCTCTTTTCATTCCATCCCACCAGTAATACTCCCCAAGATCTCTATACATCTTAGTACTGCCTGGATGAACAGAAAACGGAGAACTATGAGCTTCACATAACAACTCTCTCTTCAACTGTGAATCACACGTCACACACAATCTCTTCCCAAATATCAAAACACAATCATTATCAATGTTGAATCCAGTCAACTTACCCTTCTGAACCAGCTCTACCTTTTTCTGCAACTCACTATCTTGCTACTGTGCTTGATTAATTCTCTCTGATAGAGAAGATTTCACTGATACCTGAAAAAAAAATAGAATAACATCCTACACCAACAAATTCTATTCCAATGTTCATCAAATCCTTAACCAAAGGATCACATTCCAAATGCAACATTGTTAATGAAGCATTGATTTTTTTACTCAAATCATCATCCACTTTATTTTCTTTTCCTAGATGGTAATGAATTGTACAATCATAATCCTTGATTAATTCCAGCCATCTCCTCTGTCTCATGTTCAAGTCTTTCTGAGTGAATATATACTTTAAACTTTTGTGATCAGTATATATTTCACACTTTACACCATACAAATGATGCCACCAAATTTTTAAAGCGAAAACAACAGCAGTTAATTCCAAATCATGTGTAGGGTAATTTACCTCATCAGTTTTCAACTGACGTGAAGCATAAGCAATTACCTGATCATTATGCATTAGGATGCAACCAAGTCCTTTCAATGAAGCATCATTGTAGATAAAAAACTCACTATTCCTGTAATGTAGTGCCAAAACTGGAGCATTCACCAATCATCTTTTCAACTCCTGAAAACAATTATCAAATTATTTTATCCAGATAAACATAACACCCTTCCGAGTTAGCTTAGTCATTGGACTAGATAACCGTGAAATGTTTTTAACAAAGCTTCAGTAATAGTCTGCCAAACCAAGAAAACTACGAATCTCAGTTACATTTTTGGGTCTTGTTGATTCTTCAACAACCTTTGTTTTTTCAGGATCAATAGTTATTCTATCTTTAGAAACAATATAACCAAGGAAAGAAATTCATTGCAACCAAAACTCACACTTGCTGAATTTCCCATAAAATTTCTTTTCTTTAATGATTTTAAAAATAAACCTTAAATGACTTTCATGCTCCTCTTTAATTTTTTAAAATACCAAAATATCATCAATGAAAACAACCCCAAACTTATCCAAGAACTCATGGAAAATTCTATTCTATAAGGTCCATGAATACAGCAGGCGCATTGGTTTACCCAAAAGGCATTACTACAAATTCATAATGGATATATATTGTACGAAAAGCGGTCTTCAAAACTTCTGTTTCCTTTACCTTAAACTGATGGTACCCCTATCTTAGGTCAATCTTTGAAAAATACTGAGCTCCCTGGAGCTGATCAAACAAATAATCGATATGAGGCAAAGGATATTTGTTATTAATAGGGAATTTATTCAAGGGTCTATAATCAATGAAAAGTATCATAGAACCATATTTATTTTTAACAAAAAGACTGGGTCACCCCATGGTGATGTGCTAGGTCGAATGAAATCTTTCTCTAATAAATCTTGCAATTTCTCTTTCAACTTTAAAAGTTCAATTTGAGTCATTTGATAAGGGGTTTTGAAATTGGCTTAGCATCAGGAACTGAGTCAACAGTAAATTCAACTTCCCGATCTGTTATTATTCCAGGCAACTCATCAGGAAAAACATCAGGATACTCATTTACCACTGGAAAATCATTAATCTGAACGGTTCCTTTGTTTTCAAAACTATGTGCAAGGAAACATTCATTTCCATATTTTACAAGTTCCTCAGCCTCTTGATATGTTACCAACAGTAAGGGTTTATTCTTGTACACAAACTGAATCTCTTTCTGAAAGGAAACTTCTTTAGATCTATAATCAATCTTAGTATGGTAAACAGATATCCAATCCATACCCAGGATAATATCAAACTCTACTAGAGGTAAAACAATAAGGTTTCCAAGTAGGTTCTTTCCACAGATAAGGATAGGAAGACTCTTATAAATTCTTTTTTCCTCAACATCTCCCCCAGGTGTTTTTACCATAAGTTCATGAGTCATTTCTTGAGTTGAAATTCCCAATTTACTAGAAAAGTTTTCATAGATGAAAGAATATGTAGACCCCGAATCCAACAACACATTTTCATAATCTAAAAAAACAAACAAAGTACCTGATACCACTTCATTTGATGGCCCAACATCTGCTGAAGTAGTTTCAAAGGATTTCACCACACTTTTCTGCTTGTAGTCTGACTGCTTCCCATAATTTGAGCTCTTTTTCGAACACTCGTTTGCATAATGACCCATCTCATTGAACATGAAACATTTCACCAACTGTAAATAAAATTTGGTCTTACCCTCACCCTGATCTTTTTCAGTGAAATCACAAGCCTTATGTCCCATCTTACCACATCGGTAGCACTTTCCATAATTCAAAAGACATTCCCAAGCATGCCTTTTACCCCATTTATCACAAACTGAAAACTTAGTTTTCTTACCATCAGACCTCTTAGAAGGATTCTTCCCTTTCTCCTTCCACCTCGGTCTCTTATTCTGTTCGTTTTTATAGAACACTTGATAATCGAAAAACTCTATTTCCCCTTCTCAACACATCGAACAAGATTTTCATAACTTTTGAACTCATGAGAAAATAATTCCCTTTGATATTTTGGCTTTAATACTGAGTAAAAATTAATGATTTTACAATCAAGGTCTTGGATAAAATTTGGAGAATACCTTTCCAATCGAGTAAACCTTTCTTCATAAGCAGCCACTGAGTCGTCCTCTTACCTCAATTCCAAGAATTTTTTTTCCATCCTAAGTCGAACATCCTTAGGAAAATACTTCTCAAGAAACATACCTTTGAATTCATCCCAGTCAAGATCATCAATCTCATTAGTATCCCTGATATTTTTAACCAACGACCACCACTGATCTTCTTCACCCTCCAAACGGTAAACAGCAAGACTAACCTTTTGATTGTCTGAACACCCCCATGAAATCAAAAATCTTCTCCAGTTCTTTAATCCACCCTTCAGATAGGACAGGGTCAACTGATCCTCTGAATGATGGGGGATGTTGCCTCATGAAATGTTCCACCACTGACATGTTCCTCTGCGGTTGATCTGTCTAATCTCATGCATGGATACCACCACCATTTATCGCTTGAGTCAACTATTCCATTACTTCCACAAACTGTTCAGTTCCAATTCCGACCATCTCAGGATGCTAATTCGGATGGTCATTTCCTTCTATATGCCTTCCTAGCACTACTTCTATGTTTCCTCTGTGGAAAACCATTATGAACAAACATGTCTTAGATGAATCAACATGGTAATCTTCAAATGCTATATCTTTTCAATTTGACCATAAAAAAATATTTTTGGATAATCATTTAACATAATTCTAACTCCTAAAGTTATCTAAAACGACCTCTAATACCAACTATAAGGCCCCGACCTTAAACATTACATAATCTTGAGTTATTAAAAGAATACACATTGAGGATCTTTTCGGTTTTAGAGTTTTAGAAAATTAGATCATAAAACATGCATTAAATTCCACTTGTAAATAAGGTGGTTACAATAAAGATAATATTCACTCTTTTTATTAAGGGAATCATATTTAAAATAAAACATGGATTCTTTTTTAACACTTCCTTGACACTATCATCACATCATGTACCTTTCCCTTGACCTGTGAAAAACATTTCAAAAACATGGGATGAGCATAAAAAACTTAGTAAGGGATATAAAAATACAAAAAGGAAACATTAGTCCATGTATACATAAGAATTAATGAAAACATACTTTACTCATAAAACATAAGAACTTTAACATACCTCATAAAATCACGATTAAATCATAGAAATCATAAGATATAAAAGTAACTTGAGGCATTCATAACATTCTTACGTAGGGAGTAACCCTCATGGTTATATTTTGAATACCCATCACAGTATATTCCCTAAATCTCTTCGGAGAAACCTTAGAGTTTAACCCCTTCGTGTTACCCAACACATTAGAGAGATATATCGGGCTCACCCACCATTATTTTATCACGGAACCACCCGTCTTCATAAACAATACCCAAGAACAATAACATAATTATATCACATAAAACATGCATAAAGGAAACATAACATTTCCACATTTCAATCACCAGATATCAATAACAAATTGATATAATAAATACATTTTCAAAACCATTTTCAATACAAAAATAAAAAGAAAATTAAAACAAGGTATTTATTTTTCATTTAAAAAATTATGAATTGTAGAGGAAGCTGAAACTCAAATAATGGTCACGGTGGCGGAGAAGTCATTGTCGTCGTATACATAAGGAAAAAACATTCCCTTTTTCATTTAGTAAAATGATTCGTATAAAAAGATTCCTTTAGAATAAAAGTAAAAGACAAAGGGGCTTATACACCTTATAAAAGGGCGTTGTGTATATAGAAAAATATTCCTCAATGAAAGGAGATTGAGATGAAGTCCCATACCTCGTATCCGACTTGACTCGATCGTTATTTAATCTCCTGAATAATAAACTTGAGTTAATTTCTACTTGATTAAGATCCTTTTTCAAGTCAATTATTCACTTTATACCACTTATTACCATGTTATGAACACTATGTAATTATTGAAGTTAATAATGGTCGTTTTTTCGATCATTGGTACTTGATTCAAAAATAAACTCCTTATATTTACAAGTTGTTCATGTGGTAAAATATCCATTATATCCATAATTATATTCATGATGTAGATATAATATATATAATATATATCCAGTATATACATGCATTTATAATATTACATAACATTTAGGGGTAAGAAATGAAATGCACCGTTCATGGAGACGGTAAGCCGTACGTACGCATGAACGCTACTTTCATTTCTATTTCAAATTTAATGGAATGAAATAATAATGATATGAAGGTATATTATAATTCATGTATAATATCATATATAATATCATTAACTTCATCCTTTATACATCTCACATATGGCATTAACGAATCAAATCACTTTGAGGGGCGGTAGTCCGCACTTCCTAAAATGAAGATATCGCGTTTACCTATAATGGAAACCATAAAGGTATGTCATAAATGAAAAATATAGAAGCATAAGAAAAACATAAACATAATATATACTATATATAAATAGAGTGAAATATTAATGGCCACCATGAAAGGTGGTAAAAGAATATTGAACAGTCATCGTTTCATGAGGCATAAATTCACCATCCACAGAAACAATATGTTCTTTAACCACTAGACAGAGGTGTGTGTAAGTGTAGCTCGAATAATTCACATAAAAACATCATATTATATTGAAGATACTAGTTTTGTTACAAAATAAAGGAATAAAAATAGTTTAGGGGGTTGGAGAAGCAAAATAAAACAAAAGAACACAACTGAATACATTACCTTTAAATCGGGTAACTCCTCTTAGTTTGAACCAAAAGGGTTTCTTGAAGAGCTTTCTGCCTATGGTAAGGCTTCTAGGATGAAGAGAGGGATGTGGAGAGATAAAATTAGTGGAGCGTTTCCGATCCAATGGCTTGAGAGGTGTGGGTAAGGTGGTAGAGTTGGGGGCCTTTTATAAGAGGGAGGAGGGGCACTCTTGGAAACTCACGAAATGTTACTTTATATTAAAATGAGTTTCGGATTTTAAAGGTCCCACATTGATATATTTCAAGGATAAGGTGATAAGGGTTCTAAATATACTCATAAAATAGGTTTTTGACAAGTTTATGTTTTATATTTTACATTATATTTTCATTTTATTTAAATCGTTCATTAATGAGGTAATCGCTCCATCATCATGGTGTCATAAAAAAATTAATTTATTTAATGTATAAAAATTATAAAAAAAATACTATGATGTATGAAATATTTTTATCTTTCCAATTAATATTTATAGTGAAAGATATTATTTATTTAGACAAAATTAAAATTGTTTTACTTAGGTGTTACATTCATTTGTGATATTCTCCTTTCTTTAAAAATAAAATGATAAAGTGTCACTATCACCCAAAAGTGATTCCATTGGGTCCATAAGTTTGGCACAAGGCATCAAATGGTAATCCATGGAATAAAAAGTAGAATTAGGACACATTTTGAGGTTATTTTTTATTATTATAAAATTATTTTATAATCCTTAACTACCCGATTGCTAATTAATCATGATAATTAAAGATAATTACCTTCTTTACTATTCATAATGTACAAAAACAAAATATTTTTAATTATATTATTTGGACCTTCTAATTAAAAATATAGAATCCATTTTACCAAATTAAAAACAAAAAAATTTCAATAATTAATTCAAAAATAATTCATGTTGTCAAAACAAATAGCGGGTTTTTTTAAACAACATCTATGAAAATTTTGGCACTTGTTTATGCCCAATTCCAAAGTGAAACTAATTATAATGACCACCATTTTATTGAATTTTATAAATATATTATCTTTAAACTTTAAAACAAATTAAAAATATAATCTTTCCATATAATTAAATTAGATGAAAAAGCAGTTTTGAAGTAAAATGCAGTATTTTTCACTATTCATTAAAAAATGATCATTGTCAGAAAATACCCAAAATTTATCCAAAGAAAATTTCAATGTCCAAATACTATATAATAAGTTTATTTTGAAAAATAGATCTTATAAAATTGTCAAAATATATATTTAAAAATGGTTCTCCATCAAAAGGCGGTAAAATAATCTTTTAAAAATATTAGAGAATTCAATGCTTAAGATTGGATTTATTCTCATTCTAAGCCTCTAAAACACTATCTAATTTATAAATAGACATAGATAAGAATATATATTATTCATTACTTACTTGGGATGTTACACGTTAAATGAAAATGAAAACTTTTCATCCTCACAAACAATGTTTAGATTTTTAGAATAAAAGGGAGAGGATAAAAGGTTTGATGATAGATTATTACACTAAAATAATAACATTATAGTACATATAATACACTGGAGTTATCATTCCACTTGGATAAGGTTATATGGTGAGATAATAAGAAAAATAAAAGAAATTTAATAGAAATTAAAAGAAAATAAAGAATATTTTACCGATTTAATTCTTCTCATTAAGAACCTCCTTAGGGGGTTTGGTGTTGGTATTTTTTTGATAAAAAAGGATTTTGGACGTGGGTAAGAGTATTGGGAAAATAATTGGGTAGAAATTGGACAATATTTATTTCTTTGGAGGTGTGAGTAAAAGAGGAGGTGATTGTTGGTATTTATAGGGGGATAAGAGATGTTTTTTGATTATTTTATTCATTGGTTTATTATTTTGAATCAAGACTGTGAATTGTTCAAAAATTATCACTAAATATATTAAATAAATAAAATAGATTCTAGATTATTGTTCTTTAATAATCCATGACTCAATAAATAGTGAATTTAAGTTATACTTTTATATACCGTAAATTAACGCATTTCACTATTCACTAAAAATTCAACTATTTTTGAAAATTAATAAAAATTCACTTTAAATTTTTTTTGAAGTGTATAATTAAAAAATGAACTAAATTTTATGAAAATAATTTTCTAAAAATAAGATATTTAGTTTTCAATTAAAATCATCATTTAATTTGAAAATACTGATTTTAAAATTATAACTTTTTTATAACACTTTGAAAAATTAATTAAGGTCTCATAATATTATATTATAAACATAAGAAAAAAATATTAATTTATGAATCTATTTTAAGAAAATAATTTTTATTTTATATCATTTTATTAATTACAAAATTGTAAATAAACAATTATGTTTTATAAAAATACCAACACATAATTTGTCATTTTTAAAATATTTATTTACATATATTATGATATAATAAAATAATATTTTCATTTATAATATGAATAAATGTGATTTAAAATTTCTTAAGTTTGGATACTATTCTATTGTCTTATTTATATTTCTAATGGTCATTTTACTATTTCAAGTTTCAAGTTACCATGAAATCGGTATAAGTTCCTTAATTTATATGAATACGGTTTATTTAATTCTTAATTAATGAAAAAAATTGTTTATTGTGATATTTATGAAATGTGTGTGTTTTATACTATATAACATAATTTCAAGAATTGAAAATATTCCATTGATAAAAGCCTGGGTCTTTACATTCTTCCCCCCATTTTGAGATTTCACCCATGAAATTTCATTTTACATAAACAGGTGAGTGTATTTATAATTCATCACATCCTTTGGTTCCCATGTTGAATCGTTATACATATGGTTCCAACATAGTACTTTGACCAGGTGAGTAGTCTTCTTGAATAGAAATTCATCTCTCCGGTAAAAGATCTTTGATGGATGCTTCTCATAAGAGAGATCATTTTCCCATTGTACCACCTATGGATTCATAACATCTGAGGGATCTGGTATGTACTTCCTTAAGAAGGATACATATAATACCTTGTGTACTTGATACATGGTAGTCAGAAGTGCTAGTAGATAATACACAACTTTGACATAATCAAGAATCTAAAAGCGGAAGATGTGCATGTGAATCAACATTAATTTCTTCTCAAATCTCTTGTTCCTCTTCCTTGGAGAAATGTATAGAAATACCACATCTCCAAAATCAAAATATAGGTCCCATCGATGATTATATGCATTGATATTTTGTTGGATTTTGGATACATTGATGTGATGCTAAATGGTTTTCACATTTTCCCCCATTTCTTATACCATTTCATGTCTTAGTAGCTTATGTTCACTAACTTCATCCCATCATGCTGGTGTTTTGTATCTTTTCCCATAAAGGGAATCATATGTATCTATTTAGATGCTTGAGTGGAAATAGTTATTGTAATAGAACTTGGCCAAAGGAGGATGTTGGCCCAAACTCATTTGAATTCTATAAAAAATTCTCTCAACATGTATTCCAATGTCTTAATAGTCTCCTCTGATTGGACATTAGTTTGAGAATGATAATCTTTATTCAATTTAAGATCAGTGTTTAGAGAATGTTAGAGATATTTCTAGAACTTGGAGGTGAATCACGTATCTCGATCAGATACAATCGATAGTGGTACTCCTTTCAGCCTTTCCACTTCTATGATGTATATCCGTGGAAGTTTATCTAGTAATAATTCATATTTATTTATGATAAAGTGAGATGTCTTTGTGAGAAGATCCACAACAAAAAATATATATATTTAGTTCCTCTAGATGTCTTCAGAAGTCCGGTAACAATGTCCATGGTGTTTTTCTCCCATTTCCAGGTTGGTATAATGAATGGTTGCATCATCCCCTTATACTTTTTTCAATAATCCTTCACTTGATAAAATACCAGGCACTTTACTGTATATTCAAATATCTATTTCTTTATATTTTCCCAAAAATAGTTCTCTTTGAGATCTTGATACATCTTTTTACTCCTTGGGTGAATAGAGAGTGTTGAGCTATGTGTTTTACTCATAATACCTTTCATTATCTATTGAATGGATGGTACACATAGTTGTGACCCAAATCATAAAATTCCTTCCACATAAATTTATAAATCTGAGGATTTCCCCTTTCTCATGGATTCAACCTTCTTCTAAATTTCCAAATCATTTATTTGAGCATACTTTATTTTATCATAAGGGATAGTTGAGTAATAATTTGAGAAAGGATTGATGATGTTCCTTATTTAATGATTCTCATTTCTATCCTTTTAAAATCTAAGAATATTGGATCCATCTAAATTCTCATCATTGATAATTTCTCATGATCCTTTCTACTTAGAGAATCTTCCAACTTATTCGCTTTTCCAAGATGGTAGTAGATTCAGAAGTCATAATATTTGATGAGCTATAACTATCTTAGTTGGCACATATTAATATCCTTCAATGTAAATATATATTTGAGTCTTTTATGATCATTATATATTTCACACTTCTCCCCATGGAGATAATGCCACTATATTTTCAACATGAAAATCGAAACTGCCAACTCCAGATCATGTGTGGGATAGTTTTACTTATGAATTGTAAATATACTTGAGGAATATCATATCACATTATCATTTTTCATTCGTACACATCCTAACCCCTTATTTTAAGAATCTTTTAATACCACAAAGAGTTCCCCACTAGTCGTAAGTGTGAGTATTGGTATGGTGATAAGCTTTTTTTTAACTCTTTGAAGAAGTATTCACATTTAATGGTATAAAAAAAACTTTTCTCCCTTCCGATACATCTTGGTTTTTGGGTTTGAAAATCATGATAAGTTCTTAGTAAATTTCTGGTAATACTCAATTAGACAAAGGAAAGTACAGATATTCATTATAGATTTTGGCCTTATCCACTCTTCGATTTCATTTTTCTTGGAAGGGTCCAAAAATATTCATTTGGTAGTGATAAAATTCCCCAAGAATGATACTTACTCCATTCATAACTAACATTTTCTATATTTTTCATAATTTTTTCCTTTTGAAAAGTATTTATCACAGTATTCAAATTCTTCTCTTGCTCCCCCTGATCATGGATTATATCATAATATCATCAATAAAAACTACCACAAATTTATCGAGGTAATCTATAAAGACTATATTCATTAAGTCTATGAATATTGTTGAAGAATTATTGAGTCCTAGGGGAATAACTATGAACTCATAGTTTCTATACCTCATTTGAAATGTGATATTGGGAATATCTTCCTTCCTCGCATTTAATTCGTGATATCCTAATCGAAGGTATACCTTAGAGAAATACTTGGACCCTCATTGTTGATAGAACAAGTGATCTATCCATGGAAGTAGATACTTGTTCTTTATCATGATTTTTTTTAGCTCAATATAATTAATACAGTGGTGCATCGATCCATCATTCTTCTTAATGAAGAGGACAAGTGCACCCCATGGTGAAGCACTCAGGTGTATTAAAACCTTTTCCATATTCTCTTATATCTACTTATACCATTCTTAATGGTGGAAATTTTTTAAGGAGTATTTAATTTTGGAATATATCACATAATAATTTCAGTTAAGGACTCAACCTCTTAGTTAGGAGAAAGACTAGGAAATTATTTAGGGAACCCATCAATGTAATCCCTTATAATGTGCATGTCTTCTATCATGATTCTCTCCTTTATCTAAATCATCTAAGTGGGATATGCTTGCTCATAAGAAAATAATATCCACACTAGATACAATGACTGTTAATAAGATCCATCCTTATCCTTACACATGTATAGAATTGAAGGATGTCATGGGATGTGAAGAGTGATTTCACATTCCCAATAGTTGATGTAAGATTTGTATCAAGATAGCCAATCCATGCCTAATATAGCATATAACTAAACCATAGAAAGTAAGACCATATTTTCTAGAATGTTTAGTCTAAAAACCTTAACTGGGGAAGAGTTATATACTTTGTATGCAACAATTACCACATTTTATATTCTCATTGATAACACAACCTCTATATTTTGAGGTGGTGTTTGAATTGTTCTAATAAACATGAAAGATATGAAAGAATGTGTGAAAGAATAATAAAATACGTTATTCTATATTCTTGAATGAATAACTATTGTACCTATCACCACATAATTATTAGGATTCACCTTAGCATAAGTTATGTCATAATCTTTTCCTTGATCCTTGGGATTTGTTGGCTACTAACGTTTATTAACCATGAGGACTTATGGTTTAGTGCACTAGATTGTATATTTTACTTGATCCCTACAATTAAAGCATTGAACTATAGGTGGTGTTCTCCTTTCTTCCAATAAATTTTCCACCTTCCTCATGTATCTTCGACATTCATGAGATTAATGGCCTTATCTCTCACACTTGAATAACTTCCCCTTATATTTTAGGATATTCATATGATGATGCTTCCCATATTTTTGATATGAGAGTGGTTTAGTTTTTTTCCACCTTTTTCATTAGATGATATTGATTGAGTATCCATCTTTCATTTACTATCACCATAACCATAGGAACAGTCTCTAAGATCTATATCCACTTTGAGAGCACATATAGAAACTACTTCATAACTCTCAAAGTCTTGAATTGTTAGAGCCTTTCGAAGGTGTTGTTTTAAAACACTAAATAATATATCTAGAAGACACACTATCATTGAATATTCCAGTTCCAAATATGGTGCCTCAAGTACTGGTCCCATATGAAAGTATTTCTTTATAGAATACAAATAATAATAAATAAGAAAGGTTGTTATCTAAGCATCCTTCCACAATATCATAAAGTAATTTTGTACTTGTATTTCATTTATTCTGTATTTCTCCAGTAGTTTGTCATGACTTTTTAAATTATATAATTACTTGTAAGGTCCCTTATAGGACACATATATCTATAGCTAAGATGGATAAACCTTCCATCCCTCTATTAGGACCTCATATATTAGACAGGGTCCATGGATAGGTAGAAGCATTCAGGGTCTAAGTAGGGTCAGACCCAGGGTCCGATGTGGATGCACTAGTACTCATTCCTTTTGAACCAACATGGGATCATGAACTCATGGAGGCTCTATATTTAGGTAGGTTTTATACTACTAACATGGATGGGATGGAGATTTCACTGGTAAAGAGTAAGATTACATTCTAAATTTTGATAAACTTTTGATTTTGTATCATGTTTTCTAAACTTTATTAACACCCATTGCCCTTCAAGGAGACAAATATAATATATTAATGGAAGGGACATCATATGTGACCAAAATTCCCACAACACATTAATATATTTATATATCCCATAAAGTTGAGAATATGGTGAAATAAGTAGTTGTTTTCATGAAAGAAAAAGGTTTTTCTTAGTTTTTATCATGTTTGATGTGGTTTGAAAACAATATTTATGTCTTTTGACTAAAATGTAGTTTTGTATTTAATTATACACTTCCATATCAATGATCATAATTCATAAATCCTTCCACATCAGTGTATCTCTCCACTTATACACCAAGCCCATCACGGTATGTGGTATTAGTCCCTCTCTTAGCAACTTGATACCGAAATACATCTCTGTTTCTAGATTAGAACTTAGTCAAGGATTGAAGTACATAGTGCTTTGTCAAAAATTGAGGGAAAAGGTGTTAGGAGATATTGGGAATCTGATCATAGAGGTATCCTTCTAAGATTTTATGGATTGATTAGTACAACTCCAATATATGATCACCACTCTTGACTATGGTGGTGCTGATTACCAAACACACTATGTGAAGGAGAAGGAGGTGGTCACCAACAGTGAGCATAAGAGGGCCCAAAAATTGATAATATCAACAATGAAGGCCTCATATTTAGTAGTTAAATGTTAAAATGAGGCCTTGAATGAGGCCTCTTAGTGTTAAATATAAACATACAATCACCAAAATTTGGTCAAATATTTGGGGGAAGAGATTGTAAGACTTCAAAAAAAGTTATCCAACTTGTGTGAAATTCTAAAAGTTATAGAGAAGATAGTGGCATAATAATGGATGATTGTCGATATAGAATAGAAGGCCAGACATGACATTGTTTCTATAGTGGAGGCACTATAATAAGCTATTTAGGTGGATACTATATTTGTAGTTCAACTGCACCAATCTACAGTCACCCTAGAATAGAAGCTAGAAGAACTCATGGAGTCTTCTGGAAAGATGATATTGTAATTTTTTATTTTTAGGAGCCTCCTTTTGTTTCGGGGACTATGGGAGAAACTATAGGATATGGATATTCCTCACTCATTTTTTATTACCAATGGAAATAATATTTTTCAACTCCATGTGACATTGTAGTGATTTCTTCCTCTTCTTTTCTTATTTTTTTTCATCTTAATAAATAAATATTTATAAGTCACCGCAATATTTTGAGCCTCTTAAAAAATATTTAGTTGATTTAGGTCTAAATATAAGCACTTGGGGCCACAATGAATTCCTCTTTGGCATGGTTCATGGATGAATATTGTTGTAAGAGTTTCTATTAACACACTATGGTTAGTCCATTCAAAATAATGATGGATTTTTCTGAGTAAGTATGCATAATGAAGGACTTCCCTAAATTATTCCTAATCTAGTGTCTCATAAATTGTAGATTAATGGTTTTTATGGGAATATAGTAGTCCCAAAAAGACTTGTTTCTCTTTCTTTTATTTCCCTTACATTTTCTTAAGTTTCATATGAGGAAAGCTTAGCAATAATAAAATTTGACTTTTTCATAGGACACCCTTGATGGGTTTTCAACCTAATAAGTTTTGTGATTTTTTATTTTATTAATAATTAAATTTTCCTAGTTCATATGAGTAATATGTCTAGTGAGTAGAGACTCATATTTTTTCAGGACCACCATTTTTGGGTTTTCAATGTGATTAGTACTATGTATCATTCCTTGGGAAGTTTAAGTTCATGTGATCTAGAACAATATAAAAGATATTTAAAGTTGAACAGATTTTTCCAGTATGTTTCTATAGATTAATGTTATATATCCTAGATCATATGTCACTATAGTTTAAGGTCTTATAGATTAAACTATGTATTTTTTCAGATTATAGAAAAATATCATATAACATATGTTTCTATAGTTTAAGGTTGTATATATTAGACCATATATCATCATATTTTATGGTCATATACAAAAGACCATATGTATATATAAAAATACAACATATCTAATGTTAGAAACAAGAAAACCATGAATCATGTGTCAAAGATAATGAATCAGGGTGATAAGATGGGACAAACATACTAGCGATGATCATGAATCAAAATTTGGGGAGAGTTCGACTAATTTTTTTTTGGAATCATAGGGATCATAAGACCTTATTTCAAGAATAATACACCTCTGATTGATAGTTTGATGGATCCTATGTATGAGCCAATATAGTCATACATGAATAGTCATATAGAGGGTATTTTTTAGCTAGGTACACTCTAGAGAAGGTGCCAAAAAATATTTTATGGGGAATTTAGACCCTTAATACATTATTTAACATATAGAGGATGAATATTCAAAAGGGATTCTGGAATCCTATATCCTTGCTTACAGGGAGGATAAATATTCAAGACGTGTTTTGGAACCTTGAATCATTATGTCATTAATGACTATGGTATACAATGATGTATTTCTGAGGATGTTCAATCCACTTGGATAGTTGGATTAGTGGTTTTGAAAATCATATCCCAATGAGTTTGAACTATAGATAATGAGATGGGGTAGACATAACAAGGATGATCACAAATCACATCATGGTGATGAATTTTGCTACAATGTTTCTGAGGAATATATGGATCAAAGGAACCTTTATCAAGGAAAGGAACCCTTTGGTTGATGGGTTGTGGTCTTGTATACAGAATCCATGGGAAGACAGACTTGTTTTTATAGATTGTCCCTTGAAGATGGGTATACTCATTTCCTGGAGATATGAAAGGTTTTCTAAGATACAATCACTTGAACAATGAAGTATATTAGGTAGATAAAGGACATCCAATGACGGTTCTGGAACTTTTGAGATAGTTCATATGATAAATGCTAATTAAACTTGATGTGAATGATAGTTTGATTACTTTTTCTAACTTCTATAAGAAATTTGTCATTTAGCTTATGGTCAGGAATCTTAGATTTCATATCCTAAAATTTAGTGTCTTGAGATGAAGTCCTCCAAAATTTTCAAAAATGAGTTACCAAAACCTTTAATTAATAAACATTATGTTAAATAGTGATGCAATGTCAAGGATATCAAATTCACTTGAATAGTTGGAATATGGACTACATAAATCATATAACAAAGAGTTTTAATTGAGTATGGTGAGATGAGGAAGGAATTCTAGGAATGATCTATAATCACACTAGGTGATGAGTTTCGCTGAAATATTTCTAGGGCTCACGAGGATCATAGGAATTTTTTTTAATTTCTAATATACCATTAGTTGATATGTTAAGGGCTCAAAAATAGGATCATAAGGCAGACATGTATATTCAAGTAGAGGGTTTATAACAACTTGAGTTTTTATGAATTGGTATTTTTAATTGAATAAATTAAAAAAAAATTGATGGATTACAATCCACACGACATAAAGATTATATTGTGGTGCATGAAAAACTAAGTTTTCCTTGGGTTAAATGTAACACCAAGATTATATTGCGTTACATGTAACACTGAGATTATCTTTTGTAACACGTAACCCTGAGTTTAAACAAAATGTGACATATTATTAAAACATTATTATATTTATCACCTATCCATTGGAATGGAGGGTATGAAAAGGATAAACTAAATTATAAAAAAATATGGATTATTAATTTTAATGAAATTAATTCTTTCGAAACAGATTAATTATAAATGAAAGTGATAACTATTTGTAAATAAAGAGATCCCTTTTTTGAAACACTATTTTTCTTTTCAAGAACATGTTTTATCTCAATAAATTAAAAACCATTTTTTATAAATTATTTTAATGAAATATATATAATATATATTCAATAAAATATTTATCATTCATCTTATACTTCTTATATACATTAGATAAGAATAAATCTATTTTTATGCATAAAGAGATGTATTTTTCTAGAAGGTGGTTTTACCACCTTATAATTGAAAATTGTTTTTAAAATAATTTTTGACACTTTTATAAAATTTTATTTCATAAAATAACATAAATTTTTTAAACTATAACATCAAAATTTTCTTCGGATGAATTTTTCAGATTTTTCTGAAAAGATTCATTTTTTGGCGAATTGTGAAAAATACTAAAAAACTTCTTTTTCTTGATTTTTTTTTAAATATAAATTAGGGTTTAAATTTGGTTTAAAGTATAAATAGTTCTATTATATATATATATATATATATTAGTCCATTTTATTTCATTAGAATAAATTTCATATTTGAATTAAATATAAAAACATTGTAAACTTTTGATCTTTTTTGCTTTAAAACCCAACATTCTTGACATGTCTGTGGGATTAATTTTAAATTAATTTCTTCAACATACATGAATTTAATTGGGGAAAGTAGATTAAATATTTGGAATAAGAATAATTTATAATTTATAATTTATAATAAGGGAAACTTACATTTTTAATAAAGTTATTAATGAACGAAATTAAAATTTCTTACAGTGATTAAGGTAAAACAAGATTACTTAGTGGTTAAAATTAGAATATAAGTTGTAAGAATGATGAAAAAATTGTAAAAACCAATTTTATGTACATATTTCGACCCTTGGGACATTATTCTTGAATTATATGATATTTTGGGACAATTTTTCAGGAAATTGAACCACATAATAAGTAAAGAAGACAACAAAAAATGAATATTTATTCCTTTTAATTTCAATAAATATTTTGAGATAGGGAAAAACTAAATATATTCACTTGTAAATATTATTTTTTAATATAAATTATTTATTTATACTAATAATTTATTTTAAAAAAAATTGATGATATAATTGCATTAAATTTTTATGAAATGCCAATACATGAATTATTTAATTAATAATTAAACAAATAAAATGATACCAAAAATATTAAAATTGAAGTAAATTGATTGGATTATTGTGCTAAATTATTATTTTTAGATGAATATAACATTTTAAAAGTTAGTGAACAGCATATATTTTAATTCCATCGTTATCTTGATCTTTTTTAAATTCAGTTAAATGAAATATGTCAACATTGACATTAATGATATTTTATAATAAATTATAATTTATTAATTTATTTAAATTTACTAAAAAACCTATACTCTATAAATTAATTTATAAATATTAATAAATATAAAGTATGGTCCATTCATGGAAATATTTTTCTATTATAATGAAAATAATGACTGTTAAATAGTAAAAACTCAATTAGCACGGTTATGGTTTAAGTGGTGTTTTTTCGCATTACATGCGCTTGTTTTAAAGTTAATTTCAAAAAAATGGTTTTTTATTTTATAAATCAGATATAATATTTTATAATCACTAGTTCCAAATTTTATAATAATTCTCACTTTAATTATTTTCTAATAGATAAATTACCTAGGTTATAAAATTAGTTACTATAATGAAAAACATAAATGGTAAAATAAAAATACTTAATAGTTAAGGAACAAATTGTTTAAAAAATGTATAAATGTGTGGTGAATATTTCTATCGACCATATAAACCCTAAAAAAATTTAATTATCAATTTTGGAGAAAGTTGATTTAATGTTGACCTCCCAATAGGGAATACTTTTGAGTATTTACAACAATTTCACTCCTCCTCAACTATAAAAAGACACTCGCCCCCCCCCCCCATTATTCACAAATATGAAGAAATTTCGATCAATAAAACCCTAAAAAATGACTTCCCAACTTAACCCCCACCTCATACAATAATCCTTACTTTGAGAAGAAATCCAACCAAGGATGTCCTTTGGTTAAACAAAAGGAAGATACACGAAGAAGAGGTAATGTTCAACAACGAATTTTTTTGTTTTAATTCTTCATATATCCCCTTTAATTATTTTTATACCATGATTATATAATAAAATAGGTATCTCAAATATACTTATATTTTTATATGTTATTGGTTTTATCCACAACCACACACATACTTCCATCAAATGCATTATGAAATCATTATTTGTGTGTACGGCGGACAACCGCCTCATGAATAGATGTCGTTTTTTTTTTCTGTTACCACCTATCATGTTTGGGAATAATGATGAAAAATATTTTTAAATTTTATATTTATGATATTTATGATTTTATTATGATTCTTTAATTTTTATATCACACATAACTTCATGCTTTCCATTTTGTGGGAATAAGATAACATCGTTTGTGTGTATGACAGACTACCACCACACAAAGTTATACGATTCATTAATGATTTATAAGGAATGTATTAAGGATAGATTAAATAAAAATATGTGATATATATGAAATAAAATTTATTAAGTAATTCTAATATCTCATAAAATTTCCTTTCTTTCAATCTGAAAAGAAAATAGAAACAATGTTCATGCTTGCGTATGACCTATCTTCTCCAGGAATGGTGAATTTCATTTCCTATTTTTGTCTCTTAAAGATTATTATAAATATATAGATACTGAATATATATATTTCATTTCTATCATTTTTTATAAATATGTATATTATTAAATCATGATTAATTTAATAGGACAAAAAATATAACAAATCAAAGCATTTATGAAATACAAAGCAGTTGTTACCCAAAATGAAACTTTAACATAGATTGTTTATAAATAAGTAATAAAAGGTTCTAATAAAATCATATATCATAAGATATAAATTAATATGGTTATTTATAATATTTATAATAAACTTATATTTATTATACAAGAAATTTAATGAGTACCACATAAATCAATACTTAAGGTAGGGTATTTATGTCTCAATTTTATTTTTTTTGTGAGACAAAAGCCATGTTCACCACATATTTCTTGTTTTTGGTGTGTATAATTCACATGGAAAATTGTTATGATTATTATAATTATAATTATTATTATTTACTTATCCATTTTATGATCTCTCTTTCATGGTATTACAGTTTCAACTTTACCAAATTGGTAAAAGAATTTTGTCTTAATTTACCATATTTGAGACACATGTTATGTTATGAACCTATATTATTTTAAGATGTGTATATACTACCACTTTGAGATGTTATATCATGAATATAATTATTTTCATGATTTTTTAATTTTAATTTAATGTTATTATTTCTTGGGGTTTATGATTCAAAGTTACCAAAGTGATAAAAGTCTATTGCTACAATCTCATTGTTTATCAAGATTATTTATGATTATGATTCCATTGATGAAATATCTCAAGAATTACAATTAATTTTATTATCATGTATTTATTCTTGATATATTAAATTAATTTTGCCATTTTTTCACTATTTTTTACCGAGATAATTAAGAAATTTTTTTAAGAAAATTTAATCGTATTTATCCCTTCGGTTGTAAATCTGATTTATTCAAAAAATCATGTTTTCTAAAAATATTTTCAGAAATATTTTTAAATTAATTTTTAGGAACATTTTCAAGGAAAATGATTTTAAAAATATTTTATTTTTTAAAAAGTTTTTAAAAATGTTTTAAAATATTCCTTTATAAATTTTCACGCTTATTTTCAAATAAAAAGGTTTTCAAAATGTTTTATATTTTAAAAAGATTTTTTCAAAGAGGGAAGGATATTTTCCCCAATAAATGTTTTAAATATTTTTTAAATATTATATTATAAGTTATTAAAGTTTTTAAAATAAAATTATTTGTAAAATGTTTTATATCTTAAAATTTTGATTTCGAAGGAAAGGATGTTTTTTTATGAAATACTCTATGTGATCTTTCAAAATCCTTCTTCGTCTAAGATGGAATCTTTTAGACAACATTATTATTCTTTATTTGAATGGTTTATATTTAAAATGAAATGTTTTTTATGAAACCTGTTTATTTTATAATATTTATACCATGGTAAAATGATTATAAAACCTTCTTCCTTTAATGGGTTATTCTATGATTAAATGATTTCCAAACTAATCTATTTTCCATAGGTTGTGATATGATGAAAAGTTTATGAATCCCATTTTATTTCATGGGTTATTATATGTTTTTTATGAAACCCATCTATTTTTTGGGTCATGATATGATGAATTTTTTATTATCTTGTTGAACATGTATGAATTATTTTATTATGTGATAGGAAGGACCTATATATCCCTCTAGTGAATTAGGTAAAGATTTGTATCTCAAGATATGGATATGGATGGAATGGGGAGTGAACCTGGTTCATTAAAGGACTTTTTCTTTGAATATGGTCTTAGGAGTGAACCTTTACTACTAAGATTGTGTGGGAAGTGAACCCATTCCACTAAGATAGAATTGGTAGTAAGCCTTTACTACTATTGAAATAATTTCATATGATTATGTGTATGAAAAAGAAATTCATTTCTTATTCCAATGTTATGCTCTCATGGATCATGTTCTTTTATTCTATTATGATTTATTTCTTATGAACAATCAATATTTTATCCATGAATCTTGGTTATGATATTTTAAATATAGGGTATGGTTTTCAATTGTTATGCTCATGTTATCATACCCCTATCTTCATTTCATGCTTAAGTATCACCATTTTTCACCCTTACCGAGCATCAAAGCTCACATTTTCTTATGTTTTCTTTCTAATGGTTATAAAGATATGTATTATGTATGATATTTCAAAGAAGGGTGCCTGTTATGATGAACGTAGGGGGATATTGTGTATTTCACTTATGAATCAATGTTTATTTTTTAATGTTTCCAAAGGCACTAAACTAATAAATTAATTCGGAAATTATTTTTTAATGAAATAAATATTATAAAAAATAGATGAAATTTATATTTATGTTAAGATTGGGTATCTATATTTGGTAACAGAGAAAAGGTTTATTTAAACTTTGGATACTAGGATGGGTAAATTTTAGTGGTATCCATAGGGATATTTTGAAGGATTTGTATATGGTTTTCTCTAAGGATAAGTCTAAGGATGATTAAATGTATAATAAAATGTCCTAGAATTTTGGTAAAGCATATATTGAGTGGTTTCCAAGTAACACATTGATTTCTGTATACTAAAAGTGGATGTGGCCCTGGAATAGATATACCAAGGGGTAACAACCTTGAAAAATCTGTATTGAACTATACTCAATTAGTAAATGGTGTATGAAAAATGGTCTTACTACACACCTATTTTGACACACATAGGGGATATTATTTGGAAATTCAAAAGAATATTTATGAACCATAATTAATTATTTAAATATTATAAGACTATGAATAACATAGGATTAACATATGGTGTCATATATTAAATAATAAGTATTCATGATTTATAGAGCCTATAAATTTTTTTTCATGATTATGTGTTTCCCTAATATGATTATTTTTACTCATATTATTCTTTTGTTTTTAGTTAGCGGTTTAAACCCTAAGGAATCATTTTAACACTGAATATGATGTAAAATTCAGTGATTATGAGCAACTGAATATGATGATGAATGGAGATAAAGATATTATGATTACGTCTAATCAGATATCAACAATGTGAAATTCAGTGAGATTCCTAACACTTCAAATAAGAGAAAGATGGAATTTAGGAAAGTTTATGTGAGAATTAACAAAGAGTAAATAATACTATGATTCCTATATATCAAGAATGTTGTAACACCCTGATATTTTTATAAAACATTTTAAATAATTTTAAATCTTCAATATCTTTGATTACATGCAATCAAGAGTTTAAATGAACCACGAGATGCCCTAAGTATAAAATGAACATTTTAAGCCATTAGGTTTGTGGGAATAAATATAACTAACTTATGAAAATGTATGGTGAATTTATTAGAGACAAATTATATATGAAAGAAATATAAATCAATTATATATTTGTATTTTTTTCATTCATAAATTGAGTGAATATATACTAGTAAATGAAATATATTTTTATATACTTAATAAAATATTTTTGATATTCATCCAATAAATATTTTTGTCATAGGGTGTGAATAAACCCTATTTGATGTATAAACACCTATATTTATTTCAGAGAGGTAATTTTTAGCCTTTTAATGGAGAACAACTATTAAATTAAAATTTTGACACATAAATAATATTTATAGGAAAATATACACATGTCATTTGGAAGTGGGATATAAAAATTTACTTTGGATGAATTTTCGATATATTTTTTATAACCTGCAAGTTTTTATGAATAGTAAAAATACACAAAAGTTTAATTGAAAACAACTTTTTTCATAAAAATAATTTATATGGTTAAATTATAATATTCAATGGTTTTAATGTCTAAATAGAATATATTTTTTCTTTAAATATAATGTATGACATTATCATTAATTTTACATTGAATTCATATGTAAAAACATTTCATTGTTTTACAATGTTTTAACTTTTAAAACTTGTTCTCTCTTTTTGATAATGAGATTAATTTTAAATTAATTACTACTACTACTATGATTTTAATTTTTTAAAATATATTCCATATTTATAATCAATAATCCAAATTTATTTAAATATATTAATTTTATTTTTGGGCATTATGAATAGTAGCTCCAGAAATTTTAATTAATACGGTAAAATGGTAAATCTGGTAACTAAGGGTTAAAAAATATTATGAAATTACGATAACACTTGTCCTAATATCATGTGATGAGTTTTTTTAACTAAATCATCATTGGGTCTAAAGGGTGTCCTGTAAGATCAACTTGGAAGAGATTATGACATTTAAATTATTTTATTTAAAAAAAGGTTAAATACGTTTTACTCAAATTTTAATAACTATATAATTTTTTAAAATGATAACTATTAAAAGACCCAAAAACTTGACTAAATATTATTGGTTGAGTATATATCTACCATAAACATCCATGTGTTGAGTTATTGACCATTTGGAGTCTTATAGAAGAGATTATGACACTTATATTATTTTATTTAAAGTGATGATAAAATTGCCGCATTCATGTTTTAATAAGTATAACATTTTAAATGATGTATTCAACCGAATATATATTCAATTATAACAATTATTATGCAATATATATGATTTTCATTTATCATAGTATTTAATTTTTATCTTTTATTAAATAAATAAACATATTAAATAATAACACAAAACTATTGTAGTAGTTATTTTATTAAGGGAAATATCAAATAAATTTTATTAAAAATATTAAAATAAATATATGTTTGGATAATTAATATTTCAAATTAATTTTATGTAATACCTTTACCACATAGTAATATAATAAAATAGTTAGTTTGAAGTTAACATTTTATCTTAATATTTTTAAAAATCAATGAATTTAATAGTGTCAAAATAGATGCTATTGATTGTTTATAAAAATAATATTTTATTAAATTATTTTAAAATAATAAAACATTTTTTAAAAATATATAACAATTATTACATTATCTAAAATTTTCTAAAGTATTTATTTATAGCCATATTGACATCAAATAAGTAAATATTTCACACTTTTAATAATGAAATATGTGTCGCCCTAGTTAAAAATTTAATAGAATAACTAAGTGTTAATTAAAATGATAAAGGTTAAATTTAGAGAAATATAGTATACAATATATTTTTTTATGATATTACAACCCTATCTCATCTAATCTTGGAAATTGGGAGATGTTTGAGGTTTTTTTATAGTGTTTAATTTTATTATAAATTAATATTTTTTGAGATCCCAAAAGTGCCCCTCACCTTAGTTATAAAAGGGAACCTCCTTCATCACATATTAACTTCAATTTTAGAATTATATATCCTATATAAACTGAAAATTACATTTCTAAACTTCCATATTTACATTCTATAGGTTTTAGTCTTCTTCAAATTCCAACTCTAGTGCTAGAAGTGGAGATTTAGAAGGAGCACGTCCAAGAAGAGGTAATCTCCTCTACCAATTCTTTCGAACTTATTTCTTATTAAAATTAATCTTCATGAGTTGTTTAAATATAAATTAATAACTTCAATATAACATATATATTTATATTCTATTATTGTTATAAAATAACCATATCCAATATTTTATATATCCTATGAAAAATGAAATCATTGTGTGTGCATACGTACAACTTACCATCTCCACACTGTGGTGAAATATATTTTTCACCACCACCATACTTGGATGGGTATAATGATGTAAATAATATCTATATATGATTACTATAACATGATATTGATTCTGAAATATTATACACCATCCACTTCAATGTCATTCAATAATATAGAAATGATATCGTCGCTCATGCGTACGTATAATATACCGTCTCTATGATGTGATGCGATTCATTCTACACGATCTTCATTAAATATTGATTATATAAATGAATGGAAATAATAAATATGATATATAATATACTAATTTCATTCTGTAATGATGTAACTATAACATAAGAATAAGAACAATAACTTTTTCAAGAAAACATATGTAAGAAAATAAATAAGTTAACACCCGATGGATGAGAAATAATGTTACTAACAAATGGATGATAATATGATGATATATGATATCATAAAAATGAATATGATTCTGAAATAAGTTAATGAAATTTTTTAAATCAATATATTGGATGTTCAGATATATATGAATGAAATCAGACCTGAGGTAAAGGATAATTTCTCGATCTCATTATTATCTGAGGTTATTTATTTGTAATTATTTACTAGATTATATTTATCATCCATATCCATGTTTCCTAAATATTTAATATTATTTATATTCCTCTATAATTTTTTAAAGTCAATTTTACCAATTTGTGAATTTTTATTAAACTTTATGAAAGGAATATTAAGTTGTTTTTAGAAATGAGAAGCTTTTTGACTTATCTAAAAAAAGTACAGGAAGAATGTTTCCTTTTAACTTATATAGCATGATGGTTTTTTATGTTTTTATAAAACCTTATTTCCATGAATCATATTTTAAAAAATGTCAAGTTTATTTTCAAATAAATTATTTTCTTTTAAAATTGTGTGCCATTTTGAGAAAAGAAAAAAAAATTAAAGAAGAAAGGGTATTTTTCTCAAGAATTAATTTCAAGTGTTCAATAAAAATTATTTTCCATACAAGATGGAATTATTTAATAGGGTTATGTTTCAATTATACTATCCCTATGATTCTTATGGTTTTATTATGTTTTTAATGGAATTATATTTATGAAATCCATTTTTTTACATGGATTATGTTATGATGGAATGATGTTTAAGAAACCCATTTTATTTCTTAATTAATGCTATGATTTATGTTTTTGTGGGCCATGTAAGAATGATTTCATTATGATATGGGTGAGACCTATATCTTACTCTAATAAATTGGGTAATGATTTATCTCTCTTGAGATATACATGGATGTAATGGGAAATGATCTCGGTTCAATAGTACAGGGATAGAACAAGGAGTGGGCTTGTTTCAGTAATGTAATTTGTCCACTATGATAGTCTTGAAAATGAGACTTGACTAATATGAAATAATTTTCTATGATTATGTGTATGCCAAAAAAAATCACATCCTATGTTATGACTTTTGGGATTACGTTCATTGATTCGTTTGAACTTTTATGATTTATTCCATGGCTTGATATCATGATCTTTCATATGTTGGATAAGATTTTAAAATGTTATATTCTTACGTATTATGATTATGATAGTATTGATATCTCCCTTTTTACCCTTACTGAGCATGTTATCTCACTCTTTTTCATGTTTCTTTTACCAAGGTAATAAATAAGGGTATTAAGTAGTATATGTAAAAAGGGGTCAAGTTATAATGAAATAAGTGGGAGACAATGAAGATGTCTTATTAACCAGTTGTTTATATGTCCATGTTTCAAAATAAATTATACCTAAATGGTCCTATCATGGATTTTTTATATTTTGAAATGAATATTCTTTAATTTTGAATTAATATCTTTCTATGTAAATTATGGGTTGTTATAGGTAATATCAGAGTAAAGGTATAGTTAACCTTTGGAAACTAGGATGACAAAACATTAGAAAAAAACAATAAGGATATTTCAAAGTATATTTTATAATCCTAGTGGTTTATAAATTATCTTTAATAACCTAGGATAAAACCTAAATTATTCTAAAATGAAATTTTATTCTTAATTATGTGGTTTTCCATTCTAATTAATGTTTCTCATATTATACTTCTCAGTTATTTTCAGTGGTTGGAACCTATAGAAATCGCATTAATGCTGAATGTGATAAGAAATGAAATGGTTTTTCTCCTGAGAAACCAAATTTTATGGGAGATGGAATGAAAAATCTTGTATCTATGCTTAAAAATTTTCTCAATCCATGAATCATGCATAACTTCCAATGGAAAAAATAAGGGAAAACTATTCTGTTGAGTCCTTCATAAGGCAGCATCCACCTTCTTTCAGTAGGTCTTTTGATCCATAAATGGCTTATCAATGGATCAATACTATTGAAAAGATATTTTCAGTTCTCCAATGTTTAGAACATGATAGAGTAATCTTAGAAGTTTATCATTTGGAAGGTGAATCTGATCAATGGTGGAACATTATCAAGAATACAAGGCAAAGAGATGAAATTGAATCCATGGAATGGGATCAGTTCAATAATTTATTGTTCAATAAGTAATTTTATCATATTCTCTGCACACATATAGAGAAAGAGTTCCTTGAGCTTAAGTAAAATGATGATGAAACCATTGGTACCTTCGAATCTAATTTTAAAGGACTTTAAAGGTATGCTTCTAGAATTATTATCCAACCTAAGAGTAAAATTCATTGATTCTTTAGTTTTGTAAAACCAAGTCTCTGGATGACATTAGACATAAGGTATTTCAATATCTATGAGAAGATTTTTTGATGTGATCTCAAGGTAGAGATGGATATTTGAGTAACACATCAGTCTTATGGGTTTGATAAGAAGAGAAAATGGAATTAAATGGAAAATATAAAGACCACACTGAAAAAGAATATGTATTTTCCCTTATAGTCAAAGTGTGGAAAGAAACATAGAAGAAATTGTATTAATGGGACTAGAAAATGTTTTAAGTGTGGGAGAGAAAGTCATTGGGAAATTGAATGCCTAAGTGATGGAAAAAAGATGTCTAATGATGTGAATAGGGAAACGGCTACACAGAATGCACCTCTTACACTTCAAAGATTCAAGTGAAAGGAAATGGGGAATTACACCCATCAATGCCCTAACCCAAGGTTTATTGATGATGATCGCCCTCTGTAAACTCATAAGGAAAAATACAAAGGCAAGTATTATACAATCACTATTGGCTATGTGGTGTACAATAATGAAGTGGTCAAAGGTAAAATCACCATCCACTCTAAATTAGAAAATTTTTTATGTGAATCTGGATCCACCCACTCTTTTATTTATAAATAATTTTATATGGTTATCATTATATTACCTCAAAAATTAGATGTTGAGTTAGCTATGAAAATTCCTAATTGCAAAACAGTCACATCAAAACTTTATAATTCTTCTTTGGTTGATGTTTTTGGAAAATTGCTTCCTAAAAATCTTTTGATCCTTCCTATAGTAGAATTTGATGTGATTCTTGGCATAGATTGTCATTCTCTATATGGATCTAATATTAATTTCCAAAGAAGGTAAGTCAGATTTCATATTCCAGATCAATATATGATCATTTATCGATGCATTGATGAATATGAACTTCAAGTAGAAATTTCATCCATCTTATAGGTCTTGATTCCTATAAATGAAGTTTATCTGTCTCAAACAGTTGGGAAAAACTCGAAATTAAGAATACACCCATTTTAAGGATGTTTGATGATGTATTTCTGGATGAATTTCTAGGTCTTCCATTGAATCGTGAGGCTGATTTATCAATAGAACTCATACTAGGTTCTATTCATATTTCAATGACACATTATAGAATAGAACTAATTGAGTTTCAAGATTTAAATAAGTAACTACAAGAGAATCCTAACAAGGGATTCATACTCCCTAATGTGTCACCTTGGGTGCACCTATTCTATTTTTTAAGAAAGAAAGATGGATCAATGAGACTCTCCATTGATTATCAATAACTTAATAAGATCCTTATCAAGAAAAAATTTCATATTCCATAAATTGAGGACTAATTTTAACAATTTTGTGCAGGACAATACTTTTCCAAAATTGATCTTCATTCAGGATATCATCAACTAAGGGTCAAGAAGGTGGACATACCAAAGATGACATTCCATACAAGGTATGGACACTATGAATTTATAGTGATGTCTTTTTGTCTTACTAATTCTTTCTCTATATTCATAGATCTAATGAATAGGGCCTTTATAGACTATCCTAATCAGTTTTTGGTAGTCTTTATAGACGATATTCTTGTCTATTCAATGAGTAAGTAAGATCATAAATATCACTTGAGAATTGTACTGAAGACCCAAAGAAAGGATGAGAATTATGAAAAAATTTCCAATTGTAAATTTTGGATTCATAAAGTTTCATTTCTGGGTCACATAATCTCAATAGAGAGGATATATGTGGATCCAATAAAAACGTAATTTCTTGAAATTTGGAAGAAACTAATAACGGTAACTGAGATCTAAAGTTTTCTTGGTTTAGATGGATATTATCAACGTTTTGTGAAATATTTTTCATGACTATCTAATCCACTCACCAAGTTGAATTAGAAAGTAGTTAGGTTCAAGTGTATGGATGAATGTAAAGAAAATTTCAAATATCTAAAAATAAGGTTAGCTGGTGCACCTGTGATCACACTTCCTTGTAGTGGAGAAAGGTTTGTGATCTATAGTGATGCATCCAAGAAGAGGTTGGGTTGTGTTCTGATGCAAAATGATATGGTGCTAGATTATGCCTCGCGACAATTTAAAATACATGATAAAAATTACCCAACTCATGATTTGGATTTTTCTTTGGTAATCTTTGAACCAAATATATGGAGGCCTTATCATTATGGTGAAAGGTGTGATATTTATATTGATCATAAAAGTTTCAAGTATATTTTTACACAAAATAAGATGAATATTCATCAAATAAGATGATTATAGTTGATTAAAGATTATGAATTATCAATACATTACCACCCTAGTAAGGTGAATAAGGTGGTATATTCTTTGAATCTAAAGGTCCATACTATCTTATACATGATGATGAACACAAAAGATCCATTATTTAACGATTTGTAATGGATAGATCCTGAAATGTTAAAGGAAGGGGAGAAATATGATATTTTTCAAATCAATGTTCAAATGTCTATAAAAGTAAAGATTAAGGAGGTGTAGAAGGAATATGTTGAGTTACAAATAAAGGTGAGAAATGTTCCTGAATTCATCCATGATTGTGATAGAATAATAAGGTTCAGGAACCTAGTTTGTATTCCTCCCAAACTAGAATTAAAGGATCTATTGTATGAGGCTCATAGTTCTTCATTCTCTATTCACCTAGGAAGTAAAAATATGTATAGGTACGTACAAGATATTTTCTAGTGGGATGTAATTAAAATAGATGTTTTTTAATATGTCTCTTGGTGCTTGTTTTTTCAGTAATTTAAGGTTGAGAGACATAAATCTAAGGTGATGATAAAACCGTTATCCATACCAGAATATAAATGGGAAAATCACTATGAACTTTGTCATCGGACTTCCCAAAACATCTAAAGGTCATAATTATATATGGGTTATATTTGTTCACCGTATGAATTCAACACACTTCATCTATATTAGAGATGATTTCTCTCTTGATTATATTTCCATGATATATGTAAAGTAAATGGAAAGATTGCATGGATTACCACTTTCCATTATATCTGATCAGGATCCAAAGTTTACCTCAAAGTTCTGTATAAGTCTTCAGTAGGCTCTGAATGTATAATTATGTTTCAGCACTTCTTATCATCCTCTGATAGATGGTTAGTCTGAGTTGAAAATTCAAACTCTATAAGACATGTTGAGTTCTTTCTCTATGGATTTTAAATGTGGTTGGAATCAACACCTACCTTTGGTAGAATTTTATTATAATAATAACTTTTATTCAAGTATTCAGATGGATCCTTATAAATCCCTCTATAGATATAAGTGTAGAACTCCAAATTTCTTGGATTAAATTGGGGAAATAAATCTATTAGTACAGGATATTGCTGATGAAATTGAAGAAAAGGTCGGATCTATTCAACAACATATATGAGCAGTTCAGAGTCGAAGAAAAAGTTATCCTCACAACCAAATAAAATACCTAGAGTTTGAACTGGGTGACAATGTGTTTCTATTAATATCTCCCTGGAAGAGAATAATGATATTTGGAATGAATAGAAAGCTGAGCCCTTGGTATATCGGTCCATTTGATATTTTAGATCATGTTGGGAAGGTAGCTAACTGATTGCTGCTTCCACCAAATATATCTCAAGTTCATGATGTTCTCCAGGTATCTCTGCTGATAAATTAAATACCTAATCCTTAATTTGTACTAAACTCATAATTTTTACCATTGTAATAAGATCTTTATTAATAAGAACAACGAGTAGAGATTCTGGATCATAGTGAAAAAGTTCTATGAAATAAGACCACTCGCTTGGTTAAAGTTTTATGGTGGAACCACTAGTTTGAGTAAGCTGTGTTGGAACTTGAGGATGTGATGAGGTATAAGTATGAACATATCTTTATTTAAAAACTATGAATTTTGAGGGTGAAATTCGATTTATGTGGGGTATAATGTAACACCCAGATGTTTTTATGAAATATTTTAAATAATTTTAGTTCTTCAATAGCTTTCATTGCACGAAATCATGAGTTTAAACAAACCAAGATATTCCATTAGAATATAATGACCATTTGAATGTAGTTGTTAGGCTAGTGAAAATAAATATAACTAACTTATGATAATGTATGGTGAATTCATTGGCTACCAATTATTTGTGAAAAAAAATATAAATCAATTATATATTTTTATTTTTTTACTAATAGTCTAAGTGAATTAATATTAGTAAATGAAATTAATGAATATATATTATATACTTAATAAAATATTTTTTATTTTCATCCAATAGATATATTTCACATAGGGTTTCAATAAAAACTATTTGATGTATAAAAACCAATATTTTTTCGAAAGGGTGATTTTCAATATTTTAATGGAGAACCCCTTTTAACTTAATATTTTGAAACATTAGTAATTTTTATATTACAAAATAAACATTTTATTTGTAATCTGGATATAAAAATTTACTTTGGATGAATTTTTGATATTTTTATGATAACTTCAAAGTTTTGATGAATAGTAAGAATAAACTATATTTTAATTGAAAACCCATTTTTTCATCAACATAATTTATATGGATAAATTATAATATTTAATGTTTTTAAAGTATAAATAGAATATATTTTTGTTATTCAATATAATTTATGTCATTATCATTAATTTTATATTTAATTTAGATGCAAAAACATTTCAATATTTTTTAATGTTTTAACTTTTAAAACTCGTTCTCTCTTTCCGATAATAGGATTAATTTTAAATTAATTATTGAAATTTATGTACTTTTAATTTTGAAAAATGGATTTCGTTTTTGGAATTAGTATGTCCAAATTATGTAAATATATTTCTTTTATCTTTAGGCATTATAAATAGTAACTTTGGTAATTTTTATTAATATGTTGAAAGGGTAAATCAGGTAATTAAGGGTAAAAAAATATTATGAACTTACCCTAACACATATCCTAATATCTCTAGATGAGTTTTTTTGACCTAAATCATCCTTGGGTCAAAATGGTTTTCTTTTGGAAGACACTTGGATGAGATTAGGTCATTTAATTTAATTTATTTTTAGAAAAGTGAAATATGTCTTTCTCAAATTTTAATAACAATATCATTTTTAGTATATTGTTATAAAATAGATAAATTAAATTATAAATACTCATTTTAAAGATAAAATGTTTTTATTTATCAATATAGTTTATTTTTAATTTTTATGAAATAAATAATTACCTTAAAGGCTTACACATTAATGGTTGAGAGATTATTAAATTGATGAAAAATAAATAAAATATTAATTATTCAAATGATAATAACCATTAAAATACCAAAAAACTTAAAAAATATTATTGGTAGAGTATATATCAACCATAACCATCCAATGGTAGATTTGTTGACCATTTAGATCCTTAAAAAAGAGATTATAACACTTATATTATTTTAAATAAAGTGATGATAAATTGGTCACATTCATGTTTTCATAAGTATAACATTTTTAATTATGGATTATAAAGAAGATATATTCAATTATAAGTATTCTTATGAAATCAATAGGATATATATTTTTCATTGTATTTTATTTTTAAATTTTATAAAATAAATTGTCATATTAAATAATTACAAACAATTGTTATAGTAGTTTTTGATTAGAGGAAATATCGAAAAAATGTTATTAAAAATATTAAAATAAATATACTTTTGGATAATTAAAATATAAAATAAAATTTTTAGAGTACCTTAACCACTTAGTAATATAATAAAATATTTTTTAGAAGTTAACTTGTTATCTTGACATTTTTAAAAATCAATGAATTAAATGGTGTCAAAATTGACACTGTTTATTGTTTATCAAAATAATGTTTTATTAAATTATTTAAAAAACATAAAACATTTTTACAAAATATATTATAATTATTATATCATCTAAAATGTTCTAATGTATTTATTTATGGTCTAATTGACATCAAATAAGTAAATATTTCACCCTTTTAATTTTGAAATATTTGTTACCCTAGTTAAAAATTAAATAGATTAACTAAGTGTTAATTAAAAATATAAGGTCTAAATTTAGATACAAACTTGTCTTAAATTTATTTTTTGAGTATATTATAACCCTATCTCATCTCATATTTTAAATTGGGACATTTCTGGGGTTTTTTATGGGATTTTATTTTATTATCAATTAATATTGTTGGAGATTCCAAAAGTACCCCTCACCTAAATTATAAAAGGGAACCTCCTCCCTCACCTATTCACTAAACTTTGATACTTGAACCTAGGTTATACCCTAAAATTTTACTTTATCAACTTCTATTGTTGCATTATAGAGGTTTTTTTCTTCTTTAAAGACCAACTCTAGTGCATTAAAAGGGTCTTTAGAGGGAGCGCGTTGAAGAAGGGGTAATCTTCTCTACCAATTCTTTCAAACTTCTTTTTTCTTATAATTTCTCTTAATGAGTTGTTTCATTATAAAATAATAAATCCATTATAACTTATATACTAAAATTTTATTATGATTATGAAACAACCATATCCCATCTTCTATCCATGAAAAATGAAATCGCTATGCGTGCGTACGTATGGATTATTGTCTCCACGCCATAGTGTAATATTTTTTTCACCACCAACTTACTTAGATGAGAGTAATGATTGAAATAATAACTATATATCATTATTAAAACATTATATTTATTATAAAATATTATACACAGTCCACTTTAATATCATTCAACAATTATGGGAATGATATCGTCGCTCATGCGTACGTAGGGCATACCGCCTCCACGATGCGGTGTGATTCATTTTACCTGATCTTCATTAAAAAATGATTATATAAATGAATGGAATGAATAAATATTATATTTATTATAATTATTTAATTATATAAATTATATAAATATAACATAAGAATAGAAATAAGAACTTATCCGACAAAACATGCGTAAGAAAATAAAGGAATTAATACCCAACGGATGAGCGAAAATGTTACTAACAAACGAATGATAATATGATCATATAATATATCATAAAAATGAATATTATTATGAAATAATTCAATGACATTATTTAAATCATTATATAGTAGGTTTTAAAACATACAAGTAAATAAAACCTGTTGTAAGGTATAATTTCGTAATCTCATTATTATCTGAGATTGTTTATAGGTTACTATTTACTCGAGAATATTTGTCATCCATGCCCATATTTCCTAAATATGTAATATTATTTATATTCTTATACAATTTTTTAAAGTAAATTTTACCCATTTTTTAATTTTTATTAAATGGTATGAAATTAATCTTTTTTCATTTTTTGATTCGAGGTACTTTTTGACTTTTCAGACAAAAGTACAAGAAGAATGTTTTCTTATAACTGATATGACATGAAATGTTTTTTATCTTCATAACATTGTATTTCAATGAATATTACTTTATAATATTTCATGTTTATTTTCAAATAAATTCTTTTCTTTTAAAATTTTGTTTCATTTTGAGAAAGTAATTTTTTTTAAGAAGAAATGTTATTTTCCTCAAGAATTAATTTCAAGTGTTCAATCAAAATTATTTTCCATCTAAGATGGAATTATTTAATAGTATTATGTTTCAAGTATACTATACCTATTATTATTATGGTTGTATTATGTTTTTTTATATATTTACATTTATAAAATCCATTTTTTACATGAATTGTGTTATTATGGAATGATGTTGAAGAAACACATTTTATTCCTTGGGTTATGCGAAGATTTATGTTTTTTGTGGAACACATAAGAATGATTTCATTATGATATGTGTTTGACATATATATCTCTCCAATACATTGGGTAATGATTTATATCTCATGATATAGACATGATTGTAATGGGAAATGATCTCATATATGTTGTACATTGTTGTAACGAGGAGGGAACTCAACTCATTAATGGACTTTGTCTGCTATGATTGTCTTGGAAATGAACCTTGACTAATATGAAATGATTTTATATTCTTATGTGTATGCCAAAAAAATTAATGTCATATTTTATGAATTTTGGGACTACTTTCATTGATTCTTATGAATTTTTATGATTTATCCCAAGGGATGATATCATGATCTTTCAAATGCAGGATAATTTTTCAAATGTTATATTTTTATGTCTTATGATTATGATATGATTGTTTTCTCCCTTGTTTACCCTTAAAGATTATTTGATCTCACTATTTTATATGTTTATTTTATGTAGGTCATAAAAAAGTGTATTAAGTAAGATATTTCAAAAAGGGGTCTAGTTATGACGAAATAAGTAGGAGACAATGAAGGTATCTGATGAACCAGTTGTTTATGTTTCCTAGTTTCAAAACACACTATAACATTATGGTCCTATCATGTATATGATATATTTTTAAACGAATATTATTAAATTTTGAAGTAATATATTTGTATGTAATGTATGGTTCAATATAAATATGGAAAGTAAAATCTGAAGGAATATCTTAATTTGAGGGGGAAATGTTATTTGTGTGCGAAAAAGGGTCATATAGTGAAAATTGTCAAGGAGTTCAATATATTATCTATGGAGAATATTTTAATTACCCAAATCAATGCCCTTACCCAATAATTTACTTTTATACCATGGAATTAACTATTCTATTCCAATCATTGAAATGGAAGGGTTGATGTATTTATGTATCTTAATTCAAATATTATATTTTCTGAATTCTGAAATATATAATGATTACTTAGTATACATTTTTCAGTTAGGATGTGAAAGAGTATGTTCAATGTCACTGATGACCTTGAAAATTGATTTAATGTAAATGTTATATTTTATGGAAAACACATGATTAAGGAACGGTACCCTCAATATGTTCCTGATGTTGATAAAATGATTTTTAGTTTGGATAAATAAATATTAGATAAAAATAATGAAAATAGGATAATATTAATTAAATTTTAAATATATTAATTATTTATTGACATTGTGGTTTATGATATCATGGATGGAGTTTAAGGAATTTTTTTATTGAAGTAATATATCCAATAATCTTTATAATAATAAATAATGTGTGTTCCCAATAAGGATTTATAGTATTTAAAGTTATTACCATGTTTCAAGAGAATACATGATGAATTTATTCACATGTTTGGTATGTGACAACCAAGAGATACTTTGTGATATATTGGGAATCAATATTAAGCTGATTTTGAGAAATTTAGTGACCTTGTTTCTAAAGTTATGTATTTATATATTTTATAAGGGTTACAATGTTAACTATTTTTGCAATAATTTAAGATAAACATCATATGGGGTATTAGAGAGTAAATTAATATCTCACTATATGAGGATTTATGCATATTGGATAAATTGTGCTAATAATTTTTATTATGATGATAACTAAAGGGATTTGGAATGGCCTATCATTCTATTTATGGATCTCGAAGTCTATTAGTGCTTCATGAATGAAAAATTATTATTTATTTCATAGAGTAAGAGATGAAGTTAAAATTGATCAAGGAACAACCAAAGGATGATATTGTTGATTTTAAATATACTAAAACCAAGTAATTATATATTATTGTGAAAACATTTCCATCATTAAGAAAAGGATCTTGGAACAAACAATTTATCCCAGTACCTTAATTTCCACTGAACCAAATGGCCACTTATATCATCAAATATTTATGTTTTTATGGTTGTTAAATTTCAATGGATCGTTGAATTTCTTGTGTTTTGTGAACCCTATCAATATTTATAATTATTTACACTTTTCTTGCATTTCTAAATCTCTCCTTCCCACCTATGTTCTCCTATGAAGAAACTTAGTTATGAGTAACTTTGGGTAACCATTATGTTTCCAACATTCCATTTTTAAGAGAAGTTTTAGTATTCATTTTTCATTATTTTTGTTTCACAAAAATAACTTTCATTTATGAAAAATTTTACGACCTAGTTGAATTTTGAGGGCGAAATGCATTTTAAGGGGGGTAAAATGTTACACCTTGAGTTTTTATGAATTATTATTATTTTTAGAATAAATTAATTTTTTTGATGGATTGAATTGAACTCCACACCAAGCTTATCTTATGGTACACACAACAAAATTTTTGTCTTATTTTAAATTCAATACCAAATTTAAATTTCAATACACGCAACACCTAGTTTAGCTTGCATTATACGTAACACTGAGTTTAAACGAAACGTGACATAAGATTAAAATATTATTATAGCAATCACCTAGAATTTTGAATGGTAGGTATCAAAATGATTTACTAAATTATTAAAAAAATCATGTTTATAAATTAAATTATTTTCTATAAATTTAATTATATAGGAAATTAAGAAATATTTGAAATTAATGAAGTTCCTTATCTGAAAAATTATTTTTCTATGCACAAAAACTTTTTATCTAAATAAATTAAAAAACACTTTTTATGAATTATTTTAATGAAATATATATATTATAATTTATAATAAGTCCAAATTTATTTTTTAACAAAGTTTTTAGTGAAATAAATTATTATTAATTACAGTAATTAAGGTAAAAACAAGATTACATAGTTGTTAACTTAGAATATAAGGTGTAAGAATGAACCAAAACTTGTCCAAAACCGATTTTATGGAAATATTAATACCCTATTGACCATATTATCTAATTATATGAATATTTTATATAGTTTTTTTAATGTTACCCATGTAATAAGTAATATAAATAAATAGACAAAAAATGTACCTTTATTCTTTTTAGTTTCTATAAGTCTTTGGAATAGGAAAAAACTACATGGGTTCAGCTATAAATATTATTTTTGAATATAAATGTGTTTTTATTCTTGATAGTTTATTTTAATATTTTTTAAATGATATAATTTCATTACATTCTTCAGAATCACCAACACATAAATTACTTAATTAATAATTAAATAAATCAAACAGAACTAAGAATAATAAAAGTGAAGTAAATTGAATGAATTGTTATGTTAGATTATTTTTGTAGATAAATATACCATGTTAAAAAGGTTATAAGATAAAATTTTTTAATTTAATTATCTTGTTTATCTTTTTTAAATTCAGTTAAATGAATAATATCTTAATAGACATTAATGATATTTTATAATAAATGTTATTTTATTAAAATATTTAAATTACTAAAAAGCCTATATTCAATAAATTTATTTTTAAATATTAATAAATATATAATATATTTTATTAATGGTCCAATTTTACTCTTATAATGAATATATTTATTATTAAATAGTAAAAACTCTATTTCTACGGTTAAGGTTTAAGCAGTTTTGTTTTAGAGCTACATGCTCTTGTGTTAAAGTTAACTTCAAAAACATATGGGATTTTTATTTTATAAATAAGATATAATATTTTTGAATTAATTGGTATAAATTTTATAAGAAGTATCAATTTAATTTATTCTAATGGATAAATTACCCAGGTTATTAAATTAGTTATCATAAGGAAAAACAAAAAATTGTAAAATGAGGAAACTTAAGAGTTAAAGAACAAAATGTCTAAAACATGAGTATAAATGTGTCTTGGACGTTTTTATTGACCATATAATATATAGAAACATTTAATTATCATTTTTTGAGCAACATGAGGTAATATTAACCTCCCAATGGTGAAACATTTTGAGTATTTAATAGAATTTCACTCCTCCCCAACTACAAAAATTCACTCACTCCCACAACGTCTTCAAACCTATATAGAAATTTTTATCACAAAAACCCTTTAAAAATAACTTAAAAATTTCCCTCTCCACATTTTATAATCCTTTAAATGGGGATAAATCCAACCATGGAAGTCCTTTGGTGAAAACCAAAAAGGAGATACCCAAAGAAAAGGTAATGTTCATCAACTAATATTTTTCTATTATTTCTTCCACTAACCACTTTAATAATTTTTATATCATGATTATATAATAACCTAATTATATTAAATATACTTATATGTTTTTTATGTTAATTTTAGGACCTAAAACCACACACACTTCCATCAAATGGGTTATGAAATCATCATTCGTGTGTACATAGGACTACCGCCTCACGAACCAATGTCGTTCATTTTTTCCATTATCACCTATCATGGTTGGGATTAATAATTAACATGATGTTTATATTTTATATTAATTATTTTTATGATTTAATTATTATTCTATAATTTTTATATCAAACATACCTTCATGCTTTCCATTTTTTGGGGAATATAATAATGTCGTTCATGTGTACGGAGGACTGCCATCACATAAAGCATTGTGATTCATTAATGATTTACATGGAATGTATTAAATATTATTTTAATAAAAATATGTGATATATATCAAATAAAAATTATTCTGTAAATATAATATCTTATATACTTTTCTTTCTTTCAACTCGATAATAAAATGGAAGCAATGTTCATGCGTACATACATCATATCGTCTATATGAACAGTGTATTTCATTTTCTATTTCTATCTCTTATAGATTGTTGTAAATACATATATAATTAATATATATGATATTTATATCATTTTTATTATTTTATATATTATTTAATAATTATTAATGTTATATGAAAAAAAATATAAAAAATTAAAACATATATGAAAAACAAATTGGTTATTACCTGTAACTTAATTTTAACATGGAATTATTAATAAATGAGTAATAAAATGTAATAATAAAATATAATATGGTATAATATAAATTAATATGTTTACTTAATATATATATATATATATATATAATAAACTTATATTTATTATATAGTGGGATGGAACAATACAATGGAATCCAAGACTTAAGGTAAGGGATTTTCATCTCACTTTTATTTTCCATGATATACAAGCCATGCTCACCAACTACTTCCTATATATAGTATTTATAATACACATGGATTAATTTTATGATTATTCTATTAAAAAATAATTTTATTTACTTATTTATTTTAGTACATTACTTTCCAAGGGTTACGGTTTCAAAGTTACCAAAACAGTAATAGAAGTTTCTCTCAATTTTCCTTCATTGTGACATGTTATGTTTTCACCTATATTCTTTTAAAAGGTGTATATAATTCACCTTGGTCATGTTATAACATCAACATACTTACTTTAATGATATTATAAGTTTCATTTAATGTTATAATTTCATGGGTATTATGATTCAATATTACCAAAGTGGTAATAGTTTATTGCTACAATCTCATTGTTTATAGGGATTGTTTATGATTATTCTTCCATTGATTAAATATCTCAAGAATTATAATTAATTTTATTCTAATTTTGTTATTCATGATATATTCATGTAATGGTACCATTTTTACACACTTTGGTATTTAATAAAATTAATAGTGTTTTTAAGAAATTTCAACCTTTTTTTCTCTCTTCAGTCAGAAATCCATTTTATTCAAAAAAACAATTTTAATAAAAATGTTTTAAATAATTTTTTCAAGAAAAATTTTAAGATAATTTTCATGGAAAAATATTTTGAAAATGTTTTATGTTTTAAAAAGTTTTTTAAATGGTTTTAAAATCTTCCCTTATAAATTTTCAAGGTTATTTTTTCAATAAAAAATTTTCAAAATGTTTTATATTTTACAAATATCGTTTCAAAGTGGAAAATATATTTTCCTCAATAAATGATTTAAAATATTATTAAATATTACTTCTTAACTTTTCAAAGTGTTTTTCAAACAAAAAGGATTTTTAAAATTTTTAATTTCTTAAAAAAATGGTTTTCAAAGAAAGGTTCTTTTCTTTAGGAAATGCTTCAAGTGATCTTTCAAAATCCTTCTCTTTCTAAGATGACATAATTTAATATAGTTTATGATTTACTATGGGTATGATCCAAGGAAACCATTCTTATTATTTCTTTAAATGGTTTATTTTTAGGATTAAAATTTGTTAATGAAACCTATTTCTCTTCCATGAATTATACCACAAAAAAATTCTTATGATTCATGCTTAATTTTCTAGGTTATTATTTGAAGAAATGATTATGAAAACTATATGTTTTAAAAATGATATGAAGTGATTAAATATTTTCTATACACATTTCATTTTAGGGGTTATGAAATGATTTTTATGAAACTCATCTCTTTTTATGGGTAAAGATATGATTGTTTTTTTATTATCTTGTAGTGCACATATGTATGATTTCATTATGTAATGGTAGGGACAATTAAATCCCTCCAATGCATTGGGTAATGATTTTTATCTCATGATATAGACATGGCTATAATGGAGAGTGAACCCAGTTCAGTAAAGGAATTTTTCCACTAAGATGGCATTAGGAGTGAACATGGACTACTAAGATGGTTTGAGAAGTGAACCCTTTCTATTAAGACGCCATTGTCAGTGATCCTTGAATAATATGGAAATTATTTTATATGTTTTTTATGCCAAAAATTCATGCTTTCTGCCAATGTTATTCTATCAGGGATAATTTTCTTTTATTCCTTTATGATTCTTTTCTTATTAAATACCAATATTTATTCAATGAATCTTGATTATGATATTTGATATGAAAATTATGGTTTTCAAATATCATGATCAGGTTCTCTTACCCTTCTGTTCATGTTATTATTACATATCTCCCTTGTTTTCCATTACTTATAATGTGAGCTCACCATTTATTATGTTTTATTTTCTGAAGTTATGAAGACATGTATTAAGTATGATGTGTCTAAGAAGTATTTTTATGAATAATATTGTGGGAGATGATTTAATTCCATTATGAATCAGTGTTTATGTTTCCATGTTTCGAAAGGTACTAAACTAATATGGTCTTTGGGTGTGTGTCTGTGTAATGAAATAAATATTATGAATAAAAATAATTTGATTACTATGTATGTTAGGAATGGGTCACTATAGGGTCCCTTGAATTCAGATTAACTCATCACTAATGGATGTGGTCAATTTGTGCAGGTTCAAAATCTTGATAAAAAAAGATGGATATGGATAAAGGGATATCAAAATATAGTTGTGTCACCCTATATAGTGTTTATATAAAAAGGGAGGATGGAAGTTTATGTAAATTAAGAGATAATTATAGGTATAAACTACCTCAGAAAAGGGGGTCTTTAGTTTATTACCATGAATATTGTACCATATATCATGTGGATTAGGGTCATGTTAGGAACACAAAAAGGTTCAAGAATGAGGTATAAAATCCTTAATTAGAGAATGGTTATGGCACATGGTGATGTAATGTCAAGGATGGAGAATCTACTTGAATGGTTGGATTATGGATCACATAAATCACATACAAAGGATTTTTAAATGAGTATAGTGATATTATATATAAATTATAGGGATAATCATGAATCACAATAGGGTTCTAAGTTTCACTACACTATTTATAGGGCTCATATGGATAATAAAACCTTTTTATAATGTGAAGAAACCTCTTGTTGATTTGTCGTGGGATCCTATAAAGGATCCAGTGATCAACATTTATAGTCAATTATGGGGTCCTTTGAATCCAGATGAGTTTCTCACCAAGGAATTTAGAATATTTGAAAAGATTCAAACACTTGATCAATGAAGTAGTGTATGAAGAAAGGGATATCCAAAATATGGTTTTGGAATACTAAAATTTGCTTCGTCAGGTATTGAACATGTTATCAAGTTGAAGGGATGTGATAGATCACTAATATATATTTTTAATGGACCAAAACGGTCTAGTTAACATGGATAAAGTTTTTATACGGTCAAAATAGAGACCTTATGAGCATTGTTACTTTTATTTTTTTCAGTCTATTTTATTCCTAATCTCTATACATTAAGTTCTTTGAGAGAGGTGACCTAATATTTACTCAAAATACCCTTTAAAGTTTTTCAATATAAAAAGTTTTATTTCTATTTCTCTAATAGTTCATGGTCTTGTGATTTGGACAATCAAGGGCTTGAGTTTATGGTAGTATAGCTTTGATGAAAGCACATAAAGTTTATTTTCATGATTTATAGACAAGGTATGAATGAGATGTGTGGCCCAAAAACTTAATTAGGACTCTTTAGGTTAGTAATAATACAATACCCTTTTGAATGGGAGGTTAATATGTTGTAATTCATGGTTTAAGGTTCCTAGATCATAAGGAATTCTATGGTATATATATGAAAATTTACAAAGATAATTAATCAAACTAGGGTGATAACCTCTATTGTCATGTTATCATGGATCATGATGACTATATTACCTTTTTAGAAGGTGAATAATCCTATAGTAAATAGGTATAAGGACAATAAACACGTGACAGGGGATTATATTAAATTTCATTTAAATCGGTCCCTACTGTAATTCATATTCTCTCCTTTGCAAGGGACATAGAAGTTTTTTGGTAATCCAAGACACTCAATACATGAAGTGAGATTTATGGGATGAGGTGATCGTAAAATATGGTGGAAGTATCCTAAAACTTAGTTGACCATTATTAGGATATTATTACCCTTTTATAAGGAGTGATAATGGATGATGGTCTATGTCATTTACCTTCATGAAATGAAGACACATCCACCTTTCAGTTTTTTATCATGTGATAAGGACTTACTGGTTCTGCAGTTAAGGGTCATATTATAAAGACATTATGCTACAATGTTTAATTTCTTCAATCTAGGATGACATGTGAGAAATTTTTACTATTTACATGAGGTTATAAATAAATAGACATATATTGGGGCCCCTTATGTATATCATTATCATCCATAAGAACCATGGGTGTCTAGGACTAGACCACTTTTAAAAAGTTCTAGATCATTCATGGTGGACCATTGATGTTCCTGTATATTTAGTTGGGTGCATAAAAAATATGTGTACCAAACATGGGGTACCTTTTACCATAACATGGGTCTACAAATGAAAGAACCCTTGTTGAGGACTAATGTTCAGAACTAGAACATACGTAGGAAAAGTTCACTTCCCAATATCTTATTTTGTGTGAATATGATTTTTATATGTGGTAAAATAAACGCATATTAGCATTGAGAATAATAGATGCCAAATTAAAATGACATGTTATTTGATAATTTGGTGGGATGGGTCTAGGGAATTTACAATTTATATAGTTGGGTCCATCTCGGTGTCATTATGTACCCTGTGAGGGCATAAATCAATCCATAAGAATTTTTTTCAAATAAAACACCATGTATATATCTATATTGTAGATAGAGGGAAATAGGGATTATTTTAGAAATTATAGTTGGGCTTAGGATAGAAAATAAAAAGCATCACTACATATCTTTTAGAGATACTAATCAATCCACACATAATTCTTACATGGCTACCTAAAAAGATCAAACTCACACAAAGGGAAATGATAATTTTATCAATCCATACACAATATTTGTAAGTATTAATCAATATAAATTTTTATCATGTGGAATAAATTTGTATTAATCGTAACACCCCGACCCCAGCTACCCAGAGTCGGTGCATTAGTTCGTAACATTGGCATGATCACAAAAGATCAAGTCTCGAACGACCGATTAGTTTAGTAGCCTTGGAAACACTAGATACATTTATAAGTCTTTCATTACATAAAAAAGTAAACAAACTACAATAACATGGTATTCATAGTCCACAATCATATCCCTTTCTGACTACCCCTGTAGGTCATTCATAAAATACTTCTTCACATCCTGGAAAAATATTAAAACATTGAAAGGGGTGAGCTCAGATGCTCAGTAAGGATAACAATATTGCGGAAGCTTTCATAAATAAACATAAACATTTAAGGCAATGTATAACTAAAACAAAAGCCTTTTAAACATGAACGTCAACATAATATGGCAAAAGTAAAATGAGATAATGCCATTTACTTATTCACATGGATATTCTACTGGTCGAATAATCACACGAAATATCAATAACCACTTTCATAATGATGGAATGTATAATGCCAGACATTCTGAAACATTTTGTCAAGGCCTCGGCCAAGACGTCTAAAATGATTAAGGCCTCGGCCAAAATCACAAATCAAATTGGGAAAGGGCCTCGGCCAATTCCATGTCTAGTTGTCTCATGAGACCTACTGATGCATCGAGGAGCTATAGCGGGCTCCACCCGTCACTTACTAAGTCCAATACATTCCTCATATGAATAGGTTAAAACATATCATAAACCATAACATAATAGTATCACATAAAACATGCATAAAGGAAACATAACATTTACACATTTCAATCACAAGATATCAATACAACACATTGATATAATAAAAACGCTTTCAAAACCATTTTCAATACCAAAATAAAGGAAAGTTAAAACTTTGTATTTATTTTTCATTAAAAAAATGATGGCTTGTAGAGGAAGCTGAAACTCAAATAATGGTCACAGTGGCAGAGAAGTTGTTGTCGCCGCATAAGTACGGAAAGAAAAACATTCCCTTTTGTCGTTTAGCAAAATGCTTCGTATAAAAAAGATTCCTTTTGAATAAACGTAAAAGTCAAAGGGGTTTATACACCGTATAAAAGAAAGTTGTGTATAAAACCAAATATGCCTCAATGAAAAGAGATTGAGACGAATTCCTTAAAAAGATCATTTTTAAAATAACATAGATCTATTATGTGTTTTACACATAAAGAAAGTATAAATACAAGATAGGACATAATAATATCATGACATAACTTGAAAGTAGGAGATTAACCCAAAGAATGGAAATTGGGTTAAGAAGTTCCCTTACCTCGTGTCTGACTTGACTCAACCATTCTTTAACCTCCTGAATAATAAACTAGAGTTAATATCTACCTTATTAAGAACCATTTTCAATTTCATTATCCTTTTTATATCACTTATTACAATGTTATGAATATTATGTAATTATTCAAGTTAATAACGATCGTTTTTTCGATCTTTGGTAACTTGAGTCAACAATAAACTTATTATAATTACAAGTTGTTCATGTGGTAGAATATCCATTATATCCAGAATTATATTCACTATTTAGATGTCATATATATCTTATATATCCAGTATATACATTCATTTATAATATTACGTAACATTTAGAGGTAAGAAATGAAATGCACCATTCATGGAGACGGTAAGCCGTACGTACGCATGAACGCTACTTTCATTTCAATTTCATATTTAATGGAACTAAATCATAATGATATAAATGTATAATATAATTCCATTATAATATAGTGTATAATACCATTTACTCCATCCTTTATACATCCCACATATGGCATTAACGATTCAAATCACTTTGATGGGGCGGTAGTCCGCACTTCCTAAAATGAAATTATCGCGTTTTACCCATAATGGAAATCATAAAGTATGCCATAAATGAGAAATACAGAAGCATAAGTAAAACATAAACATATTATATATCATATATAAAAATAGTGACATCTTAATGGCCACCTTTGAAGGTGTTATATGAGTGTTGAACAATCATTGTTTCGTGAGGCAGAAATTCGCCATCCACAGAAACCGTATATTCTTTAACCATTAGATGTAGGTGTGTGTAAGTGTAGCTCGAATACTTCTTATAAAAACATCCTAGTATATTGAGGATACTGGTGTTGTTACAAAAGAAATGAATAAAAAGGGTTTAGGGGGTTGGAGAAGAAAAATAAAACAAAACAACATTAGAGAAGACATTACCTCAAAATCGGGTAACTCTTTTTGATTTGAGACAAAGGCTTCCTTGGGAAGAGTTCTGACCAAATTAAGGCTTCTAGGAGTAAGAGGGGGAAGTTGGGAGAGTATTTGTGTAACACCCCAAGCTTCTACGGTACGTTTCCCTTTGAATAATGCGATAGCGTGTGTTGTACGCAACCTCGAGTTCTAACACACACCACAACTAATTAAACTAGCCGTTGTAAATAGTAATACCTACTTTTTGAAATCATATATATTTTATATTTCAAAATGGACTTCATTTTTGGATTCGGAATATCGAAATTATCCTAGGGTGAAATTTTGGTACTTTTCGGATAACTTTTATATTTTGATGAATAGTGAAAATTACTAAATTTTAATTAAAAACAACTTTTTTAATCAAAATAATTAATAGTGATAAATTATGAATTTGAGTGGTTTTAAAGTATATTTAGAATATATTTTTACCATTTAATATAATTTTGGTCATTGGACATAATTTTACAATTAAACCGAACATAAACAAGTGTCAATCTTTTGATAGTTATTATCTCTTAAAAACACGCTTTTTGTTTTGACAGCGGGAATTAATTTTAAATTAATTTCTGCCACTTCTGTGTTTTGAATTTAGGAAAATGGATTCCATATTTGGAATCAGGATGTTCAAATTGTGTAAATAGGTAACTTTTATTTTTAGACATTTTGAATAATTACTGCGGTAAATATTTTATTTACCATGGTTAAAGGGTAAATCCGGTAAATAAGGGTTAAAAAATAATATTATAATAATACAAAATTACCCTAAAACGTGTCCTAACCTTATTGGTGGACACATACCCGACCATGAGCATCCTTGGGTCAATTTGGGGACCCCTTGGAGCCACTTGTATGTGGTAGGGACACATTATATTAATAAAGTTAAAATAAAAATAAAAATGGCATAAGCTTACATCTTTTAGAAGAACAATTTTTACATAGGGTTATACATGTTGGATTTTCGATTATAAATATTCATTAGAAAGATAAAAAGCTTTCCTACATAATGAGATTTTATTTATAATTTTTAGACATTAAATAATTTATTTTATTTATGACACAATGATGATGCAGTAATTACTATAATAGTGAAAAATTAAAATAATTGATATTATAAATACCCAAATAAATATAATATGAAACTTTTAATGAATTAAACTAATTTTATAGGCTAATATGATATATTAGGATTGATTTAATGGACTTTTTTCGAAGTAATCAATCTGTTATGAGTTTCACAAAAATCAACTATTGAATAGTGTCAAAATTGACATAAAAGAGTTCTTAAAACAAATATTATATTATTAATTGATATTAAATTTCTAAAAATCTAAGGTTCGGCCAAGAGACTTATATTATGATAGGTTAATCATTAATGGACCACTTGGGGGTCTCTTGGATGTATATAGTAAGTTTATTAACCATAATATATAAAAATACAAAGAGACATTGTAAAAGTGAAACTAATTAACTTAGAGTTAATATTTAAAGATAAGGTTAATATAAGTACCCAAACCTGTCTAAATTCTATTGTATGAGTTGTTTTCGACCTATCCCCACCTCAGCCTTTGAATAGTCAACTTTGGAGCCTTTATAAACCGAATATGAATTTATTATAAATTAATATTTCTAGCTTTTCCAAAGGTGCCCCTCACCCCTCTTATAAAAGGGCACTCCTCCTTCTCATTTCTTCACACCTTCAAAGCCTTTTGGTTCGGCCAAACTCTGCCCAAATAATCTCCCAACATCCCTCACTACAACCTAGAGGCCTTAGTTTGATCAGAAAGCCAACCTAAGGAGCCCTTTTGATCAAATCAAAAGGAAGAACCCGAAGAAGAGGTAATGATTTCACCACCCTTTTCTAAGTTCATTTCTTCTTCCACTTATTCTTCCTTTGTTCTTACCATTATAAAATAATAACTCCAGTATCTCACATATACTGTGATGTTATTATAAGTATGGTACAACCATATTCAGTATTCTATCCACCCTTTGAATAACATGTCACCATACGTGCGTACGTACGGCTTACCGTCTCCACGTTGTGGTGTAATTGTTATTCAATATAATATTATTTGGATGGGTATAATAATGATGTGTAACTCATGTAAATAATAAATATAACATGTTAATGATTCTGTATATATGATATACCATTCATTTATATATTATTTTAATATCAAAAGAATGATATTGTCGCTCGTGCGTACGTACGGACTACCGTCTCCACGAACGCGATGAGATTCATTCTCCATCGTATCCATTCAAGTATAATTATCATTTTATGATTTAAAAATGATGTTTAAGGACTTGATATCATTCTGGATATGAATAAGATACAACAAACATGGCTTATGTAACAAAACATATAAAAGAAAATGAGTAAGTTAACACCCGAAACGATGATAATTCTAAGATATTATTAATAAATCAATGTTAAAAGATCATATATGATATCATATTAATATATATGATTCTTGTATAATTTAATAACAATTATTTCACCATTATACAGGAGGTTAACCTACCCCAACCAAGGAAAAGTACAAGGTAAGGGTTATTTCACAATCTCTTCATTATCCGAGGTTGTTTATATGTAATAATCTACTGGGATCTCTTTATCATCCACATCCATGTTTCTTCGAAATGTATTTCAAAACATTTTTAATATTTACAATAATATGTGTTAAAGTCATTTATACCCTTGTTTGACTTTTTATAAGAGGTTTATAAAGGAATCTTTCCGTCGTTTTCAAAACAAGGTCCTTTTTAACCTTTTCGACAGAATTGAGGTAAGAATGTTTTTTTAACTTATACGGCGGGTGCGGTTATTTTACGCCGTTATAAAATCTTCAAAGCTTTCCTTACAAGCTTATAAGAATATTTTCAAAGAAAATGTTTTGATTTATATGGATCTTAAATGATTTCAAAATAAAAGGAGATATTTCTTTAAAAAGAATTTTGATTTCATCTATGTCAACATCCTTTGATGGATTTTAAGATTATTTGAAGTTGATTTATTATGATACAAAACTTCTATATTGTATTGAAGGTTTTGTGATATGTTTGACTGTGGATGTGCTATTTTTATACCATTCATAGTTTATTGTGAAATTATTGACATTTCGTATGCTAGTTTTAATACGAATGTTTATGTTATGATTAAACCTTTTCATATGGGAATGCATTGGACTTAATAAGTGACGGGTGGAGCCCGCTATAGCTCCTCGATGCATCGGTAGGTCTCATGAGACAAACTAGTGTCTTGGCACAAGGCCTTGACAAAATCTTATTTGTAGTCTTGGCACGAGGCCTTGGCTATGTGGTTATGATAGTCTGGCATTATGCATTCCAACATTATGAAAGTGGTTATTGATATTGCATGTGATTATTCGATTAGTAGAATATCCATGTGAACAAGTAAATGGCATTATTTCATTTTACTTTTTCCATACTATGTTGAAATTCAATTTTAAAAGGCTTTTGTTTTAGTAATTCATTGCCTTAAATGTTTATGCTTATTTTGAATGTTCCGCTATATTGTTATCCTTACTGGGCATTTGAGCTCACCCCTTTTTTATGTTTTATTTTTCCCAGGTAGTGAAGAAGTAAATTGTGATTGACTTGCAGGGATATTAAGGGTTTATAGTGTGGACGTTGGAAACATTATTTTGTTGTAGTAGTTTTTCATTTTATGATGTAATGTAAAACTTATGAATATATCTAGTGTTTCCAAGGCTACTAAACTAATCGGTCTTTCGGGATTTGATCTTTCTTGTGATCATGCCAATGTTACGAAGTAATTCACCGACTCTGGGTAGCTGGGGTCGGGGCGTTACAGTTGGTATTAGAGGAATTTTAGTATAAACCTTGGAAGCTAGATTTAGATAAACTCTGATTAGAGCACGTAGACCTAAGATGAACTTTGAGGATTAGTATAGAAGAACTTCCTAGAATTTTGGTATTGTAGAGATTTTGTGAGTTTTCCGAGCAATACATCCCTGTCTGGATACGAGCAGGTAGAGGCGGCTCTGGCACAGATGTACCTAGGGGTAAAACCCGAAAACACCGCTTTGAGCTAGACTCGAACGGGAACTGGTGCACGACAACGGGCCTTGCTGCACTATTGGTTACGACACTCCCGGGGGATATGCTTAGGATAACTCTCATTTTCTTTACAAATCATTATGAAGGGTTTATGAGTATATACTTCCTCAAAGAAAACATTTTTATGATTATGGATTATATCCATAAATAGTTCAATTTATGTTAAGTGTTTTATAAGTATGGGATTATGTATTTTGATTTATAAACTGATCTAGTTTATGCCATTGTTTATAAATGGCGCCTAGTGGAAGAAATGGAAACCGTATCAATGCACGCACTCCATGTAGGGATTTCCCTCCTGCTCAAGATAATTATAGTGGGGCTGGTGATGCAACTGGTGCTGATCAGCTAATCACCGTACTGGGACAACTTACTCAGGTTATGAATAATAACCTTACCCGTATGGAGCACCCTGATCCGCAGCGTGGAGGATCAATGTTAGATCGATTCATGAGACAACAACCACCAACGTTCAATGGGAGTACAAATCCCTTAGTAGCTGAGCAATGGATATTTTCCCTAGAGAAAATATTTCAGGCTTTGGGGAGTAGTGAAAGGGAAAAAGTTGCCATGGCAGTTTACCGCCTCACTGGAGATGCTGATCAATGGTGGTCATTGATTCAAAACATGAAGGAAGATGATGAAGTATCAAACATGGAATGGAGGGAGTTCAAAGATCTGTTTTTAGAAAAATACTTTCCTCGCGACCATCGAGCAGATATGGAAAGGCAATTTCTGAGTCTGAGACAAAAGGAGGATGATAATGTCACAAAGTATGAGGCTAACTTTACAAGGTTAGCGAGGTATGCTGGAGATTATATTCGCAACCCAAGAAGTAAGATTGATCGTTTCTTTGATGGGTTAAAACCATTTCTCCGTCGAGCATTAGTCTCACAATCCTTTTCGTCGTACGAAGACATTGTCTCATGTGCTATCAAGACCGAAAAAGAATTCTCTAAGTCTTATGACTTTAAAGCGAAGCAAGAGAAGAAGAGACCTGCTGATCAATATGGGAATGGAAATAAGGGGAAGAAGGGAAAGGTTGAATATCCATCTTGTGGTAAATGCGGGAAGAAACATCCTGGTACTTGCTTGAAGGGAATGGGAGTCTGTTACAAGTGTGGTGAAAAAGGCCACCAAGCTCATGATTGCAAGGGGAAGAAGGAAGCTACCAACGTTCAGTGCTACAATTGCAGGGAGATGGGGCATTATGCAAATGCATGTCCTAAGCGTCAGGAGAACTTATCTCAGAAAAGGCCAAGGGATCAAGGCCAGGCTTATGCTATCACTACTGCTGAGGTAGAAGCTCCGAAAGACGTGGTGGCAGGTAATTTAATGGTTTCCTCAAGTTTAGCAAATGCATTATTTGATTCTGGATCATCGCATTGTTTCATATCTTCCCAGTTTGCTAAGAAAATTAGATATTTCCAATTTGATTTAATAAGGGAGTTGTCAGTTAAAACTCCTAAGGGAAGTATCGTTGCAACAAAGTTTTGTGAATCAGTCCCCATTAGAGCACATAAATTTTCTTTATCTGCTGATCTCATCGTCATACCTATGATTGAGTTTGATATAATCCTCGGTATGGACTGGCTTTCGGACTATGATGCGAAGATTTATTGTAAGAAGAAAGAGGTTACGATTCTTGATGATAATGATAAGGAACACCTTATTTTTAGAGCAGAATCATCACCACCTAATTCTTATTTAGATCCACCCTCAATAGCTCAACTAAATTCAATTATCGGGGAGGAAGAGAATGAAATAACTGTCGGTGAGGAAAGGAATGTTCAAATAGAGGATGTACCTGTTGTGAAAGAATTTTTAGATGTATTTCCGGAAGATTTACCTGGACATCCTCCAGAACGAGAAGTTGAGTTTTCTATTGATTTGATTCCTGGATCAAGGCCTATATCGAAGACCCCTTATAGAATGGCCACTGTAGAATTAGTCGAACTAAAGAAACAACTAGAGGAATTGAGTAATAAGGGATTTATTCGCCCTAGTGTTTCTCCATGGGGAGCCCCTGTTCTTTTTGTTAAAAAGAAAGATGGATCTATGAGGTTATGTATCGACTACAGGGAGATCAATGCTATAACGATAAAGAACAAGTATCTCGTACCTCGTATTGATGATTTATTTGACCAACTGCATGGGGCTCAATACTTTTCAAAGATTGACCTTCGATCTGGATACCATCAGTTGTGTGTAAAGAAGGAAGACATTCCGAAAACAACATTTCGAACCAGGTACGGGCATTACGAGTTTACTGTAATGCCGTTTGGATTGACTAATGCACCCTCTGTATTCATGGATCTGATGAATAGAGTTTTCAAGGAGTATCTCGATGAATTTGTGGTGGTATTTATTGATGATATCTTGGTATACTCCAAAACCTACAAAGATCATGAAAATCACTTGCGCATTATCTTGAAGACTCTGAGGAGGCATGAATTATATGGAAAGTTTAGCAAGTGTGAATTCTGGCTTCAAGAGATTTCTTTTCTTGGCCATATTGTCTCTAAAGATGGAATCTCTGTTGATCCTTCTAAGACCAAGGCAATCCAAGAATGGCCAGCACCTACGAGTATAACTGAGGTACGTAGTTTTATTGGCTTGGCAGGTTATTATCGACGTTTCGTCCAGAATTTTGCCCGATTGGCTAACCCATTAACGAAGCTCACACGTAAAGGGGTTAAATTTGTTTGGACAAAAGAGTGTGAGGAATGTTTCGAAGAACTGAAGAGAAGATTAGTCAATGCTCCTATATTGACTCTACCATCGGGGAATGATGGGTTCGTTATTTATAGTGATGCATCAAAGAAAGGACTTGGCTGTGTCCTTATGCAGAATGATAGAGTTATTGCCTATGCATCACGACAGTTGAAAATTCATGAACAAAACTATCCTACTCATGATCTTGAGTTAGCAGCTGTGATCTTTGCTTTGAAGATATGGAGGCACTACCTCTATGGTGAAAAATGTGAGATTTATACTGATCACAAGAGTTTGAAGTATATTTTCTCACAAAAAGAACTCAACATGAGGCAAAGGAGATGGCTTGAATTACTCAAGGATTATGATTGTACGATACACTACCACCCAGGGAAGGCAAACAAGGTGGCAGATGCTTTGAGTAGAAAAGACCATGGAGTTTTGAACAATATGAGAATTGAAAGGGATCCAATTTTCATGGAGCTAGTGAAGATGGACATGGGAATAACCAGGGAAGGTGAAACATCAATGCTTTTTCAAATGGTTGCCAAACCATCTTTACTAGAAAGGATTAAGAGTTCTCAGACTGATGATGAAGAATTCCAAAAGAAGATTAAAGCTGTGAATGATGGGAGATTGAGAGACTTTGCGTATGAAGGTGAAATTTTGAAATTCGGGAAGAGACTTTGTGTTCCCAATATACCTGATCTAAAAAGGGAATTGCTGGATGATGCTCATAGTTCCAATTTCTCTATACACCCTGGGAGCACCAAAATGTATAGAGATTTGAAGGAACATTTTTGGTGGGACAACTTGAAGAGGGAGATTGCTGATTTTGTGTCAAGATGTATGGTTTGTCAACAAGTGAAAGCTGGAAGGCAACAGCCTGGAGGAGTCATGCAACCTATTCCCATACCGGAGTGGAAATGGGACAATATTACAATGGACTTTGTCATGGGGCTACCAAAGACTCCTAGAAGGAACGATGCAATATGGGTTATTGTTGATCGTCTTACCAAGTCAGCACATTTTCTTGCTATAAGAGAAGATCTACCCCTGGAACGTCTAGCAAGACTATATATTAATGAAGTTGTGAGACTTCATGGAGTACCCTTATCAATTGTTTCTGATCGTGATCCCCGTTTTACTTCAAGATTTTGGAAAAGTCTTCAGAAATCCCTGGATACTGAACTTCATTTGAGCACTGCTTACCACCCTCAGACAGACGGACAATCAGAACGGACTATTCAGACCTTAGAAGACATGTTGAGATCTTGCTCACTTGATTTTCAGGGTATGTGGGATCAATATTTACCTCTGGTAGAATTTTCCTATAACAATAGCTTCCATTCGAGTATTCAGATGGCACCATATGAAGCGTTATACGGAAAGAGATGTCGTACACCAACCTGTTGGGATGACGTTGGTGAAAGAAAACTTGTAGGCCCAGAACTGGTGGAGGAAACGGTGGAAAAGGTGAAAGTAATCCAAAATCACATCAAAGCAGCTCAAAGTAGGCAGAAGAGCTATGCCGATAATCGAAGGAAGGATTTGGAATTTCAAGTCGGTGATCATGTTTTTCTGAAGGTATCTCCGTGGAAGGGAGTCATACGTTTTGGTAAGAAAGGTAAATTGAGTCCCAGGTACATCGGACCTTTCGAAATTATAGAACGAATTGGGGTTGTAGCTTACCGATTGGCAATGCCGCCAAGTCTCTCCAAAGTTCACGATGTGTTCCACGTATCTCTGTTGAGGAAATACATGCCTGACCCAACGCATGTACTCACCTATGAGGAATTAGAACTGGAACCCGATCTTTCCTATTGTGAAGAGCCCGTCAGGATTCTTGATACAAGAGAACAAGTACTGAGAAACCGGACGACGCGTCTGGTAAAAGTTTTGTGGAGAAATCATAAGATGGAAGAGGCAACGTGGGAACCCGAGGAACTTATGATGAAGAACCACCCGAGTCTTTTTATGCAGTAATACCCTAGAAATTGCGAGGACGCAATTATTTGAAGGAGGGGAGAATGTAACACCCCAAGCTTCTACGGTACGTTTCCCTTTGAATAATGCGATAGCGTGTGTTGTACGCAACCTCGAGTTCTAACACACACCACAACTAATTAAACTAGCCATTGTAAATAGTAATACCTAATTTTTGAAATCATATATATTTTATATTTCAAAATGGACTTCATTTTTGGATTCGGAATATCGAAATTATCCTAGGGTGAAATTTTGGTACTTTTCGGATAACTTTTATATTTTGATGAATAGTGAAAATTACTAAATTTTAATTAAAAACAACTTTTTTAATCAAAATAATTAATAGTGATAAATTATGAATTTGAGTGGTTTTAAAGTATATTTAGAATATATTTTTACCATTTAATATAATGTTGGTCATTGGACATAATTTTACAATTAAACCGAACATAAACAAGTGTCAATCTTTTGATAGTTATTATCTCTTAAAAACACGCTTTTTGTTTTGACAGCGGGAATTAATTTTAAATTAATTTATGCCACTTCTGTGTTTTGAATTTAGGAAAATGGATTCCATATTTGGAATCAGGATGTTCAAATTGTGTAAATAGGTAACTTTTATTTTTAAACATTTTGAATAATTACTGCGGTAAATATTTTATTTACCATGGTTAAAGGGTAAATCCGGTAAATAAGGGTTAAAAAATAATATTATAATAATACAAAATTACCCTAAAACGTGTCCTAACCTTATTGGTGGACACATACCCGACCATGAGCATCCTTGGGTCAATTTGGGGACCCCTTGGAGCCACTTGTATGTGGTAGGGACACATTATATTAATAAAGTTAAAATAAAAATAAAAATGGCATAAGCTTACATCTTTTAGAAGAACAATTTTTACATAGGGTTATACATGTTGGATTTTCGATTATAAATATTCATTAGAAAGATAAAAAGATTTCCTACATAATGATATTTTATTTATAATTTTTAGACATTAAATAATTTACTTTATTTATGACACAATGATGATGCAGTAATTACTATAATAGTGAATTATTAAAATAATTGATATTATAAATACCCAAATAAATATAATATGAAACTTTTAATGAATTAAACTAATTTTCTAGGCTAATATGATATATTAGGATTGATTTAATGGACTTTGTTCGAAGTAATCAATCTGTTATGAGTTTCAAAAAAATCAACTATTGAATAGTGTCAAAATTGACATAAAAGAGTTCTTAAAACAAATATTATATTATTAATTGATATTAAATTTCTAAAAATCTAAGGTTCGGCCAAGAGACTTATATTATGATAGTTTAATCATTAATGGACCACTTTTGGGTCGCTTGGATGTATATAGTAAGTTTATTAACCATAATATATAAAAATACAAAGAGACATTGTAAAAGTGAAACTAATTAACTTAGAGTTAATATTTAAAGATAAGGTTAATATAAGTACCCAAACCTGTCTAAATTCTATTGGATGAGTTGTTTTCGACCTATCCCCACCTCATCCTTTGAATAGTCAACTTTGGAGCCTTTATAAACCGAATATGAATTTATTATAAATTAATATTTCTAGCTTTTCCAAAGGTGCCCCTCACCCCTCTTATAAAAGGGCACTCCTCCTTCTCATTTCTTCACACCTTCAAAGCCTTTTGGTTCGGCCAAACTCTGCCCAAATAATCTCCCAACATCCCTCACTACAACCTAGAGGCCTTAGTTTGATCAGAAAGCCAACCTAAGGAGCCCTTTTGATCAAATCAAAAGAAAGAACCCGAAGAAGAGGTAATGATTTCACCACCCTTTTCTAAGTTCATTTCTTCTTCCACTTCTTCTTCCTTTGTTCTTACCATTCTAAAATAATAACTCCAGTATCTCACATATACTGTGATGTTATTATAAGTATGTTACAACCATATTCAGTATTCTATCCACCCTTTGAATAACATGTCACCATACGTGCGTACGTACGGCTTACCGTCTCCACGTTGTGGTGTAATTGTTATTCAATATAATATTATTTGGATGGGTATAATAATGATGTGTAACTCATGTAAATAATAAATATAACATGTTAATGATTCTGTATATATGATATACCATTCATTTATATATTATTTTAATATCAAAAGAATGATATTGTCGCTCGTGCGTACGTACGGACTACCGTCTCCACGAACACGATGAGATTCATTCTCCATCGTATCCATTCAAGTATAATTATCATTTTATGATTTAAAAATGATGTTTAAGGACTTGATATCATTCTGGATATGAATAAGATACAACAAACATGGCTTATGTAACAAAACATATAAAAGAAAATGAGTAAGTTAACACCCGAAACGATGATAATTCTAAGATATTATTAATAAATCAATGTTAAAAGATCATATATGATATAATATTAATATATATGATTCTTGTATAATTTAATAACAATTATTTCACCATTATACAGGAGGTTAACCTACCCCAACCAAGGAAAAGTACAAGGTAAGGGTTATTTCACAATCTCTTCATTATCCGAGGTTGTTTATATGTAATAATCTACTGGGATCTCTTTATCATCCACATCCATGTTTCTTCGAAATGTATTTCAAAACATTTTTAATATTTACAAGAATATGTGTTAAAGTCATTTATACCCTTGTTTGACTTTTTATAAGAGGTTTATAAAGGAATCTTTCCGTCGTTTTCAAAACAAGGTCCTTTTTAACCTTTTCGACAGAATTGAGGTAAGAATGTTTTTTTAACTTATACGGCGGGTGCGGTTATTTTACGCCGTTATAAAATCTTCAAAGCTTTACTTACAAGCTTATAAGAATATTTTCAAAGAAAATGTTTTATTTTATATGGATCTTAAATGATTTCAAAATAAAAGGAGATATTTCTTTAAAAAGAATTTTGATTTCATCTATGTCAACATCCTTTGATGGATTTTAAGATTATTTGAAGTTGATTTATTATGATACAAAACTTCTATATTGTATTGAAGGTTTTGTGATATGTTTGACTGTGGATGTGCTATTTTTATACCATTCATAGTTTATTGTGAAAGTATTGACATTTCGTATGCTAGTTTTAATACGAATGTTTATGTTATGATTAAACCTTTTCATATGGGAATGCATTGGACTTAATAAGTGACGGGTGGAGCCCGCTATAGCTCCTCGATGCATCGGTAGGTCTCATGAGACAAACTAGTGTCTTGGCACAAGGCCTTGACAAAATCTTATTTGTAGTCTTGGCACGAGGCCTTGGCTATGTGGTTATGATAGTCTGGCATTATGCATTCCAACATTATGAAAGTGGTTATTGATATTGCATGTGATTATTCGATTAGTAGAATATCCATGTGAACAAGTAAATGGCATTATTTCATTTTACTTTTGCCATACTATGTTGAAGTTCAATTTTAAAAGGCTTTTGTTTTAGTAATTCATTGCCTTAAATGTTTATGCTTATTTTGAATGTTCTGCTATATTGTTATCCTTACTGGGCATTTGAGCTCACCCATTTTTTATGTTTTATTTTTCCCAGGTAGTGAAGAAGTAAATTATGATTGACTTGCAGGGATATTAAGGGTTTATAGTGTGGACATTGGAAACATTATTTTGTTGTAGTAGTTTTTCATTTTATGATGTAATGTAAAACTTATGAATATATCTAGTGTTTCCAAGGCTACTAAACTAATCGGTCTTTCGGGATTTGATCTTTCTTGTGATCATGCCAATGTTACAAAGTAATGCACCGACTCTGGGTAGCTGGGGTCGGGGCGTTACAATTTGGGCAGAGTTTGGCCGAGCCAAATGTCTTGAAAGTGTAAATGAGGTGGGAGAGGTGGGGGCCTTTTATAAGTGGAGAGGAGGGGCACTTTTGGAAAGATTGAAATGTTATATTATTTCACAATGATTTTCGGATTCTAAAGGTCCAACACTTATATAATACGAGGATAAGGTGATAAGGTTTCGAAATATCTTCATCCAATAGGCTTTGGACAAGTTTAAGCCTTGGATTTTGCATTATCTTATCATTTTATTTAAATCGTTAAATAATGAGGTCATCGCTGCATCATAATGATGTCATAAATAATTTAATTTATTTAATGTCTAAAAATTAAAAAAAAACTACTATTATGTAGAAAATATTTTTATCTTTCTAATGAATATTTATAGTCAAAATTTGGACTTGTGTAACCCCACTTAAAAACTGTTTTAGTAGAATAACTCATGTTTGTGTCAATTTAATTTTATCATTAAATAAATATATATTAATGTCATTTTCCAACTAAAGTGGATCCATGGGGTCCCCAAGTTGACCCATGGGTTTTCTTGGTCGTCCATGACTCATCCAATAGGAGTAGGACAAGTGTCATTCTCATCTCATATTATTAAAACATTATTTGTACCTTAAACTACACTAATTACCTCTAATCGCGATTAAGAACTTAAAAGTTAATATTCACCAAAAAATTATTTTAATATCCTTGAACCACATTTTACTTCTTAATGACAACCATGTATGTCGGATTTTTGAAAATAAAATCACAGAAGTGGTAATATTTCATTTAAACGAAAAATCAGTTATTTAACTACCACTTAGTGGTTTCACTATTCATCAAAAATTGAAGTTTTTCAGAACAAGGCCAAAATTTCACCCTAAGCTATAATTGATATTCCGAATTCAAAAATGATGTCTATTTTACAAAATTCCAAACATATAAGTTTTATTAATTAATTTTATAATTAATTCCCACTGTTACAACAAATAGCGTGTTTTTAAGAAACAATTTATATCAAAAGATTGGCAATTGTTTATGTCCAATTTCAATGTTAAATTAATTCTAATGACCACCATTGGATAAAATGGTAAAAATATATTATAATTATACTTTAAAACCACTAAATAGTATAATTTATCACTATAAATTATTTTGATTAAAAAATTTGTTTTTAAGTAATTTTCACTATTCATAAAAAATTGGAAGTTCTCAGAAAATTACAAAAAATTCAACTTTGGATAATTTCGATATTACGAATACAAAAATGAAGTCCATTTTGAAATATAAAATTTCTATAATTTTAAAAAGTGGTTATTACTATTCATAACGGCTACTTTGATTAGTCGTGGTGTTTTAGAACTCGAAGTTGCGTACAATGCAAGCTATTGAATTATTGAATGAGAAGCGTATCGTGGAAGCTCGGGGTGTTACATTCTCCCCTCCTTCAAGAAATTGCGTCCTCGCAATTTGAAATTTTTCTTTGAAACTAATAGGTTGAAAAGAGAAAATACCTTTGAGGAAAACCCACATCGGAAATATGATTAATAAAATTTAGCCTTAATAAGAGGGAAGGGCAAATGAAAAAGTCACCACCCAATTATGATCTCGATTAGGAGAACATTGGTGGCAATTAACGACATATAATTGGAGGAAAAACGTAAATATTTGTAGGGAGTGATTGAGGTCATCAATCACAATCAACTGTCAAATTGAGGGCCTCAAAGCCTTCAATCTATGTTGATTTAAAATATCATCAGTTCAACAAGACATAAGGTATTAGGATAACACATTTTTTTGTTTTAATATCCCTTTGCTAAAGTTTAAGAATTAATTTATTCATTGAATAAGATATAGGTATATATATATTTATGCTTGACAGTTAGAGTATCAACCATCAACTCATCTTTCACTCAAAAAGATAATAGAACTCAAAAATATTATACTTAAACTAATTGTATAAGGTTCCAAATGTTAACACATACCATTTAGATTAGTAAAATTATTTTGTATTAACCAGGGACTTCCTGTAGGCTAGTGGTAGGAAATAAAGGCCTGTCGCACTATGATTGTGGGTTCGATTCCTGCAGCTTTGTCCGACGTGACGGGTTATGCCCCACCCTGCAGGTTGTCCTTTTCCTAAAACTATAGTATTATAATATTCAAAAATAATTTTCATAAATTTTTAACCTTAAACAATACTATCCAAAGATCAACTTAATCCACTCCAACCTTTATAGTTATCCAAAATACCTCTGTCCAGACATTCTCTAAAAGGTCTCTTAATTCCAAAATCAATTTATCAGATTCCCCAAACAAAGTAAAGTTTCTATTATTGTCACATACTAAAAATATAAAAACCTTACTGAAATCAACAAGTACTGCAGTACAATCCTTATATATATATATATATATCTCATTATTATAATAACCAGAATATAATCCATGAGTCCAAAAGCACCATTACATTAGTTATTCTGCTTCAACTGTAGTAACGGCATAAGATAGTCCTTGATCCCTTGGCCTTTTCTGAGGTAAGTTTCCTTGACGCTTAGGACATTCATTTGCATAATTCCCCATTTCCCTACAATTGTAGCATTCAACTTTGATAGCCTCTTTCTTTCCCTTGCAATCACGAGCCTGGTGACCCTTTTCTCCACATTTATAACAAACTCCCATTCCTTTTAGGCAAGTACCAGGGTGATTCTTCCCACAATTATCACATAATGGAAAATCCTTCTTTCCCTTTTTCCCTTTATCTGTGTCTTGTTCCACCGTTCTCTTCTTCTCTTGCTTTACTTTGTTGTCATAAGACTTAGAGAATTCCTTTTCCGTCTTGATAGCACATGAGACAATATCTTCGTATGATGAGAAGGATTGTGATACTAAAGCTCTACGGAGAAATGGTTTTAACCCATCAAAGAAACGATCAATCTTACTCCTTGGGTTACGTATATAATCGGCAGCATGTCTCACTAACCTTGTAAAGTTAGCCTCATACTTTGCGACATTCTCATCCTCCTTCTGCCTCAGACTCAGAATTTGCCTTTCCATATCTGCTCGATGGTCACGAGGAAAATATTTTTCTAAAAACAGATCTTTGAACTCCCTCTATTCCATATTCGATACGTCATCATCTTCCTTTGTGTTTTGAATCAGCGACCACCACTGATCGGCATCTCCAGTGAGGCGGTAAACTGCCATGACAACCTTCTCCCTTTCGCTACTCCCCAAGGCATGGAATATTTTCTCTAAGGAGTTTATCCATTGCTCAGCTACTAACGGATTTGTACCCCCATTGAAGGTTGGTGGTTGTTGCCTCATGAAACGGTCTAGCATTGATCCTCCACGTTGCGGATCAGGGTGCTCCATACGAGTAAGGTTATTATTCATAACCTGAGTGAGTTGTCTCAGTATGGTGATTAGCTGATCGGCACCAGTTGCATCACCAGCCCCACTATAATTATCTTGAGCAGGAGGTCAATCCCTACATGGAGTGCGTTCATTGATACGGTTTCCATTTCTTCCACTAGGCGCCATTTCTAAACAATTGCATAAACTAGATTAGTTTATGAAATAAAATACATAATTCCATATTTGTAAAATACTTTACATAAATTGACCTATTTATGGATATAATCCATAATCATAAAAAGAAATGTTTCCTTTGAGGAAGTATATACTCATAACACTTCATAGTGGTTTGTAAAGAAAATGAGAATTATCCTAAGCATATCCCTCGGGAGTGTCGTAACCAAGAGTACAGCAAGGCCCGTTGTCGTGCACCAGTTCCCATTCGAGTCTAGCTCAAAGCGGTGTTTTCAAGTTTTACCCCTAGGTACATCTGTGCCAGAGCCGCCTCTACCTACTCGTATCCAGACAAGGATGTATTGCTCGGAAAACTCACAAAATCTCTACAATAACAAAATTCAAGGAAGTTCTTCTATACTAATCCTCAAAGTCTATCTTCAGGCTATGTGCTCTAATCCGAGTTTATCTAAATCTAGCTTCCAAGGTTAGTACTAAACTGCCTCTGATACCAACTGTAACGCCCCGACCCCAGCTACCCAGAGTCGGTGCATTAGTTCGTAACATTGGCATGATCACAAAAGATCAAGTCTCGAAAGACCGATTAGTTTAGTAGCCTTGGAAACACTAGATACATTCATAAGTCTTTCATTACATCAAAAAGTAAACAAACTACAATAACATGGTCTTCATAGTCCACAATCATATCCCTTTCTGACTACCCCTGTAGGTCATTCATAAAATACTTCTTCACATCCTGGAAAATATTAAAACATTGAAAGGGGTGAGCTCAGATGCTCAGTAAGGATAACAATATTGCGGAAGCTTTCATAAATAAACATAAACATTTAAGGCAATGTATAACTAAAACAAAAGCCTTTTAAACATGAACGTCAACATAATATGGCAAAAGTAAAATGAGATAATTCCATTTACTTATTCACATGGATATTCTACTGGTCGAATAATCACTTGAAATATCAATAACCACTTTCATAATGATGGAATGTATAATGCCAGACATTCTGAAACATTTTGTCAAGGCCTCGGCCAAGACGTCTAAAATGATTAAGGCCTCGGCCAAAATCACAAATCAAATTGGGAAAGGGCCTCGGCCAATTCCACGTCTAGTTGTCTCATGAGACCTACCGATGCATCGAGGAGCTATAGCGGGCTCCACCCGTCACTTATTAAGTCCAATACATTCCTCATATGAATAGGTTTAAACATATCATAAACCATAACATAATCGTATCACATAAAACATGCATAAAGGAAACATAACATTTCCACATTTCAATCACAAGATATCAATACAACACATTGATATAATAAAAACGCTTTCAAAACCATTTTCAATACCAAAATAAAGGAAAGTTAAAACTTTGTATTTATTTTTCATTAAAAAAATGATGGCTTGTAGAGGAAGCCGAAACTCAAATAATGGTCACAGTGGAAGAGAAGTTGTTGTCTCCGCATAAGTACGGAAAGAAAAACATTCCCTTTTGTCATTTAGCAAAATTCTTCGTATAAAAAAGATTCCTTTTGAATAAACGTAAAAGTCAAAGGGGTTTATACACCGTATAAAAGAAAGTTGTGTATAAAACCAAATATGCCTCAATGAAAAGAGATTGAGACGAATTCCTTAAAAAGATCATTTTTAAAATAACATAGATCTATTATGTGTTTTACACATAAAGAAAGTATAAATACAAGATAGGACATATTAATATCATGACATAATTTGAATGTAGGAGATTAACCCAAAGAATGGAAATTGGGTTAAGAAGTTCCCTTACCTCGTGTCTGACTTGACTCAACCGTTCTTTAACCTCCTAAATAATAAACTAGAGTTAATATATACCTTATTAAGAACCATTTTCAATTTCATTATCCTTTTTATATCACTTATTACAATGTTATGAATATTATGTAATTATTCAAGTTAATAACGATCGTTTTGTCGATCTTTGGTAACTTGAGTCAACAATAAACTTATTATAATTACAAGTTGTTCATGTGGTAGAATATCCATTATATACAGAATTATATTCATGATTTAGATGTCATATATATCTTATATATCCAGTATATACATTCATTTATAATATTACGTAACATTTAGAGGTAAGAAATGAAATGCACCGTTCATGGAGACGGTAAGCCGTACGTACGCATGAACGCTACTTTAATTTCAATTTCATATTTAATGGAACTAAATCATAATGATATAAATGTATAATATAATTCCAGTATAATATAGTGTATAATACCATTTACTCCATCCTTTATACATCCCACATATGGCATTAACGATTCAAATCACTTTGAGGGGGCGGTAGTCCGCACTTCCTAAAATGAAATTATCGCGTTTTACCCATAATGGAAATCATAAAGTATGCCATAAATGAGAAATACAGAAGCATAAGTAAAACCTAAACATATTATATATCATATATAAAAATAGTTACATCTTAATGGCCACCTTTGAAGGTGTTATATGAGTGTTGAACAATCATCGTTTCGTGAGGCAGAAATTCGCCATCCACAGAAACCGTATGTTCTTTAACCATTAGATGTAGGTGTGTGTAAGTGTAGCTCGAATAATTCTTATAACAACATCCTAGTATATTGAGGATACTGGTGTTGTTACAAAAGAAATGAATAAAAAGGGTTTAGGGGGTTGGAGAAGAAAAATAAAACAAAACAACATTAGAGAAGACATTACCTCAAAATCGGGTAACTCTTTTTGATTTGAGCCAAAGGCTTCCTTGGGAAGAGTTCTGCCCAAAGTAAGGCTTCTAGGAGTAAGAGGGGGAAGTTGGGAGAGTATTTGGGCAGAGTTTGGCCGAGCCAAATGGCTTGAAAGTGTAAATGAGGTGGGAGAGGTGGGGGCCTTTTATAAGTGGAGAGGAGGGGCACTTTTGGAAAGATTGAAATGTTATATTATTTCACAATTATTTTCGGATTCTAAAGGTCCCACACTTATATAATTCTAGGATAAGGTGATAAGGTTTCGAAATCTCCTCATCCAATAGGCTTTGGACAAGTGTAAGCCTTGGATTTTGCATTATCTTCTCATTTTATTTAAATCGTTAAATAATGAGGTCATCGCTGCATCATAATGATGTCATAAATAATTTAATTTATTTAATTTCTAAAAATTATAAACAAAATACTAAGATGTAGGAAATATTTTTATCTTTCTAATGAATATTTATAGTCAAAATTTGGACTTGTGTAACCCCACTTAAAAACTGTTTTAGTAGAATAACTCATGTTTGTGTCAATTTAATTTTAACATTAAATAAATATATATTAATGTCATTTTCCAATTAAAGTGGCTCCATGGGGTCCCCAAGTTGACCCATGGGTTTTCTTGGTCGTCCATGACTCATCCAATAGGAGTAGGACAAGTGTCATGCTCATCTAATATTATTAAAACATTATTTGTACCTTAAACTACACTAATTACCTCTAATCGCGATTAAGAACTTAAAAGTTACTATTCACCAAAAAATTATTTTAATCTCATTGAACCACATTTTACTTCTTAATGACAACCATGTATGTCGGATTTTTGAAAATCAAATCACAGAAGTGGTAATATTTCATTTAAACGAAAAATCAGTTATTTAACTACCACTTAGTGGTTTCACTATTCATCAAAAATTGATGTTTTTCAGAACAAGGCCAAAATTTCACCCTAAGCTATAATTGATATTCCGAATTCAAAAATGTTGCCTATTTTACAAAATTCCAAACATATAAGTTGTATTAATTAATTTTATAATTAATTCCCGTTGTTACAACAAATAGCGTGTTTTTAAGAAACAATTTATATCAAAAGATTGGCAATTGTTTATGTCCAATTTCAATGTTAAATTAATTCTAATGACCACCATTGGATAAAATGGTAAAAATATATTATAATTATACTTTAAAACCACTAAATAGTATAATTTATCACTATAAATTATTTTTATTAAAAAAGTTGTTTTTAAGTAATTTTCATTATTCATAAAAAATTGGAAGTTCTCAGAAAATTACAAAAAATTCAACTTTGGATAATTTCGATATTACGAATACAAAAATGAAGTCCATTTTGAAATATAAAATTTCTATAATTTTAAAAAGTGGTTATTACTATTCATAACGGCTACTTTGATTAGTCGCGGTGTTTTAGAACTCGAAGTTGCGTACAATGCAAGCTATTGCATTATTGAATGAGAAGCGTATCGTGGAAGCTCGGGGTGTTACATTAATCCCCATCATAGTGTAATTATATTAGGGAAGTGAAGTATTTACATAAAGTATTAAACACTAAGGTAGGAGGGGTTGGTTTTTTAGAAATTTGTGGTTGGGCCCATGATAGGGGATCTAAGAGTCACTATATATCCTATTAAAATAGGAATAAAATCATCTATAGTTCATTAGTCCCATATAATGATCTGACTCATATACAAGTGAAATGAAAATGTGTTTATCCATAGAATGTAGACTATTAGTGAAGTAGAAAATGTCAGCATATCAAGGTCAAAGTGCTCATTTTTATTATTTATTTTCTAATGATGATAAACATGGTTATAAGATTTAAATTGTTCTCTATTTCAAATATATGGTTCATGTGAGGGAAATAAAATGGGGTATTGTTGTCTTAATTATTTCATATTTTCCTATAATAGAGAATTATAGAATTACTTCATATCTTATATGGACAATCATAGAGTCATACATATTTCTTGAGGAAGATATCCCCTATATGGATCCAACTTATAGGAAAATGGGCATGTTTATCCTAAAAATATAAGTTACAAAATATCTTCTAGGTTCTTGTAATATGACTACTATAAAGTTTATGATATCTCATGTTGTGGGAGGATTTCACTTGAGGGGACATCTTCACAGTCCTATAACCAAATTAGGTTAACTCATTTTGATATAGAACAAGAACCATAGAGGGATAGTATAGTACTGATTCTATAACTGGGAAAATGAAAATATACCTCAGAGTTCAGTAATATAGACACATGTAGTTCTTATAGAGAAAATATCTTGAAAAAATTGGACTCTTAAATAGAGGGAGAATATTTACTTTGACACTGTGAATGAGCCTAGCATAATAGATATGGGTGTCAATATTTATCCTTTATAGATAGGAATCAATCCATACATTATTCTTGAAGAGTAAAGGGTTCATTATATATATCTATCTCATATACATGGGAAAGTTAAAAAGGATATTATTATTTTTGACATTTTGGATCAGTCTAAGAATAAGGGATCTTGGAATCAGTATGAATTATATGATAATTGGAATAAAACCACACATATTTCTTGGAAGAAAAGGTCCCATTACATAGATATGACTCTTGTGTAAAGGAAGGGGAAATTTATTTCAAGAATAATTTCATTGATTAGAGAACATTTGTTGAAACCTCTGGTGTAGATCCTTCTCATACACGGGAGAGGGGTGTGTTCTTATTTTGATTAATTCAATAGTATATGGGTCCATGGTAGATTAAATATTCAATGTTATGTATCTTATAGTAATGGAAATCAAGACTATACATTCTTATTTCAATGGAAAATTCCTTGCATCGATCTAGCTCATCTGAAAATAATATGGGGAAATAATGCTATATGACACAATCCAAACATTTTACAAATAGATCTACATGGATGTAGATCTCGTGTAGGAGAGAAAGAGGCCACAAATAATAGTCCACTCTGTGTAGTTTGAATTCATATAGTGTGGACTTCCACCTCACAGTTTCACTTCATGAGGAAGGGATGGTAACTACAAAATTTAACATCATGTGGCCTAGATGTATATTCTATTTAGTATAAAGTATATATTCTAGGAATTAGGTTCTCACATGGAAATTATGAAAATAATTGCTTTAGGAACCTTTCATTGGTGTTGGATGTTATGCATTACCCATATATTGTGTATAATTCAAGGCCATTATCACATGGATTTTGTCTTTTAAGGTGTCTTCCCAAGTTTCATTGGGGTTATGAGAACCAATAACAACTATACTTAAAGGAATTATTAGAGTTAGAACTTCTTATTGAAGGATTTTTTGATCAAATTTCGATGAACCTAAAAAATTTTAAAGCATGCACCCTTTTCTCATTTAGTTGTTTTGACTCAAAAAATCTCTTATGTGATTGCTCATATTCTAATATATAACCAAAGATAGAGATTCAAAGTGAGGTAATATAGAATTCAGTGGGAATAGCTACCTTTGTTATATAGAGAAGTGAATATGGGGTCATTTGTGTGGCAATGTGGGTGGAGGAATGATTGGACCACAAGGTGTGCATTAGTTTTTCTGGATAATAATTATTATTATTTTATACTATTTTATAGATTATATTTGATGGAGTATTTTTAAAGGCCTTTATTTTCCCACTCTACTTCTCATGATAATGAGGATAATGGTTGGACTCAATTTCATACTTCTGATATGACCTTTTAAACTTAGAATAACAAAAAAAATGTCATTTTCCATCAATATTATTTAAGGGAAAAAAATATTGTGATAATATTTCAATACACAAAGTTGATAATGTTTTTTATACATTTTCTTTGAGGGGTATGGCCTTGGACCATTTAGAGAATAATTTAGAAAAAATAAGGATATATTTTAAATGATTCACTATAGCTGGGGGATATGGCCCCAGAAAATTCATTCCTTATAGGAAAAATGTATAGGATAATTTATTAGTATGAAATAGATCCAAGGTATAATGGATGAAGGTAAATTATATTTGACAGATGTGATATTTATTGGTGAATTCCACATAGTCTTGTGTTATTTTTGGAAATAAATAAACAAGATTCCTTATTTGGATGGAGTGCTTGGATCTAGAATAGTGAGAGCTACAAGAGCCGGAATAGACTTCTTATATTACAAAAAGGGTATCTCCTTCTATGTGAATCTGAGTACTCCATTTAAGCCTCATTTATAAATTAATTTCTGATCATTCATCCATCACAAAGGGTGAAGTTTTCTGCTCATCGCCATATCTATTCCTTTTTGGATTAGTCCGATGAGAGGGTCATGTTCTGGTGGTAATACATTATAGGGATTAACCATCCAATACTGGATGTTAGATCATTTTTCTCTAGGTTATAATTGACCCAATTGATCTCTTACAAGTCATGGATGATGATTGAGGAAACTACCCTTCAATATCCAATCCAGACGATTATCTTACCCTTGTTAAGATCTTACAATGTTGTTGTTTTGGTAGACATTTCTTGAACACAATCAATTTTTGAATGATGGAAATGATTCAATTTCCATTCAAATGGGAATTCTGTCATAAAACCCCTCATATAGCCATTGGGAGGGGTCAAATATTCTTTATTGATGTCATATTCACCTTTCATTTTCATAATCCATAGTTATGATTCACCCTTAACATTCATATGGGATATTTATACCTGCAAGGATAGATCCAATTATACAATAATGTCTCAGTACTTCACATCATTGTTGGTTTAGACTTTGGATAGTAAAAAAGAATAAGTAAAAATCTCCTTGACTGGGGAAGAAAAAAAAATCCTAAGGCCAACCATGTTGAACTTTAGGATTTCCATTATCTTCCCTATTTTACTTTATGAGGCCCAATTTAAATATATATCTTGTGTCTTGAGAGTATTATGGAAATATATAACCTCTTCATCCTATAGATTAGTTTTTACTGGCATGATTTCTGGGGTAGGTTTCACTGTAAAGAAATCAGATATCACATTCTCTTTTATTGTCTTTTATGACATCAATTGATTATCATACTGTTGTAGGATAACTAAAGGCACCAGACTCATAGAGAAAGCCCCAAAACTTGGTATTTTACAATTTTTTCACTGAAAATTGACATGAATATGTCACTGTTAGTGAAGTGATACCCACTAAGAGCCCAAGGATCTTCACGTGAGGAATTTTACGAACAAAAAAATAAACCATAAATATCTTGTTAGATCCAAATCCATGCTCGATGTCTACTCATCATCGGTGATTGATGCTCATAGAATCTAAATATGAATTCCTATATATTTTTCACATGCACTTAAAGAATCTATGGGATTGGTAATCATAAAATTGAGAGTGCTAGAACAGATATTTGATGACGCCTTTGATGCTCTAAAGACAACGACATCGACTTTCTTACGATACATGATAGGGAGATCTATCTGGATCACTTGGGTTGTGATATTCTCTATCTATAATACGAGAGAGGATAGATAATCTATAAAATAGAATTATATGAATAATTACTTGGTGAGAGCCTATTCTCCAATATTTATGGTGTGTTATGTAATTACCCAGTATTTCCTCCCTGATCCCCAAATAATTAACACACTATATAAATGATATTTTCACTACTACACTAATTCATAAACATCATTTATTTTTTATCTCTTTTTAATATAATAAATATATTATTTGATAATACTTGAGTCATTAACTCGACTCATAGTCCCCACAAATATAAAATGAATCATGAATATTTAAAACTAACATTCATTCAAATATTATTTTCTATGTATTTAATTTAAAACTTATAAATACATATAATCAATAAATTAAATACCAATTATTCTTAACATTAATTATATGAATTTATTTATTCTTTGGTGCTTGTATAACCTTGAAAGAAACCCAGGACCTAGTAGTGGGGATCACCATGCCCTATATACCTATTCAATGGAATATGGTAGATTCTTGAATGCACCATTGTGTTTGACCCTCTAGGCCCTTATCTCAATAGTAGTGAATACTATTCATAGACCAAGAACAAGATCTAGCACTAAATCATGTCCTTTAAAGAGAAAATATATTCATGGAAATTAAAACCAACCTTTGAATACACACTATGTAATATAATCTTTTCTCCTTTAATATATCATAAAGTAGGACACACACCTGTGTCATCTAACTTTATTACTTTATTATTTTTTGAACTATCTAGATGGATTTACCCTTTATTTCCATGGATATAGTATTCTAAAAGTACTACCATCCTAATCAACTAGGCCTGATAAATATAACTTCCTTAACCTATAAGTGTCAAATCCTTTATTTACCATTTAACTAATTCTATACCACCAATGACACACCAAACACAATTTGCCTCACCATGAATTTATTATCGATGTTTTTCCTTGCATCAAAGTACCTGATCAAATAGAACACATTATTAATGATCTCAAGTTAGGATACCATTACAAATTTCCATAGATAGGAACATCCAATGACACCAAAAACATGTGGTTTTTCTAGTGGCGGGTCTTTCCTCGTGATATAACTACTAAATATAACCAAGTAGGAACATCATGAGAACAAGTATCAATGATTATGATCCCCCAACACCTGATAATTAGACATATACTATGTCTAGTTAGTAATATGTATCTAGAGCATAGTAAATATGTTTAAGATTAATGTCATAGTTTCTCTAGGTTCTCATTACAGTCATGGATATACTATAAAATTTTGATATGAAAATTAATATATGGAAATTACCATTAAATAGTGGGTGAAGAAATATCTACACTATAATGGTAAGATTACACCATGGATATATGACTATATACATGATGTGGTAATCAAAGATACTGTTCAAGTTGGGTCTAGGGCACCCACTATTACAACACCCCCACTTACAATATAGACAACTTTCTAACCAACCTTGTTATATCTCACATGATTAAGATTATGTTTATACTGAGAAATGAATCCATCTACTAGGTATTCCATGTTTCCACTATGTGGATATTCTTTTATGTATGATCTCATCTCCTTGAGTAAAGTTCCTCTTGAGATGGTATCCCTTAGTATATCCCTTTTTTCCACTATCAAAAATTGACATATTGGATATTAAAAATATAATAATTTACATTATGATAATTATTTATTTACTAGGTGTGATTCCAAGAACTGTAACAAATCATTCCATATATATGATTCTTAGCTTCCTTAGAAGTAGCAAAATACTCAGTTTTTGCAGGTGTGGATACCACTAGATTTTATGGTCTTGTCATTCTTAACAACTTAACCAAATTTCTATATTATATCATATGGATATAAGGAAGACTATTTTGTGTCCCACCAAAAAATATCTTTTTTTATTCTCCACTTACCAAGTACATATCTTTTGTACTTACCCAAGTACGATCAAATATTTATAACAACTTCACTTGCAGTTCTCCTGGATATAACTAATATTTTCATACTAAAAACTATTTACTGGAAATATCATATATTTACATATCATGGAATAAACAATTGACTCATCGCTAAAGTGTATGAAATTAAACTCACCATGTTAATATCATCCAATTCCCATGAACACTAGTTAGGGAGGATTTATTCCATGTGACATTGATAACAATTATCTGTTGAATTTTTCTATCTTTTCTTTTTCAATACGATGTCACTTCATGTAAAATTGACTAGGTCTAATCAACCATTATATCTGACTCATTAGATCATGTTCCCTAGAACTTAGGTTGTTACTTTAATTCAATCACTGGAGAAGTACTTTAATCCTGGTCTATTTTCCATATGTTACCAAACATATTTCACTTCAAAAAAATCACTCTCAGTAACCTCTAGTAGAAACATGTTAAACATTTATTAAAAATTAATATTCAATGATTAAGATTCTTACTTTAATCCTAAAGTGTATTTAAGTAACTTTCAACCTTACTGGAATTTGGTTATGTCACCAACCCTTTCTGGTTGCTTCATATATACACCTTCCATAAAAGTTGGTCTTGAAATCCAATTCTCAATAAATTGATCATAGAATGTATTTATGATAATTAAAATTCTAATGGATTTAGGCATACTAACTTTGTATTACCAATCAAGCCTTATTGGTACTGGGATTGTACCATCCTTGTATACTCACATTTAAATACCCACCATAGTATTCAAAATAATAATCCCCGTTGAATTTTGATACATGGAATCCATTATTGAATTTTAATTGATATTTTTAGTCTTCACTAATTTCTATATACTTCTTACCTATAGGAATAATTTTTCATAATGAATAATTTATCATTGGTTATAGTGAATTCAAAACCATTACTATGGTTTTACCATTCCTTTGCAGTATGTGTCTCTGGAACATTCTTGTTCCATATCCACTTGTGGAACTAGTTCCTATTCCAACAACATGTGCATCTTTGGCATTAACTAAACCAAAGTCAATCTTGATCCCACTATCTCAAATAGATATGTGCACCCATATATATAAATTTATTCTATCCCTTGACTACAAAATTTCTATATTAGGAATTTATGTAATATCCAAATAAATCATTAGGATAATTAATTTAAATGTACTATGTGTTTTCTTTTTGATGTATTTTTTTTATATCCAAACAAAATATTTTCATCTAAACACATGTCCTTAAGAAATAATGGATTACCATCATGCAATTACTGATATGATATCCATTGGTCATTATATTTGGCATATGGTTATTGGATATCAGCATTATTTTTAAAGCACGCCTTGAAATATAATGTAAGTATCTAAAATTTGAAACATTGATACTAATTACATCATGAATATGATGTACAAAATGTGAATTTAGAAATTACTCAATGATATATTTTTTTATCAATGTTAACTTGTGATACTCATCATCAATCATATTCATTAACATCAATTACTTAATATAGATAAGGTAATGTGTGTATAGTAATTACTCCATGATACATTATATTGATCTATGATTTCTTGGTCAAGATATTCTTCTGCATGTTGACCAAAAGAAACTAATATATTTTGACTATGAATATACCACACTTCACTTTTCCATTCCTCAATTACATAAAGGAATCTAATTAAGTATATTTACCAGTAGATTACACTTTGAATAGCTCATAATTTCTTATTGAACTAATTACATAAAATTTTTCTTAACGTTATTTATAAAGGTTCCTTTGTCCAAAATTACGTATATACACCAATAATAACCAAGGTGTTTAGCTCCACTGTGTCTAAATACCATACCAATTATATCCTTGATATCCAATTTATTTGTTCTTAACAAAGTTTTAACTTCCCACAACTGGGTAAATAAGTCTTACATTTTTATATTACTCACATATTTCCTATGATTAATGTATCACTTAAACTATTTCTTGAGTATTGTACATGACAAACAAAATTCATTCTTAACCATAGAATAATGTCTCCCTGTGTCCAAAGTGAACATGAGATAAATGTTTCAGTTTATACTCAGTAAAATTTCTATAAGAATCATCCACTTGGAAATATAGAAGTCGTGTACTTCTCACCACTGAGTTATGCACCCCCCCCCCCCACCCCCCCTTCTCATTGGATTTTAGAATACACCTTAATTATTTTAATTTTTCTATCACATGCATGGTTACTATATTTTGATACATATATGTGATTGTCATATAGTATTTAATACCAAAGAAGTATGACAAAAACATTACATTGATGAATATTCCTGAAGAAGAAGCGAGTACTTTCTTTCCTGATTCAATTTATTGAAACTAAAATTACATAGTATTATTTCATGATATTCGTTGAAAATAACCACTCATTAATACCTCTTTCTTTGAAGTATGTTTTGAATGTTCCCTTTGATTTCCACTTTCAATTGTCATTTTCTCCTTCCCTTTAAATTTTTTCATCATAAGAACTTAAGATGAAACATTCTTTTCTATTCCTATTTACTTAGAGAATCTTACCTAAATAGTTAATGAAGCATTTAATAAATATTTTTCATTTAGTAACCTAAAATGAGACTAGATTAAATGGATAAAAATGATATTATAATAGTATGTTTTGAAATATTTTAATATGTCTTTTAATTTACACATATCCAGTGTCATTATTTTTGGGCATGTATTGCCTCAATAATACTCTACAAATCTTATTGATATGGATGCTTAAAAATACCTTTGTTTTTTTTAGTGATTAAAATACTTTAAGTAAACTTCTGGAAATTAAAATTCATTGAAATATTTATTATGTAAATATATTGAAGACATTGAACCATGGGAAATATTTGTTTAAGTATTCAAAACATGTTTTACCATATTTTAGAAACATTATTCATACACTTTGTAAAGTGTAATGTAATAAATCAACCTTGTGTTTAAAGAAACAAATATGAATCATCAACCCTATGGTGTCAGGAAAGTATGGTTTTGGAACCTTGGATTATTATGGAATATTACGTCTTTTAAAAGGGGAAGTATGGTTAAGAAACCCTATATAATTATGGAACCATATGTTTGAGGGAAAAAATGTATGGTACATCAACTCTACTTTTGTATTCCAACATACATTTTAAACCCTACGTTTGGAGTTCTTTCGTTATGTAAAAGAACCCTACATTTTAATATTAAATGATGTGGTTTTATATTTATGATATTATCTGAGATTTATGAAATATTCTTGATGGAAGTAAAGATATATTCAAAGCTATTTTGTGATCATTTAAAATGCTCGTTATTATTGATTTAAAGACTTCTCTTAAATGGAGTAAATAATTCTTATTTCTAAGGGAAGTTACCACACTCTTGATAGGTCTAAATTTTAATAATTGTGATCTATCAGGGTGACATTTGTGGATCTACTCAACCAAAATAATGATGTATATTTTATATATATGATAATAATATTTTAACAATATATATATATGATATATAACTTCATATTTAAAAATATCTTTTGAATACATAACTTCTGCAAAGATCGAGTGACTCTGTTATTTGCTGAATAGGATATATTTTGGATATTTACATATTTCAACCTCATAATGATGTGTAACTACTACTTTTCATTTGTTTCTATTCATATTGAATATCATTTACAACCAATATCCCTTTAGACCTATCGTTACTTGAAGAAATTTTAAATTTGAAGAAGAAAATTCGTATTCTGTCACTTGATATTGCAATTGTGATCAAGAACCTATCAATTCATTTAAATCAAAATCTTTTAATTTATTGGAGTTTTGACTTCTTGAACTTAGTTTTGTATGAGTATCATCTTCTTAGACTGATATGTGGAGAATATGGTTCCTTGTAAAAGAACCATAAGGCTCTATAAACCCTTATTGTAATGGTGTTAACTTCCTACACTCAGTTGTTGTTTAAATGTATTGAGACAAATGGAACTTTCTAGAGAAAATCACCAATATCGGATGGAGAGAATTGGTGTAGTGGACAAGGGGATCTTTGTTCCCTTAAACACTATAATAATTGTTGTGTTATTATTTATTGTTTATCTTCTACTCAAATTACTTAAAGAATAGAATATTATACATCTGCATAAATTGTAAGGAAAGTTAAAAGTGATAATATTTCAATATTATCAAAAAGACACAATGGAACACCCACTTGTGTATAATTTCATTATTCTATTCTAAAATTTGGAATCAGACGAGATATTTTATGAAAAATATCTAACAATCTTAAAAGTCTAAGGTCTATATAAAGAAAGATGTTAATGGTTGATCCTATATAAGGAATTTATACGATTAGTGAATCCTTATTTCAATGGTGATAATTATGGATGTTGAAAAAATCTAATAATAATCTATATGAATAATATTAGATTTAATTTTTATATTAAGATCATCACTTATTATGTAATTCATGTGAAAAAAACATGGGATAATACAAAAGTAGCTAAGTATGACATCAAATCAAAAGTAATGAATTCTATAATCTATGGAATTTGACCTTAAGAATTTAATCAAGTATATCAACATCCTATGGCTCATAAAATGTGGATGATAATAACTTTTTCATATAAATTAACTGATAATATCATATAGTTAAGGTATGGTACTCTTAAACTAATGTTTGACACCTTAAAAATGTATGATGGAGAAAGTATTACCCAAATGAATGGATAATTTACTGAAATTTATAATTATTTTTCTGATTTGGGAGATCCAATTACACAATATGATCAAGAATTAAAAGTACTCTAAGTACTTCCCTAAAAATGGAATGGAGTATATGCAGCAATTCAACAATAATATCTAGTAAAAAATAAAACAATGAAAGATTTAATTGAAAAAATGATGATGTTAGAAGAAGAAATGCAAGATGAATCTGAAGATCATAAGAAAATGAAAAGTTAAAACACTTCCCTTAAGGTCACATATCAAAATCATGTAAATAAATCAAGAGAAGATATTGAAATCCAAAAATATTCAAATCGGTTAAAATCCAACATGGAACTGGAATAGTTAGATCAAAAATATATCAAATTATATAATAAGAGAAGAGGCTTCAAATAATCCTTCAAAATTGATGAGATTGGATCCAAATAATTAAGATGATATGAATGAAAATATATGGGACATATAACACTAGACTTCCCCCAGTCAAATGGAGAAAAAAGAAATACAGAAAAAAATGAAAATAAAACTAATTATCATCATGAATTGAAAAGAGCTATGAAATATACTTGGATTGTGTCTGAGGACTACATAACATCTTCCAAATATGATATAGAAAATGAACCACAAAATCTAAAAGCAAACATGTGCTTTATAGATAAATAAGACAGTAAGGTATAAGCATATGACTATTTTAATTCTGACTCTAATATCGGTTAAAATGGAAAACTAACTTATTATTCATCAGTGCTTGAATAAAAATATGATTCTTTAATAAAAAATCACAAGACACTAAAAATCATTCACAATGTTGTTTTAATCAAATTGAAAACAATTCTAAAAAAATATGAAGAACTAAAAGAAAAATTTAATATATCTACATAAAATTGTATTGTTCATAAAAATAAGGTAATGTGTGTTTAGTAATTACTCCATGGTAAATTATATTGATCTATGATTTCTTAGTCAAGAAACTCTTCTGCATGCTAACCCAAAGAAAATTATATCTTTTGACTATGCATATATCGCACTTCACTTTTCCATTCCTTAATTACTTAAAGGAATCTAATTAAGTATATTTACCACTAGATTACCCTTTGAATAGCTCATACTTTCTTATTGAACAAATTACATAAAAGTTTTCTTAACATTGTTTCTAAGGGTTCCTTTGTCAAAATATTTAATATATATATCAATAATTACCAAGGTGTTTAGCTCCACTGTGTCTAAATATCTTACCAGGTATATCCTTGATATCCAATTTAGTTGTTCTTAACAAAGTTTTATCTTTCCACAACTGGGTAAATAAGTCCTACATTTTTATATTCATCACATATTTCCTATGATTCATGTATCACTTAAACTATTTCTTGAGTATTGTACATAACAAACAAAATTCATTCCTAACTATAGAATAATTTCACCCTGTGCCCAAAGTAAACACGAGAATTTTTCTATTTATACTCAGTAAAAGTTCTATAAGAATCATCCACTTGGAAATATAGAAGTCATGTACTTATCACCGCTGAGTTATGAACCCCCCCCCCCCCTTCTCAATGGATTTTAGAATACACCTTAATTATTTTAATGTTTATATTACATACTTGGTTACTATATTTTGATACATATATGTGATTGGCATGTTGTATTTAATACCAAATAAGTATGACAAAAACATTACATTGATGAATACGCCTGAAGAAGAAGCGAGTACTTTCTTTCCTGATTAGATTCATTTCAAATAAAATTATATAGTATTATTGCATAATATTCTATGAAAATAACATCTTATTAATACATCTTTCATTGAAGGATGTTGTGAATGTTCCCTTTGAGTTCCACTTTCAATTGTCATTTTCTCTTTGACATTAAATTTTTACATCATAAGAACTAAAGATAAAACATTCTTTTCTATTCATATTTACTTGTATAACCTTACCTAAATAGGTATTGAATAATTTAATAAATATTTTTCATTTTTTACCTAAAATGAGAATATATTAAATGGATAAAAATGATATTAGAATACTATGTTTTGAAATATTGTAATATGTATTTTAATTTATGCATATCGAGTGTAATTATTTTTGGGAATTTATTCCCTCAGTAATTCTCTATAAATATTATTTATTTTAATGCTAAAACATACCCTTGTTTGTTTTACTAATTAAATTACATTAAGTAAAATTCAGGAAATTAAAACTCATTGAAATATTTATTCTGTAAATATATTGAAGACATTGAACCATGGGAAATATTTGTTAAAGTATTCATAACATGTTTTACCATATTATAGAAAAACTTTTCATACACTTTGTGAAGCATAATATAAGAAATCAGCCCAGTGTCTGAAGAAAAACATATGCATCATCAACCCTATGTTGTTAGGAAAGTATTGTTCTGGAACCATAGATTATTATGGAACATTACGTTTGTTAAAAGGGTAAGTATGGTTAAGCAACCCTATATTATTAAGGAACCGTATGTTTGAGGAAACAAATGTATGGTACATCAACCATACTTTTGTATTCTAACATACATTTTAGAACCTACATTTGGATTTCTTTATTTATGTTAAAGAACCCTACATTTGAATATCCAATGATGTAGTTTTAAATTTTTTATATTATCTGAGATTTATGAAATGGTCTTAATATAAGTAAAGATCTATTCAAGGCTATTTTTTGATCATTTCAAAGGCTCGTTATGATTGATTTAAATACTTTTTTTAATGGAGTAAATAATTCATATTTCTAAGAGAAGTTACCACTCTCTTGATAGGTCAAAATTTTAATAATTGTTATCTATCAGGGTGACATTTGTCGATATACTCAACCAAAATAATGATGTATATTCTCTATATATGATAAGATTATTTTCACTATATATATATGATATATAACTGCATATTTAAAACTATATTTTGAATACAAAATGTCTGTAAAGATTGAGTGACTCTGTTATTTTCTGAATAGGCTATATTTTGGAGATATACATATTTCAACCTCATAATGATGTGTAACTACAACTGTTCATTTCTTTCTATTCATATTTATGATCATTTACAACTAATATCCATTTAGACCTATCGTTACTTAAAGAAAGTTTATATTTGAAGAAGAAAATTTGTATTCTGTCACTTGATTTTGCAACTCTGATAAAGAACCTATCCATTCAATCAAATCAAAATCTTTTGATTTATTGGAGTTTTGACTGCTTGATCTTAGTTGTGGATGAGTATCATCTTCTTGTTATAATATGTGTAGAATATTGTTCCCTGTAAAAGAACTATAAGGCTCTGTAAAGCCCTGTGGTAATGGTGTTAACTTACTACACTCAGTTATTGTTTAAATATACTTTGATAAAAGGAACTTTCTAGTGAAAATCAACAATATCGCATAAAGGGAATTGGTGGAGTGGAAAAGGGGATCTTTGTGCCTTGAAAAACAATAATAATTGTTGTTTTATTCTTTATTGTTTATCTGTTACTCAAATTACTTATAGAATAAAATACTATACATCTTCATAAATTGTAAGGAAATTTAAAAATGAAAATATTTCAATATTATCCAAAAGACACAATTCAACACCCTGTTGTGTATATTTTTATTATTCTGTTTTAAAATTTGGAATCAGACGAGATATTTTATGGAAAATATCTAACAATTTTAAAAGTATAAGGTCTATGCAAAGAAATTTTCAATGGTTGATCCTAGAAACGAAATGTCTATGATTAGTGAATCCATATTTCAATGGTGATAATTATGGATGCTAAAAATCTCTAATAATAATCTATATGAATAATATAAGATTTAATGTTTATATTAAGATCATAACTTCTTATGTAATTCATGAGAAACAAAAACATGGGATAATACAAAAGTAGCTAAGTATTACATCAAATCAAAATCCATGAATGATATCATCTATAGAATTGGACCTTAAGAATTTAATCAAGTATATCAATGTCCTATGGCTCATGAAATGTGTGTGATAATCACTTTTTCATATAATGGAATAGATAATATCATATAGTTAAGGTATGTTACTCTTAAACTAATGTTTGACAACTTCAAAATGTATAATGGAGAAAGTATTACCCAAATGAATGGACAATTGATAAAATTTCCAATTATTTTTCTGATTTGGGAGATCCAATTACACAATATGATCAAGAATTAAAAGTAATCTAAGTACTTACCTCAAAATGGAATGGAATATATGCAGTAATTCAACAATAATATCTAGTAAAAATCTATCAATGAAATAATTAATTGAAAAAATGATGATGTTAGAAGAAGAAATGCAAGATGAAGCTGAAGATCATGAGATAATGAAAAGGGAAAACACTTCCCTTAAGGTCACGTATCAAAATAATGAAAATAAACCAAGAGAAGATATTGAAATACAAAAATATTCAAATTGGTCAGACTCCAACATGGAACTCGATTAGTTAGCTGAAAAATATATCAAATTATATAAGAAGAAAAGACGCTTCAAAAAATCCTTCCAAAATTGATGAGATTGGATCCAAACAAAGTAAGATTCTATGAATGCAAATATATTGGACATATAATACCAAAATTCCCCCAGTTAAAAGGAGAAAAAGGAATACAAAAAAGAAAAATTAAAAGAAAACTTATTATCAGCATAAATGTAAAAGACCTATGAAATCAACTTGGAGTGTGTCTGAGGACTCCATAAGCTCTTCCAAATATGATAGAGAAAATGAGCCAAAAAATATAAAAGCAAACATGTGCTTTATGGATAAAGAATACAATAAGGTATAAGAATATTACTATTTTAATTCTGACTCTGATATCTGTTAAAATGGAAAACTTTCTTCTTATTCCTCAGTGCTTGAATAAAAATATGATTCTTTAATAAAAAATCACAAGACACTAAAAAATATTCACAATGTTGTTTTAATCAAATAGGAAACAATGCTAAAAAAATATCATGAACTAAAAGAAATATTAATACATCTACATAAAAATTTATTGTTCATAAAAATAAGGTAATGTGTGTTTAGTAACTACTCCATGATACATCATATTGATCTATGATTTCCTGGTCAAGATATTCTTCTTCATGATAACCTAAATAAACTTATATCTTTTGACTATTAATATACCGCACTTCACTTTTCCATTCCTTAATTACTTAAATGAATCTAATTAAGTATATTTACCACTATATTACCCTTTGAATAGCTCATGCTTTCTTGTTGAACTAATTACATAAAAAATTTCTTAACGTTATTTCTAAAGGTTCCTTTGTCAAAAATTAAGTATATACATAAATAATAACCAAGGTGTTTAGCTTCACATTGTCTAAATACCATACCATGTATATCCTTGATATCCAATTTAGTTGTTCTTAACAAAGTTTTATCTTTCCACAACTGGGTAAATAAGTCTTACATTTTTATATTCCTCACATATTTCCTATGATTCATGTATCACTTAAACTATTTCATGAGTATTGTACATGAAAAAAAATCATTTCTAACCATAAAATAATGTCTCCTTGTTTCCAAAGTAAACATGAGATAAATTTTTCTATTTATACTCAGTAAAAGTTCAATAAGAATCATTCACTTGGAAATATAGAGCTCGCATACTTGTCACAGTTGAGTTATGCCCCCCCCCCTTATAAATGGATTTCAGAATACACCTTAATTATTTTAATGTTTCTATTACATACATAGTTACTATATTTTGATAGATATATGTGATTGGAATATTGTATTTAATACCAAATAAGTATGACAAAAACATTACATTGATGAATATACCCAAAGAAGAAGTGAGTACTTTCTTTCATGATTTGATTCATTGCAACTAAAATTACATAGTATTATTGAATGATATTCGATGAAAATAACCTCTTATTAATACCTCTTTCATTTAAGGATGTTGTGAATGTTCCCTTTGAGTTCAACTTTCAATTGTCATTTTCTCCTTGCCTTTAAATTTTTTCATCATAACAACTAAAGATGAAACTTTCTTTTTTATTACTATTTACTTGGAGAACCTTACCTAAATAGGTAATGAAGCATTTAATAAATATTTTTCATTTTGTAACCTAAAATGAGACTAGATTAAATAGATAAAAATTATATTATAATAGTGTGTTTTGAAATATTGTAATATGTCTTTTAATTTACACATATCTAGTGTAATTATTTTCGGGCATGTATTTCCTCAATAATACTCTATAAATATTATTGATTTTGATGCTTAAAAATACCCATTTTTGTTTTACTAATTAAATAACTTTAAGTAAACTTCAAGAAATTAAAACTCATTGAAATATTTATTCTGTAAATATATTGAAGACATTGAACCACGGGAAATATTTTTTAAAGTATTCAGAAGATGTTTTACCATATTCTAGAAACACATTTTATACACTTTTTGAAGCATAATGTTAGAAATAAATCCTGTGTTTAAAGAAAAACATTTGGATTATCAAATTTATGCTGTCAGGAAAGTATGGTTTTGGAACCTTAGATTATTATGGAACAATACATTTGTTAAAAGGGGAAGTATGGTTAAGTAACTCTATATTATTAAGGAACCATATGTTTGAGGAAACAAATTTATGGTACATCAACCCTAATTTTGTATTCCTACATACATTTTAAAACCTACATTTGGAGTTCTTTTATTATATGAAAGAACCCTACATTTGAATATTAAATGATGTAGTTTTAAATTTGTGATATTATCTGAGATTTGTGAAATGGTCTTGATGGAAGTAAAGAACTATTCAATGCTATTTTATAATCATTTCAAAGGCTCGTTATGATTGATTTAATGACTGGTCTTCAATGGAGTAAATAATTCTTATTTCTAAGGGAAGTTACCACTCTTTTGATAGGTCTAATTTTAATAATTGTGATCTATTAGGTCAACATTTGTGGATCTACTCAACCAAAATAATTATTTCTATTCTATATACATGATAATATTATTTTCACTATATATTATAAGATACATAACTTCATATTTAAAAATATCTTTTTAATACATAACTTCTGCAAAGATCGAGTGACTCTGTTATTTGGTGAATAGGCTATATTTTGGAGATGTACATATTTCAACCTCATAATGATGTTTAAATAATATTGTTCATTTGTTTATATTCATATTGAAGATCATATACAACCAATATCCCTTTAGAACTATCGTTACTTGAAGAAATTTCATATTTGAAGAAGAAAATTCGTATTATGTCACTTGATGTTGCAACTGCAATCAAGAACCTATCAATTCAATCTAATCAAAATATTTTGATTTATTAGAGTTTTTACTTCTTGAACATAGTTATGGATGAGTATCATCTTCTTGGACTAATATGTGGAGAATATGGTTCCCTGTAAAAGAACCATAATGATCTTTAAAGTCTTATTGTAATGGTTTTTACTTCCTATACTCAGTTGTAGTTTAAATGTTTGGTGATAAAAGGAACATTCTAGTGAAAATAACCAATATTGAATAGAGAGAATTGGTGGAGTGGAAAAGGGGATCTTTGTGCCCTAAACCACTATAATAATTGTTGTGCTCTTCTTTATTGTTTATCTGCTACTCAAATTGCTTCTAGAATATAATACTATACATTTGCATAAATTGTAAGGAAAGTTAATAGTGAGAATATTTCAATATTATAAAAATGAAACAATTAAACACCCTCTTGTTTATATTTTTATTATTATTTTCTAAAATTTGGAATCATACGAGATATTTTATGAAAAATATCTAACAATATTAAAATTATAAGGTCTAAGGAAAGAAAGATGTCAATGGTTGATCCTAGAGAAGTAATTTTTATGATTAGTGAATCCATATTTTAATGGTGATAATTATGAATACTGAAAATCTCTAATAATAATCTATATGAATAATATTAGATTTAATGTTTATATTAAGATCATAACTTCTTATTTAATTCATGTGAAACCAAAAACATGGGATAATACAAAAGTAGATAAGTATGATATCAAATCAAAAGCAATGAATGCTATCATCTATGGAATTGGACATTAAGGATTTAATCATGTATATAAATGTTCTATGGATCATGAAATGTGTATGATAATCACTTTTTCATATAAAGGAACTGATAATATCATATAGTTAAGGTATGGTACTCTTAAACTAATGTTTTACACCTTCAAAATGTATGAAGGAGAAAGTATTACCCAAATGAAAGGACAATTGACTGAAATTTCCAATTATTTTTCTGATTTGGGAGATCTAATTACACAATATGATCAATAATTTAAAGTAATATAAGTACTTACCTCAAAATGGAATGGAATATATGCAACAATTCAAAAAAAATATTTACTAAAGAATCCAACAATGAAATAATTAAGTGAAAAAATTATGATGTTAGAAGAAGAAATGGAAGATGAAGCTAAAGATCATAAGATAATGAAAAGGTAAATCACTTCCCTTATGGTTATATCTCAAAATCATGGAAAGAAATCAATAGAAGATATTTAAATCCAAAAAATTTCAAATTGGTCATACTCCAACATGGAACTAGATTAGTTAGCTCAAAAATCTATCAAATTCTATAAGAAGAAAAGAGTCTTCAAAAAATCCTTCAAAATAGATGATATTGGAACCAAATAAGTAAGATGGTATGAATAAAAATATATGGGATATATAGTACCATACTTCCCCCAGTTAAAAGTAGAAAAAAGAAAGATAGAAAAGAAAAATTAGAAGAAAACTGATTATCTTCATAAATGGAAATGAACTATGAAATCTACTTGGAGTGTGTCTGAGTTCTCCATAAGCACTTCCAAATATGATATTGAAAATGAGACCCAAAATCTAAAATCAAACATGTGATTTATAGATAAAGAGGACAATATGGTATAAGATTATTACAATTTTAATTCTGACTCTGATGTATGTTCAAATGCAAAACTATCTTCTTATTCCTCAGTGCTTGAATAAAAATATGATTCTTTAATAAAAAATCAAAAGACACTAAAAAATATTCACAATGTTGTTTTAATCAAATAGGAAACAATGCTAAAAAATATCAAGAACTAAAAGAAAAATTTAATACATCTACATAAAATTATATTGTTCATAAAAATAAAATAAAACATCTACAGGATGAGGTAGAATCTTTTAAAAGTGATTCAATTATTTTAACCAGTAGAGAAAAATCACTAAATTATATTCTTGGTAAAAAATTCATTAAAATAGAAAAATAGAGAATGGGAAAAAAGGGAGAAAAATAAAAAAAATTATTTTGTGTCTAGTTTAAAAATGATACATGCTTATATTGTGCACTAGAAGAAAAATAATCTCATAACTATTGATTAAGAAATTCCCAGATAATTAGAATAAATCTGAAATTTATTTCTAAAAATATTTCTAAATCTAGTAATATAAATTTCTATAAAATAAGGAAAATCTGTATTCCCATGTCTTTTCTTGTTAACATTGCTATACTTAAGAAAATATGGGTACCAAATAAAACTTATGTTTAAATGATTTTTTAGGTAAATGATCACAAGAAAAAAATGATATATAGTAAATGGATAGTTGATTCTCTAGACACCTGAGTGGAGACTCTTATAATTCCCATACATTAAAAAAAATATGGATGGAGGTATAGAAACATTTGGAGACAATAAAAACAGAAATATAGTTGGAGTTGGATCAGTTGGAGATCCAAATTAAATCTCAATCAAAAAAGTACTATATGTACAAGGGTTAATGCACTACCTGATAAGTATTTCTCAACTTTTTTATGATAGATTTCATGTTGATTTCTCTATCAATTCATACATAGTTTTCAAAGATAAACATCTAAAATTTAGAGCACCTAGAACTGAAAATGTTTATTATTTGGATCTCAATTAATTGTATAAATAGAAAGTGTATTTTTTAACTACTAATCCAAATGAGTGATGGATATGGCATATGAAACATGGATACTATAATATATTTACATTATATAAATTATCTAAGAAAAAAATCTGATTTTCTTAGTCTTAAATTTTAGAATGATAGATTTTCTGATGCATGCCAAATCGACAAACAACATAAATTATCTTTCAAATCAATTAACAAAGTTGTTATATCTAAACTACTTGAACATAACTATATGGATTTATTTGGATCATATAGGGTAGAAAGTTTTGATTTATAATTAAATTTTTATATTTTAGTTGATGATTTTTCAAGATTTTATTGGGTTTATTTTCTAAAACTTAAAAGTAAAGTATTCACTATTTTTGAAATATTTTGTAAAATCATTCAAAATGAACACTATTTTAAAATAATTTAATTAAGAAGTGATCATGGTGGAGAATTTGAGAATAAATAATTTAATTATTTTTTATCAAATTTAGGTATTAAAAACACCTTCTCAGCACCAAGAACACCTAAATAGAATGGAATTGTTGAAAGAAGAAACAAAACTATTCAATAAATAGAAAGGACTATGCTAAATGAATACATCCTTCCTAACTCTCTTTAGGCATAAGAAGTAATCATAGATTTCAATATCATGAATAGATTTTTAATAATACCAATTATTAAAAAGAAAATTTATGAACTTTGGAATAAAATAAAACCTAAAGTAAAGTACTTTAAAGTAATTGGATGTAAGGTGTATATCACGAATAATAAGGAAAACCAAGGTAAATTCGATCTAAAGGAGGATGAAGGAATATTTATAAGATAATTTTATATTTCTAAAGACAATATAGTTTATAAAAAATTCAAGGATTACTGAAGAATTAGTTCATGTGAAGTATGATGAAAATAACCCATTTGACAAAATGAAAGATCAAATAGATGAAATTATTGATTCTTCTGAGAACATGAGCCTTGAAACACCTAAGAATGTTTTTGAAATAGTTATAATTCAGTCCGGTCTAGAAGAAAATAAAATATAAGAACATAAAAGTGTCTAATTTAGATATTCTATAACCTTAAAGGATAATCCTTTAGAAACTGTTATATTAAATCTTGATATAAGAGTAAGAACTATAAGAAATGTAGAAAACAAAGTTGAATTTTATACCTTTATATCAAAATTAGAACCAAAACCTATATAATAATCCTCAAATTAGGAAAATTGCTTAATGGATATCCAAGAATATCTTAATCAATTTATTAGAAATAGATTTTGGGAATAAGTTGAAATACCAACAAATTATCCTCTAATAAGGACCAAATGGATCTTTAAAAATAAATAGGATGATCAAGGGATCATTACCAGAAAAAACTAGATTGGTAGGTAATTTATACAACCAGGAAGAATGGGTAGACTATGATGAAACATTTACACCTATTTCTAGATTAGATGCAATCAAAATTATTTTACCTAATGCATCTCATATTAATTTTAAATTATATCATATGGAAGTAAAATCTACACTGCTAAATGGATATTTACCAACCCCTAAGGTTGAAAAACCCTCATATATTAGATTTAGTTTTCAAACTTTCTAAAAGCACTCTATGTCATTAAGAAATCACCTAGATCTTGGTATGAAATATTATGCCAATTTTTATTAAAAAATGGATTTTTTGTGGGATTGGAAGATCCTACTATTTTTAAAAAAACAATTTTCACTAATATATTATTATTGAAAATTTATGTTCATGATATTATTTTTGGATCAATAAAAAAAATATTTTTAATTATATTTCAAATCTTATGAAAAAATAATTTGACATGTGTACGATGGGAAAATTGAATTTCTTTTTAGGATTTAAAATTTATCAAAATGATTTGGTAATTTTTTTAATCAAAGTAAATATATTTTTGATTTTTTGAAAAGGTTTAGACTTGAAAATAATAAGACTTACACATATCCTTTGTGTACTAATATAAAACATGATTTGGATGAAGCTATAAAACTAGTTGACAATTAGTTATATATAGGTATGACTGGAAATATACTATATATTACTTCTAGTAGACCATACATAATGTTTTATATATGTTTACATGCTAGATTTCAGTCAAAAACAAAATAATCATATCTTATTACTATAATAAAAAAATCGTATATTTAAAAGTTACTATTTTTCAATAGTTAATTTACCTAAAAACCTCTAATTTTAATTTAATTTCATATTCAGATGTTGATTTTGGAGGATGTAGATTAGATATCAAAAACAAATCAGGAACCTGTCATTTTTAGGAAAATAATTAGCAACATGGTTGATTAAGAAACAAAATTTAGTTTCATTTTCAATAGTCGAGGTAGAATATATATCTGTTGGGAGTTGTTGTGCACAAGTGTTGTGAATGAAACATACCTTATTGTACTTTGGACTTAATTTTAATAATAATCATATTTTATGTGTTAATAATAATGTAATTAATATATCCAAAAATCGTATAAGTCATTCTAGAAACAATCATATTGATATATAGAATAATATTTTATAAGATCAATTTCATAAAAAAGATATATCTTTAGAAGTAGTAAATATAAATTATCAACTTGTTGATATTTGTACAAAACCACCACTCATTGTAAGTTTTGATATTATTAAGGGGGGAGCTAGTAATAATTAGTTTTAAATAATTTTTCATTAATTTACTTTGTTAATATCTATATTCATCATTTTAATTTATTCATTTTATTTTTATTTTTAAAACCAATAATTTGTTTTGATATTTGAAAAAGCATTTCTTTTCAAAATAAAAAATTAATTATTACACTACTTAATTGTCTTGAAAAATTATAACTACATCACTAAAATATATCCAAAGACTCTTCCTCACTCTGTGTTCTCTTCTTACCATAATATTTCAAACCCTTTCTCCTTCTAGATCTCTTTTATTCCTTCAAAACCCTAGAATCTAAAACCCTTCAAACTTATCATTATCATCAATGTTGAAGAATAAGTGAACGAATAAAGGTGAATCAAGAAATTTGAAATTACATCACATCCACTTCAAAAATATTCTTCAAGGAGAATTTTTCAATTATGACTAGTTTTTTCACAAAAATCTCTTACTAAAGAAGTTCCTCACTTTTCACAGTTTAGAGTTTCGGTTTAACAAAGAAAATATTGAATTTATTTTTGATCTATAACTAAAGTATTTTTGTAAGAACATTAATTTTAGTTTTGGTTAAATATAGTATATAATTACCTATTTGTTATATTATATGTGATTTTCAATCTTCTTGATAGAAATAGAAGATATCTTAAAATTTGATCACGAAGTAGTGTTCCATTTTGATCTTCAATTGATTGAAAATAAATATCTAAATAGAGAATATGTAATGTTATTTATTTTTTGTTTGAACCAAATTTAGAAGATTTTTTTAAGGATATTAAGGCTAATCAAAATGTAGTGTTCAAGTTTATCCAATCTACAAGTCTCCCTATAATCGTAGAATTAGAAAATATTCTTTATCCTAACATTTATGAAATGTTCATATTCATAAGTGATATTAAGTTAAATATATATAGATATATGCTTAGATATCTGAATCACTCCTATAAATCCTAGTAATAAATGTCCTTTTATCCATATAGTTGAATTATTTTTCTTCTTCTGTATAGAAAAAATAAAATTTACTATCTAGATGTTCATATTAAGTGTCATCACAACAAAATTTTAAATACTAGTATGGTATGAAAGTTTTGTTTATTTTAGAGTACATTTAAAGGTAAAACGATACATGTTAGTGCAGATAGACAAAAAGAATTTGGTTCATTTCTTAGGATTAGAAACACAAATCTACTGGATCAGTTCATCTGCATCAGTAAGAAGTTGGAGAATCTGGAATAGAAATTGAATCTCAACAGACAATAATGGAACTTATATATGATACCTCTGAACAATATGAGGAAGAAAATGAAGGTGTATTTTATGAAGTACTTATCACACAACCTCGGATCAGATAATAACCTCCTCTTGAGAATCCTGAAGTTGACACTACTAGACAAGGAGAAGAAACTTCATCATTATTTTTAGGAGTATCAATTAATATTAATGAACAACAAGATGATATTCAAGTGAAATATAAGAAATTTTCTCCTAAAATGGAGTTAGTTAAGGAAATTCATCAATGAGGTGAGTGAGTTTAGACCTCATAATCTGAAACAATGGAAATTGTTGAAAATAAGACTATCTCTACTATTTCACAATCTGTGGAAAAAAAACTTCTCTATCTAGAGGAGGAAAATAAGTTTTGATGATATTATTTTTATAATGAGAAGACTAAAGATAATTCATTAGATGTAGTGTAATAATATCCTCAATCAGGACTTCAAAAAGTATCCACATCTGATTCTCTGACTAATTAGATTGAAGATCTGGTAACCAAGTTTAACAGAATAAAGGAAAATATCTCCAGTCATTAACAAGATTTGGAATCTACAATAGAAACGTTGGAAAATTTGAAAAATTCAACAGTTCCCAGAAGAGGAATTTGAAATTTTTCATACTAAACTGAAAAAATTAAAAGTAAATTCACTTTCTATAAAATATTTTGATGATTTTCAAAGAGAAATGTTAGATCAATTTGGAAAAATGATATCAGAATCTGTCTTGAAGACCGATTTCAGTGATTTTAAATGGTATTTAGGAAACTAGTTTGAATCCATAAATGGAAGTGTCAGTCTATCAAGAGCTCCGACTTCTTCACAACCAACTTCATCAGATTTTTTTAGAATTTTTCAAGTGATTATTTTAGTAATGTATGATATGAATGATATACTCCAATCACTTTAGTGTAAAAGTTAACCTCTAAATGTGATATTAGATAATAGAAAAGATATTATCTAAAAGTTTATCTCTATTGAATCAAGAATCAGGATGCTTCTCAAATAGTTAAGTGATAAGCTTATGATGTTTCTATATAAAAAGTAAAATATTTATAATAATATAAATGGATGAAAATATTTAAGAAAAATTATAATGACATATAATATAATTCAAATAATTTTTTTCAGCATGCTCTAACTTTATCAAAGCCCAACACTTCTACTGAGCAGTCCTTCTAACTTCAACCAGCCCTTCCTTTTAAACTATTTCTCAGCCAAAATTGCTACTTGTAATCATAAATTTATTTGTAATAAAAATTTATTTTTAATAAAAATTTATTTATATATATTTTTATTTATTATTATTTATGTTCAATTCTACCTACAAAACACATGTTTTATTTTTCTATAAAGTAGAATATACCATTTATTTATAGTTATGTGAAACATAGAATGTGTTTTAATAAATTTCTCAAAAACTTTCTTTTTTATATTAAAAAAGGGGGATAAATTGGGTTAATACAATATTCATAACTCTATTACAAGCTTCTGTTATCAATCAACCGAAATAATACAGTAAGACCTTAATTTTAAAATAATAATTGTATTCTATAAAATAATATTTTATTAATGTTTACAAATCCAATATTTTCTATTATTTATGTCATGGTTTTTATGATCATCAAAAAGGGTAGGATTGTTGGGTATGTATTGTCTAAAAAATACTCTATTAATTTTGATTCTCACAAATACACATTTTTTAATAATGAAATTGCATTAAGTGAATTTAATGAAATTAATATTCATTCAAATAATAATTTTGGAAATATATGCAAGGCATTGATCCGTGGGAAATATTTTTTAATATTATCAAAATGTGGTTTATCATATTTTGGAATCATTATCCATACCCTACAATAAGTGTAATATAAGGAATCAACCCTTCATTTAAAACAGTGTGTATAGATCATTAACCCTATGATTTCATGAAAGTATAGTTCCAGAACCTTACATTTGTGAAAATGGAAAGTATGGTTAAGAAACCTTATGTTAGTAAGGAACCCTAAATTTAAATAAACAAACATATAGCAAATCAAACCAACATTTGTATTCAACCATACATTGCAACCCTACCTTTGTAGTTTTTTTGTTATGTGAAAGAACCTTGCATTTTACTATTCAGCGATGAAGATTTAAATTTGTGATATTATCTGAGATTTATGAAATGGTCTTGATGGAAGTAAATATATGTTCAAAGCTACTTTTTGACAGTTTCAAAGGATTATTATGATTGATTTAAAGACTCTTATTCAATAGATTAAGTAATTCCTATTTCTAAGGGAAGTTATAACTGTATTGATTGATCTAAATTTAAATAATTGTGATCTATCAGGTAAAATTCATGGATCCACTAGTAGAAAACTATTGATAACATCATAGTTTTCACTTTAGTTATTTATAATCAATGTAAAAATCTGGGAATATTAATTTTTTATTTCATTTTTCCATTAAACAATATAAAAAATTAATTTTTCATATTGGTTATATAAAAACCAACATGAAAAATAAGTATTCACCACTCTTTCATTTCGGGTCTATCACTTAACTGATGTGAAATAATGATTTTTTATGTCGGTTATAATATAACTGACATGCAAAACAGTATTTTAACATCAGTTAAATTATAACCGATGTAAAAAATATCTTAAAATTTTATGAATCGATAGAGGGTTCAATTAAAGATCTTCTATTATAGCGACGCAAGTCTCGTTTCTATCTCAAATAATCCCTAACTCTCTCATTTCATCGATCTGGTGGTCCAATCTCACATTACGATCATAATCAACCCTCAGGTTTTATCAACCTTATATTATACATCAAAGATAGATCGGAAGTAACCCTCAAGCATTTTCGTTTATCTCTTTTTTTTCATTATTTGGAATGGAATATCTAACTGATAATTTTTCAATTAGGTACACTTCATTCCCACATTACCATCTTTATACACTGAGGTTTTTTACCTTTATCATTGGGCATTCTATTCTAGATCTACTCATCTCCAACTAAATCACTGGATGGTTTGAATATCTTCTATAATGTGTTAATAAGTTGTTCCAAATTTTATTTCTAGTATGAATTAGTTCTTCTCATTCAATATATGTTTCCTTGTTTGGATTACAATAAAATTATTTTATAAAATATTTCATGATAAGAAGTATTATTTAGGGGATAATATAAGAAAATATTATGTGTTTCTAATTTTCTATTCAGTTTAATCATTTGGGTTTTAAATTAGGTGTTGATATCATACATGGTTCATTTCAGTTATCATAAAGGTAGTGCATGGGAGATTTAAAAAATTCAATTTCATATAATTTCATATCACAAGATGGGTTTTATAATTGGTTTTATAATAGGTGTTTTTTTAAGATATGGAAAGTGTGTATTGTAGAATATAATTAGAGTTTTTGTTAAAAACTAGTTGGGATGGACCGACCGTGGGTGTTATGGAGCTATAAAGAGTTTAAAATTGGAAATTGGTAGTGAAAACCATTTCTAATGGATAATTAAGAGTAAGGGGATCATTATAGATTCTTATTATTGATGAGAATACCTATAGTGTGGATTTTATTATGGGGTGAGTTATTATAGGTAAATCAATTTTGTGGGAGATTGAATTCCTTGTATGGAAGTAAGGTTTATTTGATAAATACGACTCATATGATAATTTTAAGTCTATGAGAATCATTAAGTGGTGTTTTATGCATGTGCATGTGTTTCAATGGTACTCCAGGGCGTTGTAAAAGGTTTGAATGGGTGATGGGTCTATTTTTTAAAGTAGCTGACCAACCAAGTACCCAGTTATGGAATGCTATGTACCATGTGAAGTCCCATGAATCCAGGTTTAATGTGACATTTTTTTAAACTAAGACTCAATTTATGATTTGAATATATTTGTAATTATAAAATATAATAAATTATTTATTTTCATAAATAATAAATAATGAATTAGTTGTTCTCATTCTATATATTTTTTATGGATATTGTTTTATGGATATCATTGTATATATTTTTTAATAATTTTATAAGGTTATATTCATTTATTTTCACTTAAATTTTTTTTGAAACAAATCTATTATGTCATTCCTTCTAAATGAATAAATTTTATCATTAAAATTTTCTATTTTTTTCTAATGTTTCCATTCTTGTTTTTCTATACTTTTCAATTCTATTTATAATCTCAATATTTTATAAATTACTCCCTTTGATTTTTATATTTATTTTTGATATTTGTTATAGATAATAATTAATTAAATTTGGATTAATGCACCTATAATGGGTGATTAATATGAGGAAGGTGTCGATGATTTTTTTGAATTTTCTAAATTAAATTTTCTAAATAATGATATCTTTTTCTGTCCATGCATGAAATTTTTAAATTTGAAGAATTTGGAAAGAAGAGTTGTCAAAGATAATTTTATTTTTCATGGTTTTAATTCCAATTATAGTTCTTGTATTACTTTTGGTGAAACCATGAAGAATTTTAGGTCTATTGATGAAGGTGATTTGTAGGAAGATAAATCTGATCAACTTGATGAAATGATTCGTGATATTGAAGTAGAGGAAACTGAGAAACAAATGAAAATTGAGTGTTTATACGGTGATGCTGAAAAACATTTTATCTAGGTTGTACGGAATATATTGTCTTCTTGATGGTGTTTAGATTTATTAACCTAAAGTTGAAATATGGATGGATTGAAAAGAGTTTTAAATATAGGTGAAAATTGTGGAAAGACATTCTTCCTAAAGACAACAATATTCTCAATTCAAATTATAAGGTCAAGAAAAAATCATTCCCAATGCTATTGGGATAGAATAAATTATGTGTCTAACTAAATGATAGTGTGATATATAGGAAAGAATATTAATTTCTATTAGAGTGTCCTAAATGTGGGACATCATGGTATAAGTTAAAAGAAAAATCACAGGTTGATTTAGAAGTTACGGAGACCCTTGCTAATTTATTTTGATGTCTTGCTATAATTAATCATTTGAAACATTTATTTAATAATTCACAGGACATGAAAAGGTTAGGATGGAATGCTAATGACCATATATGTGATGGAAAAAATATGTCATTCAGTTTATTGTCCATCACAGAAGAAAATTGATCACGAGTTTCCTACATTTGGAAATGAAGTTAGAAATACCAAAAATGGACTCAGAAAAGATAGAATGAATCCATATAGAATTCTTGGTAGCACACATAGTTCATGGCCTGTTTTATTAGCAATTTAAAACTTATCTCATAAATTTTTTATGAAGTAAAAATATATCATGTCGAGTTTAATGATCTATGGACCAAAACAGCCTAAAAATAATATTGAGCTACCATATTGAAGATATCATGAGGTGTAACATAACATGGATGTAATTCACATGGAGAATAATACTTATGAATATTGTATTGGAACATTTTTAGATATTAAAGTAAATACTATAGATGGTTTCAATGTAAGACTGGATTTACTCTCAATGGGAATATGTTTGGAGTTAGATCCCACTCTCGGATAAAGAAGATCATTCCTACCTTCTGTATGTCATACCTTATCCAAGAGGGAGAAATTACCTTTTTTCATTATCTTCATGATATCAAAGTGCCACATGTTTATTCTTAAAATGTCAAAAAATTTGTGTCTTTACAAGATTAGAAGTTTACAAGTATGAAATCTCATGACTGTCACATCATGATGGAACAACTCCTAACAGTTTCATTACATGGAATATTTCCCACCTGTGTTAGACTGACTATCATGAAGGTGTTTTATTTTTCTAATTAAATTTATAATAAAGTTATTGGTTTGAATGCTTTGAAAATTGTGTATAATGGAGTGGTTTCTATAACATATCAAATTATATATTTATTTTCCTCCATATTTTTTTGATATCATGGGGAATTTAATGGTTCATTTGGTGCGAGAAATAATGATTTGTAGACCTATATATAAACATTAGATTTACCCTATTGAAATTAATATGAATATATTTAAGGGGTATATTAAGAATCCATATTGACCTAAATAATCCATTGCTGAGAAGTATATTTTTTAGGAGTTTGCAGACTTTTTTACAAGGTATTTGTTTGTAGTGGAGCACATCAGTTTTCCTACATCTCTCCATGAAAGAATTAATTATGGGGAAAAGTGGATTAATGGCTTCAAAGTCAAATCATAGACAGTTTAAAAGAAAAATAAGGTGTCATTATACATATTTAATAACATATACAATTCTTAACCATATATAACACTTCATAAGAATATGTTGAAACAATGTTATCCAAAGAAGAAAGATATGTGGAATTTTAATACGCATAACAAAAAAAATTCCATGGTTTAAAGAGATTGATCTTGGTAAACCAGATGCATCAGAAACATTGATATGGTTAGTGGGTGGTCCATGTTTAAATTTCATAACACATTCTGAGTATGACATTAATAGATGTACTTTTCATATGAAATATCAGGATAATAGAAGTGTGGTTCAGAATAGTAGTGTATTGGTGTTTGTTGAGGGAATAAAATTTTTGAGTTCCAAATAGAAAGACCCAGTCTTCGCTTAAACTGCATATTATGGATTGTTTGAAGAAATATAGAAGGTTTATTACATTAAATTTCAAGTTCCATTGTTTAGGTGTAAATGGTTTATCGGTAACAACAGTGTCTGACATGATGAATTTGGAATGACACTAGTTAATCTGAATTAATAGGAATAGAAAATTATCCTTTGATCATGGAAACACATGTAAAAAACATTATATGCTCTTGATAATCCGATATGTAGTGTTCTATTATTTTAAAAGGAAAAAATAGTATGTTGGTGATGTTAAACTTGATGAAGATGTTTATTTATGTGAGATCCCTACTTCTATGGAACAATTAACAAATAATATTGATGAGCGCATTATATACATGTTTTGTACAATATGAAAGTATCAAGATGAATGAATTTGAGAAAACAGTGTTTAATAAATTCCTAATATTATAGGTAACATATGTTTAATTATACTTTACTTTTTTAAATTTCATAAGTTATATATTTTAATTTGATTTTATTTATTAAAACACACATTATAACTAATAAGTTAAAAAAAATTATATTAGTTTAGTTTTTTCTAGATTTCTATATTTACCCATACATAACTTATCTATAAATAGATTTTTTTGAAAATAAATTATTTTAAATTTAACATTTTAAATAAAAACAAAATATATTGTATAAGAGTATATTATAAAATAAATTATTTTTGTTGTAAAATTGATTTATCAGGTTGATGAATTTTTACTATATAATTTTATCTCTCTTTAATGCTGTACAATTTTCATTCATTTATGTCATTTAATCTCTCATTAATATTTTTAGCATTGTAGTTAAATATAAAAAATATAAATAAAAATGTGTTAATTTTAGTTTAATTTTTGTCTGATAAATGTTGATTTTTATTTATATTTTTATGTAATTGTTGGATTTTTATATTTTTGTACTAATTTTGGTTTTTCTGATTTTTAGGATAATGATAGATCAATCCTATAATACACCACATATTTCTAGATATAGTAATAATCATACCTCTAGGGAGGAACATACAGATGCTCCTATTGATGAGGCTTCTCATCCTTCTTTACATGAGACATCTAATTCCATGGGGGAAAAGATTTTAAGGGTTGTTAAATGTGGAACCACATGCTTACCAAAATTATCAGTTTCCCATATCCAGGAATATATGATACCAATAGAATTTTATGGTAATGACATTCCAAGAGGTCCAAATTCAAAACAATTCAAGACTTTTGTATCAGTACAAGATAAAGGAAAACATATTATTTTTAATTATTGGAGAAGTGTTGAAAAAATGATATTATCACAATTATGGGAGAAATTTTTGGTAATATTATTTGTTATTATTTTACTTATCTTGAAATTTTTATAGTAATATACTTTTTCCCCTACTTATCAGACGACATATGATATACCTGATATTGTAGGAGTTAGGAGGAAATTTTTATCATTGGCTACTAGGAGATGGAGGGATTTTTAATCATCCTGCACATCATAGTTTGTTTTTGGAAATAGACAACATGAAAATCCATGTGATATATATCCATTTATAGATTAAGATACTTGGGAGTAATTTGTTGAAAGTAGATGATGAGAAGAGTTTTTGGTAGGTGCAATGTTACCTTTTTAGAAGCATTTATATTAATGACCATATTAATGATTTCATTATTCTTAATTATTAATTTAAATAAATCTAGGAGATTTCATCAGAAGATTAAAGCTAGAAATTTATACCTTCATACGTTATCTCTAGGAGGATAAATGTTATTGGAAGAACACATGCTATTAGAAAAACTTCAAAAGCTGAGAGCTGAGTTTGCAGGGTATGTAGAGGTTTCCCCTCCCCCCGCTTGACATGGAAAATGGAAGAGGTCTTGGATGATAAAAAAGGATAATATCTTACGGAAGAGTCAATAGTTTTAGCTGATAAGATTCTAAGATGTTTACATTGTTTTTTATTGAAGTTAAATAAACTATTTATATATTTCAATTCATTACATATTTTTTCAAATATTCTATATGGGATTCTCATAAGGAGCATATAACACAGGGGGTCTTTATTGCTAAGGGTTGAAAGGATTTTTTATCTATAGCATTGGGAAAGCCCAAACTCCCAGGTCATGTATGAAGATAACCAGTAGGTGTATCGATAATAAAAATTTTCCATTTTCAGAAGATTATTAAAAAGAAAATGTTTATTAAAAAAATATAATGTTTGAAGAAATATTTGAGGATATTAAAGTGATGATGGTGTATGGGATCATAGGTTCGGTACATTCGATGTTTATAGACATATAAAGACAGTTTCGGCCTGCCAATCCAACTCATCCACCTCCACTAGAAGATCCCACTCCTCCTTCTTATCATACTCACACATCTCTATTTCCAAACCGCACTCCTTATCCTACCCATACACCACCTCCTACATATCTTCCATGTTATTGTGAGTTATATGTTGATGATACCCATTATATTGTTCCATATGGAATGATATATTATATTTTTGATACCATTCACCATCATCAGAATTAGATAGAGAATCATAGGGTCACTACATAGGATATTATAGACAGATCATAAAAAATACCATGTCCTGCAGATGAGTTGAGTATAGGTTGAAAAATTATTGGTCATTGTTTAGTTTTTCAATTAAGTCTACATCGACATATTATCATAGAGGTATGTATATATGTTATATATTATTTCATTTTTTATTATATTTGTTTTTTCATTTTAAATTTTATATATTTTTCTAATTTTTTTAAGGAATACTTTAAAGGTAAAGAAATTCTTTACAGACAACAACAAAATCCTAGTTTCATGACTTCATATACAAATTCTAATAGTATTGATATATTTTCAACATACTAAAGTTTATTATTAAGAGTATATTTGATTCCAATTGATTCGACTATTTGTGGGAATGTAATTATTTTAGGGATTTTGAAAAAATATATCATGGAAATTATAGCTAGAGATCAATTGGGAATCAACATGATGAAAAATTTTTCCATGTCAGTCAATTAACAAAACTTTTCTATTTCTTTAAATTATTTAAAATTTATAATTATGTCTTCTTTGTATTATGTATCTATATAAAATTTGTATAGAGAAGGACAAGATAGATTTTTATGCATTTTTGGACCCATAGTTGATTTCTACTATAGCTTATGACCAATGAAAAAAGAACAGTTTATGTAGCTAAAAGATTTTAGTATAATGTCATCATTTAGTGTTGGATGTTTCCATATCTTGAAGCAAATGAATCATTTTTTATCACAAGGTTTTAAAATTAACTTAACATTTTAACAACTTATATTAATTTTTATTTTATATTAGTGGCCATTGTATGTTTGGTGGTTTTTGTCCAAGAGAGAAGACATTGTACTATCTATGCTCTATCCATGTTGAAGTGGGATAAAATTTTCAAAATGTATTGAACATGTATGTTTGATTATTTTAATACATGTTTATATTATAATGAATAAAATTTATTTTATTCATATTATTTTTAAACATTGTATGGAATTTCATTAGAGTGACGAAAAGAAATTAGATCTCCAAGATCAAATTTTTAAAAGTTAAGGTGAATTTTTGATTTAAAATTACTAAATTTTGGATATATTACTTCAAAATGTTACTTTAAATTAAAATATATTTGAAACATTGTCATGAAAAAGAAGGTGTAAAAGAATGTGGATATAAAGTTTTAAGATTTATGTATGAAATAATTTCGATTGGGATAGTTACAAAGATTTATAAGGTTTTATTTATTTATAAATATTTACTTAATATTTCATATGTTTTATGGAAAATTCAATTCAAATGCTTTATGTATTATTTTGTTGCTTTTTTATGACCCACAACCATATAGTGTAGAGGATTTGAGACATTTAAAAATTGAGTGAGCTAATAATTTTATAGGTTTGATTGATTTTGAATTTATTTTTAATCTACATTATAAATTTAAAAGTTCGATTATAAGTGTCTTTTTCTAGTTTTATACTACCTTTATGTGGTTTTTTTTCTTTTGCCTACTGTTGTAGTGGAGGATGAATAAATTACCATTTTTTTAAAAAAAAAATTATATCGGTTGTAGAATAACTGACATGGAAAATGATAACAGATGTTAATTTAGAACGTCGGTTTTATTTAACCGATGTGAGAAGGTTATTTACAAAGATTACTCTAATAACATTGCTTAATAACTAACGTGAAAATGTATAAAACCTGATGTGAAAAATTGTATATGCACTAGTTATATACTCAACCAAAAGAAATATATTTATTCTATATATATATGATTGGATTATTTTCTATCTATATATATATATATATTATACAACTGTATATTTAAAAAAAATGAATATAAAACTGCAGCAAATATTGAGCGACTATGTTATTTACAGACAAGGATACATTTTGAAGATATACATATTTCAACCTTATACTTCTATGTAACTACTATTGTTCATTTGTTACTATTCATATTCAAGAACATTTGAAACCAGGATCTCTTCAGAGTTGTCCTTACTTGAATACATTTCATCTCAGAAGAAGAAGATCCATATTTTTTCAGTTTTTGTTGTAACTATGATCAATAACCTATTAATTCAATCAAATTAATCTCTTTTAATTTATTAGAGTTTTTGATACTCAAACTCATTTGTGGATGAGTATCATCTTCTTGGACTGAGTTCTGGAGAAATCATTTCCCTATAAAAGAACTAGAGTGATCTAAAAATACTTATTGTAATGGTGTCAACTGATTGCACTAAATTGTTGTTTAAATGTCTTATGATAAGAGGTCATTTCTTGTGAAAATCACCAAGATCATTGGTATATCATTAGTAGAGTAGACTATAAGTTATTCATGCCCCTGACCACTATAAAAATTATTGTGTTATTCTTTAATCTTTATCTACTGCTCAATTTACTTGAATAAGTGAACGCTACACATACTCAAAAATCCAAAGGAAATTTAAAAGTGAGAATATTTCATGATTATCTAAAAGACACAATTCACCCCCTCCTCTTATGTATCTTTATATCATTCCAACCTAACAGTTATCACCCATTCATATTTTTCTACACTCTCTCCTTGCAATATTTTTGGGCATGAGACTACATGTTATATCACCCATGTCCTGATGTAGTGACCACAAATATCCTTAGACATTGATTATAGAATTTTTACATAACCATCATATGATACATACATAAGTCTACTATAAGAATTTTTACACCCTTGCTTCCTGAGGTTTCTTAACAGGAATTAGGGACACTAGCACCTTGAATTTCTCATATTGTAGTATTGCATGCAAGTGCCAATATTATACCTAGAAACTTGTTCCAATGTGAACATTTAGTTTTCATATTATTTATAATAGTATTTCTTTTTGTATAGATTAACATTTTATAAAAACATAAAATTCTAGAAAATTTATACTTTTTATCATGATTACTATTTTAAATATTTTGATTAATTAATTAAATCATTAAATGTCTCCCAATATTTTACCAAATTATAGGGAACCACTATACTAGAATCAGAATACACTATCACTTGAGTATTCTATTGGGAAATATCTCTAAACCACCCCTCACTGTCTAAAATCTTTTTCTATTCCACTACTCAAGGGGTTCAATGTAGGTGTTTTACCGGCCAACTGCATAAACTCGCGGTTCCTTGATCTTTTGAGTGAAGTCCCTCATTCTAAAATAATAACTTGTTTTACTCAATTTTTGCATATAAAATGACATAATTTTATCTTTGGATAATACTGAAAACCAATTTAGTTATTTCAAACTACCACTATAATAAGAACTCCCTGGTAATAAGTGACACCCTCAACATTGGATGACGAGCATGTTGAACACCTGATTTTTCTCAAATTTAAATGATAGAAGTCGGTTATGAATTAATAGTTATTTGAGGGTTTTATTATTTTTAAATGAAAAATTAAAACACTTTCTATTTGATAAGAATGTATTATGTGATCAAAGTCTCAACTGACCATGGAATAAGTAGAAAATATCCATCATGTCACATGATCATTTTATCTGATCATGCTTGTTTAGTATTTTATGTTGAATGCGCCTAAACCACACATAAACAAAATAATAAACCACAAAAAAATAAAATGACGATGTGATCATAAGTCGATATTAATGGTAGAACCATTAGGTGAATAATGGATCGATATAGACCCTAAGGGTAATACCTTGAGTCATCTAGCTTACGACAAGAGTTGTAGTGCTTTCTCATCCAATGTGCCATGCTCTGATGTGATGCATTTCCATAACTTAGCATAAAGTTATTAATTTCTCATATTCTTCATTATACAATAGTACTCGCATGTTGGTGAGTGGGTATTGGGATTATAAAATATAACTAAGAGTTGTACACATATAAACTTATACATATAATGAAAAAGGCAATTTGTAGATCACTATTTATTAAAATAATTATTATAAACCATTGTAATAATTTAATAAGTAAATTAAACAAACAACAGACATCAATTGGTCAGTCTTTGGATCATGATCATTATTATACGCATTAAACTCATGTATTTAATTAAATGCATAAATACAATTAAACTTGCATTAAATTATTTTCTGAGGGTACTTTTATTGAATTAAAAATTTACTCTTATATTTAATTCAATATTTATGTCATTTGGTCTCATTATTAATTTAATTTTAATACCAAAAATTAAATTAAATAATTAATTTAATTTAGTTTTAAAATTAAATTAATTTAACCCATGGATTTAAAATTAGTTTTTAAAAATAATTAATAATTTATTTATTTAATTTAAAACCAAAATTAAATTAATTAATTTAATTGATATTTGATTATAAACATTTATCTAGAACCCCGAAACTCCGAGAAGAGCTTGTGCGGGTCGGGTTGAACCTGAGTAGGACCTTTGGGGCCTTGCAGACCCCGTTCAAGGGTATTTTGGGCCAGAAAATGCTACCTAAGCCCGTTTTTGGTTGTACAAACCCACCGAATCCTATTTTGGGATTGATTTGGACTGTGAATATCCATTGCATGGGGTTACCTGGTGTCTGGATCATAGTCTGGTAACAGTTGGGATTGACAGGGCATTGTGTGAGTAAGGACATGTGTAAGATCATGACTAGATGGTACCGTGGTGGTCTTCAAGGTGACAGGTACCGATGGGTTTGGCCTGGCCATAGCCAGGCAGCTCGGCATCAGATGAGTGATTCATCGGTGGCGGGGATCTGTGGCATTCAGCGGCCCGTTCTCCTGATGGTTGGCTAGTAAGGAGACATGGTAGCGCCAATCTAGATTTGGATGGCCTACGGTGCACAGAGGGACGGTGCTACATTGGATAGATGACGAGATTGGGATCCAGTGGCAGAGGTGGGACCATGGTGCAAGAGACCTCTCCTTTTACTCAGGTAGCTTTCACCAACGGTGGTGGGAAAGGGTAGTGGCATGCGGTGCTTCGAGGTGGACAGAAGGACGCTGGAGGGGTGCTATACCAGGAGACTAGGGTGGGCCAGTAAGTCATGTTGGAGGGGTGACACGACCATTGAGTGAGACTGTGGTAGGCATCCAGGGCTAGGGTTGTCCAACGGTGGTGAGGGGGGTGTCCGACAACTGAGAGGAGGTGGTGGTGCAATCTTCCAGCGAGGATGGAGCCGGTGGTCTCAGTAGGTCCAGGTATGGACAGTGAGGTTAGGAAAATGAGGTGTAGACAAAGAGGGGATAGAATCTCCATGGTATAAAAATATTTAAAAATAAAGATTTTATTTTTTTAACTTTTTATTATAGTTGACCTAAAAAAATGCCAACCAACCCCAAAACAAATTCTGTAAACTCTATTGGGTTAGGGTTATAAAACTAATTGAATTATTATATTAAAAATATTATTATAAAAAATAACATATAACTTTATTATTATAATAATAATAATATAATTAGTTTTATGAAATTAGTTTCAACACTGAAATCATTTTTGCATGAGTATTTCAGCCACGAGATCACTGATCGGAATACAAATGTTCACTGAAATTCAGTCTCATAGACAGTTTCTAATAGAAATTTACATATATTCAATATACATTCTCTATAATTTAAAACCTTAAAATAAGTTCAATCTATGATCAAAACTTTGGTTGACCACAACATGATCATTTGAGCTCAGATTGAACCGATGTCAGCGACGTTGGGACTGGAACAACGTCATCTTCTATATTTAAGGAAAACTTAATTTTTATTTGGATTATAATCCTCACACACCCCTTTTATTCTAATTAAAGGTAATGGGCTTGAAATTAAATCCTTGAAACATTAGATTTCAAAATTTTTCCATTGATGATCTGCATGACAACATCATTGTCGGTGAAGTGGTGCCTGGTAAGAGCCTAAGGATCTTTGGATGAGTAGTTTTACGCTTAAAAACAAAATAACATAAATATATGGTCAGATCATAAGTTGCGCTCGACGTCTTCTTGTCCTCAATGATCATTTTTTGAATAATCCAAAGCCTAATTCCTCAAGATCATCGACACAAACTTCAATAAACTACAGGAACACTGATTGTCAAATTTTGGATGATAGCATGGAGATCTGATGATGCCTTAGATGCTCTAATGATCACTGCATAACCTTGATTATGATGTATGGGAGGGAGTTCAATTCTAATCACCTAGATCATGGTATTATCTCTCTATAATGTAGGAGAGGAGAGAGAATCTCTCAAATATCATTCCCTGAATTATCACTTAACGGTAGCATATTCTCCTCTATTTACAGTGCATTATGTAATTACCAGAAATTATCTCCCCTACCCCCGAATAATTAACACACCGCTACACTAAGTTATAAATATCACTTAGTATTATTATCACCTTGTTTTAATATAATAAATATATTATGTGACAATAGCCATGTCATTAACTCAACTCTTAGTTCCCAAAAATATTAAATGAACCTTGAATATTTTAAACTAATGTTTGTTTAAATAAAATTTTCTTGGTATTTAATTTAGTACTTGTAAATATGTATAATATGTAAATTCAATTCCAATTATTCTTAAATTGAATAATATTCATTTATTTATTCCTTGGTGACTATATATCCTTGGAAAAAACATGAACCCCAATGGTGATTCCCACTATGTCTTATATTCTCATTCAACTAAATAGGGAAGATTCTTGGATATGCTATTGTATGTCACCCTTTAGGACCTTATCTCGATAACAGTGAATATTATTTACATACCATGGGTGGGATATAGCAACCTATCATGGTCCCTAAAGAGATAATGATAGTCATATCAATGATAACAAACCAATGAACACACACTATGTTATATAATCTCTTTATCTTTAATATCTTATAAATCAGGACGCACACCTGCATCATCACCAATTATTTCTTTATTATTTATTGATCTATCTGGATGCATTTTCCCTCGACATCCATGGACATGGTCTTATGAAAGTATTACCATCCTGGCCAACCATTCCCAAGATATATAACTTCCTTAAGCAGGAAGGGATGAATTTTTTCTTGACCATTCAACAAATGTCATACCACCAATGACTCACCCAACACAAGCTACCTCGCTAAGATTTTATTATTATAGTTTTTTCTTGCATAAAAGTACATAATCAAATGGAACACATTGGTAATGATCTCAAGTCAGGATACCATTACACATGACCATATATAGAAACATCCAATGACACCCAAAACATGTAGTGTTCCTATTGACGAGTTTGTCCTCATGATATCACTACTAGAGATCACCAAGTGTGAACTTCATAAGAATATGTCTTAATGATTATGAGCCCCAAACACCTGATAGTCATAAATATACTTTGTCTTTCAAGTAAGATATATCTATACCATAGGATATTTGTTTGTGATTATTATCATAGTATCTCAAGGTTCCCATTATAGCATAGGATCCACTATAACCATTGGATACAACAATTAATCTATGGAAATTACCATTAAACAGTGGACATAGAAATATATAGACAATAATGCTATGATTAAATCATGCATATATGACTATATACATGATATGGTAATCAAAATTATTTTTCAAGTTGGGTCTAGGGAACACACTATTACGACAATAACTTCTCATCATACCATACACCTAGTCAGTATAGGGTGGATGAGGATATACTTGAGTGAGTTGACATGAGTGAATAATTGGACTTCATGATGTTGAAAGTAGTGCATCAACTTTCATACTACAAAAATGAGTGAAAATAAGATCTTCTCAATATCAAAGTATCATGTCTCGATATATATCATAGTTCTGCTAATATAGTAAAAAATATTTTCTTTCCTTGAATCCTTTTTCTATGTGAGGATGGAACCGAGTGATCATTGTATAGTAGACACATATCAGTTGAGTATATTCCCTCTTACTTGTGTAATTAGTATTGGTGGGTGTAGTATATAATTCTTGAGGTTCTCAAAGTCTTCTTGGAAACCTTCTTCTCCTTGATTACTCATTTATTCATTTAACATGTGGAGGGGAGGAAATTACCATACATGTTGGATATAAAATTCTTAGCGAATAAAAGGCATCCCTAGATCCCTCTTAGTTATTTAAGGTTTAGAGGAGGTGGCATTGAGAGTATCACACTAGTTTTCTTTGGGTTAACCTCAATGATTTAGTGTTATACCATGAATTCATAGAATTTTCTTGATGCCACACTGAAAGCATACATTTGATGATTTATCTTAAATATGTGTTACTAAAATTTTCATAATATTGTTTGATTTTTTGTAAGATGGTCTTCATGCTTCATATATTTAACCACCCATTCATCAACATAAACTTTGAAATTCTTCTCGGAAAGGGTTTAAAGATGTTATGCACAATGCATAGGTTGGTGGAATTGGTGTTCTTAAAGAAAATTGGAATAAATAGGTAGCAGTATATCTCATGAGGTTGTCTAAAAATGGTGGATTCTATATCATTATGGGACATCTTGATTTGGTTTTACTCTGATTACCCATCAATAAAGAAAATGGATTACAAGCCTGCGGTTGTATAAATTTGGAGTTCTATAATCATAACTGGGAAATGATTCTTTGGATAGTATCAATTGTTATTCTATAAATTGATGTGGTCCAGGATATGTCCATTCTTTTTCTTGATGGGGAATATTTTAGGTATCCAATTCGGTTATTGAACCTATTGAATGGACATGGATCTAATGAGATTATAAACATCATAATCCCATTTGGTTGCATAAGAGGGTTTTATTCTTCTAGATGTTTTTTTGAATCCTCGGTGATTATCTATTAAGCCCAAATTATGGGTATCCACATCAGATTCTAATACTAGAATCTCTATATAGTTCTTGGTGAACACATGTTATTTATTATTTAGGAATGAAATGTATATCTCTTTCTCTTCTAGTGGCATGGTGGTGCTTATCATTATGGGTTGTATTACCTTCTATTTTCCAAGATTTACCTGCCTAATCTCATTAATCGTAGTAGAGATGCCTTCCCAAAATACCACAGAGGAATATCTCAAGTCATATTCTTCGTCTTTCATCTCAACTATGATGAGAGTTTCCTCGAGATATGAAAATAGAATGAGATCATATATATCCCTAAAGAGGGATAAAAGGTTGTTGGGAGAAGAATTTACATATTCAATAGTAAGGGAAATAATAGGGTAATTATCAATTTTTCCTAATTGTGTAAGATAATTTCCTGATCTAGGTAATGAATTGATCTGATTATATTTTGACGGGCTTGTTATCTCAACCACGTCTATGGGTAGTACATTATCATTGTTAAGCATGATCCAGGTTCATATAGGGGAAGTTCCCAAGATTTTGGGAGAAAAAAACATTATATCATCATCTATTATATTTCTTTTTTTACTTCCCTCTTGTAGAAACCTACCTCAGTGTACCAAGATTTTATAAAATTGAAGGGGACGTCGTTGCTACATGACATGTTAACCTTCCCATTGATGTGTTATTTCAATAATTTATGGAATGCTGATGGAACCACTATTGGATGTGAAGACAAAGTCTCCCAAATAAAATATTTTACATTGAGTCATACTAGAAAACCATGAACTATAAATTAGACACAAGGTCCCCAAATTGGTCCCTTAGATTGATCTTTCATAGGGGTTTTTTCTCAATCTTTTAATACCCTTGAATGGTCTACTTCATGGGAGATAAATCATTCTCACTATATCCAAATTATTGGAGAGTTTTAACTAGGATAAGATTAATACCAAAACCATTATCGACCAGAGACAGTTGAATATCGACTATGTAAAGATGTACATGGGTCTGATATTCCCTTGAATGAATTATTCTAGATTTTTCATTTTGATGGAGATAGTGGGATAAAATTATGCCATGACAGTTTCTTCTCAATAGACCTCAGTTGTAGCTACTTCTATCTCAAAATTTGGGGGGATCTAGAGGGCCTCAACCAAACCTCTATTAGATCTTTTGAAAGATAAAGATCATCCAAGATTGAGTGATTTTCCAAAATTGTTTCCAACAAATTCAATATTTCATACTTCTACACCAGAGTTCTATGTTTCCCAACTTAGTTTTTCACCTTGTCATGTAATTTAGGGGATAAAGTTTTTGAGGTAGACAGATATTGAACTTGAACATAAGTTAAATGCATTCCAATCATAGGTGGAGTGAGTTGAACTAGTATTCCCACTCCCTTGGGATAATCTGAAACTTTCACACCTACTAGTCAGTCATTTAAAATAGTTTAATTTGGATGGTGCTTGTAATATTTTGGGGTTTCTCCATGATCCTACTAGAGTGCTTTTCCATAGGTGTCATCTGAGTATATGGATTCAATATGGATATGGTTGGGATATTGGGCTCAACCACAGTTCCATTTTCCCCTACTTCCTCAGCTTCGGTGGCCTCTTCTGTCATCTCCTCAACCAGGTACAAGGAACTCAATTTCATATTTATATTCATCATTAAAGAAAGGATATATTAAGTGAATGATGTTAATAGGGACTAATAGTAGTTCTTTGTATGATGAGAATTCCATTTGGTGGCACAGTTCTCATTAATTAGATGATGAGGGAAATAAATCCATGAGAGTCAAGGTTAGTTTGGGAGTTGAATGAGACTCCACTTTCTATGACATACTATGATTCTGATTATTATGTATGACTCTTAAGAATGAGTTTGAGGAAAACTTTTTGGATGATGCTGAAGCTGATTGAGAAATGATTTGTTGAGTTATTTTTTCTCTAAGGATATTGTGACCCTGATCGACATTTTGTTGGGTCATCCATTCATTGAGCATCCATTAATGCCTGAATAAAATTCTTTTCAATCGTCTTCTTATTCTGATTGGGTGGTGGATACATAGGCCACTTGTACTAGGGATTTTTCCAATACTATATATCTGGAATAAACCATTCCCTTGAATGGAAAACAATAATGGATATTTTGGCCCATCCTCCCAATGTGAGGGAAGAAGTTATGAAGATCATTGAGTCTGGACTCGCAGAGTATCTTGGGAATAGTTAGTATGCATAGATTGTCTTCCATGGCTATGAGGAAATAACCAAGAACCTATTAATTTAGGATGTAATATATTTTTTCTTCCATTTATCAAATTGAAGGTGGACCTAATATATTTTTACCTCAGATCAGGGGCGGTTTTGTTGTTATTTCCACTCGTTGGGGGGCGCCAGGCGATACAAAGTTAGCATGTGTGCTCTAGTAGGTATTGACGCCAACTGAAGTTTGACAACAATAGATTCTTCCTTTCCAAAACTTTTTTATTATGCTACATTCATGGTCTGATATTTTTCCTTAATTAACCAAATGAATTTTTCTTGATGCTAGACCATGTCTAAAAACTCCTAGAATCCACTTGGGTATTTCAATAGGATCAACAATGTCTTTAGTTCAACATGGTGATTTTCTGTATAGAGTTTTAATAACTACTCTAGAGAGAGAGAGATACAGAGTGAGTATGTCATGAATTTCCATCAAGTGATAATGTTAGAAACTCTTTTATTTTCACAGTATTTTCATTTTACTTGGTAAACGATCATTATATTCCTTAGCATGGATCCAAATGGATTGAGAAATAAATGAAAAAGGTCCTCTCAGCTTGTGATAAAACCTATTGGGAGGATACTATACCATAAGAATGTTATTCCCACCAGAGTCTGTTAAAATTTCCATTGTTTTCTACTCCTTTTTGGTCTCATGAGCCTATAATGGGGACACATTGTCACACACAATGTGATTGATACTGCTCTAGATCTCCGATTCAATCGAATGTTGATAAAATAGGATTCCCAAATTTTACAGGGGTTGGGTGGAATCCACCCATTCAGGATATGGCTTCCCCTTAGGTTTAATCGGGGCAAGTCTTCCATCCATGGTTTCTTGTTGAGAAATAAGATACTCGGTGTCATTTATAAGATATAGTGGTAGTGTGGATTTAACCACTTCCTGAGAGTAGACAATGTGCGATGATTATCATTGTCACCCTACATTGATCAACTACTGATTCTGAGATCATGCTGGGAGAAGATGATTTTCTTGATATGGGGGAGGTTGTTTCCATAATGGATGAAAAAACTGATCTTCCTTAACTACAATGTTAAAATAGATTGACTACCTAGATCTTGTTCCACCCTAGCGATCATAATCTATTCTTGTGGGTAGATTATCTCTCTCTTGATGGACAGAAGGGGGTAACTTCTTCTTAGAGGAGATACCTGGTGGGAATATTTCCCCTAGCATATTCCTCATTAAGTCATCTAAACATTTATACATCAGCCTCATACTATGCCAAACTCTCTTTTGCAGAAGGGAATTCGGTATTTCTTAATGGTGACGGGGATGTAGCCACACCTTTCCCTTTACCTCTATCAGAATAGCGTCAAGGAGTTGTAAACTCCTCATTTAGAGGTGCCATGTTTTGGATCCTCCTCTGATTCCAGGTATGAATGGCCTCAGTTTTGAAGGTAGTTTAACTCACCTATTGGGATTATCATTTTCACTTTGCATTCCTTAGTGTCTGTGCACTATGGGAAATATTGATATTTGTGACGGGAAAGGGTCCCATCGTAAATAGTCCATCGAGAGGGGCTATTTTGCGATGGGACCCTCTTCTCGTCGAAATAGGTTTGGTGCGGGTTATGCACCAAACTGCGAGAAGATTACTTGCGATGAGAATATATGCCCGTCGCAAATACCCGGCGATGTTTTTTGGTATTTGCGATGAGATTTATCTCTCGTCGCAAGTACCTTTTTAACCAACTCCACAAATTAACAAGGGCGTTAGCATTTGTTATGACAATCCTGTCGCAAATAGTACCATCACAAATAATCTAACCTATATATACCCCCATTTGTTTTTCTCATTCCAATCCATTTTCTACCCCTATCTCCCTCTCTATTTAAATTTTTTCTCTCAAAAAAATTCAAAGTTTATAATTCTAAAACGAATCAATATTCACGGCTTATATCCTCCAAAAGATTCAGTTTTAAGGTATTTATCTATTTCTTTTACTTTTTAGTTAATTCATTTTATTTCATATTAGTTATAATTATTGTTAATTATCTGAAATTATATTAAATTAGAATTAGATAGTTTTATTTATCAATATTTATTTTTACAAATAAATATGCGGTGTGAAAATGGCTTCCAAGTGCGTCTTCTAACGTTTTCATCAGTGGGGAGTGCTCTGTTTCGGACACTCCAGACCAGAAAATTGAACTTTGAAGGGATGAGATTATCCCATAGAGTGTCAGTTGGTTTCATGGCACGGGCAAGGCGTGTTCTGAAAGAAAAGCGTGAAACCTTGTATTGCAGGCAGGTTGTTGGTGTTTATGGAAAGCGCGAAACAAAAACGTCTTCGAGGGGGTGTTGTCATACGGCCGAGAGATCATCTTCAGAACCATATCCCTCCTTCTCAACATGAGCAGGGCTCTCAAGTTTTGCAGGGAGGCTCCTATGCTGCAACGGCTTAATTTTACTTCTCATGGCGCACCTACCTCTTCTAATCAACCTGTAGGCAACTGGGTAAGGTGGTTCCCTCCGACTCATGGTTTGAAACTCAATATTGACGGCTCGTGCAAATCTGGAATCATGACTGGAGGTGGTATTGTCTGTGACTACTCTGGTTCAGTTTTTTTGGCTTTCTCTGCCTGGCTGGGGCATGTCACCTCTCTCGTGGTAGAAGCTAAGACTATGTACATAGGACTCTCTGTGTGAAGGCAGCGTAACCTTCATCTCCTGGAAGCCGAAACCGACTTTATGATGGTCCATAATGCTATTCTGGGCCTGGGACCAACTCCTTGGTCGATTGAATATCTCATTCGTAAGTGTTGTTCTCTTCTCAGCACTCATACAAAAGTGTCTCACACTTGGCGGGAAGGTAATAGGGCGGCCGATTACTTGGAATCTCTTGATTTTCCTGGAACGGAATGCGTATATTTTCATGACTTCCAGAGCATGAAACCACCAGGGGTTAACATTCTAAGAGGTGATGCTCTAGGTCTCCATTTTTTAGACCCCCGTAGTAACATGTCTCTCTGCCATACCCTCTTGTGGATTGGGTTGTTTTTCTTTTTCTTTCTTTCTAAACAACTTTTATTATATTTATGATAAAAATAGGTGGTGGTTAAGTGGACAAATAATTACATGTGATTAGTATTAATTAGTGGTTATTATATTAATTATTATTAATTAGTACTAATCAGCATTAATTAGAAAAATTATTAATAAGTATTTATAATTAGCGATAATTAGTAATAATTAGAGATAATTTGTAATAAATTGTAACAAATAATTATAAATAGTATTAAATAGCAATAATTAGTGATAATTAGAAATAATTAGCAGTAACTAGTAGAAATTAGTAATAATTAGTAATAATTAGCAGGGATAAGTAATAATTACCGGGAATTAGTAATAAATTTTAATAATTAGTAATAATTAGTAATAAACTGTAATAAATTTTAATAATTAGTAATAAAATGTAATAAATTTTAATAATTAGTAATAATTAGTAATAATTAGTAACAATTAGTAATAATCAGTAATAATTTGTAATAATTAGTAATAATTCGTAATAATTAGTAATACTTAGTTATAATTAGTAGTAATTAGTAAAAAATTGTAATAACTTGTAGTAATTAGTAATAATTAGTAATAATTAGAAATAAATAGTAATAATAAGATATAAATTGTAATAAATAGAAATAAATTGTAATAAATCGTAATAAGTATAAATTTTTAATAAAAAATTATAATAATTAAAAATAATTACTAATAAATTGTAATAATTAGTAATAATTACTAATAAATTGTAATAAATAGTAATAATTACTAATAAATTGTAAAAATTAGTGATTAGTAATAAGCTGTAATAATAAGTAATTAGTAATAAATTGAAATAATTAGTAATTAGTATTAAATTGTAATAAATATTTATTAGTAATAAATTGTAATAACTAGTAATAATTAGTAATAAATTGTAAAAATTATTAATAAATTACAATAAATTATAATAACTAGTAATAAATTATAGTAATTAGTAATAAATTATAATAATTAGTAAAAATGTAATAATTAGTGATAAATTGTAATAATTAGTAAAAAATTGTAAAAAATAGTAATAAATTCTAATAATTATTAATAAATTGTAATAAATTGTAATAATTAGTAATTAATTACGATAATTAGTAATAAATTGTAATAATTGGTAATAAATTGTAATAATTAGTAAGAAATTGTAATAATTGGTAATAAATTTTAATAATTAGTAATAAATTGTAATAAATTGTAATTAATAGCAATAAATTGTAATAAATTATTAATAATTAATAATATATTATAATAATTTTTAATAATTAGCTATAAATTTTAATAATTAGTAATAAATTGTAATAAATTGTAATAATTAGTAATAAATTTTAACAATTTGTAATAAATTTTAATAATTAGAAATAAATTGTAATAATTAGTAATGAATTTTAATAATTAGTAATAAATTGTAATATTTAGTAATAAATTGTAATAATTTGTAATAATTAAAAGAAATTAATAATCAATTGAAATAATTAGTAATAATTAGTGGTAATTGGTAATAAATTGTAATAATTAGTAACAAATTTTAATTATAAATAATAATTAGCTATAATTAGAAATAAATTGTTTTAATTTGTAATAAATTGTAGTAATTATTAATAATTATTTATAAATTGAAATAATTTGTAATAATTACTATTAATTATTAATAAATTGTAATAATAAGTAATAATTATAAGTAAATTAAAATAATTAGTAATAATTAAAAATAAATTGTAATAATTAGTGATAATTAGTAATAAATATGAATAATTAGTAATAATTTGAAATAATTAGAAATAATTAGCAATAATTAGCAACAATTAGAAATAATTAGTAATAATTATCAGTAATTAGTAACAATTAGAAATAATTAAGAAAAAATATCAATGATTAGGAATAAATTGTAATAATGAAAAATAATTAGTATTAATTAGAGGTAATTAGTAATAAATTCTGATAATTAGTAATTAATTGTAATTTTTAGTAATAATTGGTGGTGATTAGTAATAAATTTTAATAATTACCAATAAATTTTAATAATTAGTAATAAATTGTAATAATTAGTAATAAATTGAAATAGTTAGTAATAATTACAAATAAATAGAAGTAATCAGTAATAAATAGGAACAATTAGCAATAAGTAGTAATAATTAGTAATAATTATCCATAATTAACAATAATTAGAAATAATCGGTAATAATTAGTAATAAATATCAATAATTAAGAATAAATAGAAATAATTAGTAATAATTAGAAACAATTAGTAACAAATATCAATAATTAATAATAAATAGAAATAATTAGGAATAAATAAAAATAAGTGTATTAATTATCAATAATTATATTAATTTGAAATAATTAGAATAATTAGAATAAATCAGCAAATTTCCAGCAGAGTAATAATTGGTAATAAATTGGCATAATTTCTAGCGGATTGGTAGAAGCTATTTTTCCCGATGACACATCTCTTTGAAACTTTCTCCTACTGAAATTACTATGAAAAATCTACTCCAACGTACAGATATCCATTTTTTGATTCATGATAATGGAGAGTAGTGTAACGAGCCCTCCCTGATCTCTATTCTTGTGCATACAAAAATGGATATACCGACGTTGGAGAAGATTTTTCATAGTGATTTCAATTCGAGAAAGTTGCAAGGAGATGATCTGTTGGGAAAAGTGGCTCTTTTTTCTAATGACTCATCTCCTTACAACTTTCTCCCACTAAAATCACTATGAAAAATCTTCTCTGATGTAAGAATATTCATTTTCATGTGCACGAGAATGGAGATCAGGGAGGCCTCTCTACATTACTCTCTATTATTGTGCATATGAAAATGGATATTTGTACATATAAGTAGATTTTTCATAGTTATTTTAGTAGGAGAAAGTTACATAGATATGAGTCGTCGGGTAAAAGAGCTTCCACCAATCCACTGGAAATTGTACCGCTCGTAATTAGAGTTAATTAGTATAAATTAGTTGTAATTACTAATAATTTGTGGTAATTAGTATAAATTAGTATAAATTAGTGTGGAATAGTATAAATTTAAAAACAAAATACTATAAATAACTATGAAATAATATAATTTATTATAAGGTTTTAGAAAAGTTAATTTAATTTTCTTCTCTTTATGGATTGTGTTTTTATTATATCAAATTATTAAAAAAACTAATTATTATATATATTTTAGAGAAATATTGAATAATAAATTCAATAACAGTCATTATTAGATGATCATTATTGGATAAATCATTGTATGAATCTAAATGGTTCTAGTTTAAATTTTATATATATTTAGGGTGTTGAAGCTTTCGTATCATTTGCATCATCAAAACCATAATTTTTTTAGAAGGGAAAATTAAGTGTACTTATAAAAAATGTGCTTTGAGAACATTTGAAACATTTGACAATTTTGGGGGGTCATCTATTGCATTTTGGATTTTAACCTGATCATGTTTTTTGTTATCAATATGGTGAATGAAGTTCCAAAGAAAAAACTAATAATTTGGTTCCAGATGCATCACAGTTTCATAATTTAATACATGAAGTGGTAGGTCCATATTTTCAAAAAACTAAAAATAATGATGATATTGATTTAACTCATGAGTTGGAACCATCATAATTTTATGAGTTGTTGAGGTCCACTGAGGATGCCTTATATCCTAGTTTCAAGATAAGAAAATTTGAATTAGTTTCAAAATTTATGACTATTAAATCAGATAATGGAATGTCAAATAGTTTTTTTGATCAGATATTCTATTTTTTTAAAACACTATTAATTGAAGGAAATGTGTTTCCTAAAAATTTCTATGAGAGAAAGAGGCTGATTCATAATCTGGGTCTTGGTTATCAGAAGATTCATGCATGTTCAAATGATTACATCTTAAATTATGTTGAAAATGAGTCATTGGATAGTTGTCCCACATGTGGACAATCGAGGTATAAAGTGGTTCGACTATGGAAGTATGGATTGATTCCTATAAAACAGTTGAGATATTTCCTACTTACACCCATATTACAACAATTATTTATGTATCAGAATATAGAGAAATTGATGGCTTGTAATAAAAACCAATATTTCAACTAGTAAAATCTTAAATTATTCCTCTAATGGTGATTAATGGAAACATTTTGAAAAATTGAATCCATATTTTTCTTTAGAAAGCCAAAACATGTGATTGGGTCTTTCTACTGATAGTTTATATCCATTTTGTTCTTATGGAAGTCAGTATTCATATTGGCCTATCTTTATAAATCCATACAATTTACCTCATTGGATGTTGATGGAGGAGACATATATCTTTTTGACCTTATTAATTCAAGGAAATTAGAAAAATAATATTGGTGTTTATTTGAAACCATTGATTGATAAGTTAAATTTATTGTGGAGTAATGGTGTCAGTACATATGATGTTGCTGTGAAAAAAAATCCTACAGAAAGTTTCATTGAGGTGGAAAAATAGTGACTTCACAGTATATGGTATGTTATCCAACAGGAGTACACATGGTCCAAAATCATGTATGTACTGGTTTAGAGACAACAAATCATTTATTTTTGTCAATGACAAAAAACCATTATTTTTTAGACTGTCATCGCAGATTCCATCCAACCAATAATTATTTTAGGAGGAACAAATATCATTTCAGAAAAGGAACAATTTAAAGAGATGGAGCTCTAACAATGAACTCTGGTATAGAGTTAAAATAAATTTTATCTTCATCACCTCTCATCACATTTGGACAAATAAAAAACCAATATAAAATTGATGTCTTTGGGAAAGAACAAAATTGGATAAAACATATCATTTTTTGGATCTTCCATATTGGTTAGATTTTTTAGTCTATCGCATGTTGGATGTCATGCATATTGAGAAGAACAATTTTGATAATTTATTTCATACAGTTTTTGATATAGAAGTTAAAACAAAATATAATGTATGGGCATGATTAGATCTTGCCTAAATTTATAGGCAACCATAACTTGAACTATTTGATAATGTCATATCATAAAAGTTAATAAAGCCAAAAGAATCTTATACTTTTTTCAAAGAAAATTGATTATTATTTTGTCAGTGGATTTTAGATTTGAGACTTCCAGATGGTTATACTTACAATTTGGGAAGATGTGTCAAAAATGGTCATATTACCAGATTAAAAAGTCATGTTTGTCATGTTATAATGAAAATATTTCTACATATTTTATTAAGTAGTTTTTTTGAAGTCTTTGATCTGGGATGTGATAAAATACATATCATATTTTTTCCAAGACATTTTTGTAGTGAAAACAAACTGCAATTCACTAAATAGACATCATGAAGATGTTGTTTTAATTTTTTGTAAACTGGAAAAAAACTTCCCACGTACTTTCTTTAACTCAATGGAAGATTTTATATTACATTTGTTGTATGAATAAAAATTTGGAGTTCCATTAGAGTTCCGATGGATTTACCCATTTTAATGATGCATACAGAAATTGAAAAAAAAAATATGTAACAAAACAACAGCTGAAGGATAAATTGCATAAGCTTATTTACAAGAGGAAATTTCTCTTTTACTCTCTCATTATTTTCAATTTTAATATATCTAAAATCACAACTTCATGGTTTGTAATGAGTGAAATGGTGATGATGAAATGAGAAATAAATTATCAGTTTTCAATCAGCCCAAAATTGGCTTTGGTGGAGTTCATGAATGGTGGATTTCAGATGATGAACATCAAAGAGCTCATATATATATTCTAGTCAACTATGAAGAAATGGAACCATTAATACTATTAGTTCTCCTATAAATTATTCTATAATTGTTGTTACATTAAATTAATATTATTTTATTTGTAGGTTATATGATAATGATATCAAGAAACAACTTCCACAAATTACAACATCTTCTCTTGAAGAACATCGGAAAAATAATTTCTCCTACTGGTTTCTAAAAATGGTATCATAAATTATTTATGGTTTTACATATAAAATCAATTTATTACTTGTTATATTGATAATTGTTTTAAAAAAATTAAAGTATATAAACTTTCTAATAAAATTGATAATAGATTGCATGTATTGATTAACCCACCATCCAAAATTGTTAAATCTTATAATGAATATGTGGTGAAGGGTTTTCAATTTCATACACGTGCATATGTGGAATCAAAAAAACAATGAATAGGGGTGTTTTCTTGAGAGGATATCATAAAATAGAAAATAAAGTTTATTTTTATAGCATGTTGGAAGAGATTATGGTACTATGTTATCTGGGATATAATTACATAACAATGTTTAAATGTCATTGGTTGGATACAGAGAGAGTCTTGTGTGTTCATCTGAACCATGGAATCATTTTTGTTAAATATAAAATTATTCTTACAGTAAATGAACAATTTTTATTGGAACATCAGGAATATCAAATTTATTATGAAAATTATTATGCTTATTTAAGAGAGTTGGGTGACTGGTGGAGCATGATAAAAATTAATTCTCAGGAAAATCAGTTTACTCAAAGTGAATGTGGTTCCTCTGAAGTGCACGGAATTGAAATTTTTCAAGAGACTCCTCCAAATCCATATTTTTCATTGAGAGACATGAATATTGATGATGAAACCCCATATTTAAGGGTTTATGGAGAAGATTATGTTAATGATGTTACACATGAATTTGAAATGACAAGATATGATGAAACTGAAACTCATATGGGAATTGATGATCTTTAGGAGAAATATAAAGACATTGAGATAGTCATATGTGAAGATGAAGATGAACATGAACATTGATAGGGTTAAATACTGATTGTAATAATATATAATATATATCTATATATAATAGTTATTTTCAACTATTTTTTAACAACAATAATTTTATTTTTTAGATGGATGGGGATCTGTTATGTCAGTTGCAAGAGGTTGATCTACTTTTGGATGAGTATGATGTTGGATCATCTGACCCTAAAACTACAGGCGGTTCAGGTAGTACTTGGAGGGGGCATGTTCTTGCGTGATTGATTATTTCTGACCCTATCCTCGATCGAAGTACACGTATTGGATTCAATACATGCATTTAGAGGTATTTTTACCTATTTATTTTATTAAGCTTTCATTAATTTATTTATATACTAATTGTTTTATTATTTGTTTTTTCATATCTTTTTGCATATAGATGTTGGATAGGGGAGCACTATATTATAAAATTATTTTTCTGAAGCATGGGATCATATTCCCATTGATGTCCAGCACTATATGTTCAATCATTGGTTAGTATGTACATAAATAATATTTATTATGAAATTTATTTAATTAATAACTTGATATTATAAATTATTTCTAGGTTTTATGGTATCTCATTGTTGAGAGCATGTGTCGCTCTATCTGGAAGGCATGAGAGGGGTTTATTTGTGAGTGTTTCGGTTGTGTTTTTCACAATTTTATAAGGAAAGTAATGATGAAAGTAGGAGTGATAGTATTTAATGAGTATTTTTGTGCCCACTGTGTAATAACCCGAGATTTTATAAGATATATTATTTTTAATTTCATTCATATCTTTTGTTGTACGATACACCAAGATTATCTTGCACTATACGCAACACCGTATTAGCTTGCAGTATACGCAGCACTATTCTTAGATTGTGTTACACACAATTTCAAGTTCGTTTGATAATAGTCATTCTACGAAAAATTGAGTATATATATATATATATATTCAATGTATAAATGAAAAAATGGTTGGATTCTGTTATAACGAAACAACAAAGGAGTCTTGCACTATATGCAACCCTGACTTGGCTTGCATTAGACGCAATCGCGACCTTCTTCGATAGCGTGTGTTGTACGCAATACCGGGTTTTACTAAACAACGATATGTTATTATAATATTATTATGAACTAGCCATTATGAATAGTATTAACTATATTTTAAATTTTATAACATTATTATTCATCTTACACATTTTCTAGAACATGGTATAAGAACAAAATAAATTTTTCGGGTAAAATAAGTATTTTTCAAAAAATGCAGTTTTGCCACCTTTTGATGGCGCACCCACTTTAAATCTAGTTTTTGACATGTTTATAAGTTTAATTTTACAAAATAAAATTATTCTTTGGAATCAGGATATAAAATTCTACCTTGGATAAATTTTTCATATTATTCTGACAACTTTCATATTTTAATGAAGAGTAAAAACACGCTATATTTTAATTAAGAACAACTTTTTTCATCGTAATAACTTATGTGGTTAAATTATAATATTTGATGGTTTTAAAGTATAAATAGAATATATTTTTACCATTTAATATAATTTATGTCATTAGCATTGATTTTACATTGAATTCGTAGGTTAAATCAATTCAATCTTTTGCAATGTTTTAAACAAAAACTCGTTTTCATTCGACAATGGGATTAATTTTAATTTAATTTCTGCAACTTCTGTGTATTGAATTTGAAAAAATTGATTCCATATTTGGAATTAGTGGGTCCAAATTATGTTAATAGGCTACTTTTTATTTTTGGGAATTATGAATAGTAACTACGGTAGATTTTATTTACCATAGTTAAAGGTAAATCTGGTAATTAAGGGTAAATATAATATTATAGAATTACCCTAACACATGCCAAAATTATATTGGATGGATAAAAGTCGACCCATATCACCTAAGAGTCGTATTAGATTCATTTTATGGACTTTTGACCATGAAAATAATTTAATTATTATTAAAACCAAAGAAAGTGACAACATGTCACTCTCTTAAATCTTATAAGTATAATAATTTTAATTTAGTGATAAACATCATAAAACATCAAAAATGAATAGTCTCCAGAAATATAATAAAATTATCTACATCATGATAATTTATTTAGAATTTTTATGGATTAAATAATTGTCATTAATGGTGATACATTAATGATACAAAAATTATTTATTAACTGAAAAATAAGTAATATAGTTTTTATTGAAATAATAATACCCATTAAAAGGACCACAAACCTGACCAAAACCTATTGGTAGTGTATATATACACCTTAATAATCCAATTACCTAATATATAACCGTTTGGAGCCTTATAAAAGTGATTATGACACTTATATTATTTTATTTTAAATGATGCCAAAGTTGTCACCTTCATAATTTAATAAATATAACAATTTAAATATTGTGATTTTAAGATGATAAATTCTATTAAAAGTATTATTGTGAAATTTAAAAGATTTATCTTTATCATAGGATTTTATTTTTAATTTTTATGCAACAAATAAGTATATTAAATAATTATACAAAAATGTTGTAGTAATTATTTTATTAAGAGATAAACCAAATAAATGGTTTTAAAAATAATAAAATAAATATTATATGAACTATTGAATGTGATCCAATAATTTTATATATACATATGAAATTTTAGGAATCTATTAAATCTTTTAGTTCAAACATATCTTCTGTGTATAGTTTATTTAAATTCAAATAAATGAATAGTGTCAAAATTTTCACTATTGTTATTTTATAAAAATAACATATTATAAAATTGTTTAAAAATCACAAAAATATTTAAAAATTATAAATTTAAATTTATATGGTCTATAATGTTATAAAGTAACCAAGTATGGAAAATTAACAACAAATAAGTAATTATTTGTTATAATTTAAAATTTAGAATGTTATTACAACAAATAAACTTAAATAGATTAAATAAGGATAAATCAAAATGATAAGGTTTAAAATAAGATCCAAATATGTCTAAATTTGATTGGTTGATAATATTACAACCCTATCTCATCTAATCTTAGAATATGAGTCATTTTTGGAGGTTTTTAAGTGGGGTTAGATTTATAATAAATTAATATTTTTAACAATTCCAAAGGTGCCCCTCTCCTCCCTTATAAAAGGGCACCTCCTACCTCTCTTCCTCACACCACTTTGAGATTCAAGCTCAGAAAAACCCTGAAAAATTATCTTCTCCACTTCCCTAGAAATATCCTAGAGGTCCTGGTATTCTTCAAAGACCAATTTTAGTGCCCTAAGAGGAGGTCTCAAAGAGGCGCTTCAAAGAAGAGGTAATGTCCATTACCGATTTTTTCACCTTTATTTCTTCTTCCACTTCTTCTTATAAGGTTGTTTCATTATGAATTAATAACATCAGTATCACTAATACACTGATATTTTATTATAACTATGAAACAACCCTATTTCACCATCTATCCATCCTACGGAAAAAGAAATCACTGCACGTGCGTACGTACGGAATACCGTCTCCACGCCGTGGTGTAATCTATTTTCCATCACCACCTTACTTGGATGGGTATAATGGTGTAAATAATAACTATATATGATTATTTTAAAGTGATATTGATTCTTTAATAGTATACATACACTCTAATAAAATTCCACGATCATGGGAACGATATCATCGCTCCTGCGTACTTACGGAATACCGTCTCCACGACGCGATGAGATTCATTATCAATGATTAACCATTCATAAATGATTATAAAGTATATATAATAAGTAATCAATAAATATATGACATAATAATGATACTGTATTTATTTATATATATATATATGTATGTCATCCAATTAATTCCATTCAATTCAATGAGGAAACGAAAACAACATTCATGCGTACGTACGACCTACCGTCTCCATGAACGGTGTATTTATTTCCATTTATCGATCTATTATATATATGTATATTATGAATATATATTATATATAAATCTTGTTTTATATTCTGGAATTAAGTAATCATGATCTAAGTAATCATATGAATAATTACAAGTCAAAACACTGACGACAAATGAAATGATTTTACCCATAACGCTCTTTAACATGGAATTTACAAAAGAACGGGTAATATAAATTCTTAAGTGAACCATATATGATATCATAAAAATGAATATGATTCTTTAATAAGTCAATGACATTATTTAAATCATTATACAGGAGGTTCGGATATGTACGAAGCATATCGGACCTAAGGTAAGGGATAATTTTGCAAATCTCATTTTTATCCGAGATTGCTTATTCGTAAGTATTTACTGGGGTTATTGCTATCATCCATGTCCATGTTTTATAAAAGTGTATTCATGTATTTTTAATGTCCTTTTTACCCATTTTGGAATTTTACTACATGGTATGTATGGAATCTTTCTTTTACGAGGTACTTTTTGACTTTTCCATCCAAAGTACGAGAAGAATGCTTTTTTAACTTATACGGCATGAAAAGATTTTTACGGTTTTATAAAGACACATTTTCATGAAGCTTCCTCCAAAATATTTCATGACTATTTTCAACAAAATTCTTTTTCTTTTAAAATTTCATGAAATTTTGTGAAAAGAAAATGATTTTGAAGAAAAAAGGATATTTTCCTCAAGAATTCATTTCAAGTGTTTTATCAAAACCATTTTCTATCTAAGATGACATTATTTTCAGATGTGTATGTTTCCAGTATAATGTCTCTATGATTTACATGGTTTCTCTTTTCTTATTATGAAATGATATCCATTTCATTTATATGGATTATGTGATGATGTGATGATGTTTATGAAACCCATTTTATTTATTAGGTTATTATGAATGATGTATGTTTATTTTGTGGAAAAATTAAGATTGATTTCATTATGAGATGGGTGGGACCTATATATCCCTCCAATGCATTGGGTAAAGATTTTATATCTCATGATATAGACATGGCTGGAATGGTAAGTTAATCTGGTTCAGTGTCACAGGACTGAAACGAGGAGTGAACTCGATTTAGAATGGGACATTGTCCACTAAGATGGTCTTGGCAGCAATGCCTTGACTACTATGGAAATCATTACATGTGCTTAATGGATGCCACAATTACATGTTTTATTCCCATACTATTTTATCATGATTTATGTTCCATTATGATCTATGCCTTATGTACTTCCATGTTTTATGTCATTGCTCAAGATTTTTAATGTTCATGTTTTTTTAAGTTCAAATGTATATGGTATGTTTTATTTTATCCATGCCTACCCTTACTGAGCATTTGAGCTCACCCTTTTTATGTTTTCTTTTCCCCTAGGATTAAAAGAAAGATTTTAGGTAAGGAAACAAAAATGGGAATATCTTTATGGGAGATGTTGAAGATCTTTCACCACGATTAGAAGATTACGTTCCAAGTTTCCAAAGACACTAAACTATTACGGTCCTTGTGTGTCTGATTTTGTTATGTACTAAGTATTCCGAAAATGTAATGTAATGTCCATGTACATCAGGCTTCGGTCCTCTATAGTTGGTATCAGAGGAAAGGTTTAGTCAACCTTTGGAAACTAGGATTCGAAAACATTAGTGAGATCCCTAGATATATTTCTAAGGTATGTCTAGGGATGTCCCTAAGGATAAGTATACGTATAGGATATAGTCCTAGAACTACAATAACGATCTTAGAATTTAACCTAAGATGTTAGATATTAAGGGAACTCCCCCTTTACTATGTTGTTTTCCCTAGAATGATTTTTTCCTCTCACACTATTCTTTTTGGGTTTTAGAAAATGGCTGGAAACAGGAGGATTCACGATAATGGATGATATGACAGACAATGGAATGATATTCTTCATGAGAAACCAAATGAAACGGGATCTGGAAGTCCAAACATCGTTATTATGCCTAATCAGAAATCTCATAATATGATCAATAATCTCAACTTTGGTAAGTTTCTCGACTCAGATAATAAGAGAAAGGTGGAGTTTCATGATGATCATAGAACAAAGAAAGTTCAATTTCCCTCATGTAAATCATGTGGGAAGAGGCATCAGGGAGATTGTTTCAAAGGAACCGGAAGATGATTTGGGTGTGGAAAAGAAGGACACAAAGCCAGTAAGTGCAAAGGAAAAGGTTCATTTAACACCATGGACAATGATAATGGTATTGCTACGACATCAACAATGATTAGATGTTTTTAATGTGGAATGTACGGGCATTATGCAAACCAATGCCCTAATGGAAACTCTCATGAAGAGAATCATCATGGTCATATGGGTAGTATTTATGTGGATGATGATGAGGAGACTACAAATGATATATGAGCGGAAGGAAGTGTTGAAGCTCAGTCAGTTGTTTTAGAAGGTAGTGGAATGATTGTATGTTTATCGAGAGTTATGTTGTATAGTAAATGGTACTATGGAATAAAGAATCATCTAAGGATTGTTACACTATTGTTTTTCCTAAAAATATTTGAAAGTATATGTTGAATGGTACCAGTAACCATGGAAGGTTATTCAGATATTTTTGTAAAGTATATGATATGCGCATAATGAAGGAATAAGAAGATAATGAGATGTTTGATTGTATTCATGAGCTCATGATTGATATAAGGAATAAGTGATATCATGGTTTGAGTATATAGAATTTTTAGGATTTTGGTATGTGGAAAGTGTTAACTGTTAACTGCATTCATGTTTTCACTAAGGTTCAATGGGTATTCATTTTTCAAGAGAATACATGGTTAAGGCCTTAGAATGTTTGGAATTTGACCAACAAGACATATCTTATGATATATGGGGATCAACGATGGTATTAAATCTCTGGTAATCGTTTTCACTATATTATGAGAGTGAACTGCAGTATTATGGATAAGCCTAAATATTGTAATGGATTATGTTGGACATAAGTTAGTATTGTTTAAGGATAGAAGTTTTTTCGATATTATTGATGGGATGTTATAGTAATATAGTTTTAGAAAAAGGACAACCTGTAGGATGGGCGACATCACATCGCGTCGGTCAAGGTTGTGGGAATCGAACCCACAACCGAAGTGCGACTGGCCTTTATCGCCTACCACTGGCCTACAGGAAGTCTCTGGTTAGTAGAAAATAGTTTTATTTTATTAAGAGGTATGATATATGATGTATAAGTTCATTTTTGGAACCATATATGATTAATCTAACCATAAGATGGACTTATAACTTTTTCTAACCTTTTGTTTAAAATAGATGGAATGACCCATCATTGTATCACATGATCTGCTAACACATCACAAATAACAAATTCAACTTCATTTCTTTAAGAGATGAAGTGGAAATTGTTCAAGGCACGAACAACACTGAGATTGTACCAAAATAAAGTAAGTATTTATTCTAATTCAAATTCATCAACTTTAGGGAAATGATCTTGAAAACCAAAAATTTTGTCCTAGTGCCCTTATATCTTATGAATCAGATGGTACCCTAGATCATCACAAATCTATGGCTTTGTGATTGTTGGATTTTTCATAGCCATGTTCTCTACCACTCTCTATCAGAACATGATGGTTATATTTATCTTCCATATTTTCACCTATGTTCTCCTATGTGGAAACCCAGTGATTAGTTTATCTGGGTAACCGTTACATTTTATAATTTATTTTTTAAAGATAATTTTTGGTATTCCTTTTTACGATGTGGGTTTCAATTAAAGAAACTTTCAAGTAGAAAACCATTTATAACCCCGACGAATTTCGAGAGCGAAATTCATTTTAAGGGGGTAGAATGTAATAACCCGAGATTTTATAAGATATATTCTTTTTAATTTCATTCATATCTTCTGTTGTACGATACACCAATATTATCTTTCACTATATGCAACACTGTATTAGCTTGCAGTATATGCAACACTATTCTTAGATTGTGTTACACACAATTTCAAGTTCGTTTGATAATAGTCATTCTACGCAACATTGAATATATATATATATATATATATATATTCAATGTATAAATGAAAAAATGGTTGGATTCTGTTATAACAAAACAACAAAGGAGTCTTGCACTATACGCAACTCTGACTTGTCTTGCATTACACACAATCGCGACCTTCTTCGATAGCGTGTGTTGTACGCAATACCGGGTTTTACTAAACAACGATATGTTATTATAATATTATTATGAACTAGCCGTTATGAATAGTATTAACTATATTTTGAATTTTATAATATTATTATTCATCTTACACATTTTCTAGAACATGGTATAAGAACAAAATAAATTTTTCGGGTAAAATAAGTATTTTTCAAAAAATGCAGTTTTGCCGCCTTTTGATGGCGCACCCACTTTAAATATAGTTTTTGACATGTTTATAAGTTTAATTTTACAAAAGAAAATTATTCTTTGGAATCAGGATATAAAATTTTACCTTGGATAAAATTTTCATATTATTCTGATAACTTTCATATTTTAATGAATAGTAAAAACACGCTATATTTTAATTAAGAACAACTTTTTTCATCGTAATAACTTATGTGGTTAAATTATAATATTGAATGGTTTTAGAGTATAAATAGAATATATTTTTACCATTTAATATAATTTATGTCATTATCATTTATTTTACATTGAATTCGTAGGTTAAATCAATTCAATCTTTTGCAATGTTTTACACAAAAACCCGTTTTCATTCGACAACGGGATTAATTTTAATTTAATTTCTGCAACTTCTGCGTATTGAATTTGAAAAAATGGATTCCATATTTGTAATCAGTGGGTCCAAATTATGTTAATAGGCTACTTTTTATTTTTGGGAATTATGAATAGTAACTACGGTAAATTTTATTTACCATAGTTAAAGATAAATCGGGTAATTAAGGGTAAATATAATATTATAAAATTACCCTAAGACATGCCAAAATTCTATTGGATGGCTAAAAGTCGACCCATATAACCTAAGGGTAGGATTAGATTCATTTTATGGACTTTTGACCATGAAAATAATTTAATTATTATTAAAACCGAAGAAAGTGACAACATGTCACTCTCTTAAATCTTATAATTATAATAATTTTAATTTAGTGATAAACATCATAAAACTTCGAACATGAATAGTCTCCAGAAATATAATAAAATTATCTACATCATGATAATTTATTTATAATTTTTAGGGATTAAATAATTATCATTAATGGTGATATATTAATGATACAAAAATTATTTATTAAGTGAAAAATAAGTAATATAGTTTTTATTGAAATAATAATACCCATTAAAAGGCCAACAAACCTGACCAAAACTTATTGTTAGTGTATATATACACCTTAATCATCCAATTACCTAATATATAACCGTTTGGAGCCTTATAAAAGTGATTATGACAATTATATTATTTTATTTTAAATGATGCCAAAGTTGTCACCTTCATAATTTAATAAATATAACAATTTAAATATTGTTATTTTAAGATGATAAATTCTAGTAAAAGAATTATTGGGAAAGTTAATAGATTTATATTCATCATAAGATTTTATTTTTAATTTTAATGCAACAAATCAGTATATTAAATAATTATACAAAAATGTTGTAGTAATTATTTTATTAAGAGATAAACCAAATAAATGGTTTTAAAAATAATAAAATAAATATTATATGAACTATTTAATGTGATCCACTAATTTTATAGATACATATGAACTTTTATGAATCTATTAAATTTTTTAGTTAGAACATATATTCTGTATATATTTTATTTAAATTCAAATAAATGAATAGTGTCAAAATTGACACTATTGTTATTTTATAAAAATAACATATTATAAAATTGTTTAAAAATCACAAAAATATTTAAAAATTATAAATTTAAATTTGTATGGTCTATAATGTTATAAAGTAACCAATTATGGAAAATTCACAATAAATAAGTAATTATTTGTTATAATTTAAAATTTATAATTTTATTACAACAAATAAACTTAAATAGATTAAATAAGGATAAATCAAAATGATAAGGTTTAAAATAAGCTCCATACATGTATAAATTTGATTGGTTGATGATATTATAAACCTATATCATCTAATCTTCTAATATGAGTCATTTTTTGTGGTTTTTAAGTGGGGTTAGATTTATTATAAATTAATATTTTTAAGAATTCCAAAGGTGCCCCTCTCCTCCCTTATAAAAGGGCACCTCCTCCCTCTCTTCCTCACACCACTTTGAGCATTCAAGCTCAGAAAAACCCTGACAAATTCTCTTCTCCACTTCCCTATAAATATCCTAGAGGTCCTGGTATTCTTCAAATACCAATTTTAGTTCCCTAATAGGAGGTCTCAAAGAGGCGCTTCAAAGAAGAGGTAATGTCTGTTACCGATTCTTTCACCTTTATTTCTTCTTCCACTTATTATTCTTAGGTTGTTTAATTATGAAGTAATAACATCAGTTTCACTCATATACTGATATTTTATTATAAGTACGAAACAACCCTATTTCACCATCTATCCATCCTACGGAAAACGAAATCACCGCGCGTACGTACGTACGGAATACCGTCTCTACGCCGTGGTGTAATCTATTTTCCACCACCACCTTAATTGGATGGGTATAATAGTGTAAATAATAACTATATTTGATTATTGTAAATTGATATTGATTCTGTAATAGTATACATACACTCCAATAAAATTCCACGATCATGGGAATGATATCATCGCTCGTGCGTACGTACGGAATACCGTCTCCACGACGCGATGAGATTCATTCTCAATGATTAACCATTCATAAATGATGATAAAGTATATATAATAATTAATCATGAAATATATTACATAATAATGATAATGGATTTATGTATATATATGTATGTCATCTAATTAATTCCATTCAATTCAATGAGGAAACGAAAACAACATTCATGCGTACGTACGACCTACCGTCTCCATGAACGGTGTATTTCTTTCCATTTATCGATCTATTATATATATGTATATTCTGAATATATATTATATATAAATCATGTTTTATATTCTGTAATTAATTAATCATGATTTAAGTAATCATATGAATAATTACAAGTCAAAACACGGACGATAAATGAAACGATTTTACCCAAAACGCTCTTTAACATGGAATTTACAAAAGAACCGGTAATATAAAGTCTTAAGTGAACCATATATGATATCATAACAATGAATATGATTTTGTAATAAGTCAATGACATTATTTAAATCATTATACAAGAGGTTCGGATATGTACGAAGCATATCGGACCTAAGGTAAGGGATAATTTTGCAAATCTCATTTTTATCCAAGATTGCTTATTCGTAAGTATTTACTAGGGTTATTGCTATCATCCATGTCCATGTTTTATAAAAGTGTATTCATGTATGTTTAAAGTCCTTTTTACCCATTTTTGACTTTTACTACATGGTATGTATGGAATCTTTCTTTTACGAGGTACTTTTTGACTATTCTGTCCAAAGTACGAGAAGAATGTTTTTTCTAACTTATACGGCATGAAAAGATTTTTACGGTTTTATAAAGCCATATTTTTATGAAGCTTCCTCCAAAATAATTCATTACTATTTTCAACAAAATCCTTTTCTTTTAAAATTGCATGACATTTTGTGAAAAGAAAATGATTTTGAAGAAAAAAGGATATTTTCCTCAAGAATTCATTTCAAGTGTTTTATCAAAACCATTTTCTATCTAAGATGACATTATTTTCATATGTGTATGTTTCCAGTATAATGTCTCTATGATTTACATGGTTTATCTTTTCTTATTATGAAATGATATCCATTTCTTTTATATGGATTATGTGATGATGTGATGATGTTTATGAAACCCATTTTATTTATTAGGTTATTATGAATGATGTATGTTTATTTTGTGGCACAAGTAAGAATGACTTCATTATGAGATTGGTGGGACCTATATCTCCCTCCAATGAATTGGGTAAAGATTTTATATCTCATGAGATAGACATGGCTGGAACGGTAAGTTAATCTGGTTCAGTGTTACAGGACTGAAAAGAGGAGTGAACTCGATTCAGAATGGGACTTTGTCCACTAAGATGGTCTTGGCAGCAATGCCTTGACTACTATGGAAATAATTACATGTGCTTAATGGATGCCACAATTACATGTTTTATTCCCATACTATTTTATCATGATTTATGTTCCATTATGATCTATTCCTTATGTACTTCCATGTTTTATGTCGTTGCTCAAGATTTTTAATGTTCATGTTTTTTTAAGTTCAAATGTATATGGTATGTTTTATTTTATCCATGCTTACCCATACTGAGCATTTGAGCTCACCCTTTTTATGTTTTCTTTTCCCCCAGGATTAAAAGAAAGATTTTAGGTAAGGAAACAAAAATGGGAAGATCTTTATGGGAGATGTTGAAGATCTTTCACCACGATTAGAAGATTACGTTCCATGTTTCCAAAGACACTAAACTATTATGGTCCTTGTGTGTCTGTTTTTGTTATGTACTAAGTATTACGCAAAAGTAATGTAATGTCCATGTACGTCAAGATTAGGGTCTCTACACACTGACTGATTACATTTCATCTAAGGTTTAGGATAGATTATGTTCACACTGGTTGGGTGGTCGTTTTTAGAAGAGATCATCGGTAGGTCGACAAAATTGTGGGAGATAAGAGGTGACATAGTGAACTGGTAGTCGTATGTTCAATACCCATAAGTAACATATAGTAAGTAATTTTATAAACAATTTTATAACTTTAAATGTAAATGGTTTATTTTATATTCATATAGGTAGTCGAACATCTCAATATTATGAAGTTCTGCGTTTATAGGAGGATGTATAGCGACCCAATCACTATAGATATTAGAGGTGATCGCCAGCTAAAGCACACCAGATTATCTCATATCAACTATTCAAGGGTCCAGTGATCTAAAAATGTGTATATAAGCACTTGGGTCAAATCCTCAGCAATGATACTTTTTAATAGTCAATTGTTTTTAATTTATTGTAATTTGATTGGGGGGATGGTTGTTTACAGAGAAAAAATTAAATGATTGATTGATGTAGATTGATTGAGAAATTTGATAAATATTGGGGAGAGTTCATTATTGGGGATTTAAGATTATGATATCATTGTTCTTTGAATTATATTGCATTAAATTAACACCCACTTCACAAGATGACTTTGATAGAAATTCCCAAGTGTTAATGCTTTAATACAAGACTTTACATAACATAGGGTTCTAATCTAAATCTAAAAATGTTTATGGAAGTGTATTTTTTGTTCCAATAATCCATGGAATCCACTTGTTAAATAAATCATGCCATGAATCCATGACATTTAAAGTTCAATATACACAATGTTAATTTAAAGAATATTCGTCGAGAAAAGGCTCTCAATCAATTAATTTCCCAAAATTATGACTCACCCCAATGGGAATTTACTCATCCATTTAGGTGGTTAATAATCTGGTTTTAATTTTTTTGGTTATGGTTTAAAAATAAAATAAATATAATAGGATAATAAAATAGTGGTGCGCCGAACACCCACACATGAAATATGAAGAGAGGTAAAAACACACATTTGATTGAATGAGAAAGAAAAAGAAGAGAATGGTTCTCAACTTGATTTAAACTATTTTAAGAACATTAACATTAAACTATAGAAGGTTTATGAGAATAAGAAATTTTGAATAAACTTGAATTAATATTGAAACAAAAGTACAACATAACACTTAAAAAATCACAAAGGAAAACAAATGGGAGAGAACATGAAAACAAAGAGAGGAGTAAGGGTATATCAAGTTAAAACGTGATTTTGGAAGGTCCTCCCGGTCATTTGGAAAGGATTTTTTCATGATAATTTATATTCCTATCTTCAAAAATTCCAACCCCATGCAAGAAAAAGAGGGTGATGCATTTATAGCCCAAGGTGGTGGACTGTTTGAATTCCAAATCTTCCCCTCCACTTGGATTGAAAATTTGGCCAAACAGAAAGCTGAATCTCAAGATATGATCTTCTTAAAAGTTTTATATATTGATGTTTTCTATCTAATCTGAAAATCGTGCATCCAATGGAATTATTTATCCAATGTTATGGTTGTTTTATTAAACAATGTCAAACTATCTATTTTTATCACCCCATTTTAAAAGGTTGGAATGTGAATACATTTTGTAATAGGAAGATGCCCTCAAATCCGAAAACTTTATTCTAAAACGTATTCCACATATATCTTTTAATTCAGACTATAAAATATCATCTCTAATGGATATATATATCAGGAGAAAAATAAATAGTGGTGTGATGGTTTCAATTCCCAGACAAAATGGTGGGATGGACTTAAAATCATCATCTGGGACCATTTTTATTAGATATGGGCCTTGAAATTTCTATAAATGTTTAATTTCGATAATCAAAAACATATTCTTGAGTCTCATAAAATTTTGGTTTCTATATTGAGCCCATAAATTCAAGCATCAACGGTAGTCCAGTTTTTTTACAGATTCTTTGGGCCTTCTTGTGTAGATCATATAATCCTTCAAATAGCTAAATTAGATAATGATTAATTCTAACTATATATTGAAAATTTAATAAGGATCCTTAAAAAACAATAATCACACAATTTAGATCAGTATCATGAGAGTTATGATTAAAACATTAAACTGACTTGAATCTGGATTAATTCAAATAATGCTCAAAATTTATATTTATATTAAAATATGAATAATTCACACCAATTATGAACTTTTCATAGAAAATTAGTAAAAGGAGTAAATAAAAAGTTATGAATAAATTAATAACATCAACTCCCACACACTTAGTCTTGTGCATTTCCTCATGTAAAATAAATATAAAAACATAACTATATTATTCTCACTCACCAAAAAATATTAAAATTTTGTTTTCCTCAGTCAGGGGAGGTTTAGAACATTTCACTCATTCATATTGAATTCTACCAAAAAAATTACCGAATATTTTTTCCAAAAATAATCCATTTTTCATGCTCAATATTAAAAATGGAAAACATGGGCACTCGAAACTCATTCCTCTCATGATGATAAAAAATTAATTATGGAGGTTTACTTGTTCACCAACCAAAAGTAAAAAACATAGAGTTTGAAAGAGATATCATCTTCCATTACCTATCCTAAAGTGCATAAGAATCAATAGGTCATTTTAGGGGGGATTTTGTGACTATGGGATGGTTGAAATTTAATGTCCAAGAGAGAGGAAAAGAGGGGTAAAAAATCAGCATGGGTAAAACAATGCACAATCATTTTGAAAGGAAACATGGAAATAAAGGGAAACTCATATTTACAAGGGAATGATTTTTTGAAGAAAGACACAAAATAATAATAAAGTTTTAAGGGAATGAAAAGATGAAATATTTACAAAGAAAAAAACTTCTACCAATGAAAAAAGTGTTTTTCTTTCCTTTTTGCATTTTTTTGAAAGTTAAACTTTAAATAGAACTCACACTCATCTCCCAACCCATGTTTTATCTCCTCACATCATTAATTATAATATTTATAATAAGATCAAAGGTTGAAGAAATTTGTTTTTACCAAAAAAAATATAAAACTAATGTGTTTGTTCTTTTTTTTCAAAACAAATTCAACAATTTTCAAAAACATTTACAAAATTACATAAATGAAATTCCATTTCCCAAAATCACTGAATGAAAACCTCTCCACCACACTAAAATGTATTCTTTCCTTCAATAATATGACAACACGTTGAAAATCAAGAAAATGACACCTAAAATGAAATTCATTCTTCCTAAACATAAATTTCAAGAAATTAATCAATATAATTCCATGTTGATATTGGGTCTGACATGGTATTAGGCTTGTAATGTGGCTATCAAAGAAATGGTTTTCATATATTCAAAGGGGCATACAAAAGGATGATTTATGTAAGGTTAATAGGAGACTATTTAGTTATTGTAATTATCATGTGGTTCAAAAAATTCCATTACCATATTAAAGCACACCAAAGTAGGAAATTCAAATCGAAGGTCCACATACTCAAGACTCACAATAGGGGGTGAAAACCACACAAAATGATAAGATGGTCACAGGTGACCTTGGCATAAAAGAGAATGTTATTCCTCATGGTTGGGGAATAATAATTTTCAAAATCTAAAACCGAGAATTTAATATTTATTATTCTTAAAACAAATTTTTTTATCCAAATTCATGATAAAAATAAAAAAATTGATATGAAAATATATCATTTTTACTCCCCAAAATGGTTGGACAAAATATAAAATGTGGATGGTGAGTAATTATGACACTTTTTCTTTTTTCTGATTTTTTTTAGTTTTTTTATTTTTTTTAACATACACAGCCACACAAAAAGAGAGATAAAAAATAAAGGGTTTGATGAAGGAAGTGGTAAAAAAATGAAAGAGAGAAAAGAAGAAGAAAGAGGGAGAGAGAGGAAGAGATGTAGAGTTAAATGGAAAGTGGTTCCCCCTAGTTTGGATTTGGTGGGTATTAATCCCCATCCGATAGTGGTTCTACTGTAGAATTTTTGGATCTGATAGAAGTCATTGTGGTTCATGGGATGTGCGTCCTCTCATGGTGATTCTTTAACTGATGTCCATTAACCATTAATGTCCTTTTTGAAGATGGGTCTTGGACTTGTACTGCACCAAATAGTTAAACATTAGTAATAATAAAAGGACCTTCCCAATGGGAATTATGTTTACCTATGTGAATTCGAAATAAAGAATTAAAGATCATTACCTTTTCCCTTCATGAAACACCTTTCGGAGGATGTGTTTGTCATTGAGTACCTTGGCCTTTTCTTTATAGTGATTGTAATTCTCATTGGAATCAAGTTGAATCTCCTCCAATTTATTTAATTGGAACAATATCTCTTCACCATATTTTTTAAAATCCAAATTACAAGTTTTCACTACCCAATACGACTTATGTTGTATTTAAACTAGTAAATAACATTATTTAACTAAAACTAGCCTAAAAAGAGACATCCCAAAGGGTTTTTTATAGGCAGTTTGATAAACCCAAAGTGCTTCACAAAGTCTGTCAGACCAGTCTTTTCTAGTGGGATTTACAATTCCTTCAAGTAATTTTTTCACTTCTCTATTAGAAAGTTCATCCATTACATTTGTCTGGGGGTGATATACAGTTGAAGTTTTATGTGTAACCTCATTCTTTTTCAAAATAAATTCCATGGTCTGATTACAGAAATGAGTTCCTAAATTACTTATCAAGGCACACAGTGTTCGAAATTGATGGAAAATATGGGTTTTTTTAGGAACTCACTAACAGTATGTGCATCATACTTCCAAGTGGGTTTGTCCTCGACCAACTTAGAAACATAATCAACAACCACAAGAATATATGAGAATCCAATGGAAGGGGGAAATGGTCCCATGAAATCAATGCCCCAAACATCGAAGATCACATAGAAAATTAAAGGAATTTGGGGGATTTCATTTCTTTTTGAATTTATACCAAACTTTTTGAAAGTGAGACATGGTTTAATAAACTCATGTGAGTCCTTGAAGAGTGAATTCTAGAAGAATCCTGATTCAAGGACCTTTTTGGAGGTTCTTTGTGGTCCAAAGTGGCAACGACTAGGCATTAAGTGACAAAATTCCAAGATGGAGAAATGTTCATATTCATTGACACATATCCTAATTACCATGCCATCCCCTATTTTCCAAAGATTATTATCTTCCCAAAAAATATAATTTTGAATCACTTTTTAGTTCACTTTTTTTCTTTCAAAAAAAATTAGGAAAAACACCAGCAACCAAGTAGTTTACAATTGGTGCATACCATGGTAATTTTGGAGTGATAGATAAGAGGTGATCAGTGGGGAATTCAGGATCAATGCTTTCTGAATGAGAATAATTAGAAATTCTACATAGGTTATCATCCAAAATATTCTTTTCTTATTCCATCTTTAATCACAATGTCAAACTCATAGAACATAAAGATTCATCTTATTAGCATTGGTTTGGATTCACTTTTCTTAAGTAACTACTTTAAAGTTGAATGGTTAATAATAATAATGAGTTTGGAACCTAAGCAGTAGGGCTGGAATTTATCCAATGCAAAAACCACAGTTAAAAGTTCATTTTCAGTCATAGTGTAGTGTTATTGAGTTTCATACAATGTTTTTTAGGCATAATAGATTACATGATGAATCTTTTCTCTTTTTTGACCAAGAATGGCCCTAATTTCCCTATCAGAAGAATCACACATCAACTCAAAGGGTAAGGACCAATCTGGGGGTTGGATTATTGTTAAAGTTGTAAGAACAGTTTTGATTTCCATGAAGTCTCTCTTGGAAGCCTCATTTAAAGGTAATTCAACATAATTTTGGAGTAGATGAGTGAGTGGGAGGGAAGTTCTACTGAATTTATAGATGAATAAATGATAGAAAGAGGTATGACCAAGGAATGAATGGATATGTAGAACTGTTGTGGGTTCAAGAAGGGATTGGGTCACCTCAATTTTGGTAGGATCGACTTAAATTCCATCTTTTTAAATTATGTGTCCTAAGAAAATCCCATTAGTAGCCATGAAGTTACATTTTTCATAATTTATCATGAGGTTACATTTTACACACTTTTGAAGGACTAGAGAGATTGAATACAGGCATGATTCAAATGAATCATCATAAATGGTAAATTCACCCATGAATACCTCTATTCAATGCTTGATGAATTCATAAAAGATACTCATTATACACCTTCTTAATGTTTTAGAATCATCACAGAGGCCAAAAGGCATTCTACTACATTCATATGTTCCAAAGGGGCAAGTGAATGTAGTATTTTCTTGGTCTGGAGGTGATATTGGGATTTAGAAGTAGTCGGTGTATCCATCAAGAAAGCAAAGGTGTGAATTTTGGGATAATGTTTCTGGAATTTGATCGAGGAAAGGAAGAGGGTAGTGATCTTTTCGTGTTTCGGCATTCAATTTCTGATAATCGATGCACACATGCAATATTTTTTTCAACCTGATTTGTGACCACCTCTCTATGTTCATTTGTGAAAATAGTTATCCCACCATTATTAGGTACCACTTGAATCAGAATAACCCATTAACTATCAGAAATTGGGTAGATAATACCATCTTGGAGAATCTTAGGAACCTCTTCCCTAAAAACCGCAAGTATTAGTGGATTTAGTATTCATTGTGGTTGTCTGATTGGTTTAGATGATCCCTCAAGATGGATTTGATGCATGGAAAGGGTAGGGTTAATTCTTGGTATGTCATATAGGATTTAACCTAAGGATTTTTTGTTTTCTTCTAACACCTGAACAAGTTTTTACTCTTTAGTTTCAGTAAGTGTGGTAGAGATAATGACAGCATAAGAGTGGTCATGGAAAAGGAATTCATATTTCAGGTGTGTAGGAAGCGGTTTTAGATCAGTCTCATCTTTCATTTGTGGGATTGACAACTCAGGAATGAAGGATGGGATTTTATTTGGTTTTGATTCATTTTCCTCAATACTATCCAAGGTGGAAAAACAAAGATCATATTTGAGATGGGATTTAAGAGAGTTTTCAAGATCCTCTAGATGGATGGAGTCTATGAATGATTGGTCAACATCAACTTCCCCATTTATAACTTGGTTAATCATAGTAAAAACATGAAAATATACTCTATCATTAGAATATGATGAACATGATGGAATGGGGTTCACTTGAATCTTGGAAATATCCTTTAAATCATGGATTGAGAAGGTAGTGTGATCCTTGGATGGGTATCTTGTGGCTTCAAAAATATTGAACTTGATTAGTTGGTCACCAAATTCAATGGATAGGATTCCTTTTTGGAGATCACTTTTAGTTATTACTGTTACGAGGAATGGTCTTCCTAGAATTAAGGGAGATCGATAAGAGGCTGTCACACCTTCCATGTCAAGGACATAGAAATTAGTTGGGAAGATAATATCATTAACTCGGTAAAGGACATCCTCAATTATTCCCTCAGGACTAGCTGTGATTCGATGGGTTAACTGGATGAAAACACCTATTGGGTGAAAGGGACCTAGACCAAGGTTGGAGAAGATGGATTTAGTCATGATATTTATCGAGGATCCTAGTTATATGAGTGCATCATCAAAGTTTGAAATTCTTATCTTGCATGGAACTGTAAAGGTCCTGGGATCTTTACACTTCATGGGTATGGACTGTTATGATGAAACATTATCAATGGTTATAAGTTGTCTCTTATGAGTGAACAATACCTTAAGAAACATGGAATAATTAGGAATTTTTTTATAGAATATAAGAGTGTAATGTTGACTTTAACGCCTCTAAACATGTAGAGCATTTCAGGAGAGAGTTAAAAGGATTACCTTAGCTTAGAAATGGATTGAGGAAAAGTAATTGGGTTCCTTAGGTGGATACAAGGGGGTGAGGGAGTTTCTTCAGGTTCATTTTTTGGATTTTGTTCTTTTCATTTTCAAGATCAACTACCAAAGGTTTTTTTGAGGATCCATCATGAGGCTTGGAAATTTGTTTTCCTAATCTAATTAAAATTGTACTTACATTACCCTTGGGTTTGGGTAAAGGTTGAGCTAGGAGTTGGGATGAATTGGATGGATGTTGTTGGCTAAGGTGTGATGTAATTTAAACAATTTGGGTTTTAATGTTTTTGAGGATAGAACGGGTGAAGGAGGAAATATCATCCATAGAGCTTTCCCATGGTTTCTTTGAAGAAGAGTCTTATCCCAAATTGGGATTAACGTGATTTTGGTTCTTGGGAAAGTGATTGTATTGGGTTGGGAATTGGGAAGGATCATTATGATAGTGGAATCTAAAATAATCAAGAGGAGGATTTATCCTTTGAGGGTGAGGGTTAAAAGGATAAGGTTGTTGGAATTTACCACCACCATGACCACATCGGAATTGGATTTTATTTTGAGGAGGTAACTAAGGGGGGTGAGAAATGTGATTTCCATACCACAAGCCCTAGTTAAAGGTAGAAGAAAAGGGATCTGAGTGGGGTTGGTTGAAGATTCTATTGGACTAACCTGATTTTTGAGGGTTGGTGTTCCTTTGACCATATGCTACATTGAGCTCCATTGGACTAGAAGAATAAGATGGATAATCTTGAAGTTGTGGACATGATTCATTTTGATATTCCGGTGAGTTGCAGATTCCACAGTTTTTAATAGGTCAAGGGAACATAGATTGTGGAGAAGATTATGTTAGGGCTTTGGAAGCCACAACTAGTTGTCTCACAAGACTTGTAAGTTCACTCATCCACACGGTCATCTTGTTGGGCTCTATGAATTGATTATCTTATACTTGTTTGACATGATCATGTTCTCAGGTATGGAATTACTACATGTTTGCAGTCATATTTATTATGAGATCTTGTATAGTTGTAGGAGTTTTTTCAATAAGAGCACAACCACTTACAGTATCAATGAGAGTTCTCTCCATAGATAATATCCCATAATAGATGTATTGGATAAATATTTGTTCAGGGATTTGGTGGTGTGGGAAGGTTTTTGTAAGCTTTTTAAACCTCTCCCAGTACTCATGGAGTGAATCATTATGGAATTTATGGATACCACTTATTTCCTTTCAAATAGAAGCGTTACGAGAAGCAGGAAAGAATTTTTATCAAAAGAAATTCTTCATGTCAATCCATGGTTTATAGAACCAAGATGGATGTAGTAGAGCCATGAGTTAGAAGATTCAGCGAGGTAGAAATGGAATTCTAGAAGTTTTATTTGTTCTTCAAAAAACCCCTAAGTATTCAAGGTAAATCACACCACTTGGAAATCTTTGAGATGAATACGTGGATCCTCACCAACTAGCCCATGGAAATGAGGTAGGAGATTAATAAAACCCGATTTGATTTTGAAATCAGACTTAATGTTTGGATATTCAATACCAATATGTTAGTAATTTATATCAATGGAAGAGAGTTATGTTAAGGTTGGTTCTCTTCAATTATCCATTTCTAGTTCAATTGGTTGGACAAAAATTGGTTCATGAGTGATTTGATTATCCTTAATTTTCCTCCAAAGTTGGTGAAGAGTTCGCTCAATTTCAGGGTAAACGATCAGAGATATTGTTTTGGAGGATATAGTTCATTAAGAGATGTTTGTAAAAAATAATAAAAATGGGTTTTTCTTTGTGGTTTTTTCTGCTTAATATTTTTATGAGAATATGGGTTTTTCTTTGTCTCTGTTTTTATGAATTTTTTTGGTTTTTTTTTTGTTATTTTTTTACAAAAACCAAAAACATTTAACTACTTAAGGAACCATCCCTGTAAATGGCACCATTTTAAGTGTGGATCATTGTCTCCTATCAACTGTTCAAGGGTTTAGTGCTCTAATAATGTGTATAGCATCACTCAGGTCAAATCCTTGGTGATGATACATTTTAATAGTCAATAGTTTTTAATTGATTTTAATTTGATTGGGTGGTTGTTTGCAGAGCTAAAATTAAATGATTAATTGATGTATATTGATTTAAAATTTTGATAATTATTTCGGTGATTTCATTATTAGGGATTTAATCTTATGATATCATTGATATTTTCCTTATATTGCATTAAATTAACACCCACTTCACAAGATGACTTTGATCGAAATTCCTAAGTGTTAAGGATTTAATCCAATCCTTCACATAACTTAGGGTTCTAATATAAATTAGAAAAAATTTATGGTACTGTATTTTTGGTTCCAATAATTCATGGAATCTAATCATTAAGAAAATCATGTCATTAATCCATGACATTTTAAGTTCAACATACACGATGTCAATATAAATAATATTCATCAAGAAAAGACTATCAATCACTTAACATACCAAAATTATGACTCACCCTAATGGGATATTTACTCAGTCATTAATGTGGTTAATAATATGTTTGTAATTTTTATGGTGATGGGTTAAAAATAAAATAAAAAGAACGGGACAAGAAAATAGTGGTGCGACGAACACACACTCACACAAAATATGAAGAGAGGTAAAAACACACTTTTGATTAAATGATAAAGTGAAAGAAGAGAATTATTTTCAAATTGATTTAAAATATTTTATGAACTTTAACATTAAACTATAGAAGTTTTATGAGAATAAGATATTATGAAGAAACATTCATTAATATTGAAAAAAAAAATAGAAAAAAACACTTACAAAATCACAAAGGAAAAACAAACGAAAGATAACATGAAAAAAATAGAGAAGGAAGGGTATCTCATGTTAAAACTTTAGTTTGGAAGGTCCTCCCAAGACTTTTAAAAGGATTTGGTCATGAAAATTTATCTTCCTCTCTCCTTAAATTCCAACCCCATGGAAGGTGAATAGAGGGATGCATTTATAGCCCAAGGTGGTGGATTATTTTCATTCCAAATATACCCCTCCATTTAGATCGCAAATTTAGCCAAACATACAGCTAATTATCAAGATATTATCTTCTTACAAGTTTTATATAATAATTTTATCTGTCTAATTTGAAACAAAATTGGCCATTGGACTTATCTATCCAAAGTTATGGTGGTTTTATTAAACAATATGTCATTGTCTATTTTTATCACCGTGTTTTTGAAGGCTGGAATTTGAATGGATTTTTGAATAGGAAGATGCCCTCAAATCTGAACACTTTATTCTAAAAAGTTAGATAATTATATCTTATCTTTCACAATGAAGTATATTATCTCTAATGTATGTCTATATTAGGAGAGAAATCAATAATGGCGTTCTGATTTCAATTCCCAAACAGAATGGTGGGATGGACTTCAAATCATCCTTTGGGCCCATTTTTATTGGATTTGAGCTGTGAAATTTTTATCCATGTTTCCTTTGGATAATAAATATCATATATTGGAGTCTCATCAGATTTGGGTTTCTGGATTGAGCCCAAAAATTCAATCATCATGGATGGTCAAGTTTCTTTTATAGATTCTCTAAGCCTTCTTTTGTGGATCATATGACCCTTCAAATGACCGAATTGGATAAGGATTCCTTATGATGATATGTTAAAAATTGAATAATGAGCCCTGAAAATAAGAATCACACAACTTGGATCAATAGGATGAGAGTTATAAATAAAAAATTAAACTAAATTGAATCTGGATTAATTCAAATAATGCTCAAAAAATACATTTAATGTTAAAATATGAATAATTCACACATATTTTGCACTTTTCATAGAAAATCAGTAAAAGGAGTAAATAAAGAGTTCTGAAAATATTAATTACATCACCAGCGTTAGATTATTTTTAGTATAATTTCTTTTTGGGTTTTAAAATTAACTACAAATAATATTTTAACTATTTTAATTTTAAATTTCAATTTATGGAGTCATATGAGGCTGTGAAGTCTCATACACAGACTGAGAGTTAGGCTGAGATCAATGATCATACTAGTTCCCACCGATTTCATGAGGAAACATGGATACATGCAACCCAGTATTCCTTCAACAAAGGTTGAGTTGTTGGTGTCAGCTCTCGGTTAACGCCTCATAGTTATTATGGTACCACTGCGATGTCGGCATCCATCTCAAGAGGAGGTCATAGAGAGTCATCATCGTCTATTGCATAGTTTCATAAGCATTTTTGAGCTTAGGGTGAGCTTATAGAGAGTATTCATTGCGAGTTGGAGGAGATGCGTCAATGAGAGCAACAGTAGTAGGAAGGGCTTCGATGATGGGAGGAGGGGGAGGAGATGAATCGATGACAGCAGCAGCACCACGAGTAGATAAAACACATGTGATGTTTGACTCATGGTTTAGGGATGAAGTTACCTCTACCATCTCCTCCTGCTCCTCTAGAAGACCCTCCTCCTTAGTGATGTATTTATTTTTTATGATAAAACATTTAAATGTAATTTGTTTTGTAATATTAACTATTTTCAATTCTATAAAATGTGTTTTTTATGTTGTTGGGAATATTTTAATTTTTATTATTTATTTAATTATTTATTATTTAATTATTTTTTATATTTTTTATTATTTTATTATTTTTTATTATTTTGTTATTTTGTTATTATTTTTATATATTTTTTCAAATATTGAGGTTTTTATTATTTTTTAACTTTTTATTGCTTTACTAATATTAATATTATTATTTCATTAATATTAATATTATTATTATTATTATATTACTAATATTATTTTTTTATTATTATTTTATTAATATTATTATTTTATTAATATTATTATTAACATTATTATTAATATTATTATTAATATTATTATTTTTTTTATTTTACTAATATTAATATTATTATTTCATTAATATTAATATTATTTTATTATAATTATTATATTAATATTATTTATATTATTAGTATTATTAGTATTATTATTTTCTAATATTATTTTCTAATATTATTTTATAATTATTATTAATATTATTTTATTTAGTTTTATTTTTTTATTTTTTATCTATTTACTACATGTCCTTTTACGATGGGCAATATCCCCATCAGAAATAGTATTTGTGATGGCCCATTGCAATAGGGTTTTTAAAAAACATCCAGAAAACTATTTGCGATGGGATTGAACCTGTCACAAAAAAATCTATTTGTGACAGCCTTTTCTGCAATGGGCCATTTGTGATGGGGTCCTATCACAAATGACATTTGTGATGGGACCCTGCCGCAAATATGCAAATTTCCAATAGTGGTGTATCTTACCATCTACTATATTGATAATGATGATGTTCACATATTGATATTATAAGGGGTAGGAATAATCTCACCATTCTCTAAGTAATAGAGTGAGTCCACACTGTCCACATCCCCTTTGAGAGTTATGTTGATGGAATCTCTCTAACCCTTTCTCTCATTCGGTTGTTTTGACATGCAGACTTTATAGGGTTTGATCTTCTTTTTTGGGCATTCTATTGATTTTTGTTTTTGTATAGTGACTTCGAGGGAATCTCTAACCACTCTCATTGAGAAATACCTAAATGATAGTGTCTTGTCATGTGGTAGTTGGAATGGCTAGTTTAATGGTTGTTGGTAACCACTGCCTAACCTCAAGAAGACTAATTTTCTTAGGGGATATGGTAATAATGCCCCTATCCCTAAGGGATGGGGATGATGTGGCACTACCACTAGTACATCCCAACCCTTTTGAGGAATTATAACTCCCAGGGTGATAATAATGGTAAAAATTCCCCAAGACCTTTGAGTTAGGGTTTATTTAGAGTCACCACCAATATTTTACCAACCTGTGAGAATTTGAGGACCCAAATGGGGGTGGTGATAATAATCCCCATAGCCTTGTGGGTTATTATTTCTCTCAAATGGATTATATGGTAGATTCCAATGAAATATTTTTGATTTGGTGCATTTCCACTCATTCTTTAGTTTGGAGTTCACATGCTCAGAACATGGGATACTTTCCATAAAGAGATATTTTTTTAACTTGAGATCTTGAATCTCTCATCTGATGCATATTCTAAGTCTTTCAAGAGGTCCACATCAAGATTTTATAAGTTTCCCACTCTCTCCTTTAAGGATCATTTTTCATCTTTTAAATTGGAGGAGTTTGTTGTATTATCTAACTAGCACACACATTACTTTTCCATGTGACCCCTCATATGATAATGACATTGAAGGATTACATCTCTAGGGTACTCAACTATATTAGGAATGAGGGGAATTGAAACGATCAATAACCATCCCATATTAATATATCAATATATGATGATACTTTAGTGATCATCTATTGAAGGCCTTCAAGACTTTGGAGGAAAGCACGTTATAGGCTCTCACAATGCTTTTTCAACGTCAACCCCTGAGCCACAGAGAAATCGATATGGTCCATCTAGTATAAAAACATGGTCCCATCCTATAGATTCTCAATATATCCATAATAAGGTAGTTACTAAACCTTTATCCACTGAATGGTTTTCCATAAGGTCTAGATTAGTTAAGTCATGCGCTCCTCCTTTAACTAATCTGGGATGTCATATATAGAAGTGGTGATGAGCCAGGGAATTTTCAGGAGTTTATTCTCATAAAATTACTTCCATATATACATGCCATGTTCTTTTACATTGGAGGAGTATTCCTCTACATAGTTAGACCAACAAAAATTATTTTTCTATGGACAATGAATCATGGCCTGTAGAAAGAACAAACATTGTTCGCTAAACTGGGTCACCCACTGACTAAGGTAAGGTGCTGCTGGCATTTGATAGGGCACCATATATATTTGGCCTTAGTTTTTTAAGAACCTCTCTATATAAAAGAGACATAATAGTGTGGGGGTATTTCATTCTTTTAGTGAGATATCCCCATGGAGAGGTTTTCTATGGTGGATGTTAGGGGCACGATCATCGTAATCCAACTATATGATATAGTGTGGAAAACTATCTTGAAAGGTTTGAAATTTTTCTTTAGATGAAGAGTCAGTGGATCCTTGAGATACTATAGATATTTTTCGTATAACATTAATTATTCCAGAATTGTGTATGGTAAGAATATAATCCTCACCCTGTGTTGTGGTTGGAATATATCAACATTCCATTTGTGGTCGAGTAGAGGTATGAATCTTATGCACAGTAGCTGCTAGTGTATGTCGATAGCTATCTACTATTATGAGAATATGTGACCACTATCAGGAAGTATCTAGAGTAGGTAATCAATTTTTTGAATTGTTTTAAGGATTGTTTTTCTTTCCTTTGGGTAGATGTGAGTATATGTTAGCCATCCCAAGTTGAAAAAGTAACATGTACCCAATTTGAAAGTTCATTCCACATAGGAATATATTAATGGTCCTCCAGATGGGAGAAATAATATGGGACTCCTCTTATATGGTCTATAAGGTATATTGATGCATTTTTTAATTTTTAGGAGTAGGAATATACACTTTAATCCTATCAGCTACCTGAATATAAAAAGTAGCACTTGGATTTCTCTCAGGAATATGGGCCTTCCCTAAGGTGACTATCTATATATGATGATGATCCATGATTAGATAAGGGATATGATTCTAATCCTAATTTTCCTTTGGAATATTCCCATGTCTCTTTCGGGTAGGTCTACGTTCCAATCATGTGGTAACATCCAATTAAAGTTGCAAAACCCCAGTTGGAATGGGGATACGATCTCGATCTTGTTCCTTATATATTATATGAGTATATTGATACTTGTTCTATATGTGAGTATGTATATGTGCTTACTACAAAGTATTCATATGGTCACATTGATCTTGATGATACAATGCTCTGGTATATGGAAAAAGAGTATGTTCTTGACCCAATATTGTTGACATAATATGTCAATGAGGTTTCACAATTACTACCAGAATATATTGAAAATTTATATGTGTAAGGGAAGGAATATATTCCAGCACATTTTTAGTAACTAAGATATAATATAAAACATATTTGATAAAAGTTGTAATATATGACTACTTGTATTCTTCATTTTCCACAAGGATATGCTGAATAGCTTCGTTTGTAGAGGCAAGGATATTCACTTGCTCCTACACATTGTTAGAATATATTTGAAGACTTGGTTAATGTGAATATAAATATGAGTCTACTACCTATGTTCCATTTTTTATGCCAGTGTTATTGATATACATAAGTGGGGATATGATCTCACTCAATGCTGGTGGCCGTAATTTTTTGGTAGATTTGGTATGGGTGAGTAGGGATATGAGATTATCATTGGTTCCTACCAGAATATGTTAATGGGAATCAAAAAAATAATTTTGGATATGGTCCCAATCCCTTAATCCATAGTTCTCCATGATTAGGGAGATCTCCTAGTTTCCCAAATTTGAGTGTTTGGGGAGGAGACCTTTCAAGCATTGCCCTCAAAAGGAGGCTAATGGGCGGTATTTGCATGACGTTGCTGGTGAAGGATGGAAGGATCCCTCCTAGGAGAATCTTGAAATTTTTTGAATTCAAAATAGACTCCCTAATCCACCTTACTATGATAAGTAAGGTTCTAATTGCCTCACTCTACTGATTGTCTCCTAAATTAGTTGGTAATGGATTCAAACATCACTAGGTTTTATGCAGCTTTCCTTATATGAGGTGGGTTGGTATGTTTTAGTGCTTAGAGACACTTTCACACATCCTATAGGGTTGGGGTGGTTCATTTTTGTTGATATTCCTTAACTATAATCTTCTCCACCTAGTTCTAGAGATACTAATTTGGTGATGTTGTAATTCGGTTCACGGAGGTAGTGGCTCTTGTGGTAGCTGAAATTTGAAAAAAAAAATCCTTATGATGATGTAATTAACTTTGGTTCAAAGGTATTTTGTGAGAATTGTAATTATTTTAAAAAATATGATAAGAAAAAAGTCCACAAATCAATACAACATTATAAGTAAGAAACACACTTAACCATATATGCTTGAATGACTTAGTTTTTTATTCTTTTTAATGAAATATTCACATCGGTTTCACCATTTTTGTATTTATAGGATATGTAAAAAATGGACCAATGTATAGAATCCTGATTACTTTTATTTATCATAATATTCACATTGGTTTCACCATTTTTTTCAACCTTGGATGGGTATTATTGATGTTTAGTTCACTTATCCACTCTCATTTGGGATCCAATAGGTTTATTCATGGAACTAGAAATAACCAATGATTCTGGCATCCATAATGAGGTATGATCCTTCCTTCCAATGGAAAAAAATCATTGGATTTCCTTGGAAATTACACTTATGAACTCACATTGGTCAAGGGGGTGGTAGTTCAGGCTCATAATACCCTATTGGGGGGATTATTACCTACTACTGGACACTATTTTATATTTTAGTCATGTTTATGAATCTTTACTATATCCCAATACAGGACTAGTTATCCTGACATTTAACAATCGATTATTTACTACTGATGTGAATGTCTATATATTTCAGAGGCATCATATTGACATGAACATCATTATTTTTTATAGGTTCTCTATCTTATTACCCATTATTACTTATTGATGTCATTTTTTAGAGTTTAAATGTTTTAAATCCACTCAACTATAATCTATGGATCTCATTATACTCTAGAAGGTGGTAAGTGTTTATAATATTTCAATTAGGCCCATGATGGTTCTTCCTATGTATCTTTGCGAAATGAATAATAACTCACACAATTTGGTGACACATTGTACCTTATAAGGTTATGTGATAAAGACTAATCCATGTATTTTAACATCAAGAAGTAAGGAAGAATAGGTAAAATATGCCTAGAAATGGTTGGTGTGGGGTTATACACATGAGTGGTCAAGTATGGTTAATAGCATTGGGAATGTGACCCCATGAGAATGAGTTTATGCCACATGGAGTATGAACTCGTGAATCACTACTAGAAAACAGGGCATTTGAGCCCTGTTACCTATAGCAACCGCCAATGGCGGTCGCTAAGCCTCTTTAAAAAAAATAAGGGGCTTCCCCCCCCCCCTCCACTCGATCGTGCCCCCCCCCCCCCCCGAACCGTCCCCCCCAACCCCGTCGCCACCCCCCCCCCCCCCCCTCCGCCGCGCGCCCTCCCCTTCGCCCCGCCGCCGCGCGCCCTCCCCGGCGCCCCGCCCTCCGCCGGCCCGCCCTCCACCGGCCCGCCCTCCGTAGCCCCACCCTCCGCCGGCCCACCCTCCGGCCGGCCACCCTCCGCCCTCTGGCAGCCCTCCGCCGTCCCACCCTCCTCCGGCCGCCCTCCGCCCTGCGACCTCCCTCTACCCTCGAGCCTCCCGTCACCCGCCTCCGGCAGCCCGACAGCCCTTCGGCAGCCCTCTGGCAACCCTCCGGCCGCCCTCCGCCAGCCCCGCCCTCCCCGGCCACCCTCCGCCCTCCGGCTCCGGCCGCCCTCCTCCCTACGGCCGCCCTGCGGCCTCCCGCCACTCGCCTCCGGTAGCCCGGAAGCCCTCGGGAGCCCTCCGGCAGCCCTCCGGCCTTCGGCCTCCAGCCCCTCTGGCCTCCGACCTCCACCCTCGGCCCTCCGCCCCCTCGTCCCTCCCCCCAGCACCCCGAACACCCCCCCCCCCCCGCACCCTACCAACCCCCGTCCCATTCGTCTTCGTCCCCTCCCTCGCCGCACCACCGCCACACGTCCCCTCCTTCACCATCCCCTCCCTCGCCGCACCAGATCCAGCTTCGGCTCCCCACCGCTCCTCTCCCTCAAAGCACCGCCGTTGGCTCCCCTCCCTTCCAGGTTTGTAGCGCAATCAGGTATGACATGGGTTTCACTTACATTATTATTTTATAAATGGTTCACAAACAATTAGTTAGTATTTATTTTAAATATATTTGATATCAAAATGAAAATGTAATAAGTCTTATGTAAAGTTTTGTTATATGGATCTTATTATGGATAAGAGTTGGATTGATCTTCCAAATCGAACATCTAGAGAGTATTTCAATGGCATTATGCAGTTTATTGACTTCATGAGAGGATTTGGAAGTGACTATATTAGTTTTCCATGTAGAAAATGTGCTAACAGATATCAATTCACACGAGATACTGTGAGGGAGCACCTTGTCTTTAATGGATTTCTGAAAAATTATAACAGTTGGACTCGTCATGGAGAAGAATATGTTCGTTTTCAAAATACAGATCCAGCTCAGATGGATGTTGATGCAAGGATGACTGATCCAATGCATGAAATTCTTACTGAAATGGTACGTGGGTTTGATCCTAAAGGCATTGACATCCAGAATCTTGAGACCGGTGAGGTAAATCTTCGCTCTAGTGCAGATCGTGATTAGAGGAGGTTTTATGAAGCACTTGATAATGCGAAAACAGAATTATATCCTGGATGTACTTTTTACAATAAACTGTCATTTATCGTGGAGTTGTTGCATTTGAAGACTTTGAATAATTGGTCATACACATCATTCGACATGCTTTTGGTTTTATTGAAAAAAGTTCTTCCTGTCAACGCTAAGATTCCTGATTCGTATTACTATGCTCATAAGTTGACAGAGAACTTAGGTTTTACATATGAGACCATAGATGCATGTGCAAAAAACTGTATGCTGTTTAGAAAAGAAACTTCCCCTTTAGATATTTGTACGGTTTGTGGTGCTTCCAGGTGGAAAGAGAACAGGGGAAATAATACTCATCAATGTCAGATTGTGATACAGGGGAAACCGATTGCCGTAAAGAAAATGCGTTACTTTCCCCTTAAACCCAGGTTGAAAAGATTTTTTATGTCATCTAAAGTTTCTAATTTAATGAGATGGCATGCAGAAAGAGTTCATGAAAGTGATATGTTAACCCACCTGGAAGACTCTCATGCATGGAAGGAATTTGATAAGAGACATCCCGACTTTTCTAAAGATGTTCGTAATGTCCGATTGGGATTGGCAGCAGATGGTTTCAATCCACTCAAGTCTATTGTTGGTGCAACCCATAGCACATGGCCCGTGGTGTTGGTTCCATATAATCTTCCTCTGTGGCTTTGTATGAAGCAACAATTTATATTAATTTCCACTCTTATTAATGGACCTAAAAGTTCGAGGGATAAGATTTATGTTTACCTTCAGCCATTGATTGATGAGTTGAATGAATTTTGGGGTGATGGTGTGATGACTTATGACTGCGAAACGAATGAAATGTTCAAACTGCATGCTGCTTTATTGTGTACAATCAATGACTTCCCAGCTTATGTAAATTTATCAGGCTGGAGTACGAAAGGGGAATTTTCTTGCCCTTGTTGCAATAAAAGTAAAAAATCTGTATGGCTTAAACATTCCAAAAAATGGGCATACATGGGTCACAGGCATTTTCTCCCTCCTCAGCACAGATTCAGAAAGGACAGAGTGACATTTGATGGTTCTAGAGAGTTCAGCCCAGCACCAAGGATCATGACAGGAGTCGAAATGTTATCACAGATTGAGGAAGAAAACATCCGCACGGTATATGAAATTCAGGATTTGGTGGCTCCTCCAGTACGTAATATTCGTGTTGCGGGTAGGCAGCGCAGTCACCATTGGAAAAAGAAAAGTATTTTTTATTGTCTTCCGTATTAGAAAACTAACATATTGAGGCATAATTTGGATGTCATGAACATTGAAAAAAAAAATTTGTGATAACATATTGTGGACCATTTTATGTGTCATTGGAAAATCAAAGGACCATGTTAATGCATGCCGTGATTTGGAAGAAATGGGTTTAAGGAAACAGTTGCATTTACAGTTAGCTGAGGGAAACAAGGCATATATGCCTGCTACACAGTATACGATGACTACAGAGGAGAAAGACACATTTCTTTCCATTTTGAAGATGGTCAAGGTGCCTGATGGTTATTCTTCTAATATTTCAAAGTGTGTGAATCTGACGAGCAAGACATTGCAAGGGTTGAAAAGTCATGACAATCACATATTACTTCAGCAGTTGATTCCAATCGCAATTTGTGATTTTTTATCCCCCAATGTTGTTCAGCCCTTGATTGAGATGAGTAATATTTTTAGACAGCTTTGTTTAATAACTCAACGAATGAGTGATTTAAAAATTTTGCAGGACCGAATTGTACTTACGCTTTGTCACTTTGAGAAACTTTTCCCCCCATCTTTTTTCGATGTTATGGTCCACTTGACAGTGCACCTAACTGATGAAGTAATGGCTATTGGTCCAGTGCAATTCAGGTGGATGTATCCTATTGAACGGTATTTGAGTACATTGAAAAGATTTGTACGCAACAGAGCTCATCCAGAGGCATCAATAGCCAATGGTTATTTTATGGATGAGTGTACTAACTTTTGTGCAGAATATCTTACGGATGTTGAAACAAAATTAGATAAGCCCTCTCGGATTCATGATGGTCCAGTTGGAGAAGGAACCACATTTGATATGGACAACATCGAGTGGATATAAGCACATCGATATATCTTGTTCAATACTCCATCAGTTGCACCATTAATGCAGTAAGTATCTTATCGATGTGCTTGTATAACTTTTACATGTTTTGTTTGCATAAGATGATCTTTTAAACATCGCGTTATCATTTGCAGGAAACACATTAATGAGATAAAAGAAGTGATGCATCGTGCGACTGAGTTACAAATTCAACAATCTCATTATGCGTCATTTCATGATTGGTTCAAGGATTATGTATGTATAAATTGATTTTCATTATGAGTGACGTATTATACTAATTATTTCTGCATATATCAGTATTGATTTTTATAAATTATGTAGGTTCGTAAGCTGAGGGAGTTAGGGGACCCCACGCTACCTGAAGTATTTATCCAACTGGCTGAGGTTCCATCTATAACGGCTCGTCGTTATAAAGCTATTGATGCTAATGGTTTTCGATTTTGCATTAAAGATGTTGACGACAAACGAGCAACACAAAACAGTGGCATCGGTTGTCCCTTTGTAGATTCTGGTTATTACTATGGTCAATTGATAGACATCATTGAAGTTGTATACACACACGGTTTAAAGTACATATTGTTAAAGTGTAATTGGGTTGATCCAGTGCGTGGATGTAAAGTCGGTCAATATCAGTTTTCATTGGTGAATTTTAACTATATGTTATACAGAAATAATGAACGAGTTGAGAATGAACCTTTCATTTTGACATCACAAGCGGAACAAGTATTCTTCGTTACTTTGCCTTCGGATCCAAGTTGGCAAGTTGTTGTCTAAATGTCTCAGCGAGGAGTGTTTTTATTTAAGAAGATGAACCCGAGATTGTTCCATTTTTTTACCAACAACTTGATCAACATACCGTAGTTCAACGTGAAGAAGATATTTATTGGGTCAGAGCGGCTGTTGAAGGAGAAACGGTCGATTTTCATGCTTAATGAAATGTATAATTGTTTTCCAGTTATTCAGTAGAATGTCCTAGGATATCATAAATTATCTAATCATTTTATAAATCTTTATAAGTTTTAATCCTCACTTTTGTAAGTTTTAATTCAATCATAAATATTTAGGTTGTTTTTACTCTTGATTTATTGATGTTATGGTCAGTGTATCATCCCTTTGAGGTATTCTTCATCTGATTCATGTGCTGCTTGAATTTTTATTAGTTCTATCTGAAATTTGGATATGCATTGACTGGTTTTGTACATAATTTGAATATCTGTTTCGTTAACTTTCTGATTTTTTTAAAATTCATTCACAACTGATTATTCAATACATTTTTTGTTTGATTAACAGTTGTACAAGTTTTATTTTTTAAGAACAATCCAATTTATCTTTTAAACACTTTGGACTCATTACTGATATTTTCTATGACTGCAGACATGTCAGGGGAAGAGGCAGAAGCTCCACATCATCTATCTGAGGCATCTACGTCTCAGGGTCGAGGTATGTTTGAATGTCATTGTCTATATTTTTTATGTAATTGACATACATATATATATATATATATATAATTGTTTTCAACAAGATCATACTCGGCTGCTTCTTCCTCTCGCAGGAGAGGCCCTGGTCGGGGCATATTATCATGGAATTCCAACACGACGATAGATGTTTCATTTGATGAGGTTTTTCATCCTGTGGGACCGAATGCCCCGGCATTTATTCGTCAGCTGCGTCATATCATATGTGACCCACATATATTTCCATTGACCACGTGTGACTGGGCTTCTATCCCTCAGGACACATTAGATCGTCTATGGAGGGAGGTTCAGGTAAGAAAATCATTTTACTATATTTTCTATGTATAAAGAATACTAATATGTTTGATTATTTTCTTTATAGAAAAATTTGAAAGTATGCCCTGAAGAGTTTCATCCCGTGTGTATGAGAAAATTCCATAAGATGTGGAAAGATTATAAAGGCAAAGTGAAGAGGGACCATTGGGTACCAAATGTGGGTGCCCTAGACATTTTGGAAAAAGTCCCGAGAGGTGTCCTCCCAGCTCAGTGGCGTGACTTGGTTGCATATTGGTCTACTGAGGGTGTTTCGGATTGTATAATAATTATTTTGGTGTATATATATTTTCAAGAATATGTGATTTGTTTGAAATTTGAATGAATTGAATATAGGAGGTGTCAACACGCCATTCTGAGAATTGAGCGTTGCAGGGACCACCTCACAGGCTCGGGACTCGTCACGTGTCTCAAATCCGACATGAGGTATATATTATTCATTTTTTAATTTATTAATTAATATTGTTTTGTGTTTATATTCATTTAATATACAGTTGCGAGAGCAAGGTGCAAAAACTGATAAAATGTCGGTGTGGATGAGGACTCGTGATCGCAATGATCCAGAGGTTGTAGCATTGATAGTAAGTGTCTGTACTTAATAATAATTACATAAATCTATATATTAACATATATATATTTATATATATTTAAATATTTCATAGGCTCAATTTGAAGCTGAGTTAGAACATCAGCCAGAGGACCAGCGACAGCTTCCCATGCGACAGGATGAGATCTTTCATCGCATTATCGGTCGGGACGGGCATGGATATAGTTTGACCTATGAAGCAGGGATTCCTCGTTCTGTATTGTCATGCGCTGCGGTTGTTGGTCCTTCTGTTGCTCATATGACACAGCAGATGTCAGATTTTGAGGCACGGTTGTGCGCTTCCGAGGAGGCAAATAAGCAATTGACAGCTGAGGTTAGAGCACTGCGGGAATATGTGCGTCGAGATGATGGTGCAGGGGATCATACGACGCAGGTATATACTGTATTTATTTATTTAATTTAAATTATTTTTGTTATTAAAATATTTATAATGTTTATTTGTTGTAGGCCCCTGGCCCACCAGAAGGAGGTAGCATTGATGACAACGTGTGACGCATCATATATTCACGAGATATGTTTTTTGTTTTTATTGGTGGGGTTGACATTGATGTACTGTATGTATTCATTTAATTTAAATTAGAAGGTTGTGTACTTATAATTTCTTTCTTTTCTTGTTTATTATATGATAGCTAATATTATATAAGGCGTGCATTTAAAATCTCAAACCCCCCGCACCCCCGTACAGCCCCCCTGCACCCCCCGTACAGCCCCCCCCCCACCCAGCACCCCCGTACAGCCCCCCGCACCCCCGAGCAGCCCCCCCGCACCCTCGTACAGCCCCCCGCACCCCCGTACAGCCCCCCGCACCCCCGTACAGCCCACCCCCCCCCCCCCCCCCCCCCCCCCCGCACCCACGGACAGCCCCCCCCCCCCCCCGCCTCGCACCCCCGTACAGCCCCCCGCACCCCCGTACAGCCCCCCCGCACCACCGAACAGCCCCCCCCCCCCCCCCTCGCACCCCCGTACAGCCCCCCCGCACCCCCGTACAGCCCCCCCGCACCCTCGTACAGCCCCCCGCACCCCCGAATGCGTCGTTTTCAACAGCGCGGCGCGCGCTGAAATTGCGCGTCGGGGGGTCAAAACCACCCGAACGACCTCCGAATGCCACGAAACCGCACGACAACAGCCGGTGCGTGAATTCTGAAATGGTCGGCCAGACGGCACGTCATTCGGAGGTGTCGTTTGACCGCGGCGGCCGGAAACACGTTTCTGGCGCCAAAGAACACAAAAACGGCGTGCGGCGGTCCAATTCGGAGCAAACGTGCGGCGGTCCAATTCGGAGCAAACGTGCTCCGAATGACCTGAAACCGCACGAGAACGATAGGAATATTATTTCTGAGATGCAGGATGAGGCGGCACATCCATCGGACGTGCGGTGCGCTCGGCACGACCGAATGCGTCGTTTTTAGCAGCGCGGCGCGCGCTGAAATGGCGCATTGGCGGTCAAAACCACCCGAACAACCTCCGAATGCCACGAAACCACACGACAACAGCCGGTGCGTGAATTTTGAAATGGTCGGCCAGACGGCACGTCATTCGGAGGTGTCGTTTGACCGCGGCGGCCGGAAACGCGTTTCCAGCGCCAAAGAACACCAAAACGGCGTGCGGTGGTCCAATTCGGAGCAAACGTGCTCCGAAAAACCTGAAATTGCACGAGAACAATAGAAATATTATTCCTGGGATGTAGGAGGAGGCGGCATGTCCATCGGACGTGCGGTGCGCGCGGCACGACCGAATGCGTCGTTTTCAGCAGCTCGGCGCGCGCTGAAATGGCGCGTTGGGGGGGTCAAAACCACCCGAACGAGCTCTGAATGCCACGAAACCGCACGACAACATCTGTTGCCTGAATTGTGAAATTTTCAGGTAGACGACACATCAATCGGAGGTGTCGTTTGACCGTGGCGGCCGGAAACGTGTTTCGGCGGCATAGAACACCAAAACGGCGTGCGGCGGTCCAATTCTGAGAAAACGTGCTCCGAACGACCTGAAACCACACGAAAACGATAGTAATATTATTCCTGAGATGCATGAGGAGGCGGCACGTCCATCGGACCTGCGGTGCGCTCGGCACGACCGAATGCGTCGTTTTCAGCAGCTCGGCGCGCGCTGAAATGGCGCGTTGGGGGGTCAAAACCACCCGAACGACATCCGAATGCCACGAAACCGCACGACAACAGCCGGTGCATGAATTGTAAAATGGTCGGCCAGACGGCACGTCATTTGGAGGTGCCTTTTGAAAGCGGCGGCCGGAAACGCGTTTCCGGCGCCATAGAACACTAAAACGGCGTGCGGCGGTCCAATTCAGAGCAAACGTGCTCCGAAAAACCTGAAACCGCACGAGAACGATATTAATATTATTTCTGAGATGTAGGAGGAGGCGGCACGTCCATCGGACGTGCGGTGCGCGCGGAACGACCGAATGTGTCGTTTTTAGCAGCTCGGCGCACGCTGAAATGGCGCGTTGGGGGGTCAAAACCACCCGAACGACCTCCGAATGCCACGAAACCGCACGACAACATCCGTTGCGTGAATTGTGAAATGGTCGGGTAGAAGGAACGTCAATCGGAGGTGTCGTTTGACCACAGCGGCCAGAAACACGTTTCCGGCGCCACAGAACACCAAAACGGCGTGTGGCGGTCCAATTCGGAGCAAACGTGCTCCGAACGACCTAAAACCGTACGAGAACGATAGGAATATTATTCTTGAGATGCAGGAGGAGGCGTCACGTCCATCGGACGTGCGGTGCGCTCGGCACGACCGAATGCGTCGTTTTCAGCAGCTCGGCGCGCGCTGAAATGGCGCGTTGAGGGGTCAAAACCACCCGAACGACCTCCGAATGCCACGAAACCGCACGACAACATCCGTTGCGTGAATTGTGAAATGGTCGGCTAGACGGAACGTCAATCGGAGGTGTAGTTTGACCGTGGCGGCTGGAAACGCGTTTCCGGCGCCATAGAACACCAAAACGGCGTGCGGCGGTCCAATTCCGATCAAACGTGCTCCGAACAACCTAAAACGGCACGAGAATGATAGGAATATTATTCCTGAGATGCAAGAGGAGGTGGCACGTCTATCGAACGTGCGGTGCGCTCGGGACGACCAAATTCGTCGTTTTCAGCAGCGCGGCGCGCGCTGAAATAGCGCGTTGGGGGGTCAAAACCACCCAAACAACCTCCGAATGCCACGAAACCGGACGACAATAGCCGGTGCGTAAATTGTGAAATGGTCGGGTAGACGGCACGTCAATCGGAGGTGTCGTTTGACCGCGGCGGCCGGAAAAGCATTTCCTAATCCATAAAACACCAAAACGGCATGCGGCGGTCGAATTCGGAGAAAATGTGCTCCGAACGACCTGAAACCACACGAGAACGATAGGAATATTATTCCTGAGATACAGGAGGAGGTGTCACGTCCATCGGACGTGCGGTGCGCTCGGTACGACCGAATGCGTCGTTTTCAGCAGCTCGGCGCGCGCTGAAATGGCGCGTTGGGGGGTCAAAACCACCCGAACGACTTCTGAATGCCACAAAACCGCACGACAACAGCCGGTGCATGAATTGAAAAATGGTCGGCTAGACAGCACATCATTTGGAGGTGCTGTTTGACCGTGGCGGCCGGAAACGCGTTTCCGGCGCCATAGAACACCAAAACAGCGTGCGGTGGTCCAATTCAGAGCAAACGTGCTCCGAAAAACCTGAAACCGCACGAGAACGATAGAAATATTATTCCTGAGATGCAAGAGGAGGCGGCACATCCATCGGACGTGCGGTGCGTGCGGCACGACTGAATGCGTCGTTTTCAGCAGCTCGGCGCGCGCTGAAATGGCGCGTTGGGGGGTCAAAACCACTCGAACGACCTTCGAATGCCATGAAACCGCACGACAACTTCCGTTGCGTGAATTTTGAAATGTTCGGCCAGAAGGCACGTCAATCGGAGGTGTCGTTTGACCGCGGAGGCCAGAAATGTGTTTCTGGTGCCATAGAACACCAAAACGGCGTGCGGCGGTCCAATTCAGAGAAAACGTGCTCCAAACGACCTAAAACCGCACGAGAACGATAGGAACATTATTCCTGAGATGCAGGGGGATGTGGCACGTCAAACGGACGTGCAGTGCGCTCGGCACGACCGAATGTGTCGTTTTCAGCAGCTCGGCGCGCGCTGAAATGGCGCGTTGGGGGGTCAAAACCACCCGAACGACCTCTGAATGCCACGAAAACGCACGAAAACATCCGTTGAGTGAATTGTGAAATGGTTGGCCAGACGGCACGTCAATCGGAGGTGCTGTTTGACCGCGGCGGCCGGAAACGCGTTTCCGGTGCCATAGAACACCAAAACTGTGTGCGGCGGTCCAATTCCGAGCAAACATGCTCCGAACGACCTGAAACTGCACGATAACGATAGTAATATTATTCCTGAGATGCAGGAGGAGGCGGTACGTCCATCGGACAAGCGGTGCGCTCAGCACGACCGAATGTGTCATTTTCAGCAGCGCGGCGCGCGCTGAAATGGCGCGTTTGGGGGTCAAAACCACCCGAACGACCTCTGAATGCCACGAAACCACACGACAATAGTCGGTGCATGAATTGTAAAATGGTCGGGTAGACAGCACGTCAATCGGAGGTGCCGTTTGACCGCGGAGGCCGGAAACGCGTTTCCGGAGCCATAAAACACCAAGACGGCGTGCGGCGGTCGAATTCGGAGCAAACGTGCTCCGAACGACCTGAAACCGCACGAGAACGATAGAAATATTATTCCTGAGATGCAGTAGTAGAGGGCACGTCCATCAGACGTGCGGTGCACGCGGCACGACCAAATACGTCGTTTTTAGCAGCTCGGTGCGCGCTGAAATGGCGCGTTGGGGGGTCAAAACCACCCGAACGACCTTTGAATGCCACGAAACCGCACGAAAACATCCGTTGCGTGAATTGTGAAATGGTTGGATAAACGGCACGTCAATCGGAGGTGCCGTTTGACCACGGAGGCCGGAAACGCGTTTCCGGAGTCATAAAACACCAAAACGGCGTGCGGCGGTCGAATTCGGAGCAAACGTGCTCCGAAAGACCTGAAACCGCACGAGAATGATAGGAATATTATTCCTGAGATGCAGGAGGAGGCCGAACATCCATCGAACGTGCGGTTCACGCGGCACGACCGAATGCGTCGTTTTCAGCAGCTCGGCGCGCGCTGAAATGGCGCGTTGGGGGGTCAAAACAGGCCGAACGAGGTCTAAATTCCACAAGACCGCACGAAAACATCCGGTGCGTGAATTGTGAAATGGTCAGCCAGACGGAACGTCATTTGGAGGTTCCGTATGACCGCGGCGGCCGGAAACGCATTTCCGGCGCCAAAGAACACCAAAACGGCGTGCGGCGGTCCAATTCAGAGCAAACGTGCTCCGAAAAACCTGAAATCGCACGAGAACGATAGGAATATTATTCCTGAGATTCAGGAGGAGGCGGCACATCCATCGGACGTGCGGTGCGCGCGGCACGACCGAATGCGTCGTTTTCAGCAGCTCGGCGCGCGCTGAAATGGCGCGTTGGGGGGTCAAAACCACCCGAACGACCTCCGAATGCCACGAAACCGCACGACAACATCCGTTGCGTGAGTTGTGAAATGGTCGGGCAGACAGCACATCAATCGGAGGTGCCGTTTGACCGCGGCGGCCAGAAATGCGTTTCCAGAGCCATAAAACACCAAAACGGCGTGCGGCGGTCGAATTCAGAGAAAACATGCTCCGAACGACCTGAAACCGCACGAGAACGATAGGAATAATATTCCTGAGATGCAGGAGGAGGCTTCACATCCATCGGACGTGCGGTGCGCACGGCACGACCGAATACGTCGTTTTCAGCAGCTCGGCGCGCGCTGAAATGGCGCGTTGGGGGGTCAAAACCTCCCGAACGACCTCTGAATGCCACGAAACCGCACGAAAACATCCTTTGCGTGAATTGTGAAATGGTCGGATAGACGTCACATCAATCGGAGGTGCCGTTTGACCGCGGAGGCCGGAAACGTGTTTCCGGAGTCATAAAACACCAAAACGGTGTGCGGCGGTCGAATTTGGAGAAAACGTGCTCCGAAAGACCTGAAACCGCACGAGAACGATAGGAATATTATTCTTGAGATGTAGGAGGAGGCGGCACGTCCATCGTACATACGGTACGCGCGACAAGACCGAATGTGTCGTTTTCAGCAGCTCGGCACGCGCTGAAATGGCGTGTTGGGGGGTCAAAATGGGCCGAACGCTGTCCGAATGGCCTGAAATCAGATGACATCAAAGGGTGAGTGAATTGTGACGTGTTCGAGAAGACGGAACATCAATCAGATGTGTCGTTTGACCGTGGTGACCAGAAACGCGTTTCCGGTGTCATAAACGGCCAAAACGGGCGTCTAACGGTCAAAGTGATAGCGGACGACATCGGATTGACCTGAAATCACAGGGAAACAATATAATTATTATTATTGACATGTACGCATAGACGGCACGTCAATCAGACGTGCGGTCTGCGCGGTAGGGCTCATTATGCGTTCTTTAAGTGTTGCGCGCGCTTGATAAATGCGCGTGGGGGGTCCATATGGTCCGAACGAGGTCTGAATGACCTGAAATCAGACGACATCAAAGGGTGAGTAAATTTTGACTTGGTCGAGCAGACGGCACGTCAATCGGCCGCACTGTGTGCCCGCGGTGACCGGGAACGCCGTTCCGGTGTCATAAACGGCCAAAACGGGCGTATCACGCTCAAAATCATAGCGGACCACATCGGATTGACCTGAAATCACAGGGAAACAATCTAATTATTATTCGTGACGTGTACGCGCAGACAGAACACCAATCGAATGTGCGGTTTGCGTGGTAGGGCTCATTATGCGTTCTTTAAGTGTTGCGCGCGCTTAATTGTTTTCCGTTTTTTATGATTGTTACCTTGTTTTATGTCTGCTTTTCCACCGTGAAGAAAAAAACACAATTTGTACATTTTATTTAAAAAATGAAAAATATTTTATTTAATATTATATATATAAATATTTTCATTAATATATATATATATATATTATTTAATAAATAAATATACATATTTTATTTAATATTATATATATCAATATTTTCATTATTATTTATATATATATATATTTGATTTAATAAATATATATATATATATATATATATATATTATGGTATGAATTTTTTTTTTTTAAAAAAATTCAAGTTTAGCGACCGCCATTGGCGGTCGCTTTAGCCTGCCTTCCAGGCAGTATTAGCGACCGCCAATGGCAGTCGCTAATGGTGCCGCGAGTCAGCCTACAGTGACCGCCAGGCGGTCGCTTAAGGTGGCATTTCAGCCACCTATAGCGACCGCCAATGGCGGTCGCTGGGCGGTCGCTAATGGCCTTTTTTTTTAGTAGTGAATATTGTAATGAACCAAAGTTTTCAAAAGATATTTCTATTCTTATAAATATTTCATCAAAGGCCTTCGAGCCACAGGGCCTTCAGGTCACGTAGACCATGGAGTAGCCCAGTTCACACAGAACATGCACCAGAAGAGGATCAGAGCAACATGAGTATCAGCCACCAGATGAAAATCTAACCGGATTGGAAGAATGAGAGGGTATGGCAGCCGACATCGGGACCAGGCACCATGTATCTTTGTACGGGGCAATGCTATCTGATCAGCAATTCAAGATGGGTAGCTAGGTGATCAATGACGCAGAAATCTAGGGAGGGTTAGTTCAAGTGGGCTGAGCCTACGAGTCATGTATTGGGCATGGTATGCCTCTGGGCCTTCGGGTCATGTATTGTGGGTGTGTTGGGCCTTGTGCCTTGGGCCTACGGGTCATTTATGGGTTCCCCTTCAACCCTTAAAAGGGGTATTATCCATAATAAAATAAAAAAGAAGTCCTTCAGGCCATTCGGGCTAAGTAAATGAACGTTTTAAAACTGGTTTTTAATAATAAATTATGATTTTAATTAAAAATTAAATTAATCATATTTAGAAAATTATTTTTTAAAAATGGAATTCATTTTTGGATTCTATACGTCAAAAAATGGTTAGAGTGAATTTTTGGGATTTTTCTGAAATACATGAATTTTTTTATGAATAGTAGAATCTGATAATTCACTATAAATGCTAAATAATAGATTAATTGAGTCATTTATGATGATATGATTATTTAAGACCATTTGGTTATAAGTAACATAAATTTATTACTATTATTTTTCATGTAATACTTACTATTCCCTATCTTGTGAGTAAATAATAAACTAATTATTAAAAAATTATGAAAACCCTCCTCTCCTCCTCTATAACCCCCCCCCCCTCCTCACTCCCTCTTATCTTCACTCCTCTCAAGCCTTGTTCCTTGCCAATATTCTACCCAAATATCTCCCCAAGATAATCCCCCACGTCCAAAATCTCCTAGACTCTTCAAAATAATAAAACCTCTCCCCTTAAGAGGTTCTCAAAGGAGGAAGTCTCAAGATGTAAATTCTTCTTTCCAATTTATTTTAAGTTCTTTTTGTTTCTTTTCTCACCTCCCTTCACCAAAATGGTATGTAAACTCCTGTAACATTCATGTACTAGAATATTTTTATTCTATTGTGGTATTTCATTATCTTCTCTCCTTTCCCCACCTTTTATATGAAAGAAATGAAATCATCGTTTGAGATGTGCTAATTTAGCACATTCAAGGACAACAGTTTATCAATTTCTATTATCATCATCAAATCTGGTCATGAAACCATTTTTGTTATGGTTTAACCAGAATATATATATTTAATATATCCTATTTTTATTCTGTAATATTTTTTAAAAATTCTGTTAAGTTATAAAGAAAAATATGTTCTTTGTAATCAAACCTACAAATTAACAAAAACGATTGTCACTTTGGTTTTATATAATAATTCAACCTCACTCTAAGTAACCAAATTAAATCTAAAACCATGTAATCTCATTTATGTTCACTAGTATCATTTTACTTAATTTATAGACAACCACTTCCATCTTTCATGTTTATCTGAACTTGAATATAAGTGAACCGATCTTTTAAAACCAAGTAATCAAATGAGCCCGAACAATGAAATTGAACCTCATAACCAATCCAAACAATTATAAATTAACTTAATATGATTATACTAAACCAATTACATATATAATAGGTTTGGAAATTATTAATAAATAAACCTAATTTGTTTATTCATGTCATTAATAACAAGTGGAGGACACCACTGGAATTAAGGTAAGGGATCCTCTCCCTTTCACTCTTAATCAATATTGCTCTCTATGCTATGCATTTTTTGTGTAATACCAAGTGATGGGGTATGTTTTCTAACCTCTCTAGTACTTCCCTAATGTTTTATAAGTGATTATAAACCCCTTATCTCTCTCATCAATCCCTCTTAGTTACACCTGATACCATGTTGATAAACCGTAATGAATTCTACCCAAACTTCCTTTATTCCTTCGGGTTTCTCTATATTTCTTCTTACCAAAATGTATTTGTCTTTTATTTTTATTTAAAATTTATAAATTCTGTTTATATGATCCAAAACCATGTTCCATCTCTCATTCTCTTTCGGGGATATACATGCTCTTAATTGAATCCCTCCTCGATGCTTCCCAATAAGCCCACTCGTTTTAAAGGAACTTCCTGAATTTTTATCCAATTTCAAGTGCATTCTATCCTCTGTTTTAAGACACCATTGTCTTTATAAAATTAGTATTTTTATTATTAAAACATTCTTGGTTCAATTATGCTTTTATATAAAATAATGTCCTCTTTACTATTTTAAAATCTCCATAGTATTTTCCTTAAAACCGCACAAAAATGTTTTAATGCTAATGTTTCTCAAATACATTTCTTATATGTTGTCACTTGTATTTGTTACCACCTACCATTTTATATGACTATATTACCTTATGAACTTCCATGTATGTTCTAATCCCTTTATTTCATGGATACTTTGATGATACACTCATTGGTTAAGCTTTATGTCATGATTGTGGTACCCAATTCTTTTCATGGGTATCCTTATGTTTATAAATGATTGATTATGTCTGATTATTTATGTGGAAATAATATTTATGTGGAAATAATATTCATGGAAATATTTAGATGGGTGCGCCCAGATAACACTCCAATGTATTGGGTAAAGTTAAGTCTCATGAGATGTGATGTGAAACGGGATTGGAAATTAGCCTTGACCTATACTAAAATGGGAAATAGGATTGGTAGTTAGTCTTGACCTGTACTAAATAAATGTTTTATTATTCTTCCAAAATTATATGATTACATTTTTTTATGATCCCATGCTTATATGATATGATTTCATATGTTCCATGTTTTGTTTTCATAACATCAAGCCTTTAAACTCATGTGCTTAAGATATATCCTTATGTTCATTCCCTTACGAGGATTTTTAGCTCATCCCTTTGTTCATGTATTCCCCAGGGTACCCTATGCAGATATAAGGTCTTAAAGGAAGTTACAAGCTCTTTATGGAGATTAAATAAAGAATTTTTTTTTTAGCCCCATGTTTTATGTTTTATGTTCATAGTCTTCCAAGACACTAGACTTAACGATCCTTGGCTTGTACTCTGATGTATAATTATGCTTAAATCATGTAATGTTATATCTAAAAGGCTTGGGTCTCTATAGTTGGTATCAGAGGATGGTCTAGTTATTTTTGTAGATTAGGAAAAGAGAACCTTAGTGATAACCTTAAGGATGAGACGAAGTATAATAAAACAACCCTAAATTTTGGTAAGTATAGAGTTAGTGGTTTATGAAGCAAATACATCCCTATCTGGATACAAGTAGGTAAGGGCGGATCTGGCACAGATTTATCTAGGAGTGAAAACTCCAACAAGGAGTTTCGATCTTGACCCGAGGTATCCTGGTACATGACAACAGGCCTTGATGGACTCTTGGTTACAACACTCTCAAGGGATATGATTTGGTAGATTCATGAGCTTAGTACAGACCATTATTAAGGGACAAAAAAAAATCCCATAAGAATATAAGTTAAGAAATAGATCTAGGATAACCTAGGATTTACCCTAAGGAATCACAAGTTTGGATTTACTTCTTATTTATAAGTTTATCCTTTTACGATCAAAGTTTCCTTTTTATGCTCAATATCTAAGTATTAAATACCTATAATTATATGTTATTTTTCTTAGTTAATGGTGGAAAATAGAAGAACGCATTCTAACAACCAATGTGATAGACAATGTGAAGATTTCCCTAGAGATATGCCTGATATGATGAGAGTGTAGTTGGAGTTGGTGGTCTAGAACCAACTACTTTGTACTTTATTCATCAAATAAAAGCCTTATCCCATATTGATTGTTCTTATGCATGACATGTCATGTGATAATGTCCTAAGAACATCTGTTGCATTAACGGGTCGCAGCGGATCCCTGCTATGATGAGAACCCGAATGTGCCATAACACTATTCTTGAATGTATGTTCTATGGCCGGATGATATTATTTGAGGGACACAAATAATACAGGTCATTAGGGGTGAGGACTCATAAAAATTTGAGTCACCTTCTCATGGTGTGCGCAATTGGTAATATCCAGGAGGATATTATGCGAACGAGACCCGCCAGTAGGAAATCCACATTTTATAGTGTCATTGGATGTTCCTATCTACGGACGTGTGTATTGATCCTTAGACTTTAAGATTATTATTAATGGGTATTACAACTCGCGCACTTAGATGTATTGATGAAAACTGTGACGACACACTGTTCGCAGCGAGGTAGGATACGTTGGGTGCGTCACGAGTAATACCACATTAATAGATAATGCGAGAAAGGATTTGTCCCTTCCGTTCCATAACAGAAGTAGATATCTCAGGCCCTTTGATGAAATTGATATAGCCTAAATAAATCTAGGGCCATGGTAAGGTATGGGCAAGTTCAATTCCGGGAAGTCAAGGAATGAATAATCAAGCACATGGGTTGATGGCACTAGCATGCAACCCGCTTGATTGGTGATATCGTGACAAAGATATTATATTACACGGTAAGCGTTCGTAGGAGGTAACCGTCATTTCGGCGTTAACTTCTTTCTCTATGGGTGCCTTGGCGTGTTGCTAGACGCTAACCTTGGACTTTAGGCAGGCTCAGCCTAATGCCACTAAGAAAGAGGCCTAGAGGGTCACACACTAAGTGTGTCCATGTATCTCAGTTAAATATTAATTTAACAAGTTAAATAAATATTATTCCCGAATGTGGTTTAATAATTATTTAAGGATGTCTGATCGCATTTATTTTGACACTAGTTATTCGAGAGAATATATTGTGGATGAAATAATATATTTATTAGCGATTAATGCAGTTAAATTTATTCAAGAAATAAATATTCATTACTCAAGGTCTAATAAATGTGGTGGAGAAAAATGGAAAATAAAAGTACACGCCGTGTATTAATTATTACACGCCGTGTAGTTTTTCCAGTTGGGATTTTGAGGATTTAATATTGTGTTATTAAATGATATTTATTATAATCAGCGTGGGCGCATTTCAAGGAATTAATAATTCGACATTGAGGGTTTTCAATAAGAGTTAATGAAATAAATAAAACGCATAACGTGTTTATTTATTGTCATAACTCTATTAACCTCAAACATGATTATAAATATCCTCACAACCCCAACATTTTGGAGAGCCATTGTTGTGCACAACGGATTTGGAAATACTCTCAAGCCAAGAGAGAATTCCCTTTCCACCAAGAACTCCCTCAAGTTACAAGAGCAAGATCCTCCACCGGATCAAGGCGGTCTAAGGTGGACATCGCAAGCGAAGGTTCTTCTGCGCTAGCACCTAGAGATCTCTTCGGCAACGTCCGGAGATATGTGACACATGTGTGGATCACCTCTAGAGGAATCCTACACTTGGATTCTACGATGCAACGATGGATCACCGAATCGTGACCGGACACATCAACGAAGAAAGAATTCCAACGAGGTAATTCTTATGAATTAATTAAATTAATTATAATCAACATATGATGATCCTCCTCAAGGGTTCTGGGACTCTTCTTTTCTTTTCATTCTTTATTCTTTTCCGAAGATTCGACATTTTATATCGTGATGAATCTCGGATTGAACGTTGTTTAACGTTAAAATTAAAGTTGGGCAAACCCACCAACGCGCTTCCTCTGTGCCCGGAACCTTCAAGTGGTATCAGAGGGGTTATATCGTTGGTTATAATTATTTATTTTTTCGTTGGTGATTTACACATTTAATAATTTAGTTATTTCAATTCATGTTTAATCGTTCCGGAAATCTGAATCTCGAGATCTGTTCCTCCTACCTCATTTCTCGTTCACCTCACAGAAATGGTTTTTTTCTTTTAATATTGATTAAAATAAAATAGAGTAACTCATCCGGAGGAGCCAAACGTTTCTATCCATATAACACCAGAATACACGGCGTGTATTCGAAAGTACATGCCATGTAGTCTAGGTTCAATACATTGACTGATCCGCCAAATCAGGCCGTGTATTGGAATCTTTCTAAGAATTTAAGACACCGTGTGTTGACTAGAAACAGGTGTCACACGGTTTCCGGAATACACGCCGTGTGGTCCAATGAACACGGTGTGTAGTCCCTTCAGGTTTGGGTTGGGTCGTGTACTTCGTACATGGCCTGCCTGGATGGAAACCGTGTAACGCGGAAACTACACGGCGTGTGTCCCACTGTACACGCCGTGTACTCCGAAAAATTTCCGAAGTACATTAACATGCCTTATCCCCGGGCATGTACTTCAGATGGATGATGAAGAAAAAGTACACGCCGTGTAGTCGGAACTACACGCTATGTAATCACCCAAATTACGCAGATTTATTAAAATTTATTATTATATTATACAAACCCTTGAGACGTGTACCATGGTGCAGGCATAAAGCTTAGGCACAACACGTGATAGGTGTTTTATATATATGTGTTTAATTTAACATCTCCGTAATAAATGGGAATTCACCGGATTGCCTCCAAGGTACAAGTTACATACAAGTATAATTTTAAAGGAATTTATTTGTTTAAAATTATGATGGATGAGAATCTCAAGGAAATTCAGAAAAAGGGATTTAAGATCAAAGGATTGATTAATTAAAGATAATTAATTGATTCGAGCGTGATTTATCTTATACAAGAACGATTAAAGAATTGAATTCTAGTTTTATTTATGCATAAATATCGTTGCATGTATGGATGATCATGAGCTAGACCGAGACCTTTGTATGTGAATGGTTTCTTTTAATTTATTTATTTAAATTAAATTTTTTTGGCCTGCGAGCCATCTCCTCATTAATATGTAGGGCATGCGTGCCCAAGAATTCTTTTGTGTAAAAACCCCTTTTACCCCTCACCTGCGTGTGAGATAAATGCATATGTAATGGATGGAGCTCCCAAGCCAGTGGAGGCGGCTCAAGTTAGGAGCCAAGGTGAAACCAATCCAAGGAGATACAAAGGTGGACAGGTGGAAAGCTCTAAACACGAACCCGAAAGGTTCAAGGTGTTTCTCCCCTAGGTCTTGGGTTAGTTTATCAACCGCTAGATAAACTAACCAATATAAAATCTCATGATCATACCATTTATTTTATTTCTGTCAGTTGCATGGTTTATTTATTGTGGGTGTGTTGTCACGATCACACAATTAATGAATTAAACGAGCATGCAAGATGGAACTAAAATAAAACTGGCTTATACGTAAATATTATCTTAGACATGGTTAATCACTTAAGTATATCCCACTTAATATTGACAAGCATGTAATCAAAGATAATAAAATGGCAATTTACGTATAAGGAAAAAATCCCTCAAAACAAATATTAAGTCGGCATAGCCTTCCATAATCTTGGTTAGAATCGAACCATAGTTCAAAGTGCTTGACCAACCCTAGTTGGGGTGCTTTCAATTATCGGGGAATTCTAATTCAGGGTTTTGGGTTGACTTGACTTGGTTTGCATAAAGGGTTGACTGCCACAGCAGGACTTGGTGTGACCAAGAGGCAAAGGTTGAGGAAATCCAAAAGGATTTCAGGATTGGGGAGTCCACTCAGCGGATCAAGGAGCTGCGAGTTAATGAAGTTGGCATTTGGAATGACTACCTAAAACCCTTCATGTTTCTTGACCAACCCTAGTTGGGGTAATGTGAAGGACAATATGGATCCTTTCCACTAGAATATTCACGCAACAGAATATTCCGAAGTCAATAGTGAGGGCTATTAGATTTCGATAAAATAGTGAGAGACTAATAATTATTAATTTGTTTATTTGTCTCAAAATTTTGTAATAAAGTACTAAATCTTTGCTCGTCTTAATTTGTAGAAACGGAAAGAAAATGACTTCAAACATATCACTGTGCACCATACTCGAAAAACAAAACCTTCTCACTGGCACCAATTTCCAAGAGTGGCAAAGGCGTTTACGCGTTGTCCTTCACCACGAAAGGAAATTATATGTGCTGGAAGAGCCTATTCCAGTTGCACCTGGGAAAGAGGCTAGTGATGAGGAATTATCTCTCTACATGAAACATATGGATTATGCCACAGATGTCCAGTGTTTCATACTATCGGCCATGTCTAATGAGCTCTTGAAGCAACATGAAAACATGGATGTGTATAGCATGATGTCTCACCTTAAAGATCTCTACCAAGAGAAGGAGAGACAGGAGAGGTATGAGATCTCCAATGCTCTGTTTACCACAAATCTTGAAGATTCTGTGCCATCTGGGCCTCATGTAGTCAAGCTTATTGGCTACATTGAACACCTGGACATATTAGGGATTAAATTCCCGGATGAGTTGCGTACAGATCTCATCCTATCATCACTGCCCCAGACCTTCTCTAGCTTCATTGTCAACTATAACATGAGCGGCAATGAGAAGATTCTATCGGAGCTTCTGACCTTGATTCGCCAGGTAGATAAGGACATGGGGCATGAAAAACCCACGATCCTTATAGTGAACAAGAAAAGGAAGGACAATGCAAAGGGGCCAAAGACTTATAAACGGTCTAAAGCCCCCGAGCACCGTCCCTCCAAGAAGGGGATGATCCAGAGGCAGGGCAAGGAACGGGAGGCAGTGTGTTTTGCATGTGGCAAGCAGGGCCACTGGAAGAGGAACTGCACCCAGAAGTGTGGGGACGCTAAAGGTGCGTTTGTTATCGAGTGCAATCTTTCTATTTCTACACATTGGGTATTAGATACAACTTTTGGGGCTCACATCTATATTCAAATGCAGGAACCAAGTAGATTTAGAAAGATCGCCAGACGAGAGTTGGATCTTCGAGCTGCCAATGGTGCAAGGCTGGTTGTGTTGGCTATTGGCGACTATCACCTCTCATTGCCAACTGGCATGATTTTGGTTTTACAAAACTGTTATTTTGTGCCTAGTGTTACCAAGAACATAATTTCTGTATCTTGTTTGGATATGGATGGATTTATTTTCACGTTTGGAAATAAGGGTTGTCTCGTTTATAAGAAAAACATATGTTATGGTATGGCACATTTGAATAATGGTTTGTATGTATTAAATTACGAAAACCAAGTGTTGGAAATCGATAATGAAACAAACTCACATGACTCATACATCACCCAGTTATGGCATCACCGCCTTGGTCATGTGAACGAGAAGCGCTTGACAAAGCTCTTCCAAGACGGCTATTTAGACTCTACTGAGCTAAAACCACGTGATAGATGTCACACTTGTTTACAAGGAAAAATGACCAAGCCGCCTTTTGGTGGACAAGGTGAAAGGGCTACAGAGCTTCTAGGATTGGTACACACAGATGTGTGTGGACCATTTCCAGTAGAAGCTAGAGGTGGATATTCTTACTTTATTACTTTTACTGATGATTTGAGTAGATATGGCTATGTCTACTTAATGAGGTATAAGTCAGAGTCCTTAGAGAAATTTAAGGAATTCAAGAATGAAGTATAGAATCAACTTGGTAAGAAGATAAAGAAGCTTCGATCGGATCGAGGTGGAGAATATCTGAACCAAGAGTTCATCGATCTTCTATGGGAGTCTGGGATTCTATATCAGCTCACTCCTCCTTATACACCACAGTGGAATGGTGTTAGTGAAAGGAGGAACCGCACCTTGTTGGACATGGTGAGGTCGATGATGAGTCATGCGGATCTTCCATTATCCTTTTAGGGATATGCATTACAAACTGCAGTATACACATTAAACCGAGTACCAACTAAGGCGGCAAATGGAATTCCATCCAAGTTATGGAATGGAAGGAAACCCACTTTGTTGCACACACGTGTATGGGGATGCGAGGTGTTTGTTAAGGCCTTCTCAGGCAACAAACTAGCACCCCGGGGCATGAAGTGTATCTTTATAGGATATCCCAAGGAAACGAAAGGATATTACCTATATAACCCCCAAGACAAGAAAGTGATTGTCGCCAGACAAGCCGTCTTTCTTGAGAGGGAGCACATCCTCAAGAAGGATAGTGGGAGAAAGATTGACTTTGACGAAGTTGATGCTCAAGATACACAGGAGTTGGTACAGGAACAAGTTCCAAAGGTCCTCGTGGAAGAGGTTCCAGAAACACAAGTACTACGTAGGAGCTCAAGAGAGGTAAGGGAACCAGAGAGATTTGGTTTCCTAGTCACCGAGGATGGTGAATCATTATTATTGGACAATGATGAACCTCTCTCCTACAAGGAAGCAGTAGAAAGATCAGAAGCTTCAAGATGGCTAGAAGCTATGAATTTTGAGATGGATTCCATGTATCAGAACCAAGTTTGGGTTCTGGTCGATGATCCAGTTGATGTAAAGATTTTTGGATGCAAATGGGTATTAAAAAGAAAGATGGACATGGAAGGTCAAGTTATCACCTATAAAGCAAGGCTAGTGGCTAAAGGATTCAGACAACGTCAAGGAATTGACTATGATGAAACCTTCTCGCTAGTTGCCATGTTTAAATCCATAAGAATCATACTTGCCATAGCAGCTTACCATGACTACGAGATTTGGCAGATGGATGTCAAAATAGCATTCCTTAACGGGAACCTTCAGGAAGATGTCTATATGACACAACCAGAAGGGTTTGTGACACCAGTTGAAGCCAAACGGGTTTGCAAGTTGCAGAAATCCATTTATGGATTGAAGCAAGCATCCAGGTCATGGAACATTCGATTTGATGAAGCCATAAAGGAATTTGGTTTCATTAAGAACGAATGTGAGCCATGTGTTTATAAGCGGTTTAATGGGAATGTGGTCTTCATCCTAGTGGTATATGTTGATGGCATGTTGCTTATTGGAAATGACGTACTAGCCTTACAGTCAGTTAAGGACTGGTTGAACAAGTGTTTCTCCATGAAGGAATTAGGAGAAGCAGCCTACATTCTAGCGATCAAGATCATTTGTGATAGATCCAAGAGGCTGGTTGGACTAAGTCAGGGTACATACATTGACCAGATACTAAAGATTTTTAGTATGGAAAATCCAAGAGTGGATTGGTTCCAGTGTCACATGGCTTATATCATTCTAAGAAAATGTGTCCCCAGACACAACAGGAGAAAGATAGGATGAGCAGGATCCCATACGCTTCGGCTATAGGATCCATCATGTATGCCATGTTATGTACCAGGCTTGATGTTGCCTATGCACTGAGCATGGTAGGTAGATATCAAGCAGATCCAGGAGAACAGCATTGGACTGCTGTTAATACTAGCCTTAAGTATCTGAGAAGAACTAAGGATATATTCCTAGTGTATGGAGGAGACGAGGAGCTTGTCATCAGAGGGTATGCTGATGGTGGTTTTCAAACAGATCAGAATGATCTGAAGTCACAATCTGGATATGTTTTCTGTCTCAATGGAGGAGCTGTGAGCAGGAAGAGTTCAAAGCAGCCAGTTGTCGCCGATTCTACAGCGGAGTCCAAGTATATAGCGGCTTCTAATGCAGCCAACAAAGCCGTTTGGATTCGTAACTTTGTCCAGGAGCTTGATGTGGTTCCTAGAAGTAAAGATACCATTACATTGTATTGTGATAATACTGCAGCGGTGGCTCTTGCAAAAGAACCAAGGTCACATCAACGGACAAAACACATACTCCAGAAGTATCACCTCTTGAGGGATTTCTATCAAAGGGGTGAATTTGTAGTGAGCAGAGTGTCCACGGAAGAGAACGTAGAGGACCCCATGAATAAAGGCCTATCTCAGCAGAAGCATGAATATCATGTGATAGCTAGCGGGTTAAAGGTTGTTAGCAGTTGGCTCTAGTCCATGTGGGAGTCTGTTGGAGTTGGTGGTTTAGAACCAACTACTTTGTACTTTATTCATTAAATAAAATCCTTATCACATCTTGATTGTTCTTTTGCGTGACATGTCATGTGATAATGTCCTAAGAATAGTTGTTGCATTAAAGGGTCGTAGCGGATCCCTGCTATGATGAGAACCCGGAGGTGCCATAACACTGTTCTTGAATGTATGTTCTATGGCCGGATGATATTATTTGGGGGACACAAATAATACAGGTCATTAGGGGTGAGGACTCATAAAACTTTGAGGCACCTTCTCATGGTGTGCGCCCTTGGTAATATCCAGGAGGATATTATGAGAACGAGACCCGCCAGTAGGAAATCCACATTTTATAGTGTCATTGGATGTTCCTATCTACGGACGTGTGTATTGATCCTTAGACTTTAAGATTATTATTAATGGGTATTAAAACTCGCGCACTTAGATGTATTGACGAAAATTGTGATGACACGCTGTTTGCAGTGAGGTAGGATACGTTGGGTGCGTCACGAGTAATACCGCATTAATAGATAATGCGAGAAAGGATTTGTCCCTTCCGTTCCATAACGGAAGTAGATATCTCAGGCCCTTTGATGAAATTGATATAGCCTAAATAAATCCATGGCCATGGTAAGGTATGGGCAAGTTCAATTCCGATAAGTCAAAGAAAGAATAATCAAGTACATGGGTTGATGGCACTAGCATGCAACCCGCTTGATTGGAGATATCATGACAAATAGATTATATTACACGGTAAGCATTCGTAGGAGGTAACACGTCACTGCAGTGTTAACTTCTTTCTCTATGGGTGCCTTGGCTTGTTGCTAGATGCTAACCTTGGACTTTAGGCAGGCTCAGCCTAATGCCACTAAGAAAGAGGCCTAGAGGGTCACACACTAAGTGTGTCCATGTATCTCAGTTAAATATTAATTTAACAAGTTAAATAAATATTATTTCCGAATGTGGTTTAATAATTATTTAAGGATGTCTGATCGCATTTATTTTGACACTAGTTATTCGAGAGAATATATTGTGGACGAAATAATATATTTATTAGCGAGTAATGCTGTTAAATTTATTTAAGAAATAAATAGTCATTACTCAAGGTCTAATAAATGTGGTGGAGAAAAATGGAAAATAAAAGTACATGTCGTGTATTAATTATTACACGTCGTGTAGTTTTTCCAGTTGGGATTTTGAGGATTTAATATTGTTTTATTAAATGATATTTATTATAATCAGCGTGGGCGCATGTCAAGGAATTAATAATTCGACATGGGGGGTTTTCAATAAGAGTTAATGAAATAAATAAAATGTGTAACGCGTTTATTTATTGTCATAACTCTATTAACCTCAAACATGATTATAAATATCCTCACAACCCAAACATTTTGGAGAGCCATTGTTGTGCACAACGGATTTGGAAATACTCTTAAGCCAAGAGAGAATTCCCTTTCCACCAAGAATTCCCTCAAGTTACGAGATCAAGATCCTCCACCAGATCAAGGCGGTCGAAGGTGGACATCGCAAGCGAAGGTTCTTCCGCGCTAGCACCCAGAGATCTCTTCGGCGAAGTCCGGAGATACATGACACACGTGTGGATCACTGCTAGAGGAATCCTAAACTTGGATTCTACGACGCAATGACGGATCACCGAATCATGATCGGACACATCAACGAAGAAATAATTCCAACGAGGTAATTCTTATGCATTAATTAAATTAATTATAATCAACATATGATGATCCTCCTCAAGGGTTCCGGGACTCTTCTTTTCTTTTCGTTCTTCATTCTATTCCGAAGATTCGGCGTTTTATATCGTGACGAATCTCGGATTGAACATTGTTTAACGTTAAAATTAAAGTTGGGAAAACCCACCAACGCGCTTCCGCTGCGCCCGGAACCTTCAAGTGGGTGCTCAAAACTTAATGACAGTACTTGCTCAGCTGGCTCGAGTTATGAATAATAACTTGAATCAAGTGAAATTCCCTCCTCCTTCAAGGAAAGACCAAGTTGTCGTAGAATCCTTCATGTGGAAAAGGCAACCCATATTTAGTGTATCTTCTAAGCCCCTGCTCGTGAAACAATGGATTAAATCCATTGAAAAGATATTCTTCGTTCTCAAGTGCTCGGAAGAAGAGAAGGTTGTACTAGAAGTCTATTGTTTTGATGGGGAAGTTGATCAATGGTGGACACTAATCAAGAATACAAAGTTCCAAGAGTAAATTGATTACATAGATTGGGAGGAATTCAAGAGGATGTATTTCAACAAATATTTTCCTTAAACCATCCATCTCAAGATGGAAAGAGAGTTCCTCAGACTCATGTAAAAGAAAGATGAGTCCATTGGGGCATATGAAGTAAACTTTAAAAGGCTTTCAAGGTACACCTCTAGATTTTTCATGAACACTGAAATCAAGGTGGGTCACTTATTTAGTGGAATAAAGCCGAGTCTACTAAAAGTGTTGGAAATTTGAGACTTCGATAGTTATGAGGATATTGTCCGTTGTGCCCCCAAGGTGGAAATATATATTGGAGACTCTCAGTGGTCTCGTGGGCTTAGTGAAAAGAAGCTGAAAATGGAAAACAACATGGGTGGTTCATCAAAAAAATCCCATAATGGAAAGAAGCATGACTTTTCCCCTTGTAAAAATTGTGGGAAGAATCATCCTGATAACTATCTGAAGGGAACCAATAATTGATTCAAATGTGAAATGTTTTGTCATCCAGTCAAGAAATACCAAAGGGATATGAAAAATCTCACTAATGTTGAAGAAGAAAGGAAGGTTCAGATCAACACTCAGCATGTAGTGCAATGTTACAACTGCAAGGAGCATGGGCATTATGTGAAAAATTTCCCTAAGTTGAGGGTTATCAAAGGAAATCAACAAAAACCTCCAAGGAAACAAGGAAGGGCTTATACTATCACTACTTCTAAGGTTGAGTCAGACAATGATGTGGTGACAGGTATATTGGTTATTCATTCAAGAATAGAAGACATACTATTTGATTCTAGTTCTATGCATTCTTTCATTTCTTGCAAGTTTAGTAGAACTTTTCAAACACCACCTCAAAATTTGGAGGAACAGTTAAATATGAGAACTGAAAATGGGGAAATCATTGCATCCATGGTTTATAACTCCTCCTAGGTTAATGTTTGTGGACTGAACCTTCTAGAAAATCTCGTCATACTTCCTTTAGTAGAGTTTGACGCAATCTTGGGCATGGATTTGATATCTTTATACAAATCCAACATCAACTTTTGATAAAGGGAGATCACTTTTCACATCCTGAAGCATCCTCTGATTCTTTACAAGTGTAAATGATAACATGAGTCTCCTTTAGAATCTTCATCTCAAGTGTGGATATTGTTGCCTTATGAGAAATCATATCTAGCTCAAATGATTGAGAAAAAGGATATAATCATGCATGAATACATTCCCATAGTGAGGGATTACACAGATGTATTCCCTAAAAAGTTTCATGGTCTTCCTCCTGACCGAGAGGTTGAGTTCTCAATTGAACTTATCCCTGGATCTCTGCCTATCTCAAAGACACCTTACATAATGGCCACCGTAGAGCTGGAAGAGTTGATGAAGCAGTTATAGGAGAATATGTGGAAGTGTTTTATATGACCAAGTTCTTCACCGTGGGGTGTGCTAGTCCTCTTCATCAAGAATAATGATAGATCAATGTTCCTCTGCATTGATTATCGTGAACTTAATAAAATCACAATAAAGAACAAGTATCCCCTTCCATGGATATATGACTTGTTCGATCAGCTTCATGGGGCCAGTTATTTCTCTAAGGTGGACCTTTGGTCAGGATATCACCAACTAATGGTGATAAAGGAAGATATACCCCAGACTTCCTTTTGAACAAGGTATGGACACAATGAGTTCATAGTGATTCCCTTCAGACTCACTAATTCTCTAGAAATTTTCATTGATTTAATGAATAGATTCTTTAGAGATTACCATGAAAAATTTGTGGTAGTATTTATTGAAGATATTCTGATATACTCCAAGAGCAAGGAGGTACATGAGGAGAATTTAAAAATTGTGTTAAATACTTTTCGAAGGGATAAGTTGTATGAAAAGTACAGTAAATGTGAGTTCTGGATAGAGGAAGTATCATTCCTAGGTCATATTATCACCAGCAAGTGGATATCTATGGACCCTTCCAAGACTAAGGTAATTGAAGAGTGGCCCAGGCCAACTTCTGTAATGGAGATCCATATCTTTTTGGGTCTAGATGGGTATTACCGATGATTTGTGAAGAAATTTTCATGATTTTCAAACCCAATGACCAAGATGACACGGAAGGGGGTAAAGTTTGTCTGGACCGAAGAATGTGAGGTAAGCTTCAAGGAGATAAAGAGAGAAGGCTAATCATTTCACCTGTACTCGTATTACCAAAATGTGGAGAAAGTTTTCTGATATACAGCAATGCTTCAAAGAAAGGCTTGGGTTGTGTACTCATGAAAAATGATAATGTGATAGCTTATGCCTCACGATAGTTGAATATCCATGAGAAGAACTACCTGAAGCATGATCTAGAGCTGGCAGCCATGATTTTTTCCTTAAAAATCTGGGTGCACTCCCTTTATGCTGAGAAGTGTGACGTATAAACCAACCACAAGAGCCTAAAGTATATATTAACACAAAAGGATCTCAATATGCATCAAAGGAGATGGTTAGAGCTAATCAAGGATTATGATTTCTTGATTCACTATCATCCTGGAAAGGTGAACAAGGTAGTTGATGCTCTACGTAGAAAAAAACCTACTACTCTCTCCACGTTACGGATTGAGAAAGACCTGATCTTCTTAGATATGTAAAGGATGTATTTAGAAATCATAAGGGCAGGGGATACATCTAACCTTTCCCAAATGATTGTGCAACCATCCATTCAAGAGAATATTAAGGAGGTATAAAGGGATGATGTGGAGTTACAAAACATGGTCAATGCAGTAAAGGAAGGGAAGCTGCAGTAGTTCCATATCAATGATGATGGTGTGATTTGGTTTGAAACGCATCTTTTGTGCCTTAATCACCCAGAATAAAGAAAGATATATTGGACAATGCACATAGCTCAACATTCGCTATCCATCTTGGGAGTACCAAGATGTATCCTCATCTCTGAGAACACTTCTAGTGGGACAACATGAAGAATGAGATTGTGGAATATATATCACGGTTCTTGGTATGTCAGCAAGTTAAAGCAGAGCAACAAAAGTCCAAAGGGATAATGCAACTATTTTTTATACCCATGTGGAAATGGATTAATGTCACAATGGACTTTGTCACAGGTCTCCCAAAGATGTCAAAGGTACATAATACGATATGGTTTGTGGTTGACTAACTCACCAAGAATTCCCATTTTACCTCTATTCGGTAATACCTCTTTCTTGAACAACATACAAAAAATATGTGTGAAGGATGTAGTGAGAATGCATGGTGTTACACTCTCAATTGTCTCTAATTGTGATCCAAGGTTCACATCTATATTTTGGAGGGGTCTTTAACACTCTTTGAGTACTAAATTAAATTTTATCACGACCTATCAACCCCAAACTGATGGCCAATCCAAAAGAAATATTCAGATGCTTGAAGATATGCTAAGATCATGATATCAAGAATTCAAATGTAGATGGGATCAGTATCTCTCATTGGTTGATTTCTCATACAACAATAGCTTCCACTAGAGTATTCATATGGCTCTGTATGAAGCTTTGTATGGAAAATGATGTAGATCTCCAACCTGTTGGGATGAAGTTGGAGAATAAAATCTATTTGGACTCGATCTTGTGAAAGAGATAACAGATAAGGTTCAAGTAATCCAAAAAAACATCAAATCTACTCTGATTCGGAAAAATATCTATGCTGATAACCATCTAAGGAACTTGGAGTTTGATGTTGGGGATAAATTCTTCCTTCAAATATCACCATGGAAGAGAGTCATGCGGTTTGGAAAGAAAGGGAAGTTAGGCCCAAGGTATATTGGACCCTTTGAGATACTTGACCACATGGGAGTTATGGCCTATCGTCTTGAACTTCCTCCGAATATGACTCAAGTTCATGATGTGTTTCACATATCACTCCTAAGGAAGTACATACCTGATCCCTCACATGTAATGAACTCAGAGGTGGTGTAGCTGGAAGATGATATCTCTTATGGGGAGTAGCCAGTGAAGATTCTGGTCCAAAGAGATAAGGTTCTACGCAACAGGACAACCCAACTTGTCAAAGTGTTGTGGAGGAACAAAAAGTTTTAAGAAGCTACTTAGGAACCGGAGGAGGTAATGAAGGATAAGTACCCTCACTTTTTTACGGCCTATAATGTAAAATTAAATTTCGAGGGCGAAATTTCATAAGGGGGGAAGAATGTAACAACCCAAAGTTTTCAATGGAAGTTTTTTTCTCATAAATATGTCATAAAATAACATGAAAACACAACATAATTAACACCTAAGTTCTAAGTGGCCTTTAAACATAAGTTTTTCACTTTTCTGTTTGGAATTTTGAAAATCTGATATACATGGTTGCAATCAGTAAGTTATTTGGAGTCTGATTAGAAAAACATAATTTTTAGTGAATAGTAACCTACCATTGTGAATATTAACATACCCTTATGAATATTTAAATACCCTAATGAATAGTAACTTTTCCTATTATAGTCATAAAATAATATTCAAGTGAAATTATGATGTGCCTATATTTTAGAATAAGTAAATTAATGTTTTAAAACTGGTTTTTAATAATAAATTATGGTTTTAATTAAATATTAAATTAATCATATTTAGAAAATTATTTTTGAAAAATGAAATTCATTTTTGGATTCTACACGTTGAAAAATGGTTAGGGTGAATTTTTGGTATTTTTCTGAAATACTTGAATTTTTGACGAATAGTAGAATCCGATAATTCACTATAAATGCTAAATAATGAATTAATTGAGTCATTGATGATGATATGCTTATTTAATCCAATTTAGTTTGAATACACATGCATTTATTAATATTTGTTTTCATGGAATACTTACTATTCCTTATATTGTGAGGAAATAATAAACTAATGATTAAAAAATTATGAAAACCCTCCTCTCCTCCACTATAACCCCCCCCCCCCACTCCCTCTTCTCTTTACTCCTCTCAAGCCTTGTTCCTTTGCAATATTCTGACCAAATATCTCCCTACGATCCTCCCCCACATCCAAAATCTCCTAGACTCTTCAAAATACCAAAAACCTCTCCCCTTAAGAGGTTCTCAAAGGAGGAAGCCTCAAGAGGTAAATTCCTCTTTCCAATTCCTTCTTTTCTTTTAAGTTCTTTTTGTTTCTTTCCTCACCTCCCTTCACCCAAATGGTATGAAAAACTCCAATTAAATAAATGTACTGTAATATTTTTATGATAATAGGATATTTAATTATCTTCTCTCCTTTCCCCACCTTTTATATGAAAGAAATGAAAGCACTGTTTGAGATGCGCTAATTTAACACATTCAAGGACAATGGTTTATCAATTTCTATTATCATCATCAAATATATTCATGAAACCATTTTTTTATGGTTTAACCAGAATATATATATGTAATATATCCTATTTTTATTATGTAATATTTTTTACAAATGGTATTAATTTATAAAGCAAAATATTTTCTTTGTAATCAAACCCACAAATTAACAAAAATGATTGTCACTTTGGTTTTATATAATAATTAAAACTCACTCTAAGTAACCAAATTAAATAAAAAACCATGTAATATCCTATATGTTCAATAATTTCATATGACTTCATTTCTTTACAACCACTTCCATCTTTCATTTTTATCCATAATTGAATATAAGTGAACCGTTCTTTTAAAACCAACTAAATAAACGAGCTCGAACAATGAAATTGAACCTCATAACCAATAAAAATGATTATAAATGAACATAAAATGATTATAATAAAAAAATTAAATATATAATTTGTTCTGAAATTATTAATTAATAAACCTAATTTTTTTTTTATTCAATTCATTAATAACAATTGGAGGACACCACCGGAATTAAGGTAAGGGATCCTCTCCTTTTCACTCTTAGTCAAGATTGTTCTCTATGCTATTCCTTTTTGTGTAATACCAAGTGATGGGGTATGTTTTATCACCTCACCCATACTTTCTTAATGTTTTATAAGTGATGATAAACCCTTTATCACTCTCATCAATCCCTCTTAGTTACACCTGATACCGTGCCAATAAATCGTAATGAATTCTACCTGAAATCCTTATATTCCTTCAGGTTATTCTATCTTTCTTTTTACCAAAATATAGTTCTCTTTTCTTTTTATGTACAACATCTAAATTATTTTTATATTCTCCAAAATCATATTTCAATATCCATATCTCATTATCTTTTGGGGATATGCATGCTTTTAAGTAAATCCATCCTCGATACTTCCCAATAAACACACTCGTTTTAAAGTAACTTCTCGAATTTTTACCCAATTTCAACTGCACTCTATCCCCTATTTTAAGACACCATTCTCTTTATAAAATCAATATTTTTATTATGAAAACATTCTTGTTTCAATTATGTTTTTATATAATATTATTTCCTCTATTCAATTTTAACAGCTCCATAGTATTTTCCTTAAAACCTCACAAAAATGTTTTAATGCTAATGTTTCTCAAATATATTTCTTATATTTTGTCACTTCTATTTGTTACCACCTACCATTTTATAAGCCTATATTACCTTATGAACGTCCATGTATTTTCTATTCCCTTTATTTCATGTATTCTTTCATGATACACACATTGGTTATGCTTTATATCATGATTGTGGTACCCAATTATTTCCATGGGTGTCCTTATGTTTATGAATGATTGATTATGTATGATTATTTATGTGGAAAGAATATTTATTTGGAAAGAATATTTATGTGGAAATAATATTCATGGAAATTTTGGGATGGGTGTGCCCAGATCGTTCTTCAATTCATTGGGTAAAGTTAAGTCTCATGAGATGGGATGTGAAACAGGATTGGCGGTTATCTTTGACCCGTACTAAAATGGGAAAAGGGATTGGTGGTTAGCGTTGAACCATAATAAAGAAATTTTTATGATTATTCCACATTTATATGATTCTATGTTTATATGATCCCATTCTTATATGATATGAATTCATATGTTCCATTTTTTGTTTTCATTACGTCAATCCTCCTAACTCATGTGCTTAAGATGTATCCTTATATTCATTTACTTACTGATATTTTTAGATCATCCCTTTGTTCTTGTGTTCCCCAAGGTACCCTATGTAGATGTAAGGTATCAAAGGAATTTAGGAGCTCTTTTTGGAGATTATATAAGGAAATTTTTTTAAGCCCCATGTTTTATGTTTTATGTTCCTAGTCTTCCAAGACACTAGACTTAACGATCCTTGGCTTGTACTCTGAAGTATAATTATGCTTAAAATAATGTAATGTTATATATAAAAGGCTTGGGTTGCTATAAAGATGGAACCCATCAGGAATATGGACCAATGAGGATAGATTAATCTCATAATAAATATATCCATGTGAAGATGACTCTTATCGAGTGTATGGCCTCATGTGGATGATATGGTGGAATTTGGAAGCAATATGTCCCTATAGGTGGGGGAATGATTCTATTGGGTATGTCCAAATTTAAGATGATCTGTATAAATTATGGCCCTGTTGGACGAGACATATAGACTTTTGGGAGTTTTTTCGGGTAAAGGAATGATATAAAATATCACATGAGGGTTATATCCCAATGACACTAACAATGAATGGCTAATGATGTTTGGTTTAAACCTTAATAAAATGTACTATATATCTCATTGAGGTAGTGAAATCATTTTATATAAATTTAAAAGAAAAAAAATTTATTGAATTTGTTTTAAAGAAGAAGGGGAAGATAGGTTTTAAAATAATTTTATCTAAAAGAGAGTAAAAATAAAGGTTTTGGTTTTGATTATCAATTGAAAAGGTATGCCTTGGTTTTGTAGATTTATGGTTTGGGTGATAATGGATTAAGAAATTAAATTTATTTTTCAGGTTTGTTGTCAGAGTTTACATGAGGGACATTCAATAGTTTTAGAATCCCCTCCTTAATATAAAACACTTCTATTTACCATGGTTAGGTAATTTATGGTTTTAATGAATTTAGTTAATATGGATAAATTTTTAAAAATAATTACCTTGGACTATTCAAGTTTTATGAAATAATTTAGGGTAATCAGTTGTGTAATTTTAAATGATACTTTCCATATTTCTTTATCAATGTTCATGAGAAAATAAAAAGAGAGATATTGGAATGAATTTTATTATTGTGGAAACACAAATACATGAATAAAATAAATAAATAAAATTCAACACACTTCCCCCTTTGTATATATCGCCCTAGCATAATGTAGTAGTTACCCACTCAATTAGTGATGAGGGAGTAAGAGGCAATGAGAAATAAAAAATAATTCTTGAAAGAAAATAGTGATTAAGACTAGTGGAGGACTCTATAATAACACAACAAGTCACCTCAGATTTTGTTCTTTGGATTGATCCCTAGCAGCCTCAGCTTGAGCCTCTATTTATAGACCTATATGGTGTTATAGATTTCTTTAATTCACTAAATGTATAGACATAAATGATTCATAATGTTATTGAAGTTCAATATATGTGTTTAAAGTTAGTTTTGGGTCATAAATGTTTTTTTATGTTGTGCTCTACGTATAAGTTTTCCTTTATTGGGTCTCACAAAGAAAAGTAATGACATGAATTATATTGTCATGCCATGAAATTTATGGGACCTCCTTCATTAATGGTTTTTCACATATTTAGTTCATGAATTTTATTCCTTTATATTCCTGAATTTAATTCATGATGTGAATTCTATTTTTCCAGCCTTTAGACATTTATTTCATCCAGATTCTTCAGTTTCAACCCATAGAAGAATCCTATGATCATCCTATATTATAGAAAGCCTTATTTTAGTGTAAATAATGATTTTTTAGCTCATACTACTAATTTTATATAAATTTTTGTATCCTTAAAAAAATTAATAAATTATTAGTTCTCTAGGAAATAAATAATCATTGAAATAAAAAAAATCTAATATTAAAAAACATGCATGAAATGTTAGTATCATATTCCATCGAGATATGATTCAAATAACAAAATGTTTGATGACATAGTTTAAGATCATGGTATTGGACCATAGTATGAATATTAACATCATGTAGAAAGGAAGTGTGTGAGGACATTTTAAAATTAGATATAGGGTGTCTTGATCCTTATAGAGGTGTCCTACATATCCTATTAAAGAAAGGGTTAGAGTCTAAACAGTTAAAATGTTATGGGATTCAATGTCATAAAATATATGACAATAGAGGTTTGAGAGGGGATTATGCATATGAGACTACCCTGATATATTTCATTGGTCATATGTCCCTTTAGATGAAATGAAAATATAGTTAGGACATACACCCAAGGGGGATGCCAATAGTGGGTCTATTTTTATTATGATTGTAACATCCTGGCTCAGGGTCCACTTAACTGGTGCTCTGATCTAGTGGGTCACATGGCCTCAAGCACACCTCCATGTATTCCATAGGCTAAAGAATAGCAACAAGGGTCTAAATGTTGTATGGTGGGGAGACTATACCCTCTTATTAGAGTGGAACAATGCATAAAAACAAATACAATCAACAGAGAAAGCATAATATAAACTGAAAGAATCAAAAACTATAGAATCGTAAATAGATAAATAAATAATTAAGTAAGCATTAGAAGATAATAAATAATTTATAAATTTATAAATAACTCAAAATACTCAAAGGTATTGTATGATACACGATTCATGGAATTTTGATAATATAAAAAGAAACAGGAAAATGAAAGCATGCAATATAATAGTATAAAAGAAAAAATGAACAAAACCTACTCCATAATCATCTTGAGCCAAAGACTGATCCTCTACTCCTAAGATCCAACTAGATAAGATTATTAATAACATGTATCAAGGCCTTTTCCCTTATCAATACTTTTAGAAACATAGTAATTTCAGGTACCAAAGGCATCCCAAGTAAGGTGTGTGATAAAAATCTCAATAGGCCACCACTAATGATGTCCACGTGTAATCCGAGTAGTTGCCTATATAAAAACTATCTCTTACAATGCATTTTTCATGTTGGTTATTTATAACCGACAAAAAAAATTGGGCATATTAATTTTTCATGTTGGTTTTCATAAAAATGATGTGAAAAAGTGGGTATTTGTTTCCCTTTCACATCAGCTCTATAATTTAACTAATGTAAAAGAATGAGTTTTTATGTCAGTTGTGATATAACCAACCTGAAATACCTATGACTATCCATTTTTTACATCGGTTAGAATATAAAAAAATGTAAAAAAACCTTTTAATTTTTTTTGTATCGATTGAGGGTTTCATTACACGGGATTCCATTATCACAACAGATCTCTCATTTTTCTCTCACTGAAGCCCTGGCATTCTGGTTTCTTTGATCTGGTGGTTAAAATATTTCCTTACGATCTAAATCGATCCATAGGGTTTTGTTGGCCTTGGGTTACGAATTTCAAGTAAGCCAAAAATATTTTCATTTCATTCTTTTCAGTCATACTTTGGATTTTAATCTCTAACTGATGATTTTTGAATGAGGTGTTCTTAATTATTGTATTACCATTTTCCTACATTCAGGATTTTTTATCTTCATTGTTGTTCATTTGATTATATATCTTCTCATTCCCAACTAGCTCGCCCGAAGGTTTGAATATATTTCATATTGTGTTAATTTTTTTTCCTAAAGTTCCTAATATTATTTTTTTAGGTATTGAGAAGTGTTTCTTGATAATGATATGCTAATTTTTATATATTGTAAGAAACTGATTACTTTATCTATAATTGGGTGATAATTTCATAGTGTTAGAAGTGGGAGGTTGTACTATTTAGTGGTTGTTGCATGTTATAGCTTCCATAGTTATTCAATTTTTGGTCTAAAAAACTATAAATTACTGATAGTTTATTTTCTTTAGTTTTTTTTGTGAATTTAGACCAATTTTACAACTATAGATGAGAAAACATTCACAACCCTCCATATTCAAGTTCAATTTAGTAGTAATAAAGAGTTTTTTAGTTGAAAATGGTTTGGTTTTGATGATTGTTGAAAAATAAGATGCTACTTTTAGTTTAACATTGAATTGAATTAATGTTTTTGTCTATAGAACTAGTTATTTCCTAGAAATTCATTTTCTTAAATCTTAATGTTTCATAAATTAGTTAATACCTTCGACATGGGTGCACTTTGTAATATTTATTTTTGGATATTCTATTTTATGAACTAAATAGAACAACTATTTTCCCTTTGTGTTATTATGAAATAATTTCCATATTTTTACTCGTCCATTTTTTGAATCAAACATAATAATGCATTGTAAATAAATCTAGGTGACAAATTCCCATCCTGGTTTGGGATCAGAAACTCTTGATTTCTGATGGCTTCAAAGTTTCAGTATAATAGTGTATCCCATAAATTGTTGATATGGGAATATAAATTATATTCTAAATTATAATTCCCCTTTTTCTAGTAAATTTATTAAATTATAATAAAGTAACATAACAATAAAATCAAACATGATAGACATTTTTTAGGTCTGCAGCTTGTTGGAACAAGTTAAAGTCGAATTCTCGGTGAAAAACTCACATGATTGAGGCTGTATATTCTAATTTTTATTTTATAATGTGTTAATTAATTCTTGATTTTATTTAATGTTAAATTTTTTTAAACTAAGACTCAATTTATGATGAGATTATATTTTTAATCATAGTATATATTAATTTTTTATTTTCAAAAATAATCAACTATGAATTAGTTGTTATCATTATATATATATATATTATTTTAGGGATATTGTTTTATGGATATTGTTGTACATATTTTTTAATAATTTTATAAGTTTATATTCATTTATATTTACTTGAAACATTTTTAAATAAATATATATTGTAATTCTTTCTACATGAATGAATTTTATCATCAAAATTTTCTATTTTCCTTCAAATGTTTCCATTCTTGGTTTTCTATATTTTTCGGTGTCATTTCTAATCTCAATATTTTATAAATTATTAACTTTTTTATATTTTTTTTAATATTTGTTATAGATAATTAATCAAGGTTGTATTAATGCACCTTGAATAAGAGTTTAATATGAGGAATCTATTGATGATTTTTTGGAATTTTTTAAATGAAATGTTCCAAACAACAACATGTTTTTTTGTTCATGCCTAAAATTTTTAAATTTGAATAAGTTGAAAATTAGAGAGATCAAAGACCATTTAATTTTACATGGTTTTAATTTTAGTTATATCCCTTGAATTGGGTAAGGTAAAACTAGGTTGAATTCTATATCTATTGATGATGGTGCATTACAAGATGATAAATATGATAAAATTGATGAAATAATTCATTATATTGAAGTAGAAAAAATTGAGAAACAACTGAAAATTTTGCATTTATTTAGTGAATCCAAAAAACCATTGTATATGGGTTTTACGGAATATATAGTTTTACAGATTGTGTTGAAATTGATAAATATAAAGGTGAGATATGGATGGAGTGACAACAGTTTTACAGAGCTATTACAATTGTTGAAATATATTCTTCCTAAAGACAATGATTTTCCAGATTCACATTATAAGGCCAATAAAATATTATGTGTGATAGGATTAAGTTACTAGAAAATACATGTCTTCCCAAATGAATGTGAGATATATAGGAAAGAATACGTATTTATTCTAGAGTTTCAAAAATGTGGCACATTATGGTATAACATAAATGAAAAATCACATGTTAATTTAGAAGTATCAGAGGGCCCTACCAAAGCATTTTTATGTATTCCTATAATTCCTCATTTGAAACATTTATTTTATAATTCACATAATGTAGAAAGGTTAATATGGCATGCTAATGAGTATATTTGTGATAGAAAAATGTATCATCCAACTGATTTTCCATAGTGGAAGAAAAATGATCACTAGTTTCCAACATTCCGAAATGAAGTTTGAAATATCATACTTGGACCGTACATAGATGGAATGAATCCATATAGAAACCTTAGTAGCACACATAGTTCGGGAAATATTTTAGTTGTAATTAAAAACTTATCTCCTGGATTTTTTATTAAGAAAAAAATATGACTTGTTGAGTTTAATGATCTATGGACCAAAATTTCCTGGAAATGATATTGACATTTTCTTATCACCATTAATTGAAAATTTTAAATTGCTATGGGTGGAAGGTATAAGGGTTTAGTATTCTTATAAAATGGAATGTGTTCAAATACATGCAATAATAATGTACACTATAAATGACTTCCTAGCATATGGAAATTTTTCTAGATGAACTGTTAAGGGGTATAAATCTTGTCTAATTTGTAAACACCGGATTTTGTATTGTCAACTGATTCATTGGAGAAAAACAGTATACATGGGTCGTGGAATGTTTTTTCCTATGGATCACTCTTATAGAAGATTGAAAAAGGCTTTCAAAGGCTCACAAGAATTTGATATTTCTCCAATAAACTTTTCCATTGATCATTATTTTTTTTATGGTGAAGAACATTGATGTGACATTTATAAAGACATATAAATCTGGTAATGATAGAAATATTTGGTAGAAACAGTCAATATTTTTTTAGTACCATATTGGAGATATCATGAGGTGAAACATAACCTTGATTTCATGAATATGGAGAAGAATATATGTGAAATTTTTATTGGAACATTATTAGATATTAAAGGAAAGAATAAAGATGGGTTGAATACAAGAATGTATTTACTTTCAATAGGAATATGTTTGGAGTTGGAAGTCACTCCTATTAGAAGGAGAACATTCCTACCTATAGATTGTCATACCATATCTAAGAGGGAGAATACTATCTTTTTTAATGTATTCATGATATCAAAGTTCCACATGTTTATTATTAAAATATAAAAAAAATTGTGTCTTAAAACAATTTGAAGTTGATAGGTATGAAATCTCATGACTATCATGTCATGATGTAAAAACTCCTACCAGTTTCATTACATGGAATATTTCATACTCCTATAAAAATGACTATCATAAAGGTGTGTTATTTTTTTAATTATATTTTTAATAAGGTTATTGATTTTAATGATTTGAAATTTTTTTAGAATGAAGTGGTTTCTATACTTTTTCAATTAGAAATGCATTTTCCTCCATCTTTTTTTTGATATCATGGTGAATTTAATGGTTTATTTTATGTGAGAAATAAAGCTATAAGGACTTTTATATTCACATTGGATGTATCCTTTTGAAATTTATATGGATATATTGATAGGCTGTGTTATGAATCCATATCAACCTGAAGCATCCATTATTGAGGAGTATTTTTCTAAGGAGGTTTCGGAGTTTTGTAAAAGTTATTTTTCTGACATAGAGCACATTGTTTTTCCTACATCTCACCATGAATGAGATAATTTTGTGGGAAATGGGATTTGTGGCTTGAAAGTCAAATTGTTGATAGGTGAATAGATAAATAAGATGTAGTTATACATCTTGAATAACATTGATGATGCTCAACCAAATGTTTCATTTAATATTAATGAGTTGAAACAAATTTATCCAAAAAATAAAGATAAGTGGATTTTGAATGTGTATAAAAAAATATCCATGGTTTAAAGTGACTGTGAATCCAGATGCATTAGAAACATTGATATGGTTAGTGGGAGGTCCAAGTTTAAATTTTATAACATGGTCCGGGTATGACATTAAAGGCTATACTTTTCATGTGAAAGATCAGGACAACGTTACTACAGTTCATAATAGTAGTGTGTTAGTGTTCTTATAAGCAATGTAATTTTCAAGTGCCAAATACAAAAAACTAATCTCTGTATCAACCACATGTTATGTAGTCATTTAATAAATACAGTAGGTTGATTATATTAAATTTCAAGTTCTAGTGTTTAAGAGTAAATGGTTTATTGGTAACAAAAGTGTCCAACATGATGAAGTTTGAATGAAACTAGTTAATCTGAATAAATTGGAATACCCAAATGATCCTTTTATCATGGAAACGCATGAAAAAATTATATGTTCTTAATCAATACAATATGTAGTGGTATATTTTTTTACAAGAAAAAAATAGTATGTTAGTGATGATAAACTTGATGATGATGTGGATTTATGTGATATTCCTACATCCATGGAATGATTAAAAAATAATATTGATGAACAAGTTGAAGACATGCTTTGTGCCATAAAGAATGATCATGATGAAGGAATTTAAGAAAACATTATTTAGAAAATTCCTAATATTACAGGAATCATATGTTTAATTATGGTTTACTTTTTAAAATTTCATAAGAAATATGTTTTAATTTGATTTTATTTATTAAAACACATATTATAACTAATAAGTTAAATCACTTGTTTATATTAGTTTAGTTTTGTCTAGTTTTCCATGATTACACTTAAGTAACTTATCTATTAATTGATTGTGTTAAAAACCAATTATTTTAAATTTAACATTTTAAATAAAAACAAAATATATTATATAAGAGTATATTATAAAATATTTTTTTTTTGTAAAAATGATTTACCAGGTTGGTGATTTTTTACTACGTCATTTAATCTCATTAATATTGTGTTGTTTTTATTCATTTATGTCATTTCATCTCTCATTAATATTATTATAATTTTATTTAACTATAACAAATAGGAATAAAAATTTGTTATTTTTAGTTTACTTTTCTTTTTGTTTGATAATTGTAAATTTTTTATTTACATTTGTATGTAATTGTTAGATATGTATATTTTTTTACTAATTGATGTTTCTTTAATTTATAGGATAATGACAGATTAATCCTTTGATTCAAAAAATATTTTTGGAGATGATCATACTCATACCTTTGGGGAGTAACTTACACATGCTCTAATTTATGAGCCTTCTCATTATTTTTTACATGAGGCATCTACTTTCATAGGGGGGAAAAGAGTTCGAGGGTTGGTAAATGTGGCACCACACATTTACTAAAATTATCAGCTGCCCATACCAAGGAATAGATGATACCATTGGACTTTGATGATAATGATATTCCAATAGGTCTAAATAAAAAACAATTCAAGACTTTTTTATCAGTATCAGCTAAAAGTAAAGTTATTTTTTTTTAATATTATAGAAGTGTTGAAAAAGTGGAGAAGTGTTGACAAAGTGACATTATCACTATTATGGGAGACTATTTTGGTAATCTTGTTTGTTATTATTTTACTTATCTTGAAATTTTTATAGTAATATATTTTTTCACATTCTTATCAGATATAATATGATATACCTAACACTAGTGGAGTCATGAAGAAATTTTTATCATTGGCGGCTAGGAGATGGAAGGATTTAAATCACCCCTCACATCACAGTTCATTTTTGGTAATAGATGGAATTAAAATCCATGTGATATATATCCATTTATAGATGAAGATAAATGGAAACAATTTTTTGAAATTAGAATATAACAAGAGTTTTTAATAAGTGAAATGTTGCCTTTTTAGATGATCTTTTATATCAATGACCATGTCAATGATTTATTTATTCTTAAATCTTAATTTATAGCAATAAAGGAGGTCTCATCAGGTGATTCAAGATAGAAATGTATACCCATGCATGTTATCTTGGGGAGGCTATACATTATTGGAAGAACACGTTCTAGAATAAAAACTTTAAAAGTTTAGATTTCAGTCATCGGGATCTGGAGAGGTTCCCCCTCTGCCCCCCCCCCCCCCCCGCTGACATGAAAAATGGAATAGGTCTTGAATGAGTGAAAAAGAAAAAAAATCTTATGGAAGATTCAAGAGTTGTAACTGATAATATTGTAAGTTTTTTATTTATTTATTGAAGTTAAATCAAATCTATATGTTGTGATTAATTATATATTTTTCCATATATTCCATACATGATTCTCTTAATGAGAATGGCATACAAGGGGGGTTTATTTATGAGGGAAGACTAGTTATTTTAGTTGCATCATTGGGAAAACTTGAACACCCTGGTCATGTACGAGGATACCTGACATATGTATCGGTAAGAAAATCATTTCATTGTTTAAAAGATTCTTCAACAGAGCATGTTTATAAAAAAATAATCTTTATAATCCAAATTTATAGATATTCAAGCGATGATGGAAGACAAGATCAGAGATTCAGTACAGGTGATGTTTGCAGGAATACAAGGACAATTTCATTCATCAAATCTGATACCTCCACCTCTACCAACAGATCCCACTCCTCCTACTTATCCTACTCACACATCTATGTTTCCATATGCCACTCTTTCTTATCCTACCCCAACACCCACTCCTCCAAAGTTTCCAAGTTACTGTGAGTTATATGTTGATGATACTAATTATATTATTGCATATGGGATGATATATATATCATTGATACCATTTATCATTTCCAGATTGAGATAGATCATCATAGGTTCACTATATATGATATTATAAATATATCAGAAAAAATAACATTTCCTACAGATAAAGTGAGTATAGTTGGAAAAAGTATTGGTCATTTTTTAGTTTGTCCATCTATACTACTTAGAAATATTACCATTGATTTATTTATATATTTTATATTTTATTTAATTTTGCTAGTAATTTTTTTCTCATTTTAAATTTTATATATTTCTCTAATTTTTTTATGTAAATACACTAAAGGTAAAGAAATACTATATAGACAACAAAAAATTCAAAGTGTCAAGAATTCAGATACAGATTCAACTCATCTTAATCGATTTTCAACATACTCAAATTTGTTATTGGAAGTTTATGAAATTCCATTTGAGGCTGCTATTTGTGGGCCTACAATGACTATGAGGATTTTAAAAAATGATATCATGGATCTTATAGATTGAGATCAATTGGGAATCAACATAATGCCAGTTTTTTCCATGTAATTCGATTAAAAAAAATTCATTCCATTAATTTATTGAAAATTTATAATTATGTATGATTTGTATTATGTATCTATATAAAATGTGTACATATCATGAAAATATAGATGTATATGGATTTATGGACCCAAAATTTGTTTCTCTTATAGGTTTGATAATGAATGATACAGAAAAAATAGTTTATATAGCTGAAATATCCCAGAAGAATGTCTTCATTCAGTTTTGGATGTTTCCATATCTTGAAATGTGTAAAATATTTCTTCTCACAAAGTGTTATATATAACTTAACATATTAACAACTCATATTAAGTTTTCTTTTATATCATTATTCATTATATTTTAGGTGTTTTTTTTCAAGAGAGAAAACATTGTATTGGCTATGCTCTATCCATAATAAAGTGATATAAAATTTTAAGAAATTATTGAACACATAAGTTTGCTTATTTTGATAATTTTTTATATTATAGTGAATAAAATTTATTATATTTATATTGTATTCAAATCGGGCATGGAATTTCATTAGAGAGACAAAAAATAAAAAGTGCGCCTAGATCAAATTTGTAAAAACTAAGGATAATTTTTAATTACAATTACTAAATTGTGGATATATTAATTAAAAAATTTATTTTGAATTAAAATATATTTGAAATAGTTTCATAAAAAAACGTGTAGCTGAATATGGATATTATGTTTTTAGATTCATGTATGAAAGAATTTCAACCGGGACAGTTACAAAGTTTCATAAGGTTGTATTTCTTTATAAAGATTTCTGTAATATTTAATATGTTTTATTAAAAATTCATGTTAAATTATTTCTATAGTATTTTTGGATCTTTTTTATGAAGAATGGTCATATACAGTAGAGGATTTGAAACATTTACAAATTGAATGAGAAAATCATTTTATAGGTTTGGTTGGTTTTTAGTTTATTTCAAAGTTCAATGGTGTGTGTATTTTTCTGGATTTTTTCTGCCTTTTCTACTACCTCTTTTATTTTTTTCTAGCTTATTTTGTTGGAGAAGATGAATCAATGTACAATGGTTTTTAGTTTATCATAAGGTTCAATTTTATGTGTATTTTTCTGGATTTTGTTCTTCCTTTTCTTCCTTTTTTTCAATCTCTTGTGGTGTTTTTGGCTACTACTAGTGGAGGCCTTTTCTGTTTTCTGCCTCTTGTGCTGGAGCTAATACTAGTAGAGGAGATGAATCAATGTATATATATTTTTAAAAATATCTTTCTTTTAACATCGTTTATTAGATACCCAATGTGAAAAATACATTCACACTATTTTTTTGCATTGGTTATCCAATAACCTACATGAAACACCATTTATCACTTTGGTTATATAAATAAACGATGTGATAATGGGTGCATAATTGGGTTTTCATGTCGTTTATTGGATAAAAAATCATGTATAAAATTATACATGGTTTTGCATGTCATTTATTCAATAACTGATATGAAAAAACATTTATCATGTCGATTATTTTAAATAACTGGTGTTATAAATGGTTTGTAATGTGTTTTTCATGTTGGTTATCCAATAACTGTTGTGAAAAAAAAGGAAGAAATTATTTATAATGTTGGTTTTAAGTAACCGACATGAAAAACATTATTTACCACATTCCCTATAACTATGTTGCATAAAAAACAATGTGAAAAATAATAAAAAAACCCGATGTGAAAACCCCTTTATACACTAGTGAGTTCTCATAACTAAATAGTGTGTAGGTATGATAAGATTAGTAAAACAATGCTAAAATAAATAACCAGCCCAGTCAGGTTCCTATAGGAAACCTGGTGGGTCAACCTACTTCTTCTCATGGTTGGAATGTAATTCAGAATATTTACTATATATATATGTAGTGGTAATATATATATATAATATACTTATATATTTCATCCACTTATATGAACTAATTGATTAAAGATTACTAATGGAAATATACCTAGAATACTAGTATTGGATTTGACAAGAGAATAACTTAGACATCCGTAACTAGTTAAGCAGTCGAAAAATCTCATGCAATAGGGTAAATTCCCTGCATCCCAATAAGAGAGAGAGACTTCAGGAAACAATACTCAGGATAGCAAGTGATCCACCAAGGAAACACGCTAATCATAGAATGTGTAACATAAATACCAACACCCATATAGTATCACTAGAGTGAGATGGAATTATCAACACCTGATGTAAGGAAGTGTGACTTCCCTCCTAGATCAACACCCCTTACCATTGTACAAAGCCTCTATAGAGACGTATTATAATTATAATTGACACAAGGCATTACCTCTCATCCATTTCTATCATATATTCCATATATATAAGTGGAATAATCACATTTATCAAACCAATATTTGAGGCATTTCCTCTCATATATCCTTTTAGTCAAATTTAAATCCATATGAAGATTTAAAATCTAAATAAGAATTTTTAAGGCATAAACAAAAGGCATGGTTTAACCATCCTATAATCCATTTGATTCATAAAGATAAAGGAAACCATCGTGAATTATACATCCTATATAACCAAAACCATTTACATAACCAACCTATCTAATTTATTAAGACATGGAAATTCTGTTTCTAGTTCTCAAGTGTCAAGGGAAGGTGTCATGGAAACATTATGTTAGGACTATGTTGGATGGAGAAGTAAGTAAAAAGAGTTTGTTTTTAAAGAGTGTTGTCTTTTTTGTCAAAAAGGATAAATCAATCCACTTTGTAAATGCATTTGAAAATATGATAAAGCTTTTATGTTTTGTATTTCTCAAATATCATAAGTTGGTATAGAGAACTTTTGATGTAATCCTTTTGAAGGAAAGGGGGAGTAAATGTGTTTCCAATCATATTAAGGGTTTATTGGAAAAAAATGATATTGTAGGAAGTTTCAATTATTTCCTTGGATAATATGATGATTCTAAAGGTGACCGATCAAAGACTATTTATCACAAAAGATAAGGTTCCTGATTAATGTAGCTGATTGTCGAATAAGAGAGATGATAGCTAAGCAGCATGAGTGTTCTTGCCAAAGTAGAAATTTTAGGTGGCATTATTTCCTAGTGTTTGTCAAATTTGTGGGTCTCAAAAATCATGAATTTTTTTATAGAAAAGAAAGGATGTTTAGCAAAATAGTCCAAAAATAATTGTTCATACACCATGAAGGACAGTTCATGGACCAAATTGGAGGTACACTGAGTGGAAAAGGAAAATTGACAAATGAAGTATTCTGAATAACAGTGCTATGCAGACTACCAAGCACTGTATGTTGACCTCATATGAGAAATGGTTTTCTAGAGGACTGTAATTCATGGAAGGATTAAATTTCATGGTGAAGGCTGTCATTTGGGGAATGGAGGCGGTGATCTGTTCATTGATGGAACCAACCACCGTAAGGAAGGAAGAAAAACAGTACACGAACCATGTAGGGGAAACTATTCGCAGTATGATTATAGTATGTGGTGAAGATTGTACCATATTAAAAAAAATTCAAATCAGATTAGAGGAATTTATGGATTTATTTCACTATATAATGAATCCAAATCCCATAAATAAATATGTAGAATGATTTTCATAAGATAACATATTTTATCAGAGTAATAATTTGTCTATGTTTGGAAGACTTTTTTGAGGAAAGATTCTGTGAAAGATGAAGTTTTCTATGGAAAAAAACATTATCTATGGAATAGAATATAGTCCACATAAGATTAAATGGTTCACATAATAGGAGACGGTCCGTGGAAGGAGGAATAATGTGTGGAATAAGAGACGGCACGTAGAAGCGGAGGTAGTTTGCGAAGGAATATACAGTTCAAAAAGGAAGAATAATTCCATATAAGGAAAGAATACATGCTAATAAATGGTCTTCCATAGAGTACAGGAAGTCCATAGAGAATTAGAAATATGTGGGGCATCATCCATCTGTAGAGAAGCGATAGTTCGTGGAAGAAGAGGGCAATCCATGAAGAACTTTCTCCTTGTGGTGAAAATCATTTTTCGAAGGATACTTGCAGTTCTTGGAGAAAGCAGGATAGTTCGTGGAGGACTCAAGGAAGTTTCTACAAGCTTCTAGGTAAGAATTAGAATAATTTGTTTGAAAGATCAAATTTTTGAAATCTGGTCAAGAAGCACCAAAACATTAAATTGTATAATTTTGTGTTAGAAGAAGCACATTCACTATTGGATAATTTTCAAAGTGCTACATGAGTGTGAGGGAATATCCTACTCATTGTATTCCACACAAAAAGGATTATTTTCTAGTGGTTTTTGTGGTATTGGATTGTTTCCCAACCTTACCAGGGATGTAGGTACTCTTGTTGAGTAGTGAACCATGTTAATTATTGTGTTCCTATGGATGTGTGTTTGGATTGTTTTCAATAGGGAAAGAAATACTTAACCAGAGATGAAGGTAATTTCATAACTAAGGAAACATAAAAGAAAAAGATATCATTGATTCACCCCCTCCCCCTCTTAGTGATACTTAAATCCTGACTGGGAAACATCACATTGCATACACCCACTTATGAAATTCAAACTGTAAGAGGTCCAATCACCTAATAGGTGCCTTGGTACACATGTAATACTCACATATCAAGTGAAATATCATTTATAATCCATGATTTTAGCTAAAAGGAGTTCTTAGAATTTTGATCCAATTGGCCAAAATGGACAATTCTAAGTGAAACACCCATGAGGTGACCATATAAGGTATGAAAAACATCTAAAACACTAAAAAGATTCAATAGACATGTATTAAGGTGAAACATTAAATTAGACATATAGGAAACAATATAAATGAGATTCTTGGAAAAATATGACATATGGCACAACATCATAATTAATAAATTATGAAACTCAAAAAATTGATGTGACACCCACCTTAGGGTCATATATGATTCGTTTCTCAATATTTTTCTTTGATTCAGAGTAGGTTGGAAGAGATTTGATAAATAGTATAATGCCCTAAAAATAATACATATGATCCTGCACTGAAATAGCACAACATATACAAAGATAAACATTGATAGGAGTTGGGAGAGTATGGGAGCTTACCCAGATGGATCCAATGCTTCTAATGGATCGAGGAATGGACACCGGATGAAGTATCTAGTTCCAATACTATCTTAAGGTTTTCTTAAGCTAAAATGAGGATAAGTAAGGGTGTTGGTCATCTGGATGGAGGATGGAGAGAAGAAAAAGTTTTAATAGTTTAAGTGGGGGAAAATAATAAATTCACCCCAAAATATCAAGGCACCCAATTTAGGCACATGGTTTGAAAACTATGAACTAACTATGCACGGTTATCTGTAAAGAAGGGTAACCCCACATTGCTATTCACAAGGTTTGAATAACTGTATGTAGACTATGCAGAATAGATCTTTCCCATATCTACTATAGGTCATATGGATGTGTGCCCTGGGTCACATGGTTATAGAGAAACTATGTGGACTAGTCTGTTTTTCCTATTTCAAAGCTCTGAGATCTGAATGATCCTGAGACACTCCCATGACCTCCTTGGCATGATAAGAAATAATTATTATGGATTTTTAAGGAATAAATTGAAAAATTAATGATTTTTACCTTCATTGAAAATATGGTTCACTTCAACCTCCACTCCTTAAATCAACTCATCCCTGAGTTGGACTTCCAATGGTAAACAGGTACTGTCAGCATGAAGTTTTGACAATTGAGATCGTATATCAACTTCCCATTCCTAGATCTCATCATGTACCTAGCCACGCTGCCATAGACCCCATACCAATGGAACATACCTGCCTCAGAGTGTCTTCATGTTTTGATCCTCTATATGAATAGGATACATTTTGAAGGAATCATCCATATCCAATTCGACCTAATCAGGATGAAAGACATGTGTTAGGTATGGATAGTATCGGTGAATCTAAGATACATGAAAGACATCATCCATTGACCGGTATCTATGAGGAAGTTCCAAATGGTAATCCACTGGTTCAATCTATTTCACAAACTCTAAGTGTCCAAAAAAACCTTGATGATATATTACCATGCTTTTGAATATATCTATGGCCAAACCTGGGAAAGACTTGCAGGAAAACCTAGTCTCCAACCTTGAGCTCAAGAGGTCTCCAGCGTCTATTGTCATAAGACTGCTATTTGGACTGATCTGTCAACTTATGATCCCTAATTATTTGTACATCCAATGTAGTATCCTTCATGAGACATGGTCCAAGAACAATCGATTCCCCTGCCTATAGCTAACATAGAGGGTAGAGGCAAGGCCTACCATATAAGGCTTCAAAGGGATCCATCTTAATGTTATCCTGAAATTTGTTATTATAAGAAAAATCCATATGAGGATTGTGTTTCCCCCAGAATCTAACAAAGTCAAGGAAACATGTAGAAATAATTTCCTCTAAAACCTGAATAGTATACTCCTTTTATCCATCAGTATTTGGGTGATAGGTAATTATTGGAAGTACCTAACTATCCAAGGCCTTATTCTACCCTTTCCAGAACCATGATGTGAAATGAGAATCTCTATTAGAAATGATAGAATGAGGATATCTATAAAGGCATACAACCTATCTGATGTACAAAATTATGATATCATCTATAGATATGGTCTCTCACAAAGGTAGGAAGTGTGATACCTTAATCAGATGATCAACAACAACCCACATTTTATCATTGTCATGAGTTTGTCAGGGAAAACCAGTCATGAAGTCCATTGAAACATCATCCCATTTCCACTCAATAATGGATAGTGGCTATAAAATACCTACCATTAATTGATATTATTCCTTAACCTAATAATATTTGGAACACCTATTGATGAATTCGTAAATCTCGTATTTCATACTAGGACACCAATACTAGTACCGAAGATCTCAATACATTTTGGTGACACAGGATTGAACCTCTTATACTAAGGCATGGAATTCTTGCATCAGCTCTTCTTTGATGTCTATCGAGACCCATACATTCCCATGGAATAATAAGGTATCATCCTCATCCATGGTCCAACATGATTTTGTATCATAATTTAAAATTATTTACCTCAAGAAAAGGCCTTTAGGATCTGATAGCTACCTCATTTGAACCCTTTATAAAAGAGTATAAGTCACTGCTAAGGCTGAGAGGATAGTCTGCCCATGGTACTCCTGAAACTCAACATTCATCTCTTAGAATAAGGCCATAAATTTAAATTCATCATCAGATTCTTGAACCGCCTATGTCTAAGTCTTTTATCTCAGATCATATAATACTGAATTTCCATTTCCAGGTGTGTGGGAAAGCTCGAAATCAAATTGTTGTAGTTACCTAACCCACCTGTGTTATCTGGTATTTAGATCCTTCTATTTAAAGATGTATTTGAGTGTTTTTTTATCATTTAATACCAAAAAATATATCTCCCAGTAGATATTTTCTCCAATAACATAAGGAATGCACAATAGCAACAAGCTCGAGGTGATGTGTCGAGTAATTCCACTCGTGAGGCCTCAACTGATGAGATCCATACATGATGACTCACTCATCCTACATAAAAAAGATCCAAGATCAATACCTAATTCATCATAATATGTAGTATAACTCATTCCTAGCTCTGGAAGAATCAGTATCGATGTTGAATTCAATCCACCCTTAAACTCCAAAAAGGTTGCTTCACAATCTTTTGACAATACAAATTTCACACCCTTCTTTATCAAGCTAGTAAGTGGTGTTGCATGGAATAAGAAATCTTAGATGAATCACATGTAATATCTATCTATCCCCAAGAAACTCCAGATGTCAAATATATTCTTAGGTTGATCCTGGGAAACTATAGCTCTTGCTTTCTCCGAATCTACTGAAACTCTTTACTCTGAGTTGATGTGACCCAATAAGTGGACTTTATCAATCCAGAAGTTGTATTTACCAATCTTACCATAGATTTGGTTCTCCTTTAGTGTATTCCTTATGATATCAAGATGGTTTTTATGGTCTTTTATAGAGCATGAATACACCAAGATATCATCAACAAAGACAACCACAAATGAATCATGATATAGGTGGACGTCTTGATTCATTAGAGCCGTGAAAACCATTGGTGAGTTTATGAGTCCGAACAGTATTATCATGTATTCTTATAGACTATACCTGCTCCTAAAATATATTCGATGAATTTATGAAGTCCAGACATGCACTTGATGATAGATTGACCTTAGATATATCTTTTAAAACACATTCAATCCTTTGATATGATCAAATAGGTCTTTTATTCTAATAAATGGATACTGGTTCTTCATCATGAGTTGATTAAACCAATATTAATCCACAAAAATCCTAAACTTACTACCCACCTTCTTGGAAAAAATGACCATTTGACCCCTAAGAGAAGTGATGGCGCATATAAAACCATTGTCCTCTAGATCCTCCAACTACTTCTTCAGCACTATATGCTTCTTAGGTTCCATCATATAAGGAGGAATGGTCAATGGTGCTCCTCCAAGTGTTATCTCAATAGTAAACTCTACCTATCACATAGGAGGTAGACTAAATAAGTCATCTGGAAGGATGTCCCTAAAATGATCTACTATAATAGGAAAGACATAAGGTTGTAACCCTTGGTAATTGAGGAAAAGACTGGTGATATGAGTAGTCACACTACCCATCCTCTAATGCTCGGGTCCTGGTCACAAAGCTTTCACATCCCATTCACCCTTATACATGTGAATGACACACTCTAGTGATGTAAACATCACCCTATGATGATAGTAGTCAATGTGGGCTTGGTAGGGAACTAACTAGTCCACCTCGATGATTATCTCAAATCTCACCATGTCAAGGACATATAGATTCCATATGAAAAGGTTACCACCTATCTCAAGGGGAAAGTACCTACAACGTTGAATTCCCTCTGAATGGATACCTAACAGTGTGTCTAGTGTCAAAACTACATGAAAGAATTCAATATTGAGTCCCATAATTCCTATAATATCCTCAGATATAAATGAGTGATACAAGCATATTTCAAATAAGTCAGATACTAAATTGGAGTCTACTAGAACATTACATCGTACAATAGAAGGTCATACACTCTTCTCCAATGGAATAGGCTAAACTACATGTAACTAGCCTATACCGCAACCCGGATTCACTACCCGACTAATCTGAGCAAGACTGCTCTTCCAGTTATGAGAATCATAAGTCTAATTTCCTCTGCCTTGACAGCCACCTCGACCTGATTGGCCAGTGTTATTCTAACTTCTCGACTATTGGGATCCTACAATCCCCACTTCTATATGAGGAGTATGTGAAGATACCCACTCTCTACGCACTGGAGGGAAAGTCACACATATATGATGAATATGTACCATCATGTCACATAATCTAGACTCGATTGGATCCCATGGACACTGAGACTTGATGTGTCCTAGCTTCCAATACTGGTGATAGATAAGAAATCTATATGCGTGAGGAGCATGGCTTTTGTTGTTTCCACAAGTAGCCTCAAAGCACTTCTTTCACCTATATGATGAAATACTAATAACTCTAGGTTCCAAACCACCCTGACTCACACCTTCTGTATCCCTCAAATTAAATTCTATAATTTGGGCTTGGTTGATGATTTCTGAAATGGTATTCAACCTGAACATGTTGAACTATGATCATATAGCATAAACTATCCCATCCTTGAATTTCCTAGTGGTGATAAGATCATAAGAATCTAGAGTAGGAGATAAACACTGAAGATCTATGAAATATAAAAATTATTATATAAATTACATACTCCCCTACTGTAGGTTCATGAACTCTCTAGCTCTTTCATTCCTCGGTTTCTGGGGAATGAAATTTTCATAAATGATTGTTTGTAAACCATCCTAGACCATGTCTCTATGACATTCTTCTTGGGTTATAAAATCCCACCACCTCTTGGATGAATCTTGAAGAATATAATCCACTACATTGACCCTCCTCTTTAGATTCATCTTGAGATTCTCAAATATAGATAGGATATCATCTTGTTAAGACTCTACAGCATAAGGTCCTCCATCCCCTGAAAAGGTGGGAGGATGCTGCTATTAAAGCTTGTGAGTCAACTCTACCATACTCAGGGTAGGCCAAACTACACCTTTCATCAACTAAAACATACACTAAAACTACTCCTGAAACTGGGTTTAATGCACATATCTATAATTGGAATAGGAAACATAGGTGGATCTATAGGAGGAATCATTGGTAACTCATGACCCAGAACCTCAGGTATGTGGTCATCATCGCCTTCAGGGCGTTCGACTAGAGGACTTCATGGTGGAATAATGAAACAATGCTAAACACATGTCTCATAAGAGATTTAAGAAAGTATAAAAACTATATAAAGTAAACATGGACAGGTGTAAAACCTTTCTATAGATACAATCATTCCTCTCTACCTGCACAAAAGTCCAGTCTAGATGGTAGAACAAACCATAAGAACACAATATATACCCACTACCCACTAATAAGGTTGGGTTAGGGTCTAAGTTTATATTAAATATATATATATGTATGTATGTATATATTTATATAAGATTCATGTTTCAAATTGGGAATCATATTCATTTTGAAACTGTTCTTTTCAAATATTCAATCACTTTATATGGTTGAATTAAATGTATTTCCATTTCTAATATATAAGGACCCATACTCCTTATGAACCAAATATGAAATCCACATAACTCACATAATAACATGCTCTGGCTCATGCGACTGATGATCTATAGCTCAACGTTCCATAATTGAATTCTTAAGGTATATGCTTTAACATATTCAAGAAAACACTATTAGGATAATTTAGGCACTTTAAGTATCAATTAAATTTTCTAGTGCCTTAAATAAGTGTGTGAAAATTTCAATACATATACCATACATGATAAATATGCAATAGGAAAATACAAGTTAAAACTAAACGTGGAATAGGAAAATGAATGGATTATTTGTACTAGTGTTCCTAACAATGATTAATGTAATAATGCTCCATTCCATCATATCATCGGGCCAAGGATGAAACTAAATCCTCAATAAAAATAATAAAAATAACCATAACATAACATGTGCATCACCCAATGCTGAAATCATATCAATAGTAATAGGAAAAGTAGAACGATAATTACAATTCCGGAAACCCATCCTTTTACCTAAAAATGGGTTCACGACTGCCAATCGTGGATTATGAACAAGTTCCAAGCATTCCAAATCTCTAATATTTTGTCCCCAAATAGTAATACAAGAAAATAACCCCTCTGAAACCATTTTGTAATGTCTCAACCTGTTGTTAAATTAACTTATTCCTCGATTTGGTGCGTCACATGCCCTCAAGTGCACCTCCTCATACACCAGAGGCTGACGACTAGTAGTGAGGTTGTAAATGTGTTATGGTGGGGAGACTATACCCTCTTACCTAAGTGAAAAAACGAATACAAATATATAAAATCAACAACATAAGAATAATATAAACATACAGAATCCATAAACTACAACAGCCTAAACATATAACTAAATAAGTAAGTAATGTAAGAAAATAAATAATTGAACAACTGATAAATACCTCAAAAGCCTCAAATTCAATGTCTGATACATGATTCAAGGAACGATGATAATATAAAAAACTAGGCAGATTCAAAGATGTTGTATAATAGCAGAAAAGAAAAAAAGAAAAAAAAGATGCTCTATAAGAATCTCACACCAAATCCCAATCCTCTACTCCTAAGTTCTAGCTAGGTAAGAGAATCAACAACCTATATCTGGGACTTTTCCCTTATCTATACCTAAAAAAACATAGTATTCTTGGATACCAAAGGCATCTTGAGTATTGTGTGAGATAAAAATCTCAGTAGGCCACCACCAACGGTGTCTACCAGCAATATGTTTAGTGATCGCAACTAAAAAATGTGAAATTATGAGAATAATAGTAAAATAATTCTAAAATAAATAACCAAAATACTCAAGTTTCTATAGAACACCTAGTGGGTTTACCTACTTCATGTCATGGATGGAAAAAAGTTGGAATAGTTATTATATATTTAGTAGTAATATATATAGTATACATATATATTTCATCCAACTATATGAACTAGTTATGTTTAGGCCCCTAATGGCTATATACATAGAATAATAGTGCTGGAATAAACCAGGGAATAACTTAGATATTCATAACTAGTCTAACAAGCCTAAAGTCTCATGCAATAGGGTACATTCCCTACATTCCAATAAGAGTGAGAGACGTCACGCAATAACACTCAGGGTGGCGAGTAAGCTCCCAGGGCAACACTCTAATCATGGAACATAGAATATAAATACCAATTCCCATATAGTATCACTGGTGTGAGACACCATGATCAACACCTGATGTAAGGGAGTGTGAATTCCCTCTTGGATCAACACCCCTTACCATCATACACAAACTATATAAAGGTGTATTATAATTATAACTAGCATGGGGAATTACCTCCCATCCATTTATTTCATATAGACAATATATATATATATAAGTGGAATAATCACCTTTATCAAAACAATATATGAGGAATTACCTCTCATGTATGCCTTTAGTCAAATCCAAATCCATTTCAATCTTTATAATCTAAATAAGCCTTTATAGGGCATAAACAAAAGGCATGGTCTAACCATCCAATATATTTCATCCATTTAATCCATTAAATTCATTAACAGAAAGTAAACCATCATGAATTGTCCATCCTATATAACCAATAATATTTATATAATCAACCCATCTAATTCATTAAGACATGGAAATTCCATTACAAAGGTTTAATTATCAAGGGTATGTGTCATAGAAACATGGAATATGCGCACCTGAGCAATTTAAATTGTAAAAGGGACAAGAACCTAAGATGTGCCTTGGATCACATGTAATACTCACATATCAGGGGAAATCTCATTTATAATCCAAGCCATTAACTAAAATTAGTTTTATGCATTTTGATCCAATTATAAAAAATGGCCAATTATAAGTGGCACATCCATGGGGTGACCATATAAGGTATACACAACCTCTAAACCACTAAACAAGATTTAATAGACATGTATAGAGGTGAAATATTCCATTAGAATTATAGGAATCAACATAAATTAGATTATTAGAAAAATCCAACATATGGCATGGTGATATAATTACAAAACAATAAAACTAAAAGGGAAAATGATGTGACCACCTACCTTAGGGACATATTGATTCCACGCTCAATATCAGCCTCATATTTGGAGTAGGTTGGAAGAGATATAAGAAATTTTCCAATGAACTGAAAATAGAGCATATGATCTTGCACCTAAATATCTCAACACATTCCATGATAAACTTTGATAGGAGTTAAGAGATTAGGGGAACTTACTGAGACAGATCCAATGCTTCTGACGGATAGGGAGCTGACATCGGATGAATAATCTAGCGCCAAGCCTATCTTGAGGTGTTATTGAGATCAAATAGAATAAGGAAGGGTTATGTTCTGCTGGAGGGAGGACGGAAAGAAGAAAAAGGATTTATAGTTTAATTGGGGGGACAGTAAATTCACCTCTAAATATCAAGGTGCATGGTTTAGGTGCATGGTTTGCAAACTGTGCATAGACCGTGCAGTGTTTTTATATAGAGAAGGGGAACACCACATTGTTTGGTACACGATTTGACTAACCATGTGTAGACCATGATGAATTTATTTGTCTCATATTTACACAGGTTTCACAGCTGTGTGCCCTGGGTTGCATGGTTGTAGAAAAACCATGTGGCCCAATTTATTTTCACATTCCAGAGCTCCGATATCTGAACGATCCCCATACGATCCCATGAAATCATTTTCTTGATTGGAAATCATTATTAAGGATTTATGAGGTATTCAAATTAAAAAAAATGATCCATACCTCAGTTTAAAAGAAGTTTCATTGCAATGAAAATTTCATGATCATTATATAACTCTAATCCTATATAAGTCATGTTCCATGTGATAAATAAGAGGTAACAAGAGATCAAAAACATTGCATGAGGGTTAAAGAATGTATTATTACAAGGCTCACACACCATTTTTTCCCAAAGATAAATATGGATATGAGTCTCATGGAGGTTATAGCACAATGGGATAGTACATGAGCTTTCACAATGAGTATTGTAATGTGGAATGCTACATGAGGGCATTATGTTATTCATAATAAATATGATCTTGTAAAAAAATAAGGGAAATATATTGAATATGGAGATAAGGCTATAAAATTTCATCATATGTATCCTAATTATAATAGGAATCAATGTACTCATTTTTTATAAATTTTTGGCTCATTGATGGGTATGGAATAATGATTTAAGTCATAAGGATTATTTCCTCATGAGGTTAGGAAACTATTGGAATATTGGGGATTTATACTAAGTTGGATTCCCATGTGGGATATAACCTTGTTGGAGGAGGAAACAATATGGACTAGGAGGTTCAAGTTACACTATTGGGATTTGGGTGGTCTCATTTGTAACAACTTGAGTATTTATTAATAAAATTCTATATATTAATGAATTAATACCTTATTAACAAATGAAGTTATAGAAAAAACATGCACTAATTTGGATATTTTCAAAAGTTATAGAATGTTGAAATTAAAATACCATTATGATTTCAATAATTTTATAATATATCCATTTTATAGAGGTTTTTATAATTAGTATATATTACAGTTTTTGATAAATCCAGTTGACATAGACAAAATAAACCATGGCCTCGACCAGTAGGATTGTACCCTACGAATCCCATTTATCAATGATTTTGAGGGAGATATCATTACTATAATTTCCCTTTACCAATCCCAATATGATATTCAACAACTAAAACATATAAAAAACCATTTATGGAAGAATTTTAAGCTCATCGATATCATAAACCATACCATGTTCTCCGAAAAACCCCAAGAAAACTTCACAATCTCACAGATTACACATAAGAAATTTTATGGTGTAAAAAATGGCTTTTCATCTAGAACAAAATAGTATAGATTTGAATATTTTTTTTAAAAATAATGATTATATTTATCTTTTATTACTTTATAGTGGTTAAATAATAATGTTTAATAAAAATCATATTTTTATACGATGAAACACAAATTTATTTTTGGGAAATATATGTTTCAATAAACACACTATTTTTGATGAATTAAAGAATTTTTAAAACAAATAATATATTAATAAAATATTATAATTAAATAATATTTATTAAATATATATGATAATGTAATTTTATGAAGTCAAATGTAATTTTTATAATGGAAATAGAAATGTTATTGTCGAAAAACAGTTATTTTTCAATAAATTTGGATTTTTGATTTAAAATTATAAATTATCATACTTAGAGAATTATTTTTATAAAATATATAATATTTTTGAAATATTCACATAAAAATTATCCAACAGTAAATTTTCCATAATTTTATGAGAGAATAAAATTTGTGGGTAAAAAATAAATATTATATAATTATATGGTATAGATTATAGCATCATAAAATCCTAAAATTGATTCCATTACTATAAAGAGTATACATGAAAAAAAATTATGTTTCACCTTGAAAATAATGTGTTTTCAAAGTTATTTTATTAATTTTATAAACCCTTAATGAATCCTCCAAAACATATATTATATTCTAATTTTTTAAAATCAATTATTTATAAACATGACTCACTTCTACATCACAAAGGGTATTATTTAAATGATTTCGGTTATTAGACTTGTGAAATAATTAAATACATTACACATTTTTATAAATTGTGGTAAAAAGTGTGGATGGTTTTTTATTTGGATTAGTTTTTCATATAGAGTTAGAAACTTATGTTTATAAGTTAATAAATTATTCTCCCCTCCTTTGATATAAAAACCACCCAACATCCCATTTCATATTCACTCAAACCCCTTATATCGTGAAATTAATCTACCCTTACTTCTCTAAAGCCCCCCAAATATTCCCAAAGCTCTTATGAATCTCCTCCTAAACTTTTAGAATCACCCTCTCTAGGTAAGGGGTCCTCTCTTTATCCCCTTTATTCAAGCAATTTATTTATATTATGCCTTTTGATTTTCAATTTTTCATTTTGTGATATTTCTTTATACATCCTTGTTACTCTACATGTGATGTATAAGTGATGATAGACCCATTTAACTCACATTTTACCCTTCCATGAATCATTATTTACCATCTTTATGCTACTGATACTATCCTGTGATTTTCCATGCCAAAAAATTGTGTAGTGAATACCCATAACCATTTACATTCAAGGTTATTAACCAAGATTTACCTATAATTAAATTATTGTGTAATTATATGTATGTAACTCACACTCCTTAATCACGGGGTTAAAAGTGATAAAATAAGATATTATGTTGTATGAACTATGTGGAACACTTATACATGTCTATGATATGAATTTGATCGATGGCCCAAAAATTATATAGCCCTCCAATGAATTGGGTAATTTTTTTATCTAATTAAATAAAATTTATGGTGAATGAGAGGATATCCTGAAAACAATAATTCCATATATTTGTTAGTCAATCACCTTACCAAGTTAGTGCATTATATAGCTATAAAAAAACCTTATCTCTTAACCAACTCAACAAGATATACATAAGGTAAGTTGTAATACTTTAGGGAGTACCATTATCTATTATATATGATCGAGATATAATGTTTACCTTGATGTTTTAGAGAATCCTTAAGCAATAATTGAATACAGAATTATGTTACAACACTACTTACCACCCTCAGATGGATGACCAGTCTGAAGGAACAATTCAAACTCTATAGAATATATTGAAATTATGTTTAATAGATATCCAAGTATGTTGGGATCAAAAAAATCTCTTAGTGGAGTTATCAATTCACAATAGTTTCCATTCTATAATTCAAATGGAACCTTTTGAGGCTCTGTATAAGAAGAGGTTTTGGACTCCAATATACTAGGATGAAGTTGGAGAGAGAAAGATTATGTGACATGATCTTATTGAAGATGTGTAATATAAATTTAAAACCTTTAAAAATAATATTAAATCTAAAAAAATTATATATAAAATCTATGTATAAAATTATTTATGTAACCTAGAGTTTGAGGTCAAAGATAAAGTGTTCCTTCAAATATCACCATGGAATAAATTCATGAGGTTTGGGAAGAAGTGAAATCCTAGTCCAAGATATATCATCCCCTTCGATATACTTGATCATATCAGTGTGGTGGCCTATAGACTAACACTTGCACCTAACCTATATTAAGTCCATGATGTGTTCCATGTATCCCTCTTGAGGTAGTACATTCTAGACCCCTCACATGTAATAAATCTAGATGTTTTTCCATTAAATAATTATACTTCGTATGAGGAGTAGTTAGTGATGATCTTAGATTATAAATAAAAGGTTCTATGAAAGAAGACAACTCTCCTAATCAAAGTGCTATGGTGGAACCAAAAGTTTGAGGAAGTGACTTTAAAACTTTAAGAGGTGATGAAATAAAAGTACACTCATTTTTTTAGTGTACAAATGATATTTTTAGAGAGAAATTTTTCAAGGGGGGATAAAATATCGAACCAAACATTTATAAATGAAATTCAATTTTTAAATTAATAAATTCATTGTTAAGTAATGAATTTATAGAAAACAAATGCCCTAATTTGGTTATTTTGGATAGTTATAGCCTTTCAAATTTAAAATACAATTAATAATCATAAATTTTGATAATATATAAATTGAAAACTGATTATAATTATTATTATATTTTATGTTTTATGATAAATCCAATTGAAATAGGAAAAATAAGTGATGGCCCAGAGCAGTAGGATCTTACTCTTTGAAGCCCATTTATCAGAGATTCTGAGGGAGATATAATCAATTTGATTTTCCCTTGATCAATCCCAAGGTGATATTCCAAAGATAAAGCATGAGAGATTATATTTATAAGATAATTTCAAGATTATTTTGATCATGGCCCCAACCATGTTCATTGAACCACTGCAATAAAATCTCATCATCACACACCTTACCCTTATGGAATTCATAGTTATAATAAAGGGCAGTGTATCTAGACCCAAATAGTAAGAGTTTGTATATTTTTAATAAAATAATGATTATATATATCTTTTCTTATTTTATAATGGTTAAATAAAAAAGTTTAATAAAAATTAGATTTTGATTTGATGAAACACAAATTTCATTTTTGGGAAATATATAGTTTCAATCAAGAAACACTTTCTGATGAAATCAATAACATTTTAAAAAAATTATATTTTAATAAAATATTATCATTAAATAATATTTATTAAATAAAAATGATAATAAAATTTTATGAAGTCAAATGTATTTTTTATAAGGGAAAGATAATTGTTATCACCAAAAGAGGTATTTTTCAATAAATAGAGATTTTTTATTTAAAACTATAAATTATCATATTTAAAGAATTATTTTGATAAAATTAATATTATTTTTAAAATTATCATGTTAAAATAATACAATGGTGATGTTTTTATAATTTTATAAATGAGTTGAATATTTTAGTAAAATTCAAATATGATATAAATATATGGTATGTATTATGACATAATAAAATACCTAATGTGATGTAATAAATAATATAAAGAGTATCTATAACAAAAATTATGTTTTACCATTTAAATAATGGGTTTTTTATTTTATTTTATTAATTTTATATACCTATAATGAATTCTCCAAAACATATAAATTTTCTTCAGGTTTTGAAATCAATTATTTATAAATATGACTCACTTCCACAAAACCAAGGATATTATTTTAAGGATCTTGATTTGTATCCTCATAAAATAATTATTTCCACTCCTATTTGTTATAAGACAAAGAAACAACTAGGATATGGTTTGTGGTTTGGATTAATTTATCATATAGAGTCCAAAACCAATGTTTTGAAATTAATAAAGAATTCTCCCATATTTTTCTATAAAGAACTACCCAACCTCACTTTACCCTTTAATGAAAACCATTAGATTATAATGTTACTATGTACTTACCTCTCTAGATCCCTTCTAAGGTTCCCCCAATCTCTTAGGAATATCTTCCCATGATTTTAGAAGCTTCCTCACATGGAAATGGATCATATTATTCTCATCTTTATTCAAGAACCTTCTTTTTATAATTTCTTTTGATTTCCAATTTTTCATTTTGGGATATGTTTTTACATATCCTTACTACTATAAATATAATTTCCAAGTGAGAATATAATCCTTTCAATCTCATTATACTCTTACATGAATCTTTATGTTCCCCCATCTTGCTTCTGAAATTATCCAATGATTTTCCATGCCAAAAAATTGTATATTGAACAAGCATCCCAATTTCCACTCAAGGGTATTTTCCTGGATATTCTTATTATTCATTTATTAGGTACATCCATGTATGTAACACACACCCCTTAATTATGTGGTTAAAAGTGATGATATATGGCCTTCTGTTTTATGATTTGTGTGGCGCACCTATACATGTACATGATATGCATCCATCTAATGGCCCAAAGGCCATCATTTTTTATTGATTTTTGATAATACACCTTTAAAGGAGTGAGGTGGAACTCTTAAAAGTACCATAGGCATAAGTATTACATGGATTTTAGGCCTTAGAGTAATTCATTGCTTGTAGGCTTCAAATATTACATACAACCCAGACTAACTACTTGGAACTGTTCCTCCCCAGCATCTTCATTGTGAAATCAGCTCTCCACCTTCACATGGATGTTCAGATAGGCTATCTCGTGCATGCACAGGCTTGTCCCGATGGCAGGTTCCAAACCCTCTCATTCTTTTAATCTCTGTATATTCTGCTGTATTGAAAGCTCCTTTCTCATCCTCCTATAGATATTTTTCCTTGTAGGTTGTTTGGTTTGCATCTACACTTAAGGTGGACCAAAGGCCTTTAGGTTGTCTGAATGCCTTACTGGCCTGATGGTTTGGGTGGATCAAAGGACTTAAAGTACTAGGAGACCAAATAGATGGCCCTAAGGCCCAAATAGGGGAAAATTCTCAGCTGCTACAGTTCCAAATAGTGCCTGCTACAATTCCCACTACAGTACCTGTGACAGTATTATACAGTTCCGACTAAAGTACTGCTACAGTGACCCGAAAATTTTGCCTCCTCCTGGATTTGATCCTGGGTCACCTGGATGCACTTAATAGTCCTCACCAACTGGGCTAAGTCTCATGTGTTGTACATGATATAAATCTAATAGATGGGCCCAAAATTATATAGCCCACAAATATATTGGGTAATATTTTTATCTCATGAGATACTATGTATGGTGAACACGAGGTTATCCTAATAACACTGTGTTATTATTTCTATGAATTTATCCTTTACTTATGTTTATGATGTCATGTTTTATGTTGTTTCCACATTATCATTCTTCCTTTATGTTATCATATTACATCATGCTTCGATGATCAATTTTATAATTATAAACCCTCTTATATTACCTTGATATGCATATTGACTAAAATATATTACATTTATAATGTTATTCTTTGATTATTAACTTACTAATATTTATAGCTCACCCCTTTCATATATACGTCCCCAAGTTATCGCATATAGTTTTAGAAGATCAAGTAAATTTAAGGGCATGTTAGGGGGTTTAAGTTTATGTAATTATATTTATATTTAAATTTGTATTCCTATATACCCAATTACACAAAGACATGAGGCCTATAATCATATAGGGTTGTATTAAGTGTATAGTTGTTTAATAAATCCTGGAATAAAATGTATGAAAGATATGGGTTTTCATAGAATGAGGGTCATTGGTTCATCTGATCACGTAAACTAGTAGGGATCATATGATCTCATGAATATTAGAGATTCATGTGATAATGTTACTGAAAATATGTTAAGAAATCTTACGATTCATTATCATGACCTCGGGATCTTGAGGTGATCGTGTGACCAATAGACCATCATACAATTGAGTAAACATGAACTCTTCATGTGATCAACTCTTACATTGGTAGTAATGTGTCAATGAATTGCATGAATGGTTCATGAATTCCAATAAATGTCACCCATTCTTGTTAAATCCATTATAATTTAACCAATGAATTCATCATGTAATGGGTTTTGAAATCATGTGATTCTCCTTAGCCTTTATTCAAATGTCTCTCCATGCATATATGCCAACTTATGTCATTTATTGGTAATCATGGGTTTTTATAAAAATATACACCTATATTTCCATCACTTAGTATGGTGGGTGAGAAATGTACATAAACTATTGTGTTGGAGTATCTTCTACATAACTCGATGTTATCTAGTTTTCAGTGCATGAAGAATCCACATGTCACTAATGATGTTCCACGATGCATCACATGAAAAAATGATCATAAAAGGCTTAAGTCATGGATAGAATCACCCAGTAGTCGATTACATGATGCTTTGATGTTGAAAAAACACATGAATCTATATGGAATCATGTAATGAACATCATCTATGAGAACAACAATTCATCGACAACCTCTGTCACATAATCTGCTCAAGGTTAGGAAATCACATTTCCACCGGGGTGTCACATGAAGATTAAACACCACATGAAGGCCTATTCATAGACAACCTCAGTCACATGTCCTTATGGTGTAATGCCAATTGGATGGTATTACACAATCACGTCTTCCTTTTAGGGTTATATGATCATGTGACTTAATCATAAGAATCTTAAGTGTTCATGCGACTGAGGCATAAAGTACGCCTTCTCTTCCAATTACCTTGGTATCAATATGGAACTGATATTTTGGGTATTTAACCCAATTTATATTTTTAATGTTTATATGGATGGGTCCAATAAAAAAATAAATGGGATTACGTATCTTAATTTACATATACATATGCACAAATATCACCACACACCATAACAATGTAGGAAATTATTCAACTAGAATAATAAATGCATTCAAAAACTATAATATCCCACAATAGAGTAAGTAAGTCTATAACCAAAGTAAAAAAAGGAAAGATAAAGTCCTATCAACCAGAAATTAGATCTAACCTAATAACTATAGATAATGATTTCCCAAATCCCAAAATATAATCTAACAAAATTCTTATTACCACAGCTACTAAGAATCACTATGAACCACCCGTACCAGGTCCACTTAGATCTTCATCAAACAAATTTTCATATGTATAATAAATGACATGTGTGGGTGGATCCCATGTTAGTGTATGTATATACATACCTAGTAGGATACCCAAAAATCATCTATAATTGAATCATCAAGAGATAGAATCATCTCTAAAACACAAACCAAATAGAAAAATAAAGGAGCACAAATAAGATTATAGAAGGATACAAGTCATCCAGTAAGGTCTTATACCTCAAATATAGTAAAATAATAATAATTATTCACATGGATTCATGAATTCATACTATTCAAAATATATCTACCATACTACTCAGTAAACCCACAAATAAAATATACACATCACTAGAAGAAACTTCAAATGTGGAAATTCAACTCATTGGTAGAGGATCATGTATTGGAACCTGAGGGGATATGTAAATCCATTTTTACTATCTTGGAGGAGGAGATCACACATCTTGGATAAAGTTAATGGGATATACGACCCTAAATAAGGAAACATAATAGAGTATTGTGACCTCATACCCTATGGATGGATACTTAAATCTATCCATAATCAAGCTATATATAATGTATCACACAACTTGAGTAGTAGGGTAGGATACCTAACCCTATCTTGGGTGATTAGAGACTATACCATAACATCCCAACTAGAACCCTACTCAGACTGGATCACTAAAATTTACTAATCTAAGATAAAGGAATTTATATAGTGTGTCCAAGGGGTATGTGTGGTGTCACCCGAATTCGACAACCTAGTTATTTTTTTCCTATCAACACATGATGAAAAAGGCTAAATACATGGAATGTGAGATGGTCTATATGGAATTCGGGTCCCTGTTTGATACTCAGTGTGTTCCTCACGACCCAAGTTATGTTCAGATATGGGGTACATAGGGTGTAACCTAGGAATACATGATTTATTATCCACCTGAGATCCCTAGGTGTGTACCACCCACACATGATGATATGGACATCTAAGGCCATATAGAGTGTGGTCCAAAACACATGGTTGGATGATATTTAACTTAGTTGGAAACCCTAGCGCTACATTACTGAGACACATGGTGTGTGTTCTTCTAAACCACGTTCTATTTATTTTGGTAAATTTTCCAATTATTTATTTATTTGGAAAGATTCACCACCACTACCACCTTATTAATTAATCACAATAAAATACCTAAAAAATTAATATAGATCAATTCTATTTAGATAAATAGATTCTAGAATGCTTTCATCAGAAAATAGAATTGTCATCACCCATATGTGGTTCATGAATGTCAGAACTCATAAACTAACCAAACCTGACTCTTCCCCAAATTCCCATAATTGTGAGTGATCCTATGAATTTTCACAATTCTCAATGTCTAGCTTGAAAAAATGATCTATGGATCCAATAATCAAACCCACAACAAATTGGTCAATATGGAAAATTCAAATCATCAAATAAGTTGAATTATAGTGATGAATGCATAGATAATGGTGGAAGAAATATATAAACCAAAATATTGAGAATGAACAATGAAAAAATGAAATAATCCAAATTTTATAGTTACAGAATATGAATAAACATATATATAATAGGTTTTGGAATCATTGATTCCCAAATCAAAGGATCAAAAAAATTATAAATTAACAGGGCTTTAGAATGGTCGATTGGGTACTAAATTCTAGAGGGATTAATCCATTATCATAGTGATATAAAAAATGATATAAAACTAATAAATTTGATACCATACCTTATAATAATATTTATAGCTAATTAATAAGAATCTTTCATCATTTTTTTCACATATATGGGTTATCTCTAATGAAATCATGATCTATTTTCAATTCTAGGACCTTCTACCAAAATTCTCCTTCATGGATATCCTATCAAGAATCCCTATATGTAATATATCTAACCTTAGAGGAATATATAATGAGGGATAAAATATATATTATCTAGGTTTAAATGATTAATGAATTAATTAATCAATCCCCTATTTAATTTTCCTAGTATTTTTTACCATTATCAAAACCATTTTAAATGAAAATTATGCCATGCCTAGGGTAAAACATTAATTCTAGATTAAATTCTGAACATAGTATCTCTATCTAAGGCTCCATTTTTATGAAATATGTTATTTCCAAAATTATGAGTGTGTTTGTTAATATATTTAATATTTTTAGTATATAAACTGTAAGAATACTAGATTCCCGAAACTCTATTACAATTATGTGACTAGATCCAAAAATATTATTTAAAATATTCAAAAGGTCTAATCAGAAAAACTGAATCTATTACATTCTTCCCATATTCAATAATTTTCATACCAAAATTTAGAAACTATTCAAACATGTTAAATTATTGAGTTCAAATATGGCTATCTCACTCCCAAGATAACACCTAAAGGTTCCTTCACTTCTAGAAAACATACATAAGGGGAATCACCCACCCCTAAAGACTCTTGTCTAGTTGATCCTCGATTGGAATTGAGTGATATGAAAAGGTGTCTCCATCATCAATTTACATCTTACCCAATCAATATTTTTTGATGAATCAGGAATGTATCTCCTCAATTGTGATATATTGAAGATGTTGTGAGTTCAATCCAAATGGGATAGTAAATCTAGGCGGTAAATTACTTGGTTGACCCTGTACATAATATGAAATGGATTGATGGATATTGGAGATAAATTGATACATTGGATAAATATTTACAATCTAAACCAAGGATATATCATTGAGAATGAAAGATATACCTCCTTGAAATAAAAAGGCATCCTTTATTGGGCTATGTAAAAATTTTGACCACTTTTAGTTATCCTCATATACTCCTAAATGATCTATACTTTATTCATCGTTACTCTAAATAACTCCAAACCTATATGTAGATATTATCCCAAATAAAACATTTATAGTAGTGACATTTTGGATTTGAACCTCTAAACTTTGGCTAAAGTCAACACCAATGCCTTCATCATGTCCTACATGACATGAAGAAAGTTCTTGGTATGGTAGTCTATCTGGGGATGGAATACCATGCTCATTCATAAATGGGTCCCAAAGGCCTCCTATGAACCACTACATAATTGATACTTGAATAAACTATCAAAATATGATACATTTATCAATAGAATACTATGAAGTTGTAAGATCTCTAACACATACAATAATACCAAGAAGTATACTTAACTCTTCTCTCTGATGGAAAGGAAGTGGGATGACATAGTGATTTGATCTATGATCACCCAGATAGAATCATGATAAATCACTATCCATTAAATAATATCATGAAATCTAGGGATATTTCATCCCACTTCCATTATTTTATCTCAAGGGGTTGACTAAACCCACTCAAACCTAAGTTTGATATTCACTTAATAACATGTGAGGCATTGCGAAATGAACATTGCAACACTCTTATTCATCCTTATCCACCAATACTATCCCTAAATGTCCTGGTATATCTTTTTCACTATATGATTTACAAAAAAATAGATATATATAACTTTATCAATTCCTCATATAATATTGAAAATGACACTAGAGTTTATTCTTGGAAGATGATTGTATACCCCCAATATTTAGATAATCCATTAGAAGCATTCCCTAGGAATAACTGTTTACACAGAAACTCATAATCTACATCTCAAATATTTTCTTCCCTAATGTGTTGTAGAATAATCTGGGTCACAACCATCGATTGAGGGTATTATACTCCTCCCAAATTCATAAATAATACCCACAGTGAGTTTAACTACTCCAACACCTTACCTAAGAACTTTGAAGGATATTTTTGATCGATAGCATCTTCCACCACATTCCCCTTCCTTTAAGTATAGAGTATCTCAAATTTATTATCCTATATGAACCCTATCCAAAACCTCTATATAAAAATGAGATCACTTTGAGTGAATATTCACTAAATATTCTTTTGGTTGTAATAAACAACATACCACTCACCGATAAGGTAGTGTCTACATGTCTTCCATATGAACCCCACAACTACCTATTCTAAATCATGGTTAGCATAGTTATTCTCATGGGGCCTCATACTTTAAGACCAATAAGCTATCACTTTATACCTAAATAGAAAACAAACTCAAACCCAACATTAAAGGAATTGCAGAATACCATGTACTCAACCCCATATTCTATAAATCTCAAGACATGAGAACTTGTTAACTATTGCCACAAATCCTCAAAGGCCTTATGGAAATTTTTCAACCAAATGAAAAGCTACACTTTTTTTGTCAATGTAGTTAGGGTAGCCAAAATATTGGAGAAATAAAATATCAATATATGATAATATCTATCCAACATAATGAATGTCTACACCTCTGTCATTCTCTTAGGGGGATACCAAGATAAAACAACATTGCTCTTCACTAGGTCCACCAAAACTCTCTCCTCTAAGTTAACAAGTCCAGGAAAATAAAAATCTATAATCTATAACTGACACTTTAAGAGTTTTCTATATAGCTAATGCTATCAATGTACATACAAGACCATCCTTTAATGATATTCTTACTCAGAATCTAATGCAAAGTAAAATATATTGAAATCGATAAAGACCACCAAAAATTGGTTTAGGAAAGTTTATAGCATCCAGTCTGTGATCCCCATAATCATCGTCAAGGAATTCATCACACTAGAGGGAATTATTAGACACTCATAATGACTATAGATTAATTGAAAATTCATCTTCTATATATCGTCATCATGAACCCGCAGCTAGTAATATCCCAAATTGAGGATGATATTTGGGAAGCAAATTTTCCCCTTTCAATTGATTAAAGAGGTTGTCAATTCATGTTTGTAGATACATATTCTTTATGATTACTTGGTTTAGTTGTCAATAATAAACACAAAACCTTAAGATCCAATCTAATTTTTAATCAAATAATATCAGAGCTACCTAGGGGAACACATTGGGACTAATAAATCATTTTCTTTAAAGGTTATTAAATTGATCCCTTAGCTTTAAAATATCATCAGGGACTATATAATATTCTACTAAAGATATTAAATAGTTTGAATATTCAATCCAACACAAAAGTTAACCTCTTGATGAGTGGGTAGACTAAGAACATCCTTGAGGAGGACATCTAGGTAATCCTTTTCAATTGTGGGAACTAGCCCTCCATTGATCCAATGACACCAAATGGTAAGCTAACCTAAAAATTGAAAAACAACTATAAATTTTAAAAATGATCCTAGATTTCTCTAAATGAAATACCTTCTCTCTAGTGAAGGAAAAGTTTTATCCATAAAACTATGTACACTAAATTCATCATCAGAAAAAATCAATTTGAGATTGAATGGGTAATAGTCGGTCCATACCTAGAATGACATTATATAGTTTCATCATATCTATGAAGATATCCCATGAGAAATTATCTCCTCTAGGATCCAAGTCACACTACTGATAAAATATTTAGATCACAAAATCCCATTTAGTTTAATTATATAGTTTTATGGGTCATGATAGTGGATCTAATGGACTCTCAAGTTCTCAAATAAAGGATAAGGCCATAAAGGAATTCCATGCACTTAAGTCTACCAAAACTGATTATAAGGCTGAAAAGAAATAGACCATAGCTTAAATTATGTCAAGAGCCTCTGGTTTATAAGCCTTAAATACTTGAAACTATCCACAACTATGAATGAAAGGAATCAAATTATAAAGGCTACCATGCTAGGTATCTCACTAACCTTAAGTATCAGAGGCTCTAAATATGAACCACGAACCCATAGTATACAAAATACATAGTTTATGAAACTCCATGTGGTATTTTTAGTGGGTTATATGACACATAAGACTCATTTTGGGCGTCATGATAATATTCCATATCCCAATATAATAATTTTACTCACATTAACATTAAAATTTCATTTCAACTTATAATACAATAGGATGAACATCAGTTAAAGATAACTCAGTGTTGTCATATTAGAGATAAATTAACATTACACTTCATGATATATATATATGTGTGTGTGTGTGTGTGTCTAGACATATGCAACCAATATAATAGAATAATAAACTATAGATTTCCTTTTTTATAACATGATAAATTAAATATTCTTAAAATCATATAATAACATTAGGAAAAAAACATAGGTTCTTGTATTATAATTTCATATATGATAAAATGCACGATTATCCATATGTTTGATACACTTTTAGGATTTTTTATCCTCATTACATCTCTTTTTAATTACTTTCACATCTCTATATGACCATCAAATAAAACCCTTCAACTAAATGCTTTAGTGAGTAACATCTATAGAGTAGGATAGTTTGAATAATAGTTAGACTTAGGAATCAATTGTTAATTTTAAACTTGTTGAAAATATTTAAACTTCTTCACCCAAAAACATCACATATTAAAATGTCAGTAACTTATTTTATCTACATAAAAATATTTCTACATTAATAATCATTAGTATTGGAAACCTTTCAATCACATTTCTCCATTTAAAGTGATATTTCAGTTTATTTTTTGTTAGGAATCATCATTTTCTTACTATCATTGATATTTTATAATTCTAAAAATACTCCAAATAGCCTCCTAGAAATATTATTTTCTTTAAAATATTATAATAATATTCACAGACTCTTTTGTGTTAGGGAATAACACTTATTTCCAATTAGTAAGGATATTTAAAAAATATATTTTTTCATACATATATAATATGGTATTCTATATGTTTTAAGAAATTTTCTAAAAATAATTCATTATTATTTAAAATATGACACTAATTATAGTGTGATAATAACTCTCATATTTTTACAAATGTCTTGTATAAACTAATTTATACTAAAAAAATATATCCATATATTCTTCTAAAATATGTTATTGGATATAATGATTTATAAATCATATGTATTTATTTAATCATAACATATTTTTTATAAAATTTATTTTTAATAAATAATTATCCTTTTCATATAATTTAAATGAAATGATTTAACATATCCCTTATTTAGATCAATATGAAATTGATATATTCATTTTCATTAAATTTCATTATTCAACATCCCATTTATTTATAATATGAAATTAAAATATAAGATATTTTATATCATTACTTGATTTTAAACTCTTGTAAATCTAAAATATTTTTAAAATATAAATTCCTTATCATATACCATTAAAAATAAAATATTTTTTTTATAACACTGATAACTGACATCAAATTTCATGGAGTTTCGTAAGCCTCATCAGGTGTCCTGGATGATTCCATAACATGAAAACAATTTCCTATCCTTCCCAACACAACCTTTTGGTTTTAGTATCTCTAACTATCTATTTGAAGAAATATTTTTATACTTTCTATTTAACCATTAATTTAATAATTAAAACATTTACCCATTTATATTAATAATATAAAATCATAACCTATATAAAACATTCATTATAGAGTTTAATTTTTCATAACATTTGATGTTTTATTTCAAATAATATATCCTCACAATGATTCTATTTTCAATTGAATTTTATAATTTTCAGTTTTTAAGAATGATTTTGGATTTATTTTGAAACTATAATCATTAAATATTTTTATTATTTATAATAATTTCTTGAATTAATTGATCAAGTTATGTATTCATTTTTGTTTTTGGTAAAAATAATTTTTGATCTTGTCTGAGTGCAATTTTGGCTAAGTATTGGTTTTTATGATTTTCCCTATGATTTTTATGACATTTTAAGGGTTTGGTAAGTATTTTTTTACTATCATAAGTCATTATGAAAATTTTATAACTCTATAACTAATTGTATTCCTTCTAGGAACCATCATAATAATTTTTAGTTTATAAGTCATTTGGAATTGTAAGTCTTGATCGTATGACTTCTAGATTTATATGACTAAATTCAAGATTATAAGACATTTATAAGATTCCATATAACATTTTCCCATCCTAATAATATATCTAATGAATTTAAAACTCATAAAATATTTTGGATCACTTTTATTCTATGATTTTTTATTTGAATTATTATTTCATCTTATGTCCTTGGATCTCATAAAACATGTTCATAATATTTTGTGCTCAATCGTAAGAATTCCATTCTGTATGAATTTGGTAATTTGTATGACTTTTAAAATATTTATTTTATGACTTTTTCCTAATCATATGTATTCAAAATCTCATGATTTTATTACCTTTTAACCCTTAATACATCAAAATTATAGGGAAATGAAAGTAATATGAAAAAAATTTAAAAGTATTACAATTTCAAAAAAAATAAAAAATTTAGGAACAATGTTTTTTCATTTTATCAATTACAGGATTTCATGATGGCAACATATATTATACATGTGATTAAATTTAATAATTAGATCAAGATTAAAATGATAATAAATGATTCAAAGGGAAATAAAAATCTTAGTGCACATGGGAAATAAATTGTGATGAATATAAAGAATAAATTTATGTTGTTTCCACAAAGAGATGATAATGATGAGTTACTACATGTGGATGGAGGGTATTAATAATATATTGAAGGATGTGAATCATTTAAAATACTTCTCCTTTAATTTCATTTATATATAAGGAGTAAAATACAAACTGATAGGAAAACCCTCAAGCATAGAGAGGGTGTTGTGTGTTGCTAGATGGGGGGAGTCACACAAACATTTTGCAGGAAAGATATCAATAAATTGAGGAGAAAGATATTTGATTTATCCATTCATGAATAAAGTCCCAAAAAAAATTAATGGAAACATGATTCAATATCCCTATTGTGTTTTTTAGATTAATTTCTATCTATTTATATTTCTATGAAATCTAGGTTTGTTGAATGAAAGCGGTTGTTTTATTTATTGAGTTATTTTTCTTATAATTTTTTTAATTATTATTAAATATATAATGAAAAATAATTTATCTCACTATTTATATGCTTTTTTAGAGGTTTTTTCTTTTATAATATTGATTTATATTATTTTAAACCATTTAGATGACTTTAGGAGGTCGAATCACTTCATTAAGAGGAATAACACTTATATTTAGGTATTTTTATATGATTAATGTATAATTAGGTGTTTACTTAATGGTTTTTGAGTGATAATTGATGAATACAATTATATAATATTTATATACAATGAATAAGGGAAGCGTCCAAATTTCAACACTAGTCCACTACGGTTATCACTAAAATATTGATCCACACCTATTTTCAATAAAAATTAACTTTTGATTTTAAAATCAATCATGCTCATTTATTTTAGTATAATTATTTTAATTTTATTTTAAATTTATTTCAAACTCTTTAAAACCCCAAATTTATTTACTCTCTGAATAAATGGTTAAATCTTGCTAAATTATCACACAATGTTCTTGAGAAATAACTCTAGGACTATTATATTTCATTTAATAGGGGAAACCAATTTGATTAAGACTTCAAAATAAAATTATTATTATCAATTAATATCATTTTCTTGTAGGTTTCCTAATTTTAATAATTTTAATTTTGTTTGTTCAGAAATTTTAATGCCAGTTTGTTGTCATTTATTCTTATAATTGACCGAACTTATGGATAGCACTCTTAGAAATTACACTATTTCTAGTTGTACCACTGAAAAACCAAGAAACAAAATTGAACCTGAAATCATCATTTATGAAAATATAAATTTGAAATAATTGGTTTTATAGTATGATTAAAATTATAAAAATGTTGTAAAATAACCTGAATCATCTACTGTTTTTGAAATCAAATCAATATTTTTCATGGAATTAAAAAATTCAATGGAATACCAATAGAGGATCTATAAAAATATATTCATGATTTTATTTACCTTTATATTAACTTAAAAAACATATAATATATAAATGTTAAAGGAATTCTATAATTTTTTCACTTTCTTCATATGGTGTATCCAAAAAAATTATTTTCTATTCACACTCAATTTTGATTAGAAATTAAAATGAATAGATGAATATTTTTATTGAAATTATTTCCCTACCTATATAATCACATTATTTAGAAAATAAATATGTGGGCTAAGGAAAACCAAAGGATATATATTGCCTGAATATTAGGAAAAATTCAAGTGACTTATTTTAGTTTCCCTTAACATCAAATTAGTGAATGTTTTAATTTAAAATTTTTATGAGGGATTGTGTATTATAGATGTAAGTATGGTAGATATTACTATATGAGTATCATTAAATTTAATTGGTAAAGTTTCCATGAAATACATATCCCATACATAAAAAATCACAAAAAGGGGTTATTGATTTATTTAATTCCTCTTGGAAATGTTACCCTAATTTTGGAAAGCTATATAAGTTATATAAAATTGAAAAGTATCTATAAATATAGTTCTTAAATAAAAACCATAATTAAAATCATTTTATTGGTTCATTGAGATCCTATGTTCCCTCCAAAACATGATATAGTAAATATTTTAACCAATAATTGAAATTTATAATTTAGAATGCATCACCAGATGGTTTGGTTGCTAGAAATATGCCAAAATTAAGTTCCATCCCAAATAAAAATAATTTAATCACTCAAAATATTATAAATTTTATTTCCAATAAACCAATGGGGAACTTAATAACCCGAAAAATAATTCACAGTATCAATAAAATATTATCTCAAAAATTCTTATTGCATGTAATTTATCATCGTGGATAGTTTTCAAATGGGGGACATATATGATTTTTCTAATAAAAAGTATCAAATAATAAAATTAAATGGTGAACAAAAAGGTTTTAAATTCATTTATTATAATTTATTTCAATATTAAATTATTTTAAAAATAATATCCATCTCAAAACACTTGGGTTTTTATCATGTTTTGTAACTAAAAATAATATCCATCTCAATAATTACATTCCTACCTTAAAAGGAATCTATTTTTTTTATTTAGGATATCTAAATATCTTATGGGATATATTATTCCAACATTAATTGAATTTTTTCGGATGAAAATATCTTTTTAATTTTATTGGAAGGGTTTTCCATGAAAAACAACATCTCATTTTTTAGAATGATCCTGAATTAGTGGATATTGATTAATAAAATGTTCATTGGAAGTGTAAATTTTATAGTGGAATTATAATTGAAATCTTGATTTGGGTTTGGGTTAATTTGGGGAAGTTTTAAACAACATTTTTTCACCTAAAAATTATTATTATTTCAGACCATTCATTAATCATATTTTTAATGAAAAAACATGATAAAAACCCTAGTGTTTTCAGATGGATATTATTTTCAAAATAATTTAATATTGAAATAAAATATAATAAATGAATTTAAAACCTTTTTTTGAACATTTAATTTTATTATTTTCTTCTTTGTATTAGAAAAATCATATCTTTTCCCCATTTGAAAACTATCCATGATGATTGATTACATGCAATAATAAGTTTTGAGATAATATTTTATTGATTATGTGAATTATTTTTCGGGTAATTATGTTCCCCATTTGTTTATTAGGAATAAAATTTCTAATATTTTGAGTTACTAAAAAATTATTTGGGATGGAACTTAATTGTGGCATGTTGGTAGCAACCAAACCATCTAGTGATGCATTCTAAATTATAAATTTTTATTAGTGGTTAAAATATTTACTATATTATGTTGTAGAGGGAATATAGGATCTCAATGAACCACTAAAAAGTTTTTAATTATGGTTTTTATTTAAGAACTATATTTAAGGATACTTTTTAATTTTATAGAACCTCTAGAAGTTTCCAATTTTAAGGTAACATTTCCAAGAGGAATTAAATAAATTAATAACCCCTTTTGTGATTTTTTAATGTATGGTATATGTATTTCAGGGTAACCTTTACCAATTAATTTTGAGGACTTTATATTTTTTTATATATATTATTTTTCAAATATGGTAAAAGTTATTCCCACTAGAGCAAATGATAAAGGAGTTTTTGCAAATAAAATTAAGAGGGCATATATTTTCTAGAATTAGTTTTCAAAAGATTTTTAACGTTGATCAATGTAGAAACATCATTTATATAAATTTGGAATCACTTTATAAAAAATAAAAATTTCATTATAGGTTCTGTACACTCTATCGCCCTCAATCAAATGGAATGATTAAATTATCAAATAGAAAAATCAAATATATTTTGGATAGAACTACCTACCCAACTATAAAATACTGGAGTTTGAGAAGATATGATGCACTTCTGGATTAAATTAAAAATTCTAATACTCTAACTATAATGTAACCTTCCATAATTCTATATAAAAAGGATTTTCACTTTCCTGTTGCATTATAAGATAAAGAATTTTGGTTGTTAAAACAAGTAACAAAAATATTTTACCTATTAGAAAAGATATCAAATTCTACTTGTAAGAGCTAGATGAGGTAAGAAGTAATTCCTATAAAGTACCAGGTCTATAAAAGGATAAATAAATCATTTCATGATAAAATGATTCTAAATTTAGTCTTCAAAGTTTGAGATAAAGTATAAATATTTGAATATATAGTGAAGTTGTTTCTCAAAAAAATTATTTCCAAATGGAGAGGACATTTATTTTTTATCATATTTTTCCATTTGGTATTGTGAATGATAAATAAATAGATAATGAAACACCATTCATAGATAATATACATGGATTAAAGATGTTTATTGGTAATTTTCAAGAACCATAATAATATGAGGTCCATTTTTAGGAAGGTGGGTGCATTTGAACATCGTGTTCTATCTTTACTTTTTATTTATTTACTTTTCACATAGATTTTTTATTTCTGTTTCTCACAAAAACTATTTTAATATGAGTAAACTTCACAAAAAAAGTGGGATAATAGGAATGTATTTTTCTAGATTAGTATTTTTTCATTTTATGTTTTATGTTTTCTTTTAAATTTTTATTATTTTATTTTTTTCAAATTATGTGTATTTTTTTAAACTTCTGAGATGAAACTTCATAAAATTTAAATTTTTGAAACTCATGTCAGTGAGAGAATTAATTTAATCTATGGTACTAAATCTAAATTAATTTTATAATAACTTTTTCCCATATTTAACTTTTTGGTATTCATTAAAAAATCAAAAAAAAAATGAATCCCATGCCACATTTCACTATCTATATTTTAAAATCACCTTAATGTGAGGATTCTATAGCTACTTTTGACATATTATTCACTTCAATATTATTTCTTGAGTGAATAAAACTGTGATTACTTAATAAAAAATTGATAATTTTATATCAAAACCTAATATCTATGTGGTAATTTTGTTGAGTTTATTAAGGAAACACTTTGAATTGAATAGCCTCGATTTCAAATGAACCTTAGTATTAAGGAATACCATTATATTTTATCTATGAATTATTTATAGAAGAATTAAAAAGATATTAGTAATAAATATTACAGAGCCAAAATCCCTATCCAAGATACTATGGAAGTAAAATTATTGGATGTAGATGAAATCAAGTAAAAAGATATCATTATCTTGTTAATTGATGCTTTGTATTGGCTACTGTGGAAAGAAGAATCTAAGGCTGACAAGTTGGTTTTAGAACTAAAAAAAATTCCAATATTTAATCTATTTAGAGTAGATTCTGTAATGTTTAATATGTGTTAGTGTTTTTTGTGCTAGTGATGCTACAAACCCAAATAAAAAAACAATTTTGGAGAGTTTAAAAAAGTATTAACATTCAATAGAGGTTCAATAAATCCACACCACTATTTGAAACACAATGAATCACCCAATTCCATAAAAACCCATTTCTATAATGATTTGAAATATCAAAAACACAATAAAATCTATGAATACAGTTGACTGGGAATAATATTTCTATGAAAACGAAGATGGTATGGACTGTCCATGAAGATTTTCAAGATATTTGGATTTGATTAATTTCTAAGAGGAGTATGTTGGAGGCCATTAGTTTAATTTAAACAGACACATGCAATGTTTTTTCCTAAAAAGGAAAAACAACCAAATTCTACCTTATAGTTTTTTACATCTAAAACCTACCAACCTTACGCGACTGAGAATCATTGAACAAAATCATTGTTAAAAAAAGTCTCAGAATTCTCTGGTTGGAGATATTGGAATTTACCAAACCTATGTTGAACCTTGAATTTATTTGGATGAGAAGATCCATTTTGAAAATTCATATTTTTACAATGATAGATAATTAATGTAAGGAAGCTGTTTTTTATATGAGGGGATAAATGAATTGGGAACGCATTGAATGAACTAAATATCAAATTTGAAATAAATTTTATTGAGGAGGAACTATATTTGTAGTTATCTATTGTGAAATTAGTTAATCTCAAGGGTATTTGTTTTTAAATTGGTTTGGTATTTTTTTTTAATTCTTAATTATAAATTCATACAATTCTTATGCAGGGGGATTAATAGATTTGATATTTTCATAACATTTCATGTGTATTTCAAAGAATAAATTATCATTATTTTTTCATTTTTAAAATAGTTTCATTTTTTTAGTTTTTAGAAATGATTTTAGATTTTTTTTTGAAAATTATTTGTTTCAATTTTTTTAAATAATTTTTAATCATTTTATGAATTGATTTATCCTTCCTTGTCTTCAATTTTACTTCTAGTAAAAGGTCATTGTTTAAATTATCTAGGTGAAATTTTGGATAATCCTCGCTTCATATGACTTGTATGTGACTTTGTATGACTTTTGAGGTATTTCAAAATTATTTTGTTAATATCAAAATCCTTAATAAAATTTTCATAAGTATATAATTAATTATATTACTTATGGGAACCATTAATATACTTTTGGAGTTTTTAATTCATTTAAAATTGTAAAACATGGTCTTGAGACTTCAAAATGCATCATATGACCAAATTATAGATTTTAAACCTTTTCCATGAATCTATAAAAAAATTATCTATTATAAGACTATATCATATGACTTTCAAAGTATAATGATATTTTCTTATGACTTTTCTCTATGCATTTTTTTATATCTTTTGATTACATCATAAGACTTGAGATCTCATAAGACTTGATCGATCAAAATTTTTTTCAATTGTATGACCACAAAATGTTATGACTTTTGAATAATATATAAGTATTAAAATATATTTTTTATGACTTTAACCCAGTTATATGGTTTGAAAACCACATGAACATATGAATTTTTATTATATAAGGCTTTAAAATTCTTATATAATTAAATTAATATGGAACTTTTTAAAATTATTAAGACTTCAACACCTTATAAATTTTTTAGAACTAGGTATTTTCTTGTTGCATCTTTAAGGATTTAATGATGATATATCATCCAGTCTATTTCATTTAATTTAAGTAAATGATTAATATTTAACGGTTCTTGAATGATTAAAAGGAGAATAAAAAAATGGTGTTAAGGGGAAATAAATTCCTATAAAAGTGAAGAAATTGTTTTTATTGAAACATTAGATGACCGTGAAGATATAAAACATTTTCATAGTTAGATAGAGGATTCTAAAAAAAAGAGTAGAGAGAGGGTGTGGTGTGTCTCTAGCTAGAGGATTCTCACAAAAATAATATTGTAGAGAGAGAGAGAGAGAGAGTGTGTGTGTGTGTGTGTGTGTGTGTGTATGTGTTGGGAAGGATATTGGATATGATTTAGATATGTTTGTTTAAAATACATAATATATTTTGTAAGTGGATATATGAGGGTGCTTCCTTTATATGTTTTTTCTCTTTCTTTGTATCTTTTTGTATTTCTCAAGAAACTCTCTTTCTTGAATAAAGGTGATAATTTGTTTATTAAATGATTTTTCTGATAATATATTTGGAATGTTTTTAAAAATATTTAAACTAAAATTATTAATCCCACTATTTAAACTTTTTTGGTGAGGTATTTCTTTTTAAGTATAGTAATTTTGATTAGGATTAACCATCTAGAGGTCTTTGGGTGGTCAAGTCACTTATTTATAAGGAACAACACTTATACTGAGGTCCTGATATAATATTAAAAAATAATTAGGTGTTAAATATTATTTATTTTTTTGAAAATTGATAAATAAAATTAGAAAATAATTATAGATAAAAAATATTATATGAATCCAAATGTTACCACTTGTTCAATATCATTATCTTTAAAATCTAGTTTCACACTCCATTTGAATCCAAATCCACTTTTTTATTTTAAAATAATCCACCCTAATTTATTTTAATATAATTATTTTAATTTTAGTTAAAAGTTAGTTCAAACTCCCTAAAATTATCAATTTAGTCATTATTTGAAAAAAAAAATAGAAAATAAAGGGATGGTTTTCTAACTTAGCATAAAAAATCCTCTATTGATAACATTATAATTCCTATATTTCATTACTTAAGGGTTAACAATATGATTTATAAATCAGGAAAATGTCCCATTATTAGTTATCTAATTTATATTTTCTCAATAATTTGATAAAATAGGGTAAAATTTTCATCAACACATTCAAATTTCTATAATATTTCCCATAATGTTTTCATAATGAATTATTTTACCAGATTAGGCCTTAAAGAACCTTCCAATATCACTGAATCATTAACACAATGTTCAAACAACTCTAATGGTAGAAAATTAATTCATATGTAGGAGGTTACTTTCAACCTTTATGTAGTTGTTAATAAGATTTATTTGTGGAACCCGAAACAACCAATGGATCCCATATATTTGATGTGCTACAGACATACTTTACAAAGGTAGTTTGTTACTATGAAGTACTCTAATGATTCTTATTAACTCAAATTAGTCTAGATTATGGAATTTTATCCTCCTATAACCCTATTTGAGGAAATTATTTCATACACCAGGACCATCTTATAGATTTAATAATTTTATGTGAATCCTTAAAAAATCCCAATATGGTATTGGTTGCCCATTATTTTAGAAATTAATTATTTAAATTTATGGATGCGTACATCTGTATATATCAGTGATTCTCCATCAATGGAACCATCTATGTGTATTAATAGTTTCCCATTAATGGTTCCATCTATATGTATTGTAGGTTCTATATCTAAGGAATGATCTATTTTAATCAAAGGTTCACTATCTTGTTTTGTCAAATTATTTTCATGATTTAATTTAAGTAAATATTTTTTAAATAAACACAATTTTAAGCTATTGATTTTATTATCGTCCAAGGAGAAATTTATTGTATTTATGTTGGGATCAGGAACCTAATGGGGTTTCTTACACATCCTCGTGATATGAATCATAATCCACACATTTTTGTGACACCAAACTGGACACACCTTACCTTTTAAGGTCATGTGAAAAGACCAGACCATGCTGTTTAATAGCATGTAGAAAGGAATTATCATAGAAAGGCTCCTTAAAATGGATGTTGTGATTCTTATGCTTTAGTTTACCTATCTAATTTTAATGACCAAGAAATAATGTCTCCCTTCAGGTGGGGGCGTGATCCTATTAGGAATATTCCCCAGTAAGGATGATGATGTGTTGGTGATGTTGTGTTTAAACCTCAAGGATGCATCCTATGTATCCTCTCAGGATGGGAATCAAAGCTAAAAAAGTGTGGTAGTGTTTATGATTACACATATAGGGGAGTCCCAATAAGGATATAATTTTTATTATTCTAGAGATTTGATTAGCTAGAGTGCCAAATCCCAAGTGATTCATGCTCTATATGAGAAACAGCAAGCACTAGCAGATCAGTCACATTGTATAATTTTTTTCAAATGGGACTTACACCTAAGTTGGAAGACCAGGGTTGAACTTTCTTACTCACCCACTGATTGATGATAGTGGGTAATATAAAAGGAATTAAAAGTATTAAATCTTATTTAAAATAGTAGGTGATTACTCTAAGAGGGATTCTCATTGGGATTTTCACCTTACCTGCTGATGGATGAGGGTGAGGCTATGATGGGGTAGCTAGAAATACAAACTAAGGGGTTACTGTATAATTGATGCCTATTCTAGAACTTATCCCTGCTTCTATACCCCATATTATGTAATATGCATCCTTTTATAGAAAAATATAAGGAAAATATACTTCTTTGTTCACATACATTTTAGGAACCATGTGAGATGTGAGTTTTTCTTCATAAAATGGGAATGTTACCACCACTCCCTATATGGTTGGTCCCCTTATTACCTAGGGGATGCATAATTTAAAATAGAATATGGAACTTTCCTACTATGGAGGCTATGTTGGGCGAATCCTTTACCAAGTAAATTCATAGTCAAATGGGGGAATGATGGAGTTCCCCATACCCTATCTATGCAAGTATAGTTATTATTGGGGGTCCCTAATGATAAAATTTACAAATAAATTATTTTGGTAATCGACGATTGTATATTTTTATCAAATAAATTTCCCTTAGTGAATGGTTAATAAGTTGGATATCCTAGGGTGATGTTCCTTTAAGGTGGAAATCCCTAGGTGGGTGGTCGCTAAGGTGGACAGCCATGGGTGATATTCCACAAATATGGGATTCCCTTTGTGGTTAACTACAATGGTGGGCTTCCCTAGGTGGTTAAAAAATAAGGTAGAATAACAATGGGTATGAAAAAAAAGGTGTGAACCCTTGGGTTATTATATACTTAGTTGTATATACCTTGGTGATATACCTCTAAGGTGGGTATCCTTGATGAGGGATACTGGGTGGTTCTCCACCCATGTGATGACTTTGGATCTTCACATAATACTTAATTTAACTCTCTTAATTCCTAGATTAAAATATGATACCTAAGAGAAGTTCTGAAGTTCTAGGTAAAGTGTCTCACAAATGATGTCTCTTTATTATATGAATAGTAAAATGGTTCGCTATGCGGTGACCAATGGGTTATATTCATAGGAAAACATCAGAGGATGGGTGTAAAGGTGTAAGTGGTTAAGATGGTGTGAGTGGGTGATCTTGGTGGTACAAGATTGGTGATTCAAGAAGGACTGAGTGATATAGGTTAAGGATTCAAGGGATACCTTGGGTAAATTATTCCTAGTAACCAAATGGTACCATGTTTGGGGAAATAGAATGTTACTAGAGGTTTATTATTTTGATCTTCTTTTCTTTTTTCTCTTAAAAAAATGTGTTCTAAAAAATTACCCCTATAGAATGGAATTTGAGAGACATTATGAGGATAAAATTATGAGGTTATCCCCTCAAATATGGTGTGACAATTTGGAAAAGTTGCCTTCAAGTTATTAATTGAGGTGATAGGTATGATCTGTTCTAATTGATCTGAGTGGACCGCATTGGCCAAGTTGAGCGGGAAGTATTTGAAAAGCTGAGAAAAATAACCAAATTACCAATAAATTTTATTTTCCCCACCTTAGATGGACACATATTTATCTCCATATTTTCTCCTTACTTCCTTCACTTCATCCTCTACACTAATGTGAGTTCTGGTATTATTGTTTTAGTGTGAACACCCTTGCTAGGGGTCATGAGAATGATCACCATAGTGAGGGGACCTGAGCAAGGACACCCTGGGAGAGGGGGAATTAGTAAGGAACATAGGCAAGGGGTCCTTAGTTATGTCACCTAGTTAAGGGGGCCTTAGTGAGGCCAACTAAAAAATGGGGCCTTATTAAGGCCAACTAAAAAGGGGGGCCTTAATGAGGACACATGGGATAAAATATTAACATTTTTAAATTATCACATTGTATTTCCCACATGTTAGTTTTCCTTGTTGATGTTTTATTTTTTATGATTCCTTAATTTATTGTGTTGACACATTTTTCAAAATCCTTTATATATTTTAAATTAGATAGATCGTCTAATTTTTCCTTGGATATTGATTTTTTCTTTTATATTGAAGATATTATTTCAAATGTTGAACCCAAATCATTGAAGATTTCCACCCATTCCATCAAATTTTAGAGATCCTTATCAAACTAAATTTGATCAACTACATATTCTTAAATATACTTCCCTTATATGAGTCAGCCTTCTAATTTATACCTCACATCCAAAAGTAGATATCTCTGACATTCACATTTTGTTAGCTCAAGGTCTCTCCATAGTGAATATCTCTCTTAAATGGAATGTTTTAGATGAATATAGTGGTAAAATGTCATATATTATGACCCATGATTTATCAGTGATGGAAAGTGAATTCAAGTCCTATTCAGAAATAAAAAATACCTCCAAGAATAGATAAATGATAGGATGGATTCTATAATGGTACCTTTATCCTAGAGAGAATTTTTCTGATTATTGTTCATAGACTTATTGGGTGAACCATTTTTGTATTGCATATAAGTATCATTTATGAGCTGTTGAACATTACAAATATATCTAGTCATTGTAGTTCTTTGTATATTTTCAACTGGATCCCATCCCTAAATTGTTTTATCAGTGGAATTTTGAAACCAATTCATTTCATATTCCATGTGATGAAATTGACATTATTATTTAGTTTTTTCATGAATTTTATGGGGGGGTCTCATCCAAGAGGATGTGTATGATTAATTCCTCCCACCTCTCAATGTTTAGTAGGAAATATAGTGAGCACACATACTAGTGAAAAACTTATTAAAATTAATTGAAATAGGTTTGAAGGAATAAATTTGTTCCTATCTCAACATTCCTTTTAGTGCATGGATCAAACCTTACTTGTACCTTCATGGGTTTAGACCTAAATGGAAAAGTTTAAGGACATGTCCATATAAGTGAAATGGTGTATTCAAGGAAATTTACTAGTCCATACTTTATGGTGGTCAATATATGTCCCTAGGTTATTAAATCATGCCATAATTGAGTTTAGATCCCCAACTAGTGTAGTTGCTTTCTAAGTTTGTTAATGGATGGTTGTTACCTACTTGAGATTCCAAAAATGGGGTAAGTGAACCATTTTAATAATGTAATATCAACTAGAATATAGTATACTAGTGAGTATTTTTGTTCTAGGTTTAAGGATGATTTATCAAGAGTTAGGTCAAGTGCATCATGGTGAGTCTCCTTATATGACCTATATCTTGATCCAACTCTTACATGTTTGTATAATAGTTTATCATGTTTTCAATTCCCAAAGGCACACAACAGTGGCTCTCTAACTTACTCATAGGCCAAAACTTTTATATATTTTGGTTGTGAGGCTGATAATCAAGATGAACAAGCTCTGGATCAAGTACTTGGGGATAATTCCTTATTTTTCTTTAATCCTTATAGGACTCTCATCAGTACACTGGAACTTGGTATCAATGACTCAACAACTGACCAGACATACTGGATTGATTTATAGGAAGGTTTTCTCATGGAAAGGGTAAATGTTGTTTCAATTTACAAAATATATATAATCTAGGTTTTCTCTCTAGTTTATATGTATTCAGTGGGTGATAAGGTCTCCTTTCTATAAGGAATGTGGTGAGATACACCCAATGATACAACATCAATTCTGGTTAAAGTTAATGTGTACTGATGACAATGTACCATTTACTTTACCACTAGTTGAGGATCTAGTTGTCATATCCATGGAGTATGATCAATATGGTGTTAAACATTATTGAAACATATTTGAAAGGGAAGTCACTCCCTAAGTGCATGGATCGCAATTCCAATTAGGGGGGAAAACCAAGAAAAGGAATCACTAGATGTTGATGTAGTGTATCACTATTCATGGTCATAAACCTTCCACTTCTAATATTGTGGATACAAACATGAGAATAACACCTCTATAGATAAAAATGACTGTCAAGATTCCACACATGGCTGTTAGTCAAATCATATTGGGTCAGGTACCTTTAGATGGAGAAGTTTTGAATCATATTTTGATCACTTCCCTATCAATGACATGAGGTGATTTAGTGATTGAATACATTCCAGAATTCATTCTCATTTATGAGTATAAATCCATTATTTATATTGGGGATTCTATTATAATCCTATTATATCATGAATGAGCATGGAAAAACATGTATTATATGGTCACTTTGACCCTTATAGATGAAATGAATAATAATTTTGGTCATATTCATCAAATATTTATTAGTATCAATACATGTGTCTTTAATAATTAAGGGTTATAATTATTTCTAATAAAAATATGATTATACATGAGTAACTAGTGGCTCAGGAGAAAGATCATCAGACACTCAACTATTTGAATCACTAAGCCGAACTTGCAAATAAAACTACCCAAGAGTCTACTCGTTGGACCATTGAATCTATGATAAGATATTTTCCTTGAGCATAAAATTGAAGTGATATAAGGCCATAATACTAAATATAAGGGCCAAAGTATCAGAAGCAATGACTGATATTGATATAACTGGGAAAAATATATGATAGATATTTGATTAAGTGAGAGATATTCATTCTTTGGACCTATATGAAATTGAAAAACAGACACTCCTTCAATAATCAATTGATACATGTCACCAAAAACTAGTTAACCTATAGCGTCTAAGAGATCAATTCTTAACTTATTATTTTTTATTTATCAACTTATTTTTTTATAAAAATACAGACTCTAATTTATAGATTCTCCTCTCATTATTCCTTCAATGAATAAATTAAAAATTTAGTTTATTATCAAATATTCATCTTTTTTATGAACATTAAATACTTTAAAAATTAATATAAAGAAATACTAAATAATTCAATCCCTGAAACTAAATAAAAATATGAATCGTAATTCTTGAATTCTTGAGTTGAAAATAACTCTTCTTATATATGGATCATGGAGGGGTATAAGTGTGTTATTCCATTACTGTAACATAAGAGTTGGTCTATTTTGATGAATGATATTTTATCACTCTTTTAGAAGTTTTTATATAGAAATATAAACCAATATGTTATGAATGGAATGATTCTCTAACCTTTCCCTAGACTAGGAGCCTATTGAGCACAACTGGACTATTTATTGGGTTGTATTGTGGGCCCTATAAACTTTATGGATTTTCATCCATTGCTCTAATTTTTTTATAAATATAATATATATATACTAAATATAGGGAAATAGTTTTATTTTAATTAGGCCACTATTTTTTGAATTTTTGACCAAACATGTTATAGGCCTTTTTTTCTTCAGATTCTCAATTTTTTATAGACCACGTGAAATGAGTGTCTAGTGAGTGAAGAATCTATTTTATTTTCTATAATTCATTTTTTATATTTTATTTCTAGTTAATCCTATATAAAATTATTTATGTAGTTTATAGTCATAAAATGAATACCAACAAGGATGATGTTTAAGGTTAAACATATTTGACCAATAGTTGCTGCAATTTTACATCGTATAGCTTTGACTAATGGGGTTTTCCCTTAAAATGTGTATGATATAAGATTATGAGTTACTTTTAGTGATCGATTTAACTGAATAATTGGATTTTTTTAATGTTTAAATCATAACCCGTTATGTATGATACAATTGTAAATTGAGATAATAAAAGGTATATTGACCATTAATAATGGAGGAAAACTCATGCCTCACTCAATAGACGGAGACTAGTTGTAGTAGGATAGAAATTACCACACTCAACTCAAGGATTTCATATAGGGTTTAGGTGGATATTGTAAATATTATAATAACCATTATAAATTGAATAAATCTATTTTCATTCTTAGTCAATGGATAGTGGTGAGATTAGTATGGTCGTTACCATACTCAATCCATTTTTTATTACAAATGTTTCCCTGAATGGGGAAACTAAGAATACTAACTGACTCATAGTTTATCATGTGTTAAATTAGTCATAAGTGATATTAATTGGATTTATAGATACCATTAATATTTAGTAAGAGGTTTAAATAGTTTATTAATTATATATTTCTAACTGGAACACATTTCCAAGGGGGGAGGATGTTGTATAGAACTAGTCCCATGAAAGTGTGCACACAATTTAATGTCATAATACTTGGACCCTTAATTGATTCTGTTTAAAATTTCATAACTTTGACCAATGGTAACTAAAATTTAAGGTCTCATAAATTTGACAAGTGTTTTATTTAGTTTACGGTTTATGTCATTAACTAGTGGTTTCTACAGTTTAAGGTCGCATTTATTTGACCAATAAAATGGTCATAATGACCCAAATAGGGATTAGAGGCCAAGGATGATTCAACATCATTTAAATTTGAGGGTAGAAAATGTAATTCCTAATATTTGGGAACTTGGATCCAATTTGATGGTATGATACAGGTGCGTAAATAATGAATATATACCATGTTTAGAAGGAAAATTCTATTGAGATGATGTCATGATGTATGAAGACAAAATAATTTTCTAATTTATATGAAAACACCTCTGGTTGATGATCCATGTTGGGGTAATATATGTAGATCCATATCATGGGAATAGTATGGATAGTCAAAACATAGGTTTCCTTCATAGTCAGATTCTCTTGTTACCAATATCCAAAGAAGGTTTGTGAGGATACATGTCTCTCAAGACATGACGTATGGATTATACAAAAAAATATGTTAAAAAAATAATGGAATCATTTAGACATTATCTTTCCATGAATGTGGAATTCGGATCTTATTAAGAGCTAGGGATTATACTTCATGTGGATCTCATAAGGATTCCCTTTTTTAGATCTAGCTCACATGCAAGGAAAATAATATTTTATTTTATTTCATTATGGTTAGTCCTAGGATGAGGGATGTAGGAGTCACTACACATCTCTTCATAATGAGAATCAAGACACACATAGTTATTAAGTTATAATATTCCCTAAAAAATATAAATTGTATGCAGGGGAAGGGTAATTTTTTTAAAAGTTTTAGTTAGGCCATGGATGAGGGATCTATGTGTCACTATGTATCTAGTCAGAATGAGAATAAATCCACACATAGTTATTAGAATGGAAATTACCCATACTGATTTAGCTCACATATGGAGAGAGGGAAATTTATCTCAATCATGTGTCTATAAATGAGAGAGCCCATGTTGGAATATCCAATAAAGATTTGGATAATACACAATAGTGGGGTGGGGACTTTTGTTTTTATATTGGGACTAGAATCAAGGCTCTATACATAATTATATATCTCATCTGAATTATAATTAATCAATATATAGTTCTAGGAAATATAAGGTCCCCTGTATAGATCCGAATCATATACAAGGGAAGGGGTATTTTATTTTCATCATGATTACTTAAATGGGAGAACCCATGTTGGAATATCTAATGCTAATATGATTCATATTTAGTAGATGAGTCATTTTTTGTGTGTAGTTGTAACTAGTATGAGGGATCCAGGTGTTACTATATATCTTACTAGAATGATAATCAAGACACATGTAGTTCTTGGGGAGTTCCCTGCATAGATCTAGATAAAATTAAATTAAAGAACATACCATATCAGGGATTCCATTCTCATTAGTTTAAATTAAAGAATTATGGACTAAAAAAATCATTGGTGCTACTTAATTGTGAAAATTGGAATAATTATCTTCTACATCTAAGCTCACACAAGTTATGATCAATGTTAGAAATAATATGGTATTGTAATATTTCCCATATTTTATTAATATATGGCTAAATATAATTTCTAAAACATACTATTTGGTTTTTTACCTTATTATGGAGACATTGTCCTAAAGTTTTATGTCACTTGAAAGGAACCTGTGCTAGGTATTTCTACATCATACAGCCCATACTATGATAGTTTATATTTTAACATCATATGACCTATAAATTTTTATATAGTTTAACAGCATGTTGTGTGGATGTTTTTTCTACAGTTTATGCTTACATAGATTTAACTAATGGTGTTCCTTTTACAGCCTTTCATCAAGGACCATTCCTTTTATGAACATGCAATAAGGACCAAGGTGTGGTAAGATTTAAGGTTATATAGCTTGGACCATGGGAAGTTTATATTGAAAACAAAGGTAAAACAAATCCAGCATGAATGGAGGGACCTAGGTTGATCCAATGCCTACATGAACAACCTCACCGATGGGGGATAATTTCATGACTCCACCCAAAAGATACTTCTAGGCATCACTACATATCTTTTGAATGGGAATAAATTCAAACATAGTAATACAAAGTTTTGTAGTAGAATACCTATACTAAGAGTAGTGTTCCTCTCAGGTGTGGTCCATAGAAACACACAGTTTTACATCATACGATATGAACATTGACCCTAAAGTTTAATGTATTTTTGGTAAGGACATTAAACACGCAGTTTAACATCATATTATAAAGATGGTTACTATACAATTTAATTCCATATAGGGAGGATGTAGATTCTATGAAGCTTCTAGTTTCCCATCATTGGCCAATGGTGTTCCTTCTAAACTCTTGCAACAAGGATAATTGTTCGTGCCTTTTATGGTCTTTCAATTAGGACCCCAGATAATTACATGAAGTATTTCTTGAGAAACCTTTGATTGGTAGGGAGAATTATGAGCTCCAATCCCATTTTAATTAAGTAATAGGATTCATTGGAGTATACCTTATATATGACATAAGGTCCCTCCCATTTTGGATTAATATTTGGAGGTTTCTTACTAGGTTGAAGTTTGTTAGGCCAAGACTTTATATCTTTATCCACCATCTTAATGAGTATATTTGAAATATTTTTATTGAAATCATTTATCCATATATTAGTTGATATGTGGTAGTAGGATGAGTGGTTAGACTAAAATTCATATTGTTGATACATCCTTTTATGTTCATAAGAGAAACTTTTGGTTCCATTAGAATGGTATGAGTTACACCAAATCTAGAAATTATGTTGTCCTCAAAAAAATGATGATATCCTTTTTTTATAGCTTCTTTAAAGGATATAAACTTAAACTACATAAAAATTATTTGGTGGTAGTAAGGATGTACTTGAACTATCTAGATATTTATGGGGTATATGTCCCCATTACATATATTCCTCATATTTAAAATGGCCTTAAATATTTAGAGGTATATAATAACTATTGGGGTTGAATAATGGTGTTAGAATGTATCTGACATGAAGAACATCTCTTGGTGTATTTTATGAAATTTTAATTAATTGAAGTCTATAAATACCCAAACCATCATATTTGATGGGAAATTTTGATACTGAACTAATAGGAACCACATGCAACGTTATATACTTCATGTATTATAGTGAGGATATCCCCTATTTCAATGTATCTAAGGATAACTCTATCAAAGACTTATTTTTAGGGGACTTTTGGAGAATTCCTGACATAATAAAGATTATAGTTTATAGACCATTGTCAAGTTTTCACTTTTATTTTTCATACTTATAGAATAATCATATTTTAGAGGTAGTACACTATGGGAGATATCCATCCATTTGTAAAATAAACCTTCTTAGGGATGGAATTGAATTATTTTATCTCTTCCATCCTAGTACCAGTGTAGAGGGATATAATTCTAGGATGTGTTATACTGATGATCATATCATCCTGGTATAGATATTCCAAGGATGTAACCATATTTTTGAATGCATCTTAATTGGTTTTTTTTAATGTATGTTGTGATTAAGTTTTGGTTATGAGGGGAATTCCTTCATCAAACATCATGTTTAGTCATGTAGGGGAATCAACCCATCCTTTTTGTTTATCTACTCACCATTGATCTTTGTGATCACCAAATTTGAATCTTCTTTGAATTTATAGTGGGATAATAATATTTTTAGTACCAATTTCAATATGATAAATAGGGATTGGTATTCTACATAATTGTTGGTGTAACCTTATAAAAATATTAAAGAATAAGGTATGAATTCCTTTGATGGATAGAAATGGATGACTCCCAAACTTAATCTATTGAGTTTAGGATATTTCATTCCTTTCCACATTGGGATTCTAGAAGCATCATTAAAATATATCTCCCATGTTTTGGGGTAGTCCTAGATAGATAAAACCTCTTCATCAGACAACTTATTGTCTAATGTAAAGTTTTTTGTATAAGGATACTCTATGAGAAAATATGATAATGCATGTCCTTTTATTTCCTTTTTTGGTATAAACTGAATGTCAAACTATTGTATAATAACTTCCCACCATGCCAAGAATTCAGTAAAATTGGATAATTAAGGATATAATAGAGTGGGTCCTTATGATAAATAATGTATACCTCAGGGTATTACATGTTGTGTCTCATTTTTTGAACTATAAAGATTAACGCAAATAAAAAAATCGTGATATTTAAATATCATGTATCAATACTAATCATACTTTTACTAATATATTAAAGACAAATATCATTCCTTGATTCATTATTTTATGAAATATAAGATCTAATGAATAATTTTATAGTTTGTATGTACATGAATAGTTGTTTTCCTTAAACTAGAGGCATCAATATGGTGGACGTAAAATATATTTCTTGATACTATCAAAGGATTTTTGAAAATCCTCAATCCATTGATAGGTGACACATTTTTTCATTAGTCTAGTGAAGGGTAAACATTTTTCTAAAAGTATTTCTATAAATTGTAGAATTTTGGTGATTAATCTATGAGTTCCTCACAACTCTTTGAGGTATTTAGAAGGAGATACTTCAAGGATAGCCTTGGTTTTATCAATATCAATTTCAATGTCAAAGTGATGGACTATAAATCCACGAAACATTCTAAAGTGAATAAAAAAGTGGATTTTAAGGGGTTTGTCTTTAATTTTTACAGTCATAAATTTTTAAAAACATACTCTATATCATAAAAATGATTATAATGTTGCTATTATTTGACCACTAGATCACTGATGAAATTTTCAATACTATTTCCCAAGAAGATTTTTAAAATATTGTTCATAGAACATTGATATATGGTGCCAAAATTATTTAAAATAAAAGGAATTACTTGATAGAAATATATTCATTTTGGTTCCATCATAGTAAGGACCTCTTCATATTTAAGGGTTATTAATGTTTAGTTGTATCCTAAATAGACATCATAAAAGAAATGTCTTGATAACATATAGTTGTGTCAATCAAAAGTTTTGAAATTGGGACTGGGAAATAATCTTATAGACAATTCCAGTTTAGATCTTTGAAATCAATGAAAACTCTAATATATATTTTCTTATTATTTACTAAGACAATATTGGAGATACATTTTAGATATTATATCTCCCAAATGAATTTAGATTTTATAATCTAATTATATTTAGATTTAACCTTAATAGTGTGAGTTGAATGTGTTATTTTGGAAGCCTACTCATAACCATTATGATCCTCTAGAAAACCCATGTGGTGGGTAGATACATTTAGATATAGGATAGAAATTTTTATATAATTCTAGGTGAACACATCTTGATTATTCTTTAGAAAATATTTATACACCTATTTTTATTTCAAAAATAGGGACACCCTGGTATATGTGGGTCATGGAACTTCTTTTGTAATCAGATTTATCTTCAAGAGCTCATCAATGGTAGCAGATACACCTTCTTAAAATGTTGGAGGGGTGTTTTGAGATCCTAATAAACTTATTCCCTTATTAAAATCATATGAGGAATAGTAATAAAGGAGAATATTCAGAGATAAAATGATCATTGATATTCTGATATTCATAACATGGTGTAGGGGAATTCTCACTCACTATTGGTGATAAGAGATTCTATTTTGAGTAAGCTAATGATGTAAAGGTATTCTGATATTTTGGGGGGAAATTATGTAAATTCAACATGGGTTGTTGTCACTATTATGATATTAAACACTTATTATATTTTTTCAAGTTCATTTGATGTGAATGATATCATGAGTTATAATGAATAAAAACCCAAATCTAAACTCTTGTATTTAATTTGGCTATTGAGAAATACATATTCATCACCAATATATTTAAATGGGTTATTTGGCATCATTTACAAACCATTTTAATCCACAACTAGGGTGACATTATCAACCATAAGTTGTTTTTCCTATCTCCTATAAAACTATTCAATAATGTATTCAGGATAATGGGATTAATATAGGGCTTTGTCACCATAAAATGTCCTAATTTTTCTATTAACATGGTATTCAATACTCTGGTAGTATGATGAGGGAATTTTCATGTGTTGATGGACCAAGTCATTCTCATCAATCCAGTGAAAGAAATATCCTTTTGAATAACATGTAATTCAAAGTTGAATAAATGATCCCCAAATTGATATTTGAGATTGACTCGTCTAAGTATTTTCTACTCACTTTGTTCATAATACTTAAATTTTAAATAACATGTAAAAAATAGGATTCATTATAGCTAAAACAAATATGTTTATCGACCAGAATGAGACTTATTCCTAATAATTTGTCAATTAAATATATTTAGATATAAAATTAAATCTAATTTACCTAATATATAAAAGGTTTTTATGTGTCATTGTATAATAATATCTCTATATTTCTCTATGAAATAGTTTATTTTGTGAAGCATTAAGGAATTTGTCTCCAAACGATACACTTATACAGCAATGAATTTAGATTTCAATTAATAAGGAATTAGAAGGACCTGCAAAAGAAAATATTGGATATATTTTGATATGTTGAGAGCATCCATGATTTAAATATTAGTTGTGACTATAGTAAACTATTTCATGATATCATATTTTTTATCTAAAGGTTCATGCTTCCAAATGTGGGGTTTCTTCTTAACACATGACTTAGGGGGGTAAGTGTTTAAATAATATGGGTTAGGTGCATGATAAGATATAAATGGTATTCCTATTTAAAATGGATTAGGTCAAACTAGTCTACCCACTCATATCATATTGTTGAATAGTTGAACACCTATTAATCAGTAATCCAAAAAAATTGGGCCTGGGTAAATCATGATAATGTTAGAGTATCTATGTGTTTTTTATAGACTCAATAAAGTTGTTTTCTATAGGATTAATCTTTTTATATTTCTTTTAAAGTGATGTAGATAAAATATTATGCACATCCATGACTGTATCTTCCCCTATTTCCTCATCTCCTATGTCATGTTCATGTAGTTCCTCAATTAGTTATGGGGAACTTGGGTTCATAATCATATTCATTATTAATGAAGTCATCCATTAAATGGAAAAAATAAATATATCCTATATGAAATTATTAATCTAATGAGTATTCCATTTAGCAGGGTAGTTCTCATTTTACCATTTAGTAGGACACTGCTAGTAGTACCAAGACTGAAGGCATGAAGTTTGAGAGAGTCCAGGCTATATTTGGCATTGGTACTGGTTATTATTCCTATAAATTACTCTTTCACTATTGTTTATTCCATTTTTTATAATTTATTCTCTTATAATGTTAGGGTATTGATGAGGTTGGTTTATCCATGGTAGAAGATACTGGAGGCATAACCTGCTAATTTATCTCTACAGTGAGGATAGTAAGAGTTTGATTGATTATATTTTTGGTAATCCAATCATCGAACTTTTTTTCACCCATACTTGTGACTTAATTTCATTCATTTTGTTCTTTTATAACATTATTAGAAACACATGAAACTTGTTCTGGTGGATTGACCAATATTAATTGTTGAGAATCAACCATCATCTAAAGGATGCCTATAAAAAACACTCTTGGATGGAAATATTCCGTAAACACAGAAATAATTCAAATAACCACCAAGGATTACCTGATCAAGTCCTTTTGGGATAGGGAAAATAAATAAAAAATTGTTCTCCATGGATTCAATGAAGTAACTAGGGACTTATTTATCTCAGTAGAAATAGACTTTATTCTTTTTATCCCCATATGGGTAACTATTTTTCTCTTTCCTCTGATCTTGATAGGTATGTTTTTGTTGTTTTCATTTAGAAGGAGGTTTTGTGAGATAATGTTGGGGATTAGTAGATAGATTCAGTATAAGATTTCTCTAAAGTGTGACAATTATGATTTATAATTTATCTATTCTCTTCCCTTTATTTTTCGGTGTTGGTTGATACTTAGATTGGTTCTCTGGATAGAATCTTCTAATCTTAATGCTGCCATGGAATGTTTAAAAAATCCTCCTAGATATTTGAATGTGATGAGTCTCATTTTCTACTCATCGTAAAGGTTCTCTATAAAAATTACCAATAAATCCTCCTAGGGGAGCTAAAGATTCATGTAGTAACTCAAAACCTTCCACTACGGAATGAAATTGAATACTCTCTTATTCTAACACTATTTATAACCTAAGAGTTCAAGGATTTTTAAATTTCACAACATTGATCTAAATTGTTAAATAAATTATTGATAAAGGTACTCCCATTTAATAATAGTCCTAGATAAAAAACTGGTATATAATAAAAAGTCTGGACCATCCAGTTTTTGTAAGAATCACCTAATTTTGGATTCTTCCTATTATTCAAGGGATCGCATCATTAGACCACATTGAGACATAAATTGTGTTAAATGATTCTCCAGACCCCTTGATCCATTGAAATTTAAAAAAATAGGAATATAAAATTTAGGTGGGGGAAGATTTGAATCTACTCATTCAAGTTAAGGATTTATCTCCAGTTTCATGGGTTCATGTTTTCCTTCCATAGATTCCTATTGGAATTTTAGTAAATCAATAGTTTTAATGTATTCTGATGGTATAGATAGCTAGGTAGGTACTTGGGTAGGAGAAAAAATAGGTGAAACATGACGTGGGGATTCTACCTATATTTTTTTATGAAAACTAACATGGGATGTCTTGGGGTAATTCACCTAACATGGTTCCAAATTCTATACTGGTAGAGATAACACCAAACATTTTTCTTCCATTGGATCCAAATAAACTATTTTTTTCTAAATCAAAGATTGATCTGATTTCATAGAGCCAATTTTTTAGAATGAAGGGCTATCCTAGTTACTAGAGATCTGTTAAAAGAGACAGGTGAGGATCTACATAAATAAAATTATTGGAAAGGATATTGTCTCTGATTAATTCAACATTATTCCATTTTATCTCCTTCATTTTCCTCTCATACTTAGAAAATATTTCCTCTATTGTAGGAGGTTCAACTTTGTCAAGAAATGGGTGGGATTTAGATTTAAACTTTCCGTTTTATTTATTTTATTCCATCCAAATATGTGGTAGATGATCATTTTAGTGAGTTCTAAAATTATAATATATCCATTGATTTCTAGTACACACAATTTCCTCAATAATTTTGGTGTGGACCATGTTTTGAACAGAAACATCCCCCTCTTATTCTTTTTTAATGGTTTCATGTTTTTTATAATATGTAGGACTAGTGCTGGTGACATTTACTAAACCATAGTTCGTTGTAGAAGTAACATCACCAACATAAATATAAGATTATTTATCAAACATGTGGAATCTTTTGGGAGAAATCTTATGATCCTCATGAGAATATTCCTTCTTCAAGATTCACTTTCTCTCATGATCAGTTCTGCTAATTATACCATATATCATGGGTAGATCCTACTTCTGAGAGATATATCAAATTGAAATCATTTCATAATGTCACCTCATGTTTGATTTTCTAGTTATGGATAGAGTGAAATTCAATATTATGTATTCTCCCCATCCCTGGATATATATGTTGGTTGGGGTATCAGTGATCAATTGGCATAGATTTTTTAAAGATATAAAACATGTGTATGGAAAACCCTCACACAACATTAAAAACATTGGGCATCATTTTAATAATAAGGCATATGAGTCAATTTACTAATGAAATTATTCTATTACCATAAGGTTATCTTAATATCATTAGTAAGGAAATAATTTCACATTCAAATTACAAAGAGTCTTCCAAAGGTTTAAATGAATATAATGTATGAATTACTCAATGAATTTTTTCATAATATCATACTTAGAAGTGTCCATGGGATAAAAATTAAATTTTATTTTCTTTGGGTAGTTTTTTTCTCATAATCAATGTGTTCTCTTCATATTTTACTAGAGATTCCTTTACTTTCTCTAACTATATGGGACATTTCTTGACTGCATTGTCATAGGAGGGAGGGATAGCATGAGTATTCTCTATTAAAGTTGAAGTTAAATGGTCTAATAGTGTTTTGGAGAATAATTAGTTCCTTGTGATATCTCACATTTGCGAAAGGATGTTTATTATTAAAGACAAATCATTAAGCATGGTTGGTTTCATCTTCTCAACTATCACACTATATGAAGGATTTGTCATAGTTTATTTGATAAGGGGAGATCCTTCTTTTAAAAAAATGAAATATTATTATATAGAGGACCTTTACAGAAAACACTATCATGGGGAGTAATAACACCATGACTCGATGTCCATCCATTGAGATGATTCCTATAGAATATTCCATGTGGGGCCTTCAAGGTGGGAAATGGAATGGGGAGAACTTTCATTCCATTTTATCTTCTGACTATGAGGAATAAATTCACAATAATCATCATGAAAATAGTTACCATGATCAATATTATTATGTCTATATAGGAGTCCTTTAGAGAAAATATTATTAGGAGAACCTCTAGGGTTACTGGATGAAAAATTATAGGGATGACCTTCACAATAGCAACTACTACTTCCCTGATCTTGAAATAAGATAAAAAGGTCTTGGACCGCTATTGAAAAAAAATTTAGGGCCTTGAGAACACTATTATTGAGTAAAGGAATGAAGTGAGCCTGATTTTGGATTTTAAATCTCTATTTGTGAGATTTATTATTATAATTTCTTCATTGGGAGGTCAGAGTGGAACATTGTGAATAATGACATTCATGTGTTGGAGACAACTTGGGAAACTCCCATGTCATTTTTTGGAATGTTCTAACAAACATTTATGGTTATGGAAGAAATTTTTTTCTTCACTGAATTAGTATCTATAATGGGATGATAGTATCAACTTTGAATAAGAATGTGTACCTAATCTTGTTGTCCATTTATCACAACAATGTACTGACAACCATCCTGTATAGGAGTAGGCATGTGTTTCTACTCTTAAGTATCCCCTACAATGTATCGATGAGATACTTCATTAGAGAGGGTACCGATGTGTGTATTATCCCTAAAAATGGATGCTATCAAGATATGTTGATATCTCTATAGAACATATCCAGGAATATATTCTTAAACATAAATTGTTAGAAAGATGTGCCAACAAGCTTCTACGGATAGAATGGGAATGTGTGGCCATTATTTTGTTAGAGTTGGAATGTGTGTTTACTCCTATCCTTTGATTCCTTATAGAATATACCAAAAAGCTTCATGTGATGAGGTAAAAAAGTAATCCTTACCAGTTTTTGTTGTTAGGATACGACATAAAACCTCTTTGAGTATTTCTTAAATATTAAATTGGGCTTGTTGGGTGTGGGAAGGGAAGCATGTCCATATGAAGGTTTCACCCAAATTATATTTTCATGATTATTTCATAGAATAAATTAAATATTCCCACTCATAGTTGTTGATGGTTCACCACCCTTGATGGGTTTTCCTAGATTCTTCAGTCTGGGTGACCTATGATGGGACCTACAGAGTGGTGTCCTCAGTGGAAAAATGCCTTGATGTCACACAACCTTGGTGGTATAAATTTTTAGTGGGAGCACTTTGTGGTGACTCATATATTCAGTTGAGGTAGATATCAACCTCCTGGTTGAGCTCTCTATAAAAAGAGAGATACTTGATGTTGTGTTCTAAGAGAGGGATCCTAAAACCGTTTGAAATGGAAATGGGTGAAACTTTATTCTATACCACCAATCATTTCTAAGTGGATAGTTGGTGGGGATATATGTCTTGGAGGGATTCATGTGAAACTTCAAATGTTGGGATTATAACATTAAAGTGTCTCTTATTAATCAATGTGTTCTCTACATGATGTTGATGGTGTTAGGTGGGAAATTATATCATCTAGTTTGATGAGGACTAAACTCATACAATAGAAGATACATAAATTTTACATGATTTGTAAGGCACCATTTGGATTGATGGTAGTTCTAGTGAATGTTCCTAATGTTAATAAATAAACACAAATAAGGAAACATTTCAAAGTAGTATTGCAAGTAAACAAATACATATATGACTAATTTCATTAAAGGATCCATATTGGGATTATTTTCATTCCACAAGATGAAATGTCATGATGTGTGGGAAACTATGTTATTTTGGTTAATGAAAGACTCATGTCAGTTTCACCATTTTTATTTCAATTTCATAGAGGGTGGTGTGTTTGTTCATGTCTAGGAATTTCACCTACCATTTGGGTGGCTTCCAATGGGATTTATTCATGTAATTTGAAACACCAACGGTTCCCATGTCTATGATAAGATACAATCCTACTTTCCAAAGGCATGTGTTAAATAAGAATTTTAACAATGATGCTTAGGAACTCACATTAGTCAATAATATGGGAGGTCAACCTCATCGCACCCTATTAGGGGGAATTATTGCATACTTAGGGACTCTATTATAGATATAAAACATGTTCATGAATCATTCCCAAATCCCAATATGAGACTAATCACCCTTTTTATTTGAATTCATTTATTAACATGTATGAATGTGAACATCTATATGTATCATAGGTTCTCTATCAATGGAATAATAAATATTTATTTTAGGTATTCAATCAATGCTACTATATTTATATACCATAAGATAACCATAAAAGGTACTATATATATATCATAGGTTCTCTATCTTATTTTTTTTATTCTTAACTATAAGTAACCACGGTTTAAATCCACACTATTGGGATATCTAGAATTTATCATCATCTAGGGAGAAATTTTTTTATTTTTTATACTAGTATTGTACCCCTAATGGGGCCTCTTATACAATATCATGAGAGGAATAAAAACACATATAGTTTGGTTCTGCTCAACTGAACATGCATTGCCTTTTAAAACCATGTGATAAAGACTAGACCATGGAATTTAACATCATGCAATATAGATTTCAACATCAAAGGATCCTCACAAAGGATATTGTGTGGCTTATATGTGAGTGACCCTCCCCAATTTTTAAGAATCAGAAGGAATTTATCCCACTAGGTGAGAGCATGATCTTATCAGGAATATGGACTAATAAGGATGATGATGATTTAGATATGTTGGGTAGAAAGATCTAGGAGGTGTCCTATATATCCCATCAGGATAGGAATCAAAGCCCTCATAGTTTGGTATTGTTGGGACTTACACCTAAGGTGGAGGCCCAATGAGGTTGGAATTTTGATTATGCTAGTAATATGATCTACTAGAGTCCCTAGGACGACATGAGTCATTATTAGTGTCATAAGAAAGGAACACTAGAAGATCAACCACATTAGATAATTCGTTTCCAATAGGACTTATACCTGAGTCGAGATCCCATGGTTTGAATTCCTTCCTTATCCGTTGAAATTCAAGAGAGGGGAATGTGCAAGTAATGACGAGTAAGTCATCATGTGATAAATACTTGGGTCATACTCCATAAGGGATGCCCAAAATTATTTTCTCCTCATCCACAAATAGATGAATACAAGGCTATGAAATGGTATCTAGAAAGAAAGACTAGGGGAATACTCTATAAAGGATTACCATTATCATCTTTATACCTATTTTGAAACCCTATATTGAGGCATAAACATCTGTTTATTATAAAATAAAAGGCATCAATGATGCCTTATTTTCTTCACATTTCAAGGAGTATGTGTGAGGTGAGTGTCTCTTACTAAATGGAGAAATTTTCCCCACTGCCTATATTATTGGGGCCCTTATTAACAACGGAATTCATAATTAAAAATACCATAATGACCCTACTTACTAAGGAGGCTAAGTGGGGTCATAATTTACTAAGGAAATTCATAATCTAAAGGGGGAAAAGGTGTTCCTAATAACCTGGTGATGTGAGTTTGGAAACTTTAGGGGATATTCTAATGATAATATTTGAAAATATGGTACTTTTATTAAGGATGATTCCATATTTTTATTGATGAAATGGATCTTTTTGAATGGTCACTATGGTGGAAAACCCTGGGTGATGCACCAATAAGGTGGTCAACCCAAGGTGGTTGACCTCTATGGTAGGAATCCCTAAGTGATGTGCTGATAATGTGGGCTAATCTGGGTAGGTAGTCAGTAAGGTTGGTAGAACTGGATGGTTATCCTCTAAAGTGGAAAACCTTGGGGAATGTGATGCTAATGTGGGAAGACCTGGGCGGTAAGCCATTAAGGTGGAAATACCTTAGTGGTAAGTCACTAAGGTGGGAAGATCTGATGATCGAAAATGGATTGTTGGTCACCTAGGTGATGACATTGGATCTCTACATACTACTTAAGTTAAATTTGTTATATACTAGAGTTAAATAGGATAAAAAGGATAAGTTCTAGAGGCCTAATCGAATAATATCTAGGAGGCTTCCAATAGTTGGAAAATCATGCATTATATGGTGACCCATTGGGTCTATTTATAGAAAAACATCATATTATGGGTGGGGGTAAGTAGTTAAAGTAGTGCATGAGGATGTGTTGTGTGGTGTAGGATTGGAGATCCCTGCATTCCTGAGTAAGGTAAACTGATATGATAGAGAAGAAATTTGTATAATTAGGAGTAATGACTAGAGGGTTCCCAAGGTGAGGTAATAGAACTTCTCATAGTGTTTCTTGGTCTCCTTTTTTGTTTCTTTTTTTCTTAAAAAAGTTATCTCCAAAACACATCCAATCATATTGATTGTATGATTGGAGACTAATATTCATTATTTTTTATTTAAATCCTTCTAAACCTTATGTAAATTATTCTATGCATATTATAAGAATATATATTTACATGTTAAACAATTTAGAAATTGGTAACTTGTGAAGGGATTAATCATTATAAATAAAAGTTTTATTTATTATTTAAGATAGATTCTTAAGCTTTGTACCAGTCCAAGAAGTTTCTTCTATTAGGATCTTCCTTTCATTAAGATTACTCTCAAAGTAAATATCCATGATGATGATGTCATTTATCAATAACTAAATCTTTTATCAAATGATTATCATTTTTTTCAAACAATTTATAACAATGTTAAATAAATATTCTCTTAAAAATGATAATCAATTTTAAAATCCATGATATTAATTAGTGGGAAAAGAACCCTATTTCACTAAGAAATGATTCCTCTATGGTGTTTCTCACACCATTTAGTTATTTAGTATGGGCATCATCTCAATTATATTATATGTGACTTTTGGATAGTTGAGCATATAATAATTTACCCAATATTCCATATAAATAAACTAGACTATATTCCTATAGTAACCCAACCATATTAGAGTCATCCAACTAGGTGTAACCCAAATAAAAGGCTATAAATTTACACCTTTCCCTATAAGAGTCGTTCATTACTTTCTTTCCCTACACAAGATAATCAAGGGGAACCTAGCTATTTCATGACCTACCTTGTTGGATCATCTTGGTCTTGAAAACTTCCTCTATTAAAGGAATATAAGACTAATTATTTTGAAGGGGATTTAATGTTTCTATCTTATATTATGTTATTAAATTAATTTATGCATGATTATAGTGATTTATTTTATAATTTTATTCCTTTAACCAAATCAATGTTTTCAAAATTTATTGATGAGAAACTATTTATATAGGTCATATCATAGTTACTAGCCCAAATTAAAAGACAAATATATTCCTTTATATCCAAATTCATCCCATGAAATAGGAACAAGCAACCATTTCTTATAAATTATTATAATCATGTGAAATTATAAATCCTTTCTTGAGTAATCTTGGATTAACAAATATCCAACCCCCACTTTTCTTGATAAGTCATAAGGATCTATGTTAGCATATAGTCTAATCCATAATCCCTCTACCTAAGGATATTTTACTCAACATAGACTTCAATATCATAAAAATTTTAACACATAATATCTAGGAACTATAATTAAATATTAAATTAAAACTCATAACTTAGTACAATCCATTTTTATGTTAGAATAAATATAAATCCATTATCAAAACTAGCATAAAACTTCTTAAATTAATGTATGATACTATTTTTAAGTTGTTTAAGAACCATTAATCTAAAGAATAAATCATAATTCATAATATAACAATTATATATATGAATATTGTATGAAATAAACTTTAAATTAAATAACTATTCAGTTGTTCAAACACGACCTATTAAATTTATGAATAATTCAAAAATTAAAACAAATTATAAAAACTTTATATTTTTTTAATAATATTATTGAAATCCCATATTTTTAATATAATGTTTTATATCTATTTCATATATAAACTCCTTAATATTATTAATTATATAGAATTTAGTTTTAATATATGATATTAAATGAAATATAGTCATTTACATTCTAGGACTATTATGTAAACAATTGGCATGATAAAAATATAAAATAATAAATAATATTTAAAACCTAATCGTATCAATAATAAAAACCCATTTTGACATGGTTTTAATAATTTCTCAAAAAAATGAATTTAATTTTATATATTCTAATTAAATATTATGAATAGTTCATAAAATTAAATATGAACCTATTTATGTATATTATTTATTATTTAATTTATAAAAAATTTATATATTATTCTTATAATTTACATATAAAGGTTTTTTATATAAATTATATATAAAGCCATAGAACATGAAAATTTTATTTTAATATTAACAATTAATATTGTTGAATACTTTTAAAAATGTTTTTTAAAAATATTAATATTTATTTATAAAAAAAATACTTATTTAATTTATAAATATCTTTATAAATTAAATAAATATCACAAAATACCATTTTCTATAATTTCTAAACAATTTATAAATTATTTAAATCAATTAAAAAGTTAAATATAGAAAAATCAAAACAATTATCTATTTTTTATTATACATATTAAATATATCATAACCCATTATTGATACATCATATTTTATAACATCACATTTTTTAACCACTAGTTATTATGGTATTTAATGTTATATAATATTGTGTCATTTTCAAAAAAATGGAGTTTTATGAATTCAATGTGTTTTTGTTCTTTTCATAAGTCTCTAACTCTGTCAACAATAGGTCATGCTGCCAAAAAGATGGGCCATGGTGTGACTTGTGTGTGTGGGCGACCTGAAATACTGTACTATCGGAGTTTGTCTCGTGTAAGGGTAGGTCACAACATGATCAAACCTGTAATACCATAAGATTTTATGATATATTTCTTTTAAAATAAATTTCCATGACAACTTTATTTACAAACAAAACTGGGTTTAAATGAACCATGAAAAACAATAAAATATTATTATGAGAAAAATTATATCATTTTTGAATAATTTATTCCAGTATTATCATAGGTTGAATTTTTTTTATTTTTTTGAAAAGAATGATTTTTCCGTGAATAGTGAAAAATAATATTTTTTATAAAACCACAATTTATTTTAATTAAAAAATACCCATATTGATATGAATTTAATAAAAAATTAATATAAGTATAATTTAGTTAGAAATATTATAATTAATTACATTTGAATAAACGTTATACCTGATTTTGTAAAAACATAATTTTTAGACTTAAAAAAGCATTTTTCTAAAAAAAATTGTTGCATTTTGTGTTAATATATTAATTAATTTTTCTACTTCTGTGATTTTAATTAGATAGAATTGATTCCATATTTCAAATCATGGGGTTAAAATTTTGTAAATAGGACCCTCTTATTTTTTTCATTATGAATAGTAACCATAATGGATATTTGTTACCTTGGTAAGGCTAAAAGGAGTAAAACATGGAAAAACTTTGGGATAAGGCTTTAAAATTTTTATAACACATGTCTTTATCATATTTTATGAATTTAGTTTTGTAATTACCATTCATGTATCAAAATTATTTCCACTTTCTACCATTTTACATTGAGATTTTTCTTTATATTACATAAAGAAAAGAATAGAAACAAATTGTCTTGCTCTTGATTTTAATACCATTAATATTTTTTTCATAAAAAAAGAAAGAGGTTATGTTCAGTTTTAAATAAAAATTTTAAATTTGAATTATTTTTTATCATGGTAATTTACTTTTCATTTTCTTTATGATTGAATAAATACCTCAAATGCCTATACAACCCTAACACAATATTTATTTAATTAATATAAAAATAAAAAATGACCTAAAAATACTAAAATTAGAACTATTTTGATGAATTATTATGTTACACAAATTTTATATATGAATTTATCATATTAGGTTTTCATAAAAGGACTAGATTAAAATTACATATTTTTATTGGTTTATTCAATGTCAATTAAATGAATTTGTCAAAATGACATTAATGATATTTTATAAAAATAATATTTTATTAAATTATTAAAAATAATAATAAACTTGAAATACGACAAGGGTAATAATATATAGTAGTAAATGTAATCATTTTCTCATTTATTATCCAATTTTTTCCTTATAGATAAAAAATATGACCCTTTAATATTTAAAAAGTCATTAATACGGTTAAAGATAAAATTGGTTAACCAAGAGGTTAATTTAAAAAACAAGGTTTAAAATAATATATAAACCTATAAAAATTTAATTTTATGATTATATTAAGACCATATTCTCCATATATTATAATATATTCCATTTTGGAACTATTTTACATGAGTTAGACACATATTGTTTTATAATATTTTATGAATTTCATAAAATTACCCTCCCCTAACATATAAAAGGACATTCATTTTCTCATTTCATTATAACTATCTAATCCATCTAGCTTGACCAAATCCTACAAATTTATCTTATACACTTCCCCATCCATTATATATAGGTTATATTCTTCTTAAAATTTCATTCCAAGTCCTTAAGAATGAATCTAAAAGAAGTTTAATGAAGAAGAGGTAATCATCATTACCCACTCTTTCAAGTTTCCTTCTTATTTTACTTCATCTAAATATTTTTTCCCATAATAAAATAATAAATAAAGTATGATCAATATTATGATATGTTATTATGATTATGGGACAACCATTTTCCATCTCTTTTTTATCTTATATATGAAAAGCGAAAACATTGCTCATACATACGTAAGGATTACTATCTCCACATAGTAGTGTAATTAGTTTTTCATCACCACTTGGATAATTATAAATATGGATATAATGAATATATATGATATTTATGATATAATTATTCTTCTTGAATTTTAAAATCATATATACCTTGTTACCTTTTAATTCATTGGAAAATGACAACGTTGCTCGTGTGTGCGTATAGACTACCACCTCCATGAAATGATGTGAATATTTTTTCCTCTATGCCACATGGATGATAATAAGTATAAATTTAATAAATATATGTGAAATATATTATATAATAATTATTTTAAAATGTTAATTATTATTTACTATCCATAGAAACACTACAACAAAATTGGGTTTCTGCAGTTCCACCCTATAATAGCGCTACAAAAATCCCTGATAAAGGGGGTGCCTTTATCCACGCTAAAAAAAGCACTAATAAAGGGAACTTTTAAAAGCGCTAAAAAAAACGCTGTTAAAAGTTCCCTTTATCGGCGCTTTTTAAGTTGCACTGATAAAGGGGGGCTTTATCAGTGCTTTTTTCTAGTACTAGTAAAGTTTATATTTCAAAAAAAGCATGAAAAATAATATATTGATATATAAGTATATTTATATTGATATAAATATAAAATATATTTTTTAAATGTGTTTTATATAAGTATAAATAGACTATTACATTTAGTATATAAGAAATTTAGTGAAAATGGATTTAAAATAATTTAAAAAATATTATTAATTAATAATTTTCTAATTATCATCGAAGAATAATCATTTAATAACAATTTCAAGACACCAAAAATCAAAAAAAAATAATAAAAGATCTAAAATAAGTTGAAAATGTAACTCAAACTTCAAATGACCATAAATTTTGATCCGGGTATCCGTTTGAGCTCTACAGCATATCAAATAGAATCCTATGACAACATCTACGCGCTAGTTACCCAAGGTAACCTTATATCACATTTTTTGAGGCCAAACAATTCCCAAAAGGCCTCTAAAACATAGTTTTTAATCAGGATACCCTGATTTTTTAACATTAAAATAGATATAACTCTTGATCCGGATGTACTCTAGGCTTGTACAACATATCATATTGAATATTGTTTCATTTTCATTGATTTGAATAGTTTTGGAGTTGAAACAGACTTCTGGATTATAAGTTATGGTCATTTTAACATTCTATGTCTTTTTAGATACACATTTATATGTATTTATTAGTAAATATATATATTTATGTGTGTGTGTGTGTCTATGTTTGTGAGTGTGTGTTGTATATATGTATGTATTTATTTATTTATTTATAAATACACACAGAAAAACATATTTTATAAATGTATTTAAAACTAATCTTATAAATATATATTAATATAAAAATAAATATACAGATAAAAATTTATAACCAAAAATATATATATAAATATATATATATATATATTAGTATATAAATAAATATATATATTAATATATGAATAAATATATATTTATTAATATAACTAAATATATTTATATTAATATGAATCTGTATTAATATACAAATAAATATAACTATATATATATATATATATACATTAAATAGAGAAAAAACTAAATGGATTAGTCGTAAAGGTGCAGGTGTGCAAGTGGGGTGGTCTCGGTTTTATGTTCTGGTGGAAGCAAGGGCACGCAGGCAAGTGGGAAGGGGTTATGTGGGCAAGTGCAGCATGGGTGAGAGGGAGGGGGCTCTGCCTAACGTTGATAAAAGGGGGGTCAAGTGCTGTTAGAATCTCCCCACATTAATATATTCTTTTTATCTATTTTTTATTTTATTTTTTTGACTTTTATCAGCACTTAAAAAAAGATCTGATAAAAGGGGTCTATTATCAGCGCTAAAAAAATTGCTAATAAAGGACCTTTTTATTAGCACTTTTTTTAGCACTCATAAAAGACCCCTTTAATCAGTGATTTTCTAAGCGCTAATAAAAGGGACCCCTCTATCTTCTCCTTGATTAATAGTTCTTTTCTAGCACTGTTAATACCCTTTTCTATCACATATAAAGTCTATATTTGCAGCAGTGAAATGTGAAAACAGCATTCATTAATACATACGACCTACCGTCTCCATGAACATTGTAATTCATTTTCCTATATCTACCTTCTATGATGAATATAAATATGTATATAAAGTAAATTTATGATATTTATATCTATATTAAAAAAATTATATTATGGAACCTTAATTAATCTACAAAAATTGGAATGACCAACTAAAAATTCTCCTAGAAAACAAAGTAGTTTGCACCTGAAATAATGATAAGAATAGAATATTATTAATAAATGGGTGATATTATGTTATAAATAGATCATATTGACTATTATAAATATGTAAATGGTTCTATTTTGTAAGGGTGATAAATCTAAATTACTTATATAGGAGATCAAATCACTTTTTAAACTAGTTGAACATGAGGCAGGGGACTTCATCTCAATATCCACTCCATTGAAGCATATTGGTTATTACAGACATATTTAAATTTATGAGGTGAATACAATAAAAATTTTATGTGTTTAAAATGAATATCTATTTATTAATGATGATTAAATTTTCATTTCATGTATAATATTTTAAGAGTCTATAATTTAAAAGTTACCAAATAAGTATGAATTTATTTTACAATATCTTTTTTTGGATTTATCTTATTTTCATTGAAGTAATCTTATAATTTATCCTTTATAAACACAATATATTTTCTTATACACTATATATTAAAGGATTTTTAATGTTTTATTCTAATTTTATTCTCCTTTAAGTAAACAAATGTTTAAAATAAAATCTAATCTTATTTATCTTTTGATCAGATATATCTTTCTTCCATGTCTAAATATTAAAAACATATTTTACAAAAGTCCTCATCATTCACTCAAAATATTTTTTTGAAAAATTTTATGATATCCTCTACTTTTTACTGGGATTGAATATAATCTTTATAATGTTTTCTGAAAGTTTAATTTTCTAATTTCTTTTAAAGAAATTCAAAAGGAATTATTTTTTTAATGTATAAGGAGTTAACTTATTTTCCTGCAAGAAAACTGTATTATTCTCTTTTATCTTCTTCTATAAGACTTCAATGGTTTTACAAAGATTACAATTTAATGAAATGTTATGTTAATGTTTTTCATCTAATTACATTATTCTCCAAAGGGAACATTTTTTTAAAAATCCTATTTTTTATGAATTAATGGCCATCCTTTATCTTTTATTAATTTTTTAGTCATTATGTTTGTCTTGAAATATTCACTTTCATGTGATCATTTTTAATTTAAGATTACATTTATATTAAACATCTATATTCTCTTTATCATAGGTATGATTATTTACTAAACCTTATATTGTTTATACATATGGTGTTTTACTGTTAAGGTTATTCGATTGACTATGGAAATTTTAATCTTCTATATTTTTTACTCAATATGATTTTTTGTTGATAAGAATTATTTTTTATGAATTTAATTGGACACTAAATATATGAGGAACGTATTGGATATACAGTGATGGGTGGGTCCTAATTATAGATATTCCCTTGATGTAATGACATGTCTAATGAGACAAATCAATTGTATGGCCTTATTAAATAATTTTTTAGAGTATACCTATCTATAGATTAAACTATCTTAGCATAAGGACACGATTGTAAATATATCATGATGTATCAGAACATGATGTCCAATATTAATAAATTCCTTAATTAATAATTTAGTTATTATTATCCATGATATTATTTCATTGATATTATCCATGGGTTTATTTCCACGCTCAAGTAATTGACTAAATGGAATGTTTATTTTAGTAATTTACCTTTCTATATTGATTATAACTTATTTAATCATGATAGTTTCCACTATATATAAACCTTACTGAGCATATTATCTCTCCATTTATTTTTTTACTTTCCCTAGGATATGAATAAGGATATTATGAAAAATTTAAAATATAAAAAAATGTTTCTTATTCTACTTATTTTATATTTTAAATTTAATATAGAAATCATGTATGTATCTTGTTTAATAAGACTATTAAAATATTTTGTCCTTTAGGTATGTGATCACTTATATATTATACTAATTTAATAAAGTATACAATGACACTAGGTTACTATAGTTTGTGTTTTTATAGTTTTTATTAGATAAATATTGGTAGAATCCTTGAGAATAAGATTTTAAATGAACAAAGATAACATGAAAATTATGATAACCCCTTATAATATTTGAGAAAATTTACTATTATAAGGTTTTTTATTTTATAACTCTATATTAATGATGAGGATGATGATGATATAACTCTATGTGTACCATTATTTAGTGATGGTTCTTAATATAATAAATAGAATCAGTACCTGTAGATACTATAGGGATTTCCCTCATGAGTAAAAAAATACAACTGGTGTTGGAAATGACCCGATCATGGTTATATTAGGGAAACTAACACAGTTTATGCTGAATATAAATCCCTAAATAGAGAAACCTATCACATTTTGATTTTCCTCTTTTGTGCATATTCATGTGATAGAATCCTTCATCTTTTAATGTAACTATTAATCCACTAGTAGCTGAATAATATATTCACTCCCTCAAAAATATTTTCTTGAGTTTTGGAAGTCACGTTCAATAATCCAAATCAACATACGATAGCCTACCATTGTGAGGATTAACTTAAAATCCCAATGGAAATTTCTTAATATATATGGGTTTCACTACCTATTCATGAGTAATATTTATCTTATATGGTTGGGGTGAAACTTGATATTGAAGATATTATTATTGTACGGGAGTTTTTTGATGTATTTCTAGAAGATTTTCCAAGTATTACTCCAAAAACTAAAGTATATTTCTATATATAACTCATACCTAGTGATAAATATTTTTCAAAGACTCCATATAGAATGGAACTAATTGAGTTGTAAGAATTAAAGAAGCAACTCTATGAGAATCTAGATAAATGATTCATTTGTCCAAGTGATTCACTATGGGTTGTGCCAATTATTTTTCTTAAGAAGAACTATTGTTCAATGCATCTTTTCATTGATTATAAAGAAATTAACAAAATAAATATTAATAAAATATATCATCTACCCTATATTGATGATATGTTTGATAAATTATGAATAGATATATATTTTCCCAAGTTGGGTCATCAATATAGATATCATCAGCTAAGGGTCAATAAGGAGGATATAACCAATAAACCCTTTAATATTAGGTGTGGTCATTAATAATTTATATTAATTACATTTAGACTTACCAATGAAACTTCTATATTTATAGATTTAAGGAATAGTTTCTTTAGATATTACCTTGATCATTTTTTTTGTAGTTTTATAGATGATATTATAATATATTTAAAGAGTAAGGAAGGGAATGAAGAATAATTTAGAATTGTGATGAAGACAATAAAAAAGGGAAATGTGTTTGATAATGTTACCAAGTTTGAATTTTGGATTCAGAAACATTCATTCATGAGCCAAATAATTTCGATTGAGGGTATATCAGTGGATCCTTCAAATATGTAAGTTATTTATAAATATCCTATACTAAAAATGATAATTGATATACTTAGTTTTCTTGGGTTAGATAGATACTCCTGATTCTTTGTGAGATATTAATAGCAACAATGTAATACACTCACCAAGTTGAATTAAATGGGGGTTAAGTTCTTATGGACATATAAATGTGAAGATAATTTCCAAAAACTGAAGAGAAGGTTGGTCAGATCACATATTCTTACACTACCCTACAATGGTTAAGGGTTTGTTATTTATATAGATGAATCAATGAATGTAATGGGATGAATCCTCAAAAATAATGATATGGTGATTTATTATGACTCCTTCCAATTTAAAATTCATGACAATATTTACTCAACTCATGATTTGTTGCTGGAATCAATAATTTTTCCATTGAATGTATTAAGGTATTATTAGTATGGTGAAATTTGTGCTATATATATTGATCATAAAATCTTAAGTTATATATTTACATAGAAATATTTGAATATCCATTAGATAATATTATTGTAGTTGATTAAAGATTTCAACTATTAAATACATTAATACCTAGAGAAGTTAAACAAGGTGGATAATTCTATATAGTGGAAAGACCATGTTAGTTTTTAAATGATGAGGATTTAAAGATATCCAATACTTATGGATATGAATAATTTGGATCTTTTGATCTTGATAAAATGGGAAAATATTATCTTTCTTAGATAAATTTTCAACTATCCATCCATAATAGGATTAAGAATTCACAAAAATAATATTATTAATTATAGAAGAAGGTGAGGAATGTTCCTGAGTTCAAACATGATCATTCTAGAATGAAAATATTTATAAACCAAGCATGTTTCCCGTCAATACCATATTATATAAAGGATCTATTGTATGAAGAACATAGTTCATCATTCTATATATATATGTGAAGTGAAAAATATATATAGTGAAAAGAAATAATATTTCTAGTGATATAACATGAAAATTGATATTGTTGAGTATGTATGATGATACCTATTGTGTCATAAAGTTAAGGTTGAGACACATAAGTCTATGGTGCTATTACAACCATTACTCATACCCAGATAGAAATAGGAAAACATAACTAGTGATTTCAATATTAGACTAAAATAATAACTAAAGGGGATAATTTTATTTTTTTTATAGTTGATCACCTTATGAAATCAATGAATTTTAACTCTATTAGAGAATATTTATCTCTTGATCAGATTACTTGGTTATATATTAAGAAATTTTTGAGATTTCATGGAGTAATACTCTCAATAATCTCTGATCGGGGTCTAAGGTTTACCTCAAAGTTCTAGAGAATCCTTGAGCATTATCTAGATATAAATTAGAGTTTCATTAATTTTTATCATCCTTGTACAAATGGTTAGTTTGATATGAACATTAAAACTCTATAAGACATGTTGAGAGCTTTTTTTATGGATTTCAAAGGTGGTTTGGATCAATACCTTCCCTTTGTCATATTTTCTTACAAAAATAGCCTTCACTCGAGAATTCAGATAGATCCTAATGAATCCCTATATATAATAAAATGTATAAATCCAACATATTAGGAGTAAGTTATAGAATGAAATATATTGTGACCTTATCTAGTAGATGAAATGGTAGAGAAGGTTAGATTCATTCTACAACACACAATGTAAACACAAAGTCAAAAAAAATTATGTTGAAAATAATCTGTTAGATCTAGAGTATAAATTTTTTGACAAGGTATTCCTATGAATATCTCCCTAGAATAATGTTATTATATTTGGAAATGATGGAATTTTGATCCCAATATAAATCGTCCCATTTGAAATTCTTGATCATATTAGGATAGAATATTATCGTTTAGCACTTCCACCGAATCTATCTCAATTTCACGATGTGTTCCATATTTATATACAGAGGAAATACATATACGATCCATAAAATGTACTAAACTCATAGGACATATATCTATAGTAAGTTCTATATTCTTAGTAATAACCAATGGAGATTTTAGATCATCGAGAGAAAGTTCTATGAAATTGGACCACTAATCTAGTAAAAGTTTTATGGAAACCCCATAATTTTGAGAAATCTATATGGGAAAAATAGGATATTATGAGGAAAAATTATCCATAGTTGTTTCTATTATAGTTATTTAATATCATGGTCTAAATTATTATAATGGGGTAGAATATAACAACCCAAGATTTTATGATATATTTCTATTTAAATAAAATTCGTTAAAACATTATTTTACACAAACACCATGTTTAAATGAACTGAAAAAACCTATTAAAATTTATTTTGTGATAATTATACCATTTTTAATTCATAATTTTAATATTATATTAGGTTTAAAATTTTATATTTTTCTGAAAAGATTGGTTTTTCAGTGAATAGTAAAAAATATACTAATTTTCATAAAATTATAATTTATTTTAATTGAAAAATACCCATAATTATTTGAACTCAATCCCAAATTAACACAAGAATACTTTATTTATAAATATTCAAATTAATTACATTTTAATCATCAATATACCTGATTTTGGTATAGTTTTTTTTTTACTTGAAAATACATTTCTCTAAAAAAAATTGTTGGGTTTTTTGTTTTTTTCTTAAATTAATTTGTGCCACTTATGTAATTATAATTTGATAAAATGGATTAAATATTTCAAATAAATAGTTTAATATTTTTTAAATTGGTCCCTTTTATTTCTTGTTATTATGAATAGTAACCTTGATGTATATTTGTCACCCTGATAAGGGTAAAACGGGTAAAACAAGATTAAAAGCATTGGGATAAAGCTTAAATTTTATCTAACACATGACTTTATCAAATTGGAAAAGTTTAGTTTGTCTATTTCCATCCAAATATTGAATATATGGCCTCTTGGTACGATTTTTATTTTATTTTGACCATTATATTACTTCAAAAAAGAATAAAATCAAAATGTCATGCTCTTGACTTTAATATCTATAATATGTTTCCATAAGGATAAAAAGAGGCTATGTTAGGCTTTAAATGTTCAATTAAAATATAATTAAATTTTTTATCATTTTAATTTATTTTTTATTTCTAATAAATGAATAATTACCTTAAATTCTTACACAACATAGACATAATATTTATTCAATTAATAGAAAAAATAAATAAATGTAGTTAAAAATATTAAAAGTAATTTAATTTTGATGTATTATTATGTTACATGATTTTTTAAAAATAAATATATTATATTATATATTTTTGAAAATATTATATTTTAATTACATCTTTATATTTATGTATTTAATGTCAAATTAAATGAATAGTGAAAAAAATGACATTAACGGTATTTTATGACAATAATATTTTTTATAATTTTTTAAAAAATATAAAAAATATTGAAATTGGATAAGGGGGATAATATATGGTAAAACAGTCATCTCTTTTCCATTTATGATCCAATTTCAACCTTATAAGTTAAATTAAAACCCTTTAATATTTAAAAATTCATTACTATAGTAAAGGTTAAAATTCTTTAACCAAGGGGTAAGTCCAAATAATAAGGTATAAAATGATATCTAAATATGTCCAAATTTTATTTTATGATTTTATAAATACTATATCTTACTTAACATTATTTATACTACATTTAGGTACTATTTTACATGAGCTAGACACATATTATATTATAATATTTCATGAATGTCCAAAAGTGCCCCTCCCCTAAATTATAAAAGTACACTCCTTGTCTATTTTATTTACACCTCATTGATCCATATATATCAAACTAAACCTAACCAATTCTCTTCCCCGCTTATCCAAAAATGAATTAGAGGTTTCGGTGTTCTTAAAAGACCATTATAGGGGTCCTTAAGAAGGAATCTAAAAGAAGTTTACTGAAGAAGAAGTTATCATCTTTACCAACACTTTCAAGTTTATTTCCTATTTTAATTCCTATAAGTGTGTTTTACCCATCCTAAAATATTAAATCTATTATCAAAAAATATAATGATATTTTATTAGGATTATGGGATGGCCATTTATTATCCCTTTTCCATCCTAGGATTAGTGAAAACATCACTCGTATATAATTATGGCTTATTATCTCCATGTATCGATGTAATTAATTTTTCATCACCAATTTAATTGGAAGATAATAAAGATGGAAATAATTAATATATATTATATATATGGAATAATTATGTATCTATAATTATAATATTATATGTACATTCTTACTTTCTAATCCTTTGGAAAACAATAACATCACTCGTGAGTACGTGTGGAAAACCATCTCCATAAATTGATGTGATATGTTTTCAATTTTTTCTTTACATGGATGATAATAAGGATAAATTTAATAAATATATATTATATAAATTATAAATTAATTATTTTTGAAAGGTGACTTCTTATTTTTCTACCTTTTTCTTTATCTATCAAAAAGTGGAATAAGTGTTCTTGCGTACATACGACCTACCATATCCATGAATGATGTAATTCATTTGTATATAAATATATTTTATAAATGAATATAAATATGTATATAATTAATATGTGTTAAATTTATATCATGATTAAAATTCTATTAGTGATGGAATAATAATCAATATAGAATCATCTAAATTACCAAACCAAAATTCTCATAGGAATCGTAGTAGTTAACACTCGAAACAATGATAATAATAAATGATTGTTAAAAAATAGGTGATAAGATGTTATGAATGGATCATATATAATATTGTAGATATTTATATTATTCTGTTATGTATGTATAATAAATAAAAAATTATTACACTTGAGGTTAAATCACTTTTTAAGGAATTCAAACTTTTGGTAAGGGATTTCATCTCAATTTCCACTCAATTGAAACATTTTTTGTATTATTCATATATTAACATTTGTATGGTATATTTAATTAAAATATAAGTTATTTAAAAAGAATAAATATTTATTCATGATGACTACTATTTTAATTCATGTTTAATATTTCAATGGGTTAAAATTTAAATGTTACTAAATTGGTAATAATTTATTTTACAATCTATTTTTTTGGGATTTCACTTATTTTCATTGAAGGAATATTTTAATAAATCATTGATAAAATCCATATATTTCTTATCGTAAAGATATTAAATGATTTTCCATGTTTTCTTCCAAATTTTTCTTTATTTTACACTTTAATCAAGAAAATTAATATTAAAAAAAACAAATCTTATTTCTCTATTGTTCGGAAATATATCATCCTTTAATGTCTATATTTTGAAAATTTGTTTAAAAAAGGTCTTATTTATTCACTCAAAAAATTTATTGTGGACATTTTTTGTTATATTTTACTTTTTAAAATGTTTAAAATCAATGTTTATAATTATTTATGAAAGGTTATTTTTTGTTTTTTTTACAAAATGCCAAAAGAAGTGTTTCTTTTTAACGCATATGTTGTTAATGGATTTTACAACCTCCAAAATTGTTATATTATATTTTATCTTATTATAAAATAATTCAATGGTTTTACAAATAAAAATATTTAATATAATATTATGCTAATTTTTTTGCCCTATTTTTTTTATTCTCTAAAGTACATTAATTTATTTAAAAAATCTATATTTATGATGAATTGATGGTCATATTTTATCTTGTATTAATTTTTTGGTCATTAAATTTATCTTAAAACATTCAATTTCTTTTGATAATTTTTAATAGGACATTACATTTCTATTAAATATGAAAATTATTTTTTTGGACCCATGATGCTCCCGACAATGGACCAGATACACCACAGCCCACTAACTCGGAATTTCGCTCAACTAGGACACTCAAATGGGATGAGTATCAAGTATTGTATATTTCCTGATGTGGATTTAATATCACCACTCCATAGATTCAAACCCAGGACTCATAGGATTAATATCCACTGGGGAGAATCTCTAGTACCACTACACTTGGTGGTACTCGTGACGCTCCCCAATAGATGTTAAGCCTGAGGTCCCAGGTTCAAATTATGATGGAGTAATACTAAATACATATTGGTATAGAGAAAATATTTGATACACGTCACAAGACAGTGGACTAATTGAGTGAGATCATAAGAAAGTGGGCTCTGACATTTCTAGACTATGACCCTATTATGGAATAGGTTCGATAAAAAGGAGCCTTTTTTTGGACCCATGCCGCTCCCAACAATAGAACACATACCCCAAAACCCACTAACTCGGGATTGTGCTCAACCGAACCACTAAACTAGGATGATTATCATGTATTACCCAAAGGTTATTTAATCTCTCCTTACCATAGATTCAAACTTGGGACCGAGACTAATCATTTTAGTCCCAGATTCAAATATTTTGAGAGGTGATATTAAATCCCTATCATATAGGGTGAAATACATGACACTCATCCCAATTGAGTTGCCTAGTTGAGCACATTCTCGATTTAGTGGGTTGTGGGGTATCTGATCCGTTTTTAGGAGTGTCGCGTGTCCAATATTTTTATCATGGATATGATCATTTTCTAAACCAAAAACCACTTATACATATAGTATTTTACTATGAAAGTTATTTGATTGACTAGGGGAGTATTAATATTCCTTATTCATTACTCAATATGTATATTTGTTGATAATTAATATTTTTTATCAGTTGAATCAGTCATTCAATGTATGAGGAATTCATTTAAAATGAAGTGGCGGGTGACACCTAGTTATAGATATCCCCTTTATACATGAATAGGTCTCACGAGGAAAATTAGTTGACTATCCTTATTAAATGAGTTTTTTGTTTATATCTACCCATGGATTAAACTATCTTGGAACATGGCCTTGATGGTAAATATATCATGATATTTGATATCATGATTACCAATACTAAGAATTTACTTCATTGATAATTTATTTATTTTTATCTATGAGATTACTGCATAGATATTATACACAAATGCATTGTCATCAAAAAGATAATGATTAAATGGATTGTGTTTTTCATTTATTTACCATTCTATGTTGATTATGAATTATTTACTCATGATAAATATCATTGTATGTAACCCTTATAGAGCATATAATCTCACACTTTTTTTTTCCTTTCCCTAGAAAATGAATAAAGATATTATGAATAATATCAAGGATGAAAGAATGTTTCTTATGCTATGTGTTTTAAATTTCAAATGTAATTTGGGAATCTTGTATGTATCTAATTTTACAAGACTACTAAACTATTTTTTCCTTTGGGATGAAACCACTTTTATTTTAGGCCAATGTAATAAAGTAGACATGGGTTTTGGGTTACTATCATTAGGGTTTCTACAAAACCTAAAAATGTGTCATACAATTTGGAGGGTGGGGATTTGCAGTAGGGTGTTCTAATTATAAGAGCTACATGTAGGGTCTTCATATTAGGAAAATTAATGTTTGTGGAGTGATATAACTCACACTATAAGAAAAAGAGAATTTATAAACTATTTTGAAAACCACTTCTAAATGATTCATTTTTTTAGTGGTGGTTTTATAAAATCACCACCATTTCATGGTGGTTTATAAACAATCACAACCATATAATAGAGAATATTTAGCTATGGTTAAAACTAACGCTAAATAATATATATATTTTATTTTAATTATTTGTTTTATCCCAACGGTAGTTTTTTAAAGACTAGATTGAAATTAATGATAATAAATAATTAATTAAAATTTTAATGCCCTTTTAATAATTATTAATTAATATTTATTTTTTATTTTTTGTTTATAATAAATTATTAATTAAAAAATAATCATTAATTGTTTATGATTATCATTTATTAATTTTTTAAAAACAAAATAAATTATTAATTATCAATTATTAATTATTTTGTAATTATTTATTATTTACTAATTATTAATTATTTATTGGTGGCAATTAATTAATAAATATTTGTATATGAGTATATTAACATACACACACACACACATATATATATATATATATATATTATAAATATACATACACACATATATATATACATGCATATATATATATATATATATATATATATATATATATTTGTTTATTTATTTATATTTAATTATATATGTGCGTGGGTGTGTGGGTGTGTTTATATATAAATTTATGTAAATTTATTTATATTTATAATTTTTTTGGTATATGTATATATATGTGTTTGTGTGAATTTATATATGTTTGTGTATTTATTTTTATTTTTATATTTATATATAATTATATTTAATTATATATATATTGTTGAGTAAAAAAATTTATAGTTATATATATTTAAAAAAATTAAATGTATTTTTACATATCAATGCATATTTATATATTGTGTGTGTGTGGATGTATGTTTGAATATATATGTATATTTACTCATATATATATATATATACAATTATTTAAATTTATAGATATTTATTTATATTTATGTATATGTATATATATTTATAAATATTTCTATTTATTTCTATTTATACACACACACATGTGTGTGTATGTATTTATATGTGTGTGTTTATAAATAGTAATATTTAATTATATATATAACAGTATTTATATATATTTATGTATATTTAATTATAATATGAATTTATTTATTTATTTATTTAACAGGTTTAAGGTAAAGACCCCTTTATTAAACCAAAAATAAAAATCCCTTTAAAACTGGGGAAAGAGGGAATCTATTATATGGTCCTTAAGCCCATAGGCACTGAGGCCTTAGAGAAACATGACCTAAATTCCCTCACATGAATCAGAGGATCCAAATATGTGAATGTCCAATAGGAAGAAAATGACATAATAATCATCAGTCAAGTGTTTCACTACCCCTGCTAGATATTGCTACAATGATCCCCTTCGAGGATGATGTGTTGCCCCCTTTCCAAAAAATTATGTCGTGCTAGTCCAAAAAAAACATGATAGAGCACCCCTCTACCCCACATTGGCATGTGTGAGGATTATAAAGAGCACAAGTATTCCATATGATAGAATAAGCAGGATGATTATATTTAGTACTTAGGGAACTGACCTTTATAGAAGGAAAGCGTAGACAAATAGCAGTACAATTGCAAGAAAAAAACTAATAGAGGAACCTGCTTCTCTTTCCCAAGATCCAATGGTCGAACATAGACTGAACTGGAAAGAGAACCCCCTACCTCTCTCTCCTTGTGGGTCCCCAATATATTAGGTTCAAATTCTAACAGAATTCATCTTGTGAAATCCTCAAACTTCCCTTCTGCCTTTCTACTTTAATAGATTGATTTCCCTTAACTAAATCTTGTTTTGTAGTGGGACAACCCAAAACTGAATCTTCATGTGTAGTGGGACCACCCAAAACCAAATTCCCCTGGAAATTATCCACCTTTCTAGATTTACCTCAATGTGTACAGACTATCCAAGGGGCCTCCTTAACACTCCCCTCATCCTGAGATACAGCCTTGTCCACAAGCTGAAAAGAGGGAAATTAATTACAAAGAACATAGTCATCCTCCCACGTAGCACCATCAGTGGATTGGTCACTCCAGTGAATAAGAGATTGTGGAATATCATTGTGTCCCTACTGCTGAAAACATGTAGCCAAGATGGCTTCAGGTTCAGGTATATCCGCTAAATTAGGAGTCAAGTGTTCAGGTAAAGAAGGATGAATAGAGATGTTTCCCACTGCCTTTTTAAGTTAAGAAATATGGAAAACTGAATGAAGATGAGCATGGGGAGGGGGTAACTCCAAATGGTATGTGACCAAGCCCACGCATTTTAAGATGTGTAAAGGACCATAAAATTTGGGAGAAAGTTTAGAATTAATCCTTTGAACCAGTAAAGTCTGGAGATGAGGTCGCAGTTTGAGATATACAAATTCCCCCACCTGAAATTCTATGTGGCGATGATGGTGGTCAACCCACTATTTTATATAATTTTGAGAGCGCATAAAATGTGTTATAGTGAAACTTTTTCTAAGGTAACCAAAAATACCATGATTTTGGTTATTTGCCCACAAAACAGTGTAGTTAAGTCTCAAGGAATCTTTTGATGACCTCCGTTTGGCTGTTGGTTTGCAGATGATAAGATGAACTGAATTTGAGTTTAGTATGGTGAAGAAGAAATAGTTCAGTCCCAAAATTACTAAGGAAAACTAGATCATGATCACTTATAATGGATTTCGGCACCTCATGCAAGGGAACCACTTATTACACAAAAACTACAGTCACAAACTTGGCTATATAGGGATGTTTCATGGAGATAAAATGAGCATACTTTGATAAACAATCGACCACGACCAAAATCACATCAAAGCTGTGAGATTTTGGTAAGCCTGATATGAAATCCATAGATATATCTGATCAAATGAGAGAAGAATGTTCAAGGTGTTGTAATAACCCTACCGGGGCCAACATGGAATATTTGAAACATTGGAAAATGTCACATTTCTGAACAAAATCGAGCACTTATCGATGCATACCTATCCAATATAAATAAGTTATCAACCTTCTATACGTACAATAAAATCCAGCATGACCACCATGAGGCATGGAATGAAATTAAGCCTAAAGTTGGGGTATCCAAGCAGAAGCAGTGGAAAGAATGAGATGGTCCTGATAACGGAGGATTCCATTAGAATAAGTGAATCCATGATTTGAAGAAATATACACTTGGAGTGCTTGAATAATGTATTAAAGTGAAGGGTTTTAAGAAACATCAGTGGTTAATGTAGAACTTTCATCCAAGATGGGATACGATTGAATACCATGATATTCAGTTGTTTCCTCCTTCTTGGATAGAGAATCTACATCTGAATTAGTCGATCTAGGCTTGAATTTAACATTCAAATGATATAAAAGAAATTTTTCAATCTAAATTTTCTGATTGGATGACACAAACCGATCCTGAAGAAGTAATTGAAGGTTGTGATTGTCAGAAAATATTGTGAAAGTGTCGCCCAATAAAAAAGGACATCAATGTTGGATGGCCAATACAAAATCCATGATTTCTTTTTCATAAGTGGACTTAGCTAATGTTTTATCACCAAAATCCTTGCTAAAATATGAAATTTTATGATGATTTTTCATATTTACAACACCCACCTCGCGTCCCAAAGCATCGTACTCCACCTCAAAAGGTTTGGAAAAATCGGGTAAGGCGAGCACCAAAGTGGTTATTAGAAGGAGATTTAAATGGTCAAAAGAAGTTTGAGAAGATGAGTTCCAAATGAAACCTATTTTTCTTGTAAAAATAGTAATATGGTAAGAAATATATTCATAACCATGTATAAACTTCCAGTAATAGCTGGTGAGGCCAAGGAAACCATGCACCCCCTTGACGGAAAGAGGTTGGGGCCAGTCAACAATAGCCTGAACTTTGACGGGATCAACTAACACACCCTCTTGAAAAATAATATGACCAAGATAACCAATACAAGTTTATGAAAAGATACACTTTTTGGGGTTGGAAACAAAACAATGAAGGTAAAGTGAGTGCAGATCTATGTGAATATGTTGTAAATGCTGCTTCCAATCCTTACTATAGATAAGGATATCATCAAAGAAAATCAGAATAAATTTGTAGAGAAATGGACAAAACACATCTTTTATGGCAGCCTGAAAATTAGACAGAGTGTTGGACGATCCAAAAGGCATAATTAGAAATTCATAGTGGCCACTGTGAGTACAGAATTCAGTCTTCTCAATATCACCATCCAACATTTAGATTTGATGGTAGCCTGATTTTAAGTCCAACTTAGAAAAATATTTTGCACCACCCACCTCATCAAGTAATTCATTAACAACCGAAATAGGAAATTTATCAGGGATATTTACTTGATTAATGGACTTGTAATCCACACAAAGTCACCATGTTCCATCCTTTTTTTGACTAATAAAGCAGGGCTAGAAAAATCACCGGTACTGGATAAATTAAACCAAGACAAAATAAATAATGAACATGTTTATCAATTTCATTTTTCTAAAAGTGGGGGTAATGATAATGATGTATTGATACTGTTCCTTGGGCCTTCTTCAACCAAATGTTATGCTCCCATTGGAGAGGGGGAGTCATCCTTTAGGGTCACCAAAAATAACAGCAAACTCTTGTAACAAACCATTCATGGTCTGTTGTTGTTGCATGGATAGCAGTGGTGGGGGGGACTCCTCCTTGCTACCCAATAATAAGTGATAGAGAACAGGATAGGTAAAATGGTAAGAATATATTTTTAAAGATGTTATGGTCTGAAAGTTATGGGAATCACCTATAAGCGAGTAATCTTTCCCAGAAAATTAAAAATGAATTGTCATTTTGGCCCAATTTGTCATGACATCACCTAGGGTGCATAACCAGGAAATGCCTAGAATGAAGTCCAAGCCACCTAAATCCATCACATAAGCATCCAAAAAATAAGAAAAATTTCCAATAAACTAATGAAGTTGTTGAAAAATTCCATGAGTGTGAATGAAATGACCATAGCCAAGTTTAACCCGTAAGAGTGGTGATGAAAGAACAGATAAATGAAGCATTTCAACCACCTTATGTGAGATAAAATTATGAGTTGTGCCACTATACAGTATAATTAGAATAGGGAGATATCTCAAATGACCCTCTAGTTTCAATTAAGTAACAGACAGGTGAGTTAAACCTTGAACAGGAAGAACGACTCCAAAATCTGGAAAAGCAACAACAGAACATTCCCCTTTAGAAGAAGGAGTAGATTCTTCAACCGGGGGTTTGGTATAGTAATCCATTGGGACATCATCATCCTTCCCCAATATTGTGATTTGAAACTTGGGATCAAGAAATTTATGAAGTGGATTATATGGAAGACTGCATTGAAAACATAATCCACGTTTTTGATGATCTTCCCACCCATGAGAAGATAAAAATAGGGTGTTGCAGCTGCTGGGAATAGTAGGTTTTGGAGTGTCAAGACTAAATCCAGAAGTACCCATGTCACGCGGCCATAAAAGATGAGTATAGGGTCCTGGTGGGCAAATTTATAGGGGTTTTGTGTGAGGGGGGGTAACCAATGATTAGGATCACAGGAACTATAAGCCAAACGAGGGGAAAATGATCTAAAACTAGAACTACTAGGTTTGGAAACAGCGAGCTCCACATGTTTGGCGACACGCATAGCTTAGAGGTGGGTCTCTGGATTTTGAACCCAGTTGTAGATGTCCTCATGAAAACCATGTAAAAAATAGCCTATATATTGCATCTCTGGCTGTCATGGAACTAAGGAAGCCGAGTACTCAAACTACTCAATGTAAACAGCAACCAAAGTCTAATGATGGAGTGTATCCAATTCCTTATATGGATTTTGATTGTTTAAGAAACTAAAACGTGACATTAACTCAGTTTTAAAAATTGACCAAGAAAAGTGTGGTTGAACCTATGAAAGTACTATAAACCAATGGAAAACAATGCCTTCCATGCAAAAATAGGCGAGAGATATATTTACATCGTCTAGAGTTTACCGAACTCATAATTAAATCTATGCTCGTGTTAGCCAACCTTGCGGGTCTGATTCGTCGAATAAATGGAGCTCGACACGATGGACCAAAATGAGATGATCAAGTGTGTTGGTTACTGCAATTGGAGGTCTTGAGTGAGGTATGATGTCAAAGGGTATGGTGGTACCTGATATGTCCATGGTTCCTGATCGATGAGTATGTGGTTTGTCTGGCAAAGGGAGGGTTCCCGGATGTACTCCTGAGAGAGAAGTATTTTCATTCATAGGAACATCAGGTCGTTGGGCCTATTTTTTCATGTGACGTGTCATTAAATGGAAGAATTCACCTTGATTAATAAGGTTTTTCTCCCAAAAAAGACGATCGGCCTCTATTTACTGGTGTTTTTCCAAGAGTTCTTACAAAGACACTTCCAAGAATCCAAATCTCTACTCGATTCCATCCAAATGAGAGAGTTGGAGGATCTATTTAATTGTATAACTAAAGGAGAATAAAGGAATGGAGTTTGTTTGCACAAGTGGTAGGTCGGACCAATATTGATAAAGAGAATAAGTATTTTTTATGTTATAATAAGCAAGAGGAGTATACTTAGTACTTAGGGAACTTACCTTTATAGAATGAAATTAGAGATAAATAGAAGTATAATTGAAAAAAAGTTGAAAACTAATAGAAGAACCTGCTTCTCCTACCTAAGCTCCAATAGCCGATCATAGACTAAACTAGAAAGAAAACCCCCTGACTCTCTCTCTTTGTGGGTACCCAATATATTAGGGTCCACTTCTAACAGACTTCCTCCTATTCAATCCCCCAACTTCCCTTCTACCTTTCTATTTTAACAGGTGTATTTCCCTTAACTGAATCTTTTTGGGCAGTGGGACCACCCAAAACTGAATCTTCATGTACAGTGGGACCACCCAAAACCGAATTCCCCTAAGCATTACCCACCTTTCTAGATTTACCCTCAAGTGTATATACTATCTATGGGACCTTCTTAATAGGGGATGACCAGAAGATAGGTGTTATCACACCTATACATCTTTTGATCTACCCACTCTATGATGATTATGAGAATTTCGCTGCACCATCAACCTGATGTTATGCTCCATTTTTCTAAGATCACTTTGCAGTATGATAAATGGGTGGGTGACTATATTTATCCTAATGAAATAGGAATACAGACTAAATTATGGGTGTCTGCACACCCATACCTCTTTTGAGGTCACCAACTTGAGGACACCTGTAAGAAATCCATGTTATATAGCCTGCCAAATTGGTCAGAAAAAGTTACCTGGATCCATTATGAAACCTGAAATTCATTTAACTAATAGGTTTAAAGACCCAAGAATAAAATGAACAGATTACACCTAATCTAGACATAATATGCACTAACTCCCAATGTTATTCACATTTCTACTTTCAAAGACTTCCGACCCAAGTCCAAATCCACACCCAAGAACCTGTACGATCCCTCGATGCCAACCAACTAGATCACGCCACCCCTTCCAAACATGAGATCACCACACCCCATGTCTTGAGTGAAACTATATCATTAGTGACCACCATCACCCTATTTTTCAAGTCTTTTGATAATGAAAACATGACTAAAAAGATCGAATATAGAACATGACCAAATCAGGAGAAAAGGTATCCCACTAACCATCACCGAAAAACTAGGGATAAATTCTCCACCACTGACACCATAGGAATAGAGACCATAAAGGAAGATCACACAAAAGGGGAGAGATAGTCAGGAGATCCCTATGATGATGAGGGATCAACCACAATCATGAGATTGTGGCGGGAAGGGGGTCAATAAGATCTGTTGGATGAAGCCGCCTCCAAACCACCTTCGATGAATCCCAAACCATAGTGGCTGAAGTGAAAATAGGAGGAGGAATATTTCTTACTACCACAAAGGTCACAGAAGAAAATCATAGGATAGGGATTCACCATTCTAAGAGAGTGAAGCACCATCTTTTTTAAATTTGTATATATTTATGTATATTTATTTATAACTTTTATATGTGTATGTGAATTGATGAATATTTATGTAACTATATATATATATATATATTTAATTATTTACATATATATATATATGTTTATATAAAATGATATTTAATTATATATATGTGTGTGTTGTGTTCTATATTTGTATATATTTATATATATTTATAGGTATATATATAATGTGGATATGTATATATGTGTATGTATATATGTATTTATATATAATATTTATATATTTTTATGTTTATATAAAATTATATTTAATTATATATATAATAATATATATTTATGTTAATTTATTTATATTTATATATATGTATATTTATTTATGTATATTTATATACATTTATATATATATATTTACTTTTATTTATATTTATCATGTTGATATATATACATATTAAAATATTTTTCTATGTGTTTATTTATATACATTTCTATAAATTTATTTATATTTATATATATTTAATTGATATTTTTTTATAATTTCATATATCTATAAATTTATATATAAGTAAATTTATATAAATTTATAGGTAATTGAATTTTGTATTTTTATATATTTATAAATTAAGAATATATATGTATAGACATGTATATATTTCTTTACATGTATTTATTTTTATATATATAATTATATTAATGTTTTCTCAGCAACAGCATGAATGACTCGGTGTAGTGGTAGACTTTATTGAATAACCAATAAGTAATGAGTTTAAATATCACTATACACATATTTATGTATAATTATATAGAAATATTTAATAATGACTAATAAATAATATTTTAAAAACCACCCAAAAAAATTAACATTGTCTAATAAAACGATCATGAAATGATTATCAACAGTTTTATAAAAGCATCATGAAATGATTCATGAGACTGTAATACATCATGGTTTTGAAAAAACCTTCATAAATAATTTCTTAATGGTTTAAACCAATTCTAATCAGCAAAATCCCACTACTAAATGAAATTTTTTCATAATTATATTGTAGTGAGCCAACAGATCATCTTGAGAATAAGTTCATGTTGTGATAGGGGAGGTTACGCCATGATGTACTTGTGACTAGTTTTAATTTTATGATTTTCCATTTTTAATCCTACTTGATTTTAAGGTTTTTGTCCCTCTTTTATATCCTCTCACCTTTAGGTAAACTAGGGATTCACTTAAGGGATATCTCCCGCTCTTCTTTCTTCTATGGAATCTACTCCTTTATTTTTATCAATTTTTAAGGTAAATCCCTCATTTTTATTCATTTTTCTTCTATTTTTCACCTCACTTACATACTCCTCAGTTTTTCTTTTGTCCCAAAAACCATACCCATTGTGTGGGTAAAATATATGGTTTATGATAGGTTTAATCATGGTTCTATGATTTTTTAGGTCATTTTGAGGAAATTTTCATGTAAGGTTGTGCTTCCACCATCAATGGTGGCATGTTTCTACATGGCCAAGTTAGGTGTTTTGGTGAAATTTCATTATTTTTAAATTTAATGAAATTATTAACTATTATTGATTAATTGTATATCCAAGTATATTTTTTTGTGAGACCATTATGGGTTTTAAAAAACATTATCATGGTTTTGTATACTTTACATAGTGTAATTTTTTATGGAGTTTTAGTAATTCATTTTGAACTAAATTGATTGTATGTAAATTTTTTGTTAAAATTATAATAAGGATATTTTGAATCATGTTTTATGTTAATTGAAGGTTTTTAACCTTGTGATAGATTTTAAATATAAGTGTTACACTTTTTAAAGTAGTGTTTTTAATTAATTAAGTGTTGGTTTTCAAGTGACTTAAAAAGGAGGAAATGTTTGGTTTTATAATTCTAAACCTCGTTTTTAAAGTAATTTATCCTTTATTTTTTAAGGATATTTGTGACTTGATTTTTCATTTCTATATTTGGATTTAAAATTACCAGTTAACACTTCATAAACATAGTTTTTACTTAATGATTTTATACCCTTATTGTGACCCACCCTATTGTTATGTATTTTTTAAGCTTTAGAACCTTTAGAAAAGTGTATTTATGATTACTATTTCATGTTTCTATTATGTGTAAAATGGGTATGTTTGTTGACAAGTTGTTGTAGGGGTGATGATGTTTATTCTTGATTTTTTTTAATATTAATTTATGTATTGAGAATTGATTGTTTTATTTCTAACATTCTATTTAAGTATGTCATGGGAAACTAGGTTAAAATAGTAAGAGATCCATTTTGTGTTATACTAATATAGATTGTTCAATGACAGGTGCACTGGTTTAGATTGTTCTCAAGATAAGGGAGTGTTGCGAAGCATAAGCTCTAAAAAATTAATGAATGATATAACATTCATTCTCTGAAATAAAATATTTTTTAATGGTTATATGCGGTTAAATGAACCACCATAAATTCCTCATGTCCTAGAGAATCATAACTATGAACTCAATAGCACCCTATTAACCACTCCAAATATAAACATCTCACAACTTTTGGATAATTCACACAGAATAATTCAAAGGGACAAAGAAAGAGAAGGCACACAAGTACTTTTATGGCTTGAACTTACATCCTACATCCATGGGATAATACTGCTAAACTTTATATTGTCATAGGAAAAGTAATTAAAAACACTATAATTAAGGACTTAGCGTTACAATTTGATTCTTCATACATTTCATATCAATAAATAATCTCTAAATTACTTTATAAAGGTACTCAACTAGTCAAAAAAGTTACACCACCTACCAAGAATCATGGTCAACCATCTATTGACCTCATCATTCTTTAGTGGCTATAACTTCCTGAATCGCTACAGCTATTAAACTATTCATTTTCCCCATATGTAAAATTTAGAATAGCCTACTCTTCCAACTCTCGAAAATTGTGCATGTATGCTAAAGACTCTACTGTCACTATTCTAAAAATTTTGGGATGAACTTGTAGAGTTTCTCCTTCTAGTATTTTGAATCTAATTTATTGAACAAGATTCACAATCCCAAAAATCTTCCACTTGAATATTTCTTCATAATATCCCTTTAGTATCCTTTAACACATAATTAGATTGCATCCTCTTCTTCCAAGAGTGTAGTGTTCTCCACCATCCTTCATTCACCCAAGTCCTTCTGATGTCTCATACCTTAATGGTATAATACCTTTGTGAACATATCAACTAGATAATTCATCCTATCTATATTTTATAGATATAATACCTTGTATTACAATAGATTCTATATTACATGGAAATTCAAGTAAATGTGTTTCCATCATGCATGAAAACCTAGATGATGAGAAATGTGGATATCACTATGACTATTGCAAAATAACACTCCTAGTAAATTTCCAAGATCCTTCATTAAGTGCCTCAACAATACCAACTAATTTTAAGCTTCCATTATTATTATGTATTCTACTTCAATTGTATAAAAAGTAACTATAGGTTGTAGATGAGAAATCCATCTGAATTATTATCCACCAAACATAAACATTAGGCTCACCATGATCTTCCATGTTCCTAAATCCCCAAAAAAATCTACATCAATGAATCATTAAAAATGAATAACATCACCAAAGCGAAAATTCATAACTCTAAATCCCTAAATATAACAGATGATCTATTTCACAAATTCCCAATTCTCTATTTCTAGGTTTTCTAGGAATTGAATCACCACTCCCACTAAAAAAATATCTAGACATTTAAATATCATCACATACATTAGGATTCTGATAGAGGATGAATACAATACTTTCTATATATACAAAGAATCATCCTCTGATGTTGGTTTCTATTCCATGGATAACTTTAAGTGTTTAGAATGGGGGGTTGAGATAGTATTACATATAGTCAAACCAACTTTATTAATGATCTTATGGATATAATACTTCTGGGATAACACCAGAGTATTTTATTTTGATCCTTCCCTATCCACATCCCCATGATTTTCTTATATTGACCCATATCCTTCAATTCAAATATTCTAGAGAACTTACTCTTCAAATATTGAATATGTTAGCTCTCCAAACCTACAAGAAACATGTCACCCTAATCAAGTTAGAGTATGATTTATATCCCATCATCCCAATACATTTTATAATATAAATTATTGGGTTTGAATCATATGAAATCTTCCTCATTCATGAGAGTTTCAAACATGTTCCAATAAAGAGGCGTGTATTTCAAACTATAGAGGGTTTTATTTAACTAAAAAACGAGTACCTCCTTATGATTGTCTTCAAAACCCTTAGGATACTTCACATAGATCTCCCACTCCAAATCACTATAAAGAAAGGTATTATGAATATTCATCTACACCAAGTATACACCATCAAAATAAAAAATGATCAATACTATCTACATGGTAGCATGCTTGACTACCGGTGATTTTTTTTTGAATTTCATTACTTCCATATATATAAATTATTTCACCACCAATCATGCCTTTTATATTCTTCTTCCATTAGATTATTCCATAAAAATCTCTTTTTTTCTCTTATGACTGCATTCCTTATAGTATTTCATCCATCTTCTAAATTCCACTGAACATTAAAGAGTTCATTTATTCATCTATGGGTGAATCTCAATACTTTGATTCAATAATAGTTGATAATATATTTAATAATTAGATATACCCATCATCCAATAGAAATTATACATTTGTATTGGCCTCATAATGTTAGACTGGTCAAATAATTGTAGTATATATTCTCTATTTTTTTTGAGATTCCACTCTTTCAAGTACTTTATTATTTGGTTCCCTAACTATAAACTTATAAACATCTATATCTATAACTAAGTCTTAATTATACCTTGATAATTCAATCACATCTTCTATTGGTCATATATTTGGTGAAATGATTCTAATATCGGGAGTCACTCGAAATTTTGATATACTGGTACATCCATCCAAAGTAACTTTGACATCAATAGTTGACTCATTTCCCTCAACTTTTGATTCATCCAAGTTATGATCCTTATAATGTTTCATTTCATTCAAGAGAAAATTTTGACTTATAATGACTATATGTTTTTCATTGTCCCATATTTTGAAACCCAAATTTTTATTTTCATATTCCATCAGAAAATAGGCTTTGTAAATTGCCTCCAGTTTGACTTTTTCCACCACATCGATCAAGGAATAGGATAAAAATATAAATATTTTTTTGTTTACATCATATGAAGCTTTACTCAACCATATATATTTCTATGGACTATTTCCCTGGTAAACTGATAAACTTATGTTGTCCAAGAATTTTTTTCATGATGATTTCTTCTACCAATATGGCTTTAGTTATTCTATAATACACACACATGAATCTTTACTTATCATTCAATGTTTGGTTAATTATTTTTCAAAATTTATTGTACTATAGAGTTTTGAGAATCATTCTCTCCATTATGATCCCCTTCATCTGATAGAAGTTTCAGATGTCAATTCCACTATATTCTCCTCTATTTTCTAAATTGATGAATTTTATATTCTGACCATTCTTCATTTCATCCATTTCTTTCCACTAAACCAAATCATTGAAAACTTTACACTTATAGTTATGTAAATACACCTATTACTTCATTGTAAAGTCATTGATGATTTTTATGATGTAAATTCATCCTCAAATATATAATACTATGGTAGATCGATAGTGGTATAACTACTAGATTGAGCTTCAAGGATCTATTCTTTCATCCATCCAATTTGAAGAAATACCTGTTTTTCTTTCTCAACGCATGATGCTTGAAAATTTGTATATATTTATGATCATGTTTCAAAATTATGTTCCTAGATATAACCTTCATGTTCTTCTAAATAATTTGTCCAATTTTTCATTCCATACCTTCAAATATTATGAGGTTTCAATTCCATCCAATTTACTTTCATATGAATTTTCAATTAGATAAAGGGTCCCATACTTTACTCCTCACACACAAACTAATGACCCTAGAGTTACTTTCCAAACTCCATTGGTGAAGAAAATTATGTATCTTATATTATCTAGTTTTACAAATAAGATGATATTCATCTAGACATGTAGAATGAGTATCTCTCCCTTCAATGATAGGAATTACCCATTATTCATATATAGATTTATATCTCCTTTTCCAATAAAATATAAAGCTTCGTCATCCACCATATAACATTACTAAGGCTTCTAGATACATAGTTACGATGCACCTATAATCAAATATTTAGTGGAATGATGAATCTGAGTCAATTATCCATGACTTTACTAGGAAACTAGTATTGATAAGTGGGTATCTACCAAATTCTATTATATTAATGGATTTTGAGATTTTTAAAAATGTTATTATGGTATGTTTTTTGTGATTTATATAGTTAATATAGAAATTTAAACACTTTACACAATTACAAAATGTGATTCCTAGAATAATACAATTTCTATGACATTTATCCTTAGAATTATGGACATATTTTATCACAATATTAGTCTTTCCTAATGAATTTCTTTCCATATTACACATACCATCCCATCATTATATTAAAGATGATATCATAAGTATATTTTATAAATAATTTAATAAATTAACTTTCATAGATTTTAACTATCCTAGTATCATGTTGAAATCATTCACAAGATCTTTTATTTCTTGTCCTCATAATAACCACATGATAAATAGACTTACAATTAGAGACACCTTGTTTAGAACCATAGGTTTCCCTTACATGTACTCTAGGGTATCCATTAGCACAACATTAGTCTTTCCCCATGGATATTGAAGGCCAGATTTTGTGGAAACAACATCCTCACTAATCCAAGTTCCTTTCTATCTAAATTTTACCTTTATCCATTCCTCATATTGTTAGGAATTTCCATACCAGATGGATATTCAAGATATTTCTATTGAGATAACCTTATTTTTGTGTCTACCAAAATCCATAGTCAATTCTATAAAACTGAGCAATCCAAAGATTTCCTTCCTTCATTTTCATATACTCTAATGATAGTATACTTTACTGGAATTAATATGACTCTATGAAAAGTAATAATGTTTCTTATGTTTCTAAGTGTGACCAACTAAGCTCTGATAACAATTGTTAAGAAATGTGGACTCCAAATGATTAATAGATTATAAAACTTGCATTCTCTAGAAGATAATATATGTTGATGGTTCTATATTATAGATTCAATCACTGAAACTTCCCCATGTCATATAGAACTAAAACTAAAAAGTAAATTGAACCCAAATAACTACTCCAAAGACACAACTCTCATAGATTTCACACAAATCACACATAATAATTCAAAGATACAAATAAATACTAAGCATTCAATGAATTAATTTGTTTAAACATTCATCATAAAACACTAATATGAAATTACAAAACCTTATATTACTGTATATACAAGAATTTCAAACACTATAGCTGAGGATAAAATGTTACACTTTGATTATTCGCATATTAAATATTAATAACTACCCCAAACTATATTTTATAGAGGTAACCATCCAGTCAAATAATTTTCACCTCCATCTTAGAATTATGGTAAGATATCTATTGACTTCAACATTATTTTGTAGCTTCCAGCACCTCAACCAATGTAGCTGGTAGACTATTCACAATCCCTATCTAGAAAATGCATACCAGTATTCTCGGTCTATAAGAAGTTTTCCAACTTCTGAAAATCATAACTTTATGATAAAAATGTTGCTACCACTAATTTTATATGGTCATGATGAAGTTTCAGAACTCTTATATTTGGTAGGTTAAATCTAATGTCCTGGACAAGATTGAGAATCCCAATAGGGAGGTCCTATTATGAGATTGATTGTAACAACCTAATATTTCACTATAAATTATCATTAAATAAATAATATATTAAATAGTTTGTTTCACACACTATACCAAACTAAAACTAGAAAAAAATGATATATTTTGAATATTAAAAATATAAATTAAAACATATCTATGAAATTAGCTTGTACGAATTCACATGACCCAATTAAAAAATTAATAGAGAAAGTACAATGTAATGGAATCCAGAAGTAGAATTAATCCTTACAAAACCCATTTTTTTGAGATCATAAGAGAGGTATATTTTCTAGGTTTTCCCCTAGACCAAGACCATTCTAAATAATGATGGGTTTTACTTCAGGAAATTTGTTTTTGGGGAAATATTAATCTTGTAGAACTTTTTGTGAAGTCCATACTAGTTGAATCATTACCTTCAACTACCACTACCTATTATCTTACCCTTAAATATTATAAGTAGTTTATAATGGGGTTTTTTAAGTATAAATTAGTATGATATAAACATTTAAGTATTATTTATATAATAATATGAGTGTATTAATATAAAATCCATTTTAATCTTAATACCTTTTGTTTTCCGAGTTATTCCTTCCTATATAAAAAGAAAATTCTATTAAATTTAGGTATGAATTTAATTAACATATAAACATTATCATTCAAAAACTAGATATTTCATAATAATAAAAAATAATACAATCACATTACACTTAAAATAATTTTTTTTAAATTTTTTTCCACTCTGTGTACCTTCATATTATAAAAAATTTAAATGAATTTTAGAATTTAAAATAAATAAAATTAACTTCATTTTTTAATTCAACATATCAAAATTTACTTAGTATGATGTTCTTGATATTTTTTTTGAAATGGTTGGTTTTTAGTCAAAAAATGCAGTTTTAACGAAACATATAATTTTTATGAATATATCATCATGACCTAAAAGATTAAAAACATTTTAAGTGATCAAATATTAAATTAAGTAATAAAATTATTCATTTTTAAATATTATTTGAACTTATAAAACCTATGTATGACATTTTTTGGTCTAAAGTAAAATATTACTTTAATGAAAACTATTTTCTATCATTTCGCTAAATCAATAATTTTAAAAGTAATATTACATTTTGGAATTCCATGAAGGCATCATAGAATTTATTTTATTTATAATAAATATATTTATGTTATTAAAATTAGTGACATGTATAATTTCATCTTATATATAAATTTAATGTTGAAAAAATTGTTTTTCTAAAAAAACTGCTTTTACACAATTAAGTGTGTTTATTTTAAAATTAACTTTTCACACATTTAGAAATTTTATTTCATAAAATGTTTTAAAAATTTTAAATTAGAAGTTTTATATTATTTAATACATTCAATTTTAATTTTTGTCATTAAAATTAATTACTAAGGGTAAAAATTAATTAACTTGGTAAATATTAGGGAAACATTAAAAGTTAAAAGAAAAATTATAAAAACATTATATGTTATCTCCAAAATGCATGGATTAGGATGATATCAACCCACACACACTTCCCCACTACTTTTTTACATTTTGGGGACATTGAAATTTGAATAGTAACATAGAATTATTGAAAATGTATTGGTTACTTCAAAAATATACCCTTCTCTTCACTTATAAAAAGGCAATACTTTCACCACTTCATGACTCAACTCTCCTTAAAATTTCTTACTGAAACTCTTCCAATTTTATCCTCATGTAACCCTCTCCCATTACTATAAGATTTGGGTCACCATAATTTTTCTTAAGTCCTAAATTTAAAAGGATTTTTCCAAGAGAAATTTCAAGATTCAAATGAGGTTAGAGAATAGTCGAGTTAGAGGGAATAAAAGGTAAGCTATTTTCATTTTAAAATTTTCTATTTGAGATACATTTTGTATCGTTCACCTCGTTTATTTTAGGTTTTTTATATTCTTTTTAATTGAGATGTTATATCATGAAATACTCTTTATTCATGGTAATTGGTGTTAAATTTAATGCTCTCTCTATTTCCAGTGGGTATGAGTTAAATGATCTTCAAATTTTATGGAATTTTAATAAATAAAATCATTTCATTGGGCCATAGTCACTCCTACTTGTATACTATCTTTAAAGAGTTATCTATCCTAACCTATGATGATGTTATGTCATATTTAAACCTTTTTTCTAGGTAATACTTATTTCATACCAATTTATTCTTCTTTTGATTAATCTATTTTTTTTTTGAAAAGATATTTTATCTATAATAATTTCCATTTATTTAAAAAAATCCCTCCATATTCATGTATTTACTTCTATACAATGGTCTAATTTCCTTAGTGGAAATAAAAAACAATTATCACCATTGTTTATTTTCTTTAAATTTATTAATTTAAAAACAAAGTTTTTTTATATTTTTAATGATGAAAGTTTTCAATAAAATAAATTTAAAATATTTGAATGAGTTTTCCTTACCATTATCTTATATTCATACCTTAAAATTTATATTTTGACATATGTTTTATCTATTATCATGGTTTTATTATTTGAATTTTTTTAGAGTAATTTTTTATGATTTCTTCTCTTCATCTTTAAAAAAATGTTTTTTTTTAAGTGACTTGAAAATAATATCTTTTTAAGATGATATTATGAAATGATTTTTAAGAAAAATACTTTTTGTAATTTTTTTCGATTTACAATGGACTCTTTAGGAATTTCGTAATGGTTCATATATCACCCTATATGTAATGTTCTTAAATAATACTTTATAAGATTATGTTTTTGGTATCAAATGATCATTTTATTATTATACCATTTGAAAATGTTATAAAAACACATTTTCTTCTCAGGGGTTATTTATGGTAGGCGACATTATTTAATTTTAAGTGGAACTCATATTTATGGATGGTGATATATGTCATACTATATCACCTTACAATTCATTGGTTAAGTATTTGTATCTCATAAGACAAGGATGTTAGGCATATACATTGTTTTTTTAGGACATGAAGTATAAACAATTGTTTCATTCACAATACAAAGTGTGAACACTTTATTTTCACCCAATACAAAGCATGAGAATATTTTTTCTTCATATCATGTAGCGTGGAAATTTTTTTATTGACAACATTAAGTGTGGAAATTTTATTTGTTCACAGCATAGATTGTAGGAATTTTTTTTATTCAAAACCTAAATCATATATATTTTTTTGTTCACAATGTTATAATTTACTTACACTTATGTTTGACCTAAAGTTCATTTTTATTCTAGGATTCAAGGAAATGGTACATTTCCATGATATATTCCTATTATTATGCTCTATGGATCATGTTTACTATCTCCATATTTCACATTATATTTCCATTTTATATGTTTTTCATTAATATTTCATGTCCTTCTATCATGAATTTTGGAAAAATATTATTATTCTTATTTTTATAAAATGTTCCTCCCTTACTCATGTTTTCTCATATTATTATCATCTATCCCTTAATAACCCATTTATAATTATTCCCTTACTAAGTGTTCAAGATCACCCCTTTATTATTTATTGTTTACCTAAGTTATAAAGATGAGTATAACCTAGGAGATGTCTGAAAGTGGATATAGTGTGGTTTGAATTTGAAGAAAGTTTTAAAATTATTTTAAAATAATTTACTTATGTATATAGTCCTAAAATAATAAAGACCTTCCATTTATAGGATTTTGAGATGTTTTATGAGTAGAAATTCTTATCTTGTTATAATTTTTTAAAATAATGATAAGTTCATATCATTTTGTATCAAATATATTGTTTAAAGAATGTTTTTTTAGCACTAGACTTGGGAGTGTGGGTACAGGACATCTCAATTTGAATTAGAGAAAGGATTAGTAATTTTTTAGATTATTTATGCTATTTTGGGGTTTAGGACTAGATAAAATTAGTAAAAATCATAAGGATAAGTCTAAGGTATATTTCTAAGTGTGGGATAACATTATTATATTTTATTAACTTTTTGATTATGTGGTTTTCCTATCAAAAAATAATTGGATGCGGTTGTGGAAAAGTTGCACTATGGGTAATCACCCTAGAAAGGGTTGATTTATAATTGAATCGATCACCAACCTAATGTATGGTGAGTGGGACTAAGTCTTCACAACTAGTTCAACATTCCTGAGGGATATGATTTTGTTGATTTCATGATATTTGAAAACCAATATGAGTGATTTATTTCCTTGTTAATTTGATAGATTAGTTTTAAAAGTATAAGATAACTCAACTTAAAGTATCCTAGGTTAAATTAATATTGATATAGGTTGAAATAACGTAATTAGTGTAAAATTTCATGATAAGTGTAAAAAGGTTTTAATGTAGAATCCCTTTTATGTTATTGATTATGATAATTCCCCTGTATTATTAACACTTTATCACTCATGGAAACTATTTTGGTTTTATTAATGGATTGAACTAGAAGTAATAATTTTTGTGAGGGATAATGTGGTGATTACGTCAAAAATAACCCATAGGAATGGGAGTTGGAGTGAGAAACCCTATGATTAATCCAAACCAGTTATATTGAAATATGATTAAAAATGTAAACATAGTTGAAGTCCCAAACACCCCAAAACAGATAATGATGAAGTATCATGAAAGATTAAGTGGTTAATATGATGAATTAAAAAATTATCAATTTCCAATATATAAAAAATGTGGAAAAATGAACCAATAGGATTGCCTTAATGGGCCTGGTAGTTTATTTACTTATGGAATATGGGTTCATTTATCATCAATATTCCATAGGAAAATAAAGAGTTTAGTTAACATGATTGAAAGAAATTAAGATCAACCTAAGGTATCATTAATAATTCAATGTCTTATTTGTGGGGAACATGTTAATTATCTAAGTAAATAACCTAATTGAAATATTAACCAAAACTATGATAATTACCAACCTATAAGACCATGAGGAAAATGGAATTCCTATATAAGAACTACTATATAAGTGGATCATGATATTTGAGGTACAAGTCCACTTCAATCCAGAGTTGAAAATTCCTTGTTGTAATTTCAATCTTGGATCTCTAATATATCTAAGAAGTTTTCTAATATTATTAATTCACCATTATGATCATTTAATTTTCAAATAAATATTCTATTAGTATGATTATTTTATTCCAATTTATGTTTATAGTAATGTGCATTGTGAAAATATTATTATTCTTCCTTTATATAAATATAATGTTATTTTTGTGATGGATTTTTTTCATCCACTTGGAGTAAAAATTATTCAGGGTAAGTAAAATACATTTCATACTAACCTATAATATTATATTAATGAAAGGTTTGTAGTAAATACCATATATAAAAAAATTATTTAATGTGGGTCATGATATCAAATAATAGTAGAATCATATACCAAATAGTTAGAGAAAAACACAATATTAGTGATAATAATATTTTTAGGTTCTATATATATTATAAAATATTTTAATGTTTATATCTCTATATTAATTATATCCTAAGTCATATCTATAATTTAGATGGTCGTAAATACTTCTATTGGTATGTGATAATTAAAATATCAAGGACCCAATTTATTTAAAGGGGGGATAATGTAATGACCTGATATGTCACTTTATATTATCCATAGAAAAATTATATTAAGTAGTGTGTTTCAAACATTATAAAAAACTAAAATGAAAAAAAAACATTCACACATTTTGAATATTAAATATGACCCTTAAAACTTATCCATTGAATTATACAGTATCAATTAAAGTAACCCTATTTCAAAATCAAAAAATGTAGTATAAATAAATGGAATCCAATAGAATAAGTATTTATTTTGATTACCATTTTATTAATCTTGGAATGGTGGTATCTTTGATAGGGTTTTTCATAGAAAAATCCCAAGATGAAATTCAATAGGTATGAATTGAGTGAAATCATTTGTGGGAAAATATTTAGCTTGTGAAATGCGCTTCAAAATCCATGCTATTTGAATGACCAACCAAAACTACATATACTAATTATCTTACCCTTAGATCATATAAGGAGGTTATAAGAGGTTTTTTTACTAGAAATCAGTATGATATTAATATTTAATTATTACCTTTAGAATCAAATGTGTTCATCAATATAAAATCCATTATAATATTAATAAATTTTATTTTCAGAGTTATAGGTTCCTATATTAAGATGAAAATATATAAATTTTAGATATGAATTTAATATACATAAAAAATAATTTATCCATCCAATATATATTTCTTGATAATAAATATGAATACATTCACATTATACATGAAGATGTGTTTTTATAAAAAAAATTAATCTTCACCATAAACCTTTATATAGTAAAAATTTTCAATGTCTTATAAAATTTGTAATTAATAAAATTAACTTCATTTTGAAATTCAAAAAACAAAAATTTATATAGTATGTATTTTTGATATTTTTCTTAAAAGGATGGGTCTTAGTCTAACAAATGTGTATTTTTGTGAAACTTTATATTACTATATTTTTATGAACTCAAATATCAAAAAATAAAATAAGTGATTAAATATAAAATTAAGGAATAACATAATGAATTTTAAAATATTATATAAACTTAGAAACCCTATTTTTAACATCTTTATGACTAAAATAAAATGTTACTTTAATAAAAATTGTTTTCAGTCTTTTCTTTGAATCATAAATTTTCCAGATGAGATTATATATTTGATTTACTTTAAAGACTCATATATAGTATTTAATTTATAATAAATATATTTATATCAATAAAATCATTAACAATTTTAGTTTTATCTTATATATAAATTCAAATTTGAACAACTTTATTTTTCTAAAAAAATATTTTATACGATTAAGTGTGTTTATTTTCAAATTAACTTTTTTACTCATTTAGAAAACATTTTTGATAAAATGATTTGAAAATTTTAAAATAGAAGGTTAAAATTAGGTAATAAGTTGAATTTAAATTTTTTTAATTAAAATTAATTAGTAAAGTTAATAATTATTTACTAGGGTAGAAGTAAATTTGGGTAAAAGATAAAAAGTGAAAGTAAAAGACTAAAACACTTTTTGTTGTCTCCAACATGTGTGTATGAGGAGAATACTGAACCACATACACTTACCCTTCAATTGTTTCCATTTTGGATTCGTTGACCATATAATAGTAACATTTAATTTCTGAAAATGTAATGGTCACTTCCAAAACTACCCTTATGTTAACTTATTAAAATATAACACTTCAACCACTTAAATACTCACTTATCATTGGAATTTATTATTGAAACTCTACCAATTTTATCCTCCTAAAACCCTCGATAAATTATGTAAGATTATAGTTACATAAATTTTTCATAAGGCCTTCATTTATAAGGATTTCTCTAAGAGAAAACTCAATTTTCCAATGAGATTAGAGAATGGTTTAGTAAAAAGCAATAAAAAGTAAGTTTTTATCATCTAAATTTATTATCTTTGAGACATATTTTTTAATATGCATGAAATTTATTTAAATTGGTTTATATGATTCCTAATTGAGTTTTTATATCATGAAATTCCCTTTATTAATGGAAATCAAAGCTTAATTTAATGATTTATCTATTTTGATGAATCAAAATATCTTTTTTTGAATTTCCTAAATCCACTTTATTGTTTAGTGGTAGCCATACACTTCAGAATTCAAATACAATAAGATTTAAAATTCAAAATTCAAATTTAAAAAACAAAATCTCTTAGAACCACATTTAAATTTGAAAACTAGACCACATAATAACATCATTTTTCAAGATCCACTACGTGGCTCGAGTTAAAAAGTCAGTATCATTGTATATTCCACATCGTCATCGCCATCGTACATCACTTTCATCAGCATCCCATCAATGTCATCCCCTTTATCGTAGACCTCTATTGTAAGTGACATTTTTGTCAATATTACCAACTTTAGAACATAACTCTTGTCAGTAATCATCTAGATCCGTCGATTAAAATGAATAGAAATCCAAAATTTGAACCTCCTTTGGAAATAGAACCATATGATAAAAACATTGTTTGCAAAAACTCGTAATGTTTTAAGTATATACCCCACAAGAAATATTGGTATTGTCATCGTGGAGTACCAAAACCAAGAAACCAACCATAGAGAAACTAAACAACAAACCATGAAAAAAACATCCAAAAAAAACAGAAAGATCCAAAATAAAATTAAATGAACTGAGATACGTCTCCATAAAGAAAAACCATAGAAGATGCAGAGAGGAAATAACCAAAAAGATGAGAAAATAAATTCCATCTAAGAGAATTCACCAAGACTATCACCATTCACCTCCAACACCATCCCAAGAGGTCCCAAAACACCCATCGAGCCCAACCAAGATGGGATTGAGCCCGATGGGTTGGAAAATAAGGGGATAGTAGAGGAATAATTCTGAATTCCACTACCATTTCCAACCCAAACATCCTAAAATTCCTGGACATAAAACCAACATAGAGTTATGGTGTGTAAAAAAGACAAAAGGAGGGGATGTAAAAGGCATACACATCCTACCAGTGAGATCCACTGGGAAATAAGGGAATATAGAGCATGGAAAGGGAGAAGAACAGATATGAAAGAATAAATGATGGGCTGATCCCAGATAGGAGAAATGATATCGAAGCTCAGAGAAGGTAGAAAGAGGAAAAAGAGGGGGAGAAAGGGAGGAAGCAGGCATACTACTGATCTATAGTGAAGGGTTTCAATAGGAGACCCAAGGTGCAGCGGAGGATGAGAGTGGGATAGATAGGAGATAATAGGGCCATTTTATCTCCCCAAGGAGGAATTATAAAGGTATTTTGAGTTAAATGATCCTCAAAATAAAAAGGGGTTTCCTAGACTCAAATAATTTTCCTTAGTCGTAATGACTCCTCCTTGTCTATTATCATTAAATAGTGTACAATTATAACCTATGACGATGTTATGTTATATTTACACCTACTTTTATGTAGAAATCATGTTTCACATTAATTACTTATTCCTTGGATGAATCTATTATTTTGGTAAAATAAAATTTTCCCAAGAATAATTACCTTTTTTAATGTATTTTTCCTCCATATCTATTATTTACTTCCCATAAATCTTATAGTTTCCCTAGTATAAACCCTAATTGGTTTAATCTCTATTAATAATTTTATTTAATTTATTAATTTTTTTTTAAAAAAAAATCTATCCTTCTAATGATGTGGGTTTTTAATTAAGGAATTTAAAAATATTTAAAAGGGGTTTTCTTACATTGATCTAATATCCATCTCTTCCAATTCACATTTTGTCATATGGTTTATCCATAATTATGGTTTATTTGTTGGAAGTTTTCTTAATTAAATGTTTATAACCTTTTCTCTTCATCTAAAAAATGTTTTTTGGAAGTGGCTTGAAAATCATGTCTTTTTAAGATTATATTAAGAAATTATTTTTAAGAAAAATAATTTTTGGGATTTATCTTCCATTTATAATGGATTATTATCCAATGTTTTAATGGTTCCTAAATCAACATATATATATATATATTATTAAATTTACTTTTTGGGATATTATGTTTTTTATATTAAATTTTCATGTTTTTTATGTCATATTATTTATAAAAGTTTTGAAACCCTCATCCAAAACCATTTTTTTGTTATTTTCAAAATTCCACTTTATGGTTAAGTGTTAACCTCAAATTAAAATAGATTCAAACCAAACCATCAAAATTAAAAATTCAAAACCAAGATAAAAATCAAACAAAAACCTAAATTTTAAATTCAAAAAGATCCATCAATCAATCCCATCACCACTGAATCGTCTCAGATAACAAAAACTCAAAGGAAGGACTGAAGCCTACTCAGTTCATTCTCGTTGGTACACCATTGAAATATAAACTAGAAAATACCAAAACCTCATAGTAAACTAACACACCACACTGACCTAGGGGAGCAATATAACATGAGGTAAGAGAAAAGGTTGAAGCATACAAAGTTCTCAACCTCTATCCATGACCATTGGCAGGACACCAACTCCTTCCTTCCAATCATCCAAAAAGACTACCTAGAACCACTTATAACACCTACATTAATTAAGAACAATAAGATAAAATGGGTATCAAAAATAAATGACGGCCATTTATAGGACCACAAATTTTCTTTACATGTTTTATTATAATAGGATGAATTATTTTATTTTAAGTTTCACTCGTATGTATGGATGATGATGGGTGAGTTACTAAATTACCCTCTGATGCATTGATTAATGGTTGAAATCTCATAAGAAAAGGGTGTTAAGTGTAGACATTTTTTCCACGACATGAATCATAAACATTTTGTTTGATCACAACTTGAAGAATGCGAATTTGGTTTTTTCACAACAATAAACATTGGAAATTTTTTGTTCAAAACATGATGTATGGGCATAATTTTTGTTCACAAAATGAATCATTGTCATTTTGTTTATTCATGACATGAATAATTGTCATTTTTTTCATGAAATGAATCACAGAAATTTTGTTTTTTTTATAATGTTATAATTTATACATGCTTATGTTTTACTCAAAGTTCTTTGTTATGATAGGTTTCAAGGGAATGTTACATTTCCAAGCCACATGAATATGATTATACTCCATGGATATTTTTTATAATCACCTAATTTTTTTCTATTTTTAAATGATATATTTTTTTATTGATAATTTAGGTTAATATATCCTGACATGTAGAAAAATATTATTATTAAAAGTTATTTTAATAAGATATTAATCCCCTGCTCATTTTTTATTGGGTGCTTATGATCTAATCTTTGATAACATATTGACATGTATTTCATTAATGAGCATTTGATATCACCCCTTTATTATGATTTACATCCCAATTTTATAAAGATGATTATATCTTATGAGATGTCTATAAGTGTATATATTGTGGTTTCAATAAGGAAAAATGTTCACAAGTATCAAAAAATAAGTTCATTATGTAGTCGATCCTCAAAGATACCAATCCATAAATTCTTATCAGGGTGATATGTTTATTATTTGTAATTTCTATCATGTGGTAATATTATAATATAAATATAGGTTCATCTCAACTTATATAAAATCTGGTTTTTACCAAAAGTGTTTTTATCACTAGAATCAGTACAATGGGTTTAGGGTGTCTTAGTCATTTAGGTGTATATAATTACAGAATGTTTTATTTGTTTATATTGTGCTCTAACTATTTAACTAGTTTAGATTCTACTTTTTCCAAGTAAAGCCCCCCTATGAGAAAATTTGGGTTACCAAATTATTAAAAAGAAAAAACTATCCAAGTAGTTTATTATATATGTATATGTTTAGACCATCACATATTATTACCTAGGGTGTTTCCCTTGACACTAATTTCGTTGATATGATGATACTATATAAGAGATTTTTTTCAGTACACTTCAATTTTATCCTCTTAAACTCTTATTGGATTTGGGGAACCATTGTTTATATTTGTTTACATTCATTATGATTTATTGATGTATTGTTGATAGTTTGGTTTATATACCTTCTTTCCCTATGATGTGATTTACTTTCCAAATATTTTTAAAAAAATATTTAGTGAAAATATTTGAATGAATGAATAATAATTTGGTATTTATTATGTAAACTTATAAGTCCACCATATTTTATTTTTTAAATTATATCCACTTTAAATGGTGGATTTTATCCTCTTTAAAAGGAGGATATATTGAATGAAATATTAAAGGAAATATTGATCACTTTCTTATGCTCTAAATCATGGTTTTATTGTTGAAGTGTTTTTATTTAAAAAATATATTACCTTGATTTTTATAAAAATATTATAAAAATGTGATAATTTTATTCAGGGAAAAACTAGGTTACACTTGATTCAAGTACCCAAACCAGCTTGTGGCAGGGTTTAAAGGTCATTCATGATCCCCATTGGCTCACAAATAGTGTTGGGAAATTAATATAGGTTGATGGGAATTATTTCACTTAATAAATATAAATTATAAATCAATGGAATCCTATTTTATTAGTATCTAAAGGTTCTTATATAAAATTTACTCTAAGAGGGGGTGAATTAGGGTATGTAGGTCTTATCCAATTTTATCACTTTTTCTATTACCTCTCACCACCCTATAGGATCTTGACCACTCTAACTTGAGTGTAACTTCTTTTTCCCTTTTATCTTCTATGTTGAATTGATAATATCTTAACATTACCATCCATTTATTGTATTTATCATGTTATTATCATTTACCCTTTTTTTCTCTATGCAGAAAGAAAATAGGACATGAATATTTTATCCTTGTTTCTCCACTATAATCTAGTACAATAATCATGTGATCAATAATGTTTTGATGCACCAAATGACTAAAAGGTCACCACTCTTCGGTGCAGTTTTGGCTAGGTCACTCCTTCTTAGGATCACTCCCCTTATAGTTATTTAGGGACAACTCGTTATGTAACACCCCAAGCTTCTACGGTACGCTTCTCTTTGAATAATGTGATAGCGTGTGTTGTACGCAACACCAAGTTCTAACACGCCATAACTAATCAAACTAGCCGTTATGAATAGTAATACCTACTTTTTGAAATTATATATATTTTATATTTGAAAATTGGACTTCATTTTTGGATTCGGAATATCGAATTTAGCCTAAGGTGAAATTTTGGTACATTTCGGATAACTTTCATATTTTGATGAATAGTGAAAATTACTAAGTTTTAATTAAAAACAACTTTTTTAATCAAAATAATTAATAGTGATAAATTATGAATTTGAGGGGTTTTAAAGTATATTTAGAATATATTTTTACCATTTAATATAATGTTGGTCATTGGACATAATTTTACAATTAAACAGAACATAAACGAGTGTCAATCTTTTGATAGTTATTATCTCTTAAAAACACGCTTTTTGTTTTGACAGCGGGAATTAATTTTAAATTAATTTCTGCCACTTCTGTGTTTAGAATTTAGGAAAATGGATTCCATATTTGGAATCAGGATGTTCAAATTGTGTAAATAGGTAACTTTTATTTTTAGACATTTTGAATAATTACTGCGGTAAATATTTTATTTACCATGGTTAAGGGTAAATCCGGTAAATAAGGGTTAAAAAATAAAATTATAATAATACTAAATTACCCTAAAACGTGTCTTAACCCTATTGGTTGATACATGGTCGACCATGGGAATCTTTTGGTCTATTTTGGGACCCCATGGATCCACTTGTAAGTGATAATGACACTTTATTTTAATTAAGTTAAAATGAATACAAAAATGACACAAGCATATATATTTTAGAAACAAAATTGTTACATAGGGTTATATATGTTGGATTTTAGATTATAAATATTCATTATAAATCTAAAAATATTTCCTACATAATGATATTTTATTTATAATTTTTAGACATTAAATAATGTATTTTATTTATGACACAATGATGATGCAGTAATTACTATAATAGTGCAAAATTAAAATAATTGATATTATAAATACCCAAATAAATATAATATGAAACTTTTAATGAATTAAACTAATTTTATAGGATAATATGATATATTAGGATTGATTTAATTGACTTTTTTCGAAGTAATCAATCTGTTATGAGTTTCACAAAAATCAACTATTGAATAGTGTCAAAATTGACATAAAAGAGTTCTTAAAACAAATATTATATTATTAATTGATATTAAATTCTTAAAAATCTAAGGTTCGGCCAAGAGACTTATATCATGATAGGTTAATCATTAATGGACCACTTGGGGGTCTCTTGGATGTATATAGTAAGCTTATTAACCATATTATATAAAAATACAAAGAGACATTGTAAAAGTGAAACTAATTAACTTAGAGTTAATACTTAAAGATAAGGTTAATATAAGTACCCAAACCTGTCTAAATTCTATTGGTTGAGTGGTTTTCGACCTATCCCCACCTTAACCTTTGAATAATCAACTTTGGAGCCATTAAAAACCTAATATGAATTTATTATAAATTAATATTTCTAGCTTTTCCAAGGGTGCCCTTCACCCCTCTTATAAAAGGGCACTCCTCCTTCTCATTTCTTCACACCTTAAAAGCCTTTTGGTTCGGCCAAACTCTGCCCAAATACTCTCCCAACATCCCTCACTACAACCTAGAGGCCTTAGTTTGATCAGAAAGCCAACCTAAGGAGCCCTTTTGATCAAATCAAAAGGAAGAACCCGAAGAAGAGGTAATGATTTCACCACCCTTTTCTAAGTTCATTTCTTCTTCCACTTCTTCTTCCTTTGTTCTTACCATTCTAAAATAATAACTCCAGTATCGCACATATATTGTGATGTTATTATAAATATGGTACAACCATATTCAGTATTCTATCCACCCTTTGAATAACATGTCACCATACGTGCGTACGTACGGACTACCGTCTCCACGTCGTGGTGTAATTGTTATTCAATATAATATTATTTGGATGGGTATAATAATGATGTTTAACTCATGTAAATAATAAATATAACATGTTAATGATTCTGTATATATGATATACCATCCATTTATATATTATTTTAATATCAGAAGAATGATATTGTCGCTCGTGCGTACGTACGGACTACCGTCTCCACGAACGCGATGAGATTCATTCTCCATCGTATCCATTCAAGTATAATTATCATTTGATGATTTAAAAATGATGTTTAAGGACTAGATATCATTTTGGATATGAATAAGATACAACAACCATGGCTTATGTAACAAAACATATAAAAGAAAATGAGTAAGTTAACTCCCGAAACGACGATAATTCTAAGATATTATTAACAAATCAATGTTAAAAGATCATATATGATATCATATTATTATATATGATTCTTGTATAATTTAATAACAACTATTTCACCATTATACAGGAGGTTAACCTACCCCAACCAAGGAAAAGTACAAGGTAAGGGTTATTTCACAATCTCTTCATTATCCGAGGTTGTTTATATGTAATAATATACTGGGATCTCTTTATCATCCACATCCATGTTTCTTAAAAATGTATTTCAAAACATTTTTACTATTTACTAGAATATGAGTTAAAGTCATTTATACCCTTTTTGACTTTTATAAGTGGTTTATAAAGGAATCTTTCGGTCGTTTTCAAAACAAGGTCCTTTTTAACCTTTTCGACAGAATTAAGGTAAGAATGTTTTTTTACTTATACGGCGAGTGCGGCTATTTTCCACCGTTATAAAATCTTAAAAGCTTCCCTTACAAGATTATAAGAATATTTTCAAAGAAAATGTTTTATTTTATATGGATCTTAAATTATTTCAAAATAAAAGGAGATATTTCTTTAAAAAGAATTTTGATTTCATCTATGTCAACATCCTTTGATGGATTTTTAAGATTATTTGAAGTTGATTTATTATGATACAAAACTTCTATATTGTATTGAAGGTTTTTTGATATGTTTGACTGTGGATGTGCTATGTTTATACCATTCATAGTTTATGGTGAAAGTATTGACATTTCGTATGCTAGTTTTAATACGAATGTTTATGTTATGTTTAAACCTTTTCATATGGGAATGCATTGGACTTAATATGTGACGGGTGGAGCCCGCTATAGCTCCTCGATGCATCGGTAGGTCTCATGAGACAAACTAGTGTCTTGGCACAAGGCCTTGACAAAATCTTATTTCTAGTCTTGGCACGAGGCCTTGGCTATGTGGTTATGATAGTCTGGCATTATGCATTCCAACATTATGAAAGTGGTTATTGATTTTTGCATGTGATTATTCGATTAGTAGAATATCCATGTGAATAAGTAAATGGCATTATTTAATTTTATTTATGCCATACCATGTTGAAAGTTCATATTTAAAAGGCTTTTGTTTTAGTTATACATTGCCTTAAATGTTTATTCTTATTTATGAAAGTTTCCGCTATATTGTTATCCTTACTGGGCATTTGAGCTCACCCCTTTTCTATGTTTTATTTTTTCCAGGATGTGAAGAAGTAAGTTATGAATGACCTTCAGGGATTTTATGAGGGGTTAATAGTGTGGATTGTGGAAACATTATGTTGTTGTAGTAGTTTTTCATTTTATGATGTAATGTAAAACTTATGAATATATCTAGTGTTTCCAAGGCTACTAAACCAATCGGTCTTTCGAGATTTGATCTTTCTTGTGATCATGCCAATGTTATGTAATAATGCACCGACTCTGGGTAACTGGGTTCGGGGCGTTACAGTTGGTATCAGAGGAAGTTTAGTACAAACCTTGGAAGCTAGATTTAGATAAACTCTGATTAGAGCACGTAGACCTAAGATGAACTTTGAGGATTAGTATAGAAGAACTTCCTATAATTTTGGTATTGTAGAGATTTTGTGAGTTTTCCAAGCAATACATCCTTGTCTGGATACGAGCAGGTAGATGCGGCTCTGGCACAGATGTACCTAGGGGTAAAACCCGAAAACACCGCTTTGAGCTAGACTCGAACGGGAACTGGTGCACGACAACGGGCCTTGCTGCACTCTTGGTTACGACACTCCCGGGGGATATGCTTAGGATAATTCTCATTTTCTTTACAAATCATTTTGAAGGGATTATGAGTATATACTTCCTCAAAGAAAACATTATTATGATTATGGATTATATCCATAAATAGTTCAATTTATGTTAAGTGTTTTATAAGTATGGGATTATGTATTTTAATTCATAAACTGATCTAGTTTATGCCATTGTTTAGAAATGGCGCCTAGTGGAAGAAATGGAAACCGTATCAATGCACGCACTCCATGTAGGGATTTCCCTTCTGCTCAAGATAATTATAGTGGGGCTGGTGATGCAACTGGTACTGATCAGCTAATCACCATACTGGGACAACTTACTCAGGTTATGAATAATAACCTTACCCGTATGGAGCACCCTGATCCGCAGCGTGGAGGATCAATGTTAGATCGATTCATGAGGCAACAACCACCAACGTTCAATGGGAATACAAATCCCTTAGTAGCTGAGCAATGGATATTTTTCCTAGAGAAAATATTTCAGGCTTTGGGGAGCAGTGAAAGGGAAAAAGTTATCATGGCAGTTTACCGCCTCACTGGAGATGCTGATCAATGGTGGTCATTGATTCAGAACATGAAGGAAGATGATGAAGTATCAAATATGGAATGGAGGGAGTTCAAAGATCTGTTTTTAGAAAAATACTTCCCTCGCGACCATCGAGCAGATATGGAAAGGAAATTTCTGAGTCTGAGACAGAAGGAGGATGAGAATGTCACAAAGTATGAGGCTAACTTTACAAGGTTAGCGAGGTATGCTGGAGATTATATTCACAACCCAAGAAGTAAGATTGATCGTTTATTTGATGGGTTAAAACCATTTCTCCGTCGAGCGTTAGTCTCACAATCCTTTTCATCGTACGAAGACATTGTCTCATGTGCTATCAAGACCGAAAAGGAATTCTCTAAGTCTTATGACTTTAAAGCAAAGCAAGAGAAGAAGATACCTGCTGATCAATCTGGGAATGGAAATAAGAGGAAGAAGGTAAAGGTTGAATATCCATCTTGTGGTAAATGCGGGAAGAAACATCCTGGTACTTTCTTGAAGGGAATGGGAGTCTGTTACAAGTGTGGTGAAAAAGGCCACCAAGCTCATGATTGCAAGGGGAAGAAGGAAGATACCAACGTTCAGTGCTACAATTGTAGGGAGATGGGGCATTATGCAAATGCATGTCCTAAGCGTCAGGAGAACTTACCTCAGAAAAGGCCAAGGGATCAAGGCCAGGCTTATGCTATCACTACTGCTGAGGTAGAAGCTCCGAAAGACGTGGTGGCAGGTAATTTAATGGTTTCCTCAAGTTTAGCAAATGCATTATTTGATTCTGTATCATCGCATTGTTTCATATCTTCCCAGTTTGCTAAGAAAATTAGATATTTCCAATTTGATTTAATAAGGGAGTTGTCAGTTAAAACTCCTAAGGGAAGTATCGTTGCAACAAAGTTTTGTGAATCAGTCCCCATTAGAGCACATAAATTTTCTTTATCTGCTGATTTCATCGTCATACCTATGATTGAGTTTGATATAATCCTCGGTATGGACTGGCTTTCGGACTATGATGCGAAGATTTATTGTAAGAAGAAAGAGGTTACGATTCTTGATGATAATGATAAGGAGCACCTTATTTTTAGAGCAGAATCGTCACCACCTAATTCTTATTTAGATCCACCCCCAGTAGCTCAACTTAATTCAATTATTGGGGAGGAAGAGAATGAAATAACTGTCGGTGAGGAAAGGAATGTTCAAATAGAGGATGTACTTGTTGTGAAAGAATTTGTAGATGTATTTCCGGAAGATTTACCTGGACATCCTCCAGAACGAGAAGTTGAGTTTTCTATTGATTTGATTCCTGGATCAAGGCCTATATCGAAGACCCCTTATAGAATGGCCACTGTAGAGTTAGTCGAACTAAAGAAACAACTAGAGGAATTGAGTAATAAGGGATTTATTCGCCCTAGTGTTTCTCCATGGGGAGCCCCTGTTCTTTTTGTTAAAAAGAAAGATGGATCTATGAGGTTATGTATCGACTACAGGGAGATCAATGCTATAACGATAAAGAACAAGTATCCCCTACCTCGTATTGATGATTTATTTGACCAACTGCATGGAGCTCAATACTTTTCAAAGATTGACCTTCGATCTGGATACCATCAGTTGTGTGTGAAGAAGGAAGACATTCCGAAAACAGCATTTCGAACCAGGTACGGGCATTACGAGTTTACTGTAATGCCATTTGGATTGACTAATGCACCCTCTGTATTCATGGATCTGATGAATAGAGTTTTCAAGGAGTATCTCGATGAATTTGTGGTGGTATTTATTGATGATATTCTGGTATACTCCAAAACCTACGAAGATCATGAAAATCACTTGCGCATTATCTTGAAGACTCTGAGGAGGCATGAATTATATGGGAAGTTTAGCAAGTGTGAATTCTGGCTTCAGGAGATTTCTTTTCTTGGCCATATTGTCTCTAAAGATGGAATCTCTGTTGATCCTTCTAAGACCAAGGCAATCCAAGAATGGCCAGCACCTACGAGTATAACTGAGGTACGTAGTTTTATTGGTTTGGCAGGTTATTATCGACGTTTCGTCCAGAATTTTGCCCGATTGGCTAACCCATTAACGAAGCTCACACGTAAATGGGTTAAATTTGTTTGGACAAAAGAGTGTGAAGAATGTTTCGAAGAACTGAAGAGAAGATTAGTCAATGCTCCTATATTGACTCTACCATCGGGGAATGATGGGTTCGTTATTTATAGTGATGCATCGAAGAAAGGACTTGGTTGTGTCCTTATGCAGAATGATAGAGTTATTGCCTATGCATCACGACAGTTGAAAATTCATGAACAAAACTATCCTACTCATGATCTCGAGTTAGCAGCAGTGATCTTTGCTTTGAAGATATGTAGGCACTACCTCTATGGTGAAAAATGTGAGATTTATACTGATCACAAGAGTTTGAAGTATATTTTCTCACAAAAAGAACTCAACATGAGGAAAAGGAGATGGCTTGAATTACTCAAGGATTATGATTGTACGATACACTACCACCCAGGGAAGGCAAACAAGGTGGCAGATGCTTTGAGTAGAAAAGACCATGGAGTTTTGAACAATATGAGAATTGAAAGGGATCCAATTTTCATGGATCTAGTGAAGATGGACATGGGAATAACCAGGGAAGGTGAAACATCAATGCTTTTTCAAATGGTTGCCAAACCATCTTTACTAGAAAGGATTAAGAGTTCTCAGACCGATGATGAAGAATTCCAAAAGAAGATTAAAGCTGTGAATGATGGGAGATTGAGAGACTTTGTGTATGAAGATGGAATTTTGAAATTCGGGAAGAGACTTTGTGTTCCCAATATACCTGATCTAAAAAGGGAATTGTTGGATGATGCTCATAGTTCCAATTTCTCTATACACCCTGGGAGCACCAAAATGTATAGAGATTTGAAGGAACATTTTTGGTGGGACAACATGAAGAGGGAGATTGCTGATTTTGTGTCAAGATGTATGGTTTGTCAACAAGTGAAAGCTGGAAGGCAACAGCCTGGAGGAGTCATGCAACCTCTTCCCATACCGGAGTGGAAATGGGACAATGTTACGATGGACTTTGTCATAGGGCTACCAAAGACTCCTAGAAGGAACGATGCAATATGGGTTATTGTTGATCGTCTTACCAAGACAGCACATTTTCTTGCTATAAGAGAAGATCTACCCCTGGAACGTCTAGCAAGACTATATATTAATGAAGTTGTGAGACTTCATGGAGTACCCCTATCTATTGTTTCTGATCGTGATCCCCGTTTTACTTCAAGATTATGGAAAAGTCTTCAGAAATCCCTGGATACTGAACTTCATTTGAGCGCTGCTTACCACCCTCAGACAGACGGACAATCAGAACAGACTATTCAAACCTTAGAAGACATGTTGAGATCTTGCTCACTTGACTTTCAGGGTATGTGGGATCAATATTTACCTTTGGTAGAATTTTCCTATAACAATAGCTTCCATTCGAGTATTCAGATGGCACCATATGAAGCGTTATACGGAAAGAGATGTCGTACACCAACCTGTTGGGATGACGTTGGTGAAAGAAAACTTGTAGGCCCAGAACTGGTGGAGGAAAAGGTGGAAAAGGTGAAAGTAATCCAAAATCACATCAAAGCAGCTCAAAGTAGGCAGAAGAGCTATGCCGATAATCGAAGGAAGGATTTGGAATTTCAAGTCGGTGATCATGTTTTTCTGAAGGTATCTCCGTGGAAGGGAGTCATACGTTTTGGTAAGAAAGGTAAATTGAGTCCCAGGTACATCGGACCTTTCGAAATTCTAGAACGAATTGGGGTTGTAGCTTACCTATTGGCAATGCCGCCAAGTCTCTCCAAAGTTCACGATGTGTTCCACGTATCTCTATTGAGGAAATACATGCCTGATCCGACGCATGTACTCACCTGTGAGGAATTAGAACTGGAACCCAATCTGTCTTATTGCGAAGAGCCCATCAAGATTCTTGATACGAGAGAACAAGTGCTGAGAAACCGGACGACGCGTCTGGTAAAAGTTTTGTGGAGAAACCATAAGATGGAAGAGGCAACGTGAGAACCCGAGGAACTTATGATGAAGAACCACCCGAGTCTTTTTATGCAGTAATACCCTAGAAATTGCGAGGACGCAATTATTTGAAGGAGGGGAGAATGTAACACCCCAAGCTTCTACGGTACGCTTCTCTTTGAATAATGTGATAGCGTGTGTTGTACGCAACACCAAGTTCTAACACACCATAACTAATCAAACTAGCCGTTATGAATAGTAATACCTACTTTTTGAAATTATATATATTTTATATTTGAAAATGGACTTCATTTTTGGATTCGGAATATCGAATTTAGCCTAAGGTGAAATTTTGGTACATTTCGGATAACTTTCATATTTTGATGAATAGTGAAAATTACTAAGTTTTAATTAAAAACAACTTTTTTAATCAAAATAATTAATAGTGATAAATTATTAATTTGAGTGGTTTTAAAGTATATTTAGAATATATTTTTACCATTTAATATAATGTTGGTCATTGGACATAATTTTACAATTAAACCGAACATAAACGAGTGTCAATCTTTTGATAGTTATTATCTCTTAAAAACACGCTTTTTGTTTTGACAGTGGGAATTAATTTTAAATTAATTTCTGCCACTTCTGTGTTTAGAATTTAGGAAAATGGATTCCATATTTGGAATCAGGATGTTCAAATTGTGTAAATAGGTAACTTTTATTTTTAGACATTTTGAATAATTACTGCGATAAATATTTTATTTACCATGGTTAAGGGTAAATCCGGTAAATAAGGGTTAAAAAAATAATATTATAATAATAATAATTACCCTAAAACGTGTCTTAACCCTATTGGTTGATACATGGTCGACCATGGGAATCTTTGGGTCTATTTTGGGACCCCATGGATCCACTTGTAAGTGATAATGACACTTTATTTTAATTAAGTTAAAATGAATACAAAAATGACACAAGCATATATCTTTTAGAAACAAAATTGTTACATAGGGTTATATATGTTGGATTTTAGATTATAAATATTCATTAGAAATCTAAAAAGATTTCCTACATAATGATATTTTATTTATAATTTTTATACATTAAATAATGTATTTTATTTATGACACAATGATGATGCAGTAATTACTATAATAGTGAAAAATTAAAATAATTGATATTATAAATACCCAAATAAATATAATATGAAACTTTTAATGAATTAAACTAATTTTCTAGGATAATATGATATATTAGGATTGATTTAATTGACTTTGTTCGAAGTAATAAATCTGTTATGAGTTTCACAAAAATCAACTATTGAATAGTGTCAAAATTGACATAAAAGAGTTCTTAAAACAAATATTATATTATTAATTGATATTAAATTCCTAAAAATCTAAGGTTCGGCCAAGAGACTTATATCATGATAGTTTAATCATTAATGGACCACTTGGGGGTCGCTTGGATGTATATAGTAAGTTTATTAACCACATTATATAAAAATACAAATAGACATTGTAAAAGTGAAACTAATTAACTTAGAGTTAATACTTAAAGATAAGGTTAATATAAGTACCCAAACCTGTCTAAATTCTATTGGTTGAGTGGTTTTCGACCTATCCCCACCTTAACCTTTGAATAATCAACTTTGGAGCCATTAGAAACCGAATATGAATTTATTATAAATTAATATTTCTAGCTTTTCCAAGGGTGCCCCTCACCCCTCTTATAAAAGGGCACTCCTCCTTCTTATTTCTTCACACCTTAAAAGCCTTTTGGTTCGGCCAAACTCTTCCCAAATACTCTCCCAACATCCCTCACTACAACCTAGAGGCCTTAGTTTGATCAGAAAGCCAACCTAAGGATCCCTTTTGATCAAATCAAAAGGAAGAACCCGAAGAAGAGGTAATGATTTCACCACCCTTTTCTAAGTTCATTTCTTCTTCCACTTCTTCTTCCTTTGTTCTTACCATTCTAAAATAATAACTCCAGTATCTCACATATACTGTGATGTTATTATAAATATGGTACAACCATATTCAGTATTCTATCCACCCTTTGAATAACATGTCACCATACGTGCGTACGTACGAACTACCGTCTCCACGTCGTGGTGTAATTGTTATTCAATATAATATTATTTGGATGGGTATAATAATGATGTTTAACTCATGTAAATAATAAATATAACATGTTAATGATTCTGTATATATGATATATCTTCCATTTATATATTATTTTAATATCAAAAGAATGATATTGTCGCTCGTGCGTACGTACGGACTACCGTCTCCACGAACGCGATGAGATTCATTCTCCATCATATCCATTCAAGTATAATTATCATTTGATGATTTAAAAATGATGTTTAAGGACTAGATATCATTCTGGATATGAATAAGATACAACAACCATGTCTTATGTAACAAAACATATAAAAGAAAATGAGTAAGTTAACTCCCGAAACGACGATAATTCTAAGATATTATTAACAAATCAATGTTAAAAGATCATATATGATATCATATTATTATATATGATTCTTGTATAATTTAATAACAAATATTTCACCATTATACAGGAGGTTAACCTACCCCAACCAAGGAAAAGTACAAGGTAAGGGTTATTTCACAATCTCTTCATTATCCGAGGTTGTTTATATGTAATAATATACTGGGATCTCTTTATCATCCACATCCATGTTTCTTAAAAATGTATTTCAAAACATTTTTACTATTTACTAGAATATGAGTTAAAGTCATTTATACCCTTTTTGACTTTTATAAGTGGTTTATAAAGGAATCTTTCGGTCGTTTTCAAAACAAGGTCCTTTTTACCCTTTTCGACAGAATTAAGGTAAGAATGTTTTTTTACTTATACGGTGAGTGCGGCTATTTTCCGCCGTTATAAAATCTTCAAAGCTTCCCTTACAAGATTATAAGAATATTTTCAAAGAAAATGTTTTATTTTATATGGATCTTAAATTATTTCAAAATAAAAGGAGATATTTCTTTAAAAAGAATTTTGATTTCATCTATGTCAACATCCTTTGATGGATTTTTAAGATTATTTGAAGTTGATTTATTATGATACAAAACTTCTATATTGTATTGAAGGTTTTTTGATATGTTTGACTGTGGATGTGCTATTTTTATACCATTAATAGTTTATGGTGAAAGTATTGACATTTCGTATGCTAGTTTTAATACGAATGTTTATGTTATGTTTAAACCTTTTCATATGGGAATGCATTGGACTTAATATGTGACGGGTGGAGCCCGCTATAGCTCCTCGATGCATAGGTAGGTCTCATGAGACAAACTAGTGTCTTGGCACAAGGCCTTGACAAAATATTATTTGTAGTCTTGGCACGAGGCCTTGGCTATGTGGTTATGATAGTCTGGCATTATGCATTCCAACATTATGAAAGTGGTTATTGATTTTTGCATGTGATTATTCGATTAGTAGAATATCCATGTGAATAAGTAAATGGAATTATTTCATTTTATTTATGTCATAACATGTTGAAAGTTCATATTTAAAAGGCTTTTGTTTTAGTTATACATTGCCTTAAATGTTTATTCTTATTTATGAAAGTTTCTGCTATATTGTTATCCTTACTGGGCATTTGAGCTCACCCCTTTTCTATGTTTTATTTTTCCCAGGATGTGAAGAAGTAAGTTATGAATGACCTGCAGGGATTTTATGAGGGGTTAATAGTGTGGATTGTGGAAACATTATGTTGTTGTAGTAGTTTTTCATTTTATGATGTAATGTAAAACTTATGAATATATCTAGTGTTTCCAAGGCTACTAAACCAATCGGTCTTTCGAGATTTGATCTTTCTTGTGATCATGCCAATGTTATGTAATAATTCACCGAATCTGGGTAACTGGGGTCGGGGCATTACACGTTACCTCCCAAGGGTAACTCCCTCAAACTTCGTCCCATTAACTCACTACTTTTTAAAGGATAACATTCAAAAAATTTGTGGACTTGTAGGTCCGATCACTAGAATCACTTTCATGATAGCACTAAGTTTGGATTGGCTTCATTTAATTCCTCTTTCTGCACTCCACATACTTTTTATCATATCATATTGAACAAGACCTTCTTCACTTTTTATGACAAACATGTAATTCCACTTCATTGTTGAACAACATTGATCGCATTGCATCTTCCTCTAGATGAGTCTTTAACTAGTTCAAATTCATTTTTAATATCCTTTCAATCCTCTCACCTAGAACACTTTATTTGTTTGCTTCTAAAATTTATATATGGATCTATGAGATCTATTCAAAATATCTCCCTTCTTCTATAGGTGTTCTCATAGGGTATAAACCTATAATCTATCAAGAACCTAGTCAATATCCCTTATTTAAAATAGTTTTATCATTACTAATTAACTATATACTTATCACACCATTTATGGGATATAAAAACCACCCATAACACCTCTAGAATTTATATCATCATACTGTCAAAAAGATAACTATCTTGTGGACCTTCTCTATCCTCATTAGATCATGGAATAAATTATCAATTAATCCACTTCATAAATCACTAAAATAAACCTTTAATTATTTCTTAAATAATATAATAAATTTTAGGCCCATGATTTATGAAACATTGGAGAATCCTTCCGCATCGTTAGAGTTAGAATTTCAGGATTTGGCATGTCTCTGGTTGAAACACCTACCAAAATTCCTTACTTATAGAAAACATGGAATGAAATACTAAATCTATAATAGAAACACCATTTATAATAGAAAAATCCATGGTCTATTTGATATTTTTACTTATTATTTATAAATATAAAAGGTTTATTCTGATTTTTGAAACATAAAAAAAACAAAATAGTCAACAATACACCCATTTTTGGTTCACTGTTTATCATAGGTGAAACACCAATTAAAAAATTCATTTGCTAAGTGTGGTGAAAAACTATTTTAAATCTTGAATAAATCATAGATCCTACAATGGATTGTCCCTCCATGTCTATCTATGTTGGTGATATAAACATTCAAGTCTTCAATGCAATGCATCCTCTTAACCATGTCCACTAAAATTCCCAAATCCCTGCTTCACCATTTTTATCATGTGAACTGGAACTCCACTACAGGGACCACCACAGAATGGTCCTTTTGATTTTTAAATTTTTAAATAGGTTTTCTATAAATCCCCATGGGGAATACCAAAACATGGTCCTTTTTTATTGTTCCTATCTTGGTAATCTTAAACAAAATCACATCCACAAACCATGTCATGGTCTACACTGGTTGGATGTTTTTCACTCCAGTTCAATTTCCTTCCATTTAATACATTTTGATATTTCTTTTGGATATCCATTAATTGTGTGGATAATGAATCAATCATAAAAAAAATCAATTTTTTTTAATAAATCCAATATGAATATCATTTTATCTATTTTTAAATAATTCTCCAAGAAACTCCTTTAGGGTCTTCTTTAGCCACCAACTCTTATTGTCGACATATCCACCAGATACACATTATAGGTTTAACCATCTCCCCCGTTAATTTTTTGAAAATATTTATCCTCATATCCTTTAATTAACATCCCATTTACATTATAAATAATTCTACCCCTTATTGGAAATGAAATAAAAAGGGTCATTCTCCCCCTTATTGTAAATCTTATAAGGGTTCAAAGATGATAAATAAATGACTTTAAATTATCTCCCACTATATGTGAATAGATATACTCTCATTCATGTACAGGGATATCTAATGTCATATCAAAATCCCCCTTTTATTAGGGTCCTCTCTTTCACATTTCTCTACCATTTTCCCCTTAAAAGTTTTGAAAAAAACTCTAACAAAAGAAGAACTACACTTTGTGTTTAGAATATAAGATTGGTTTCTTCAAGGGATAAAAATACCCCTTGAAGGATAAGGGAGACTTATTCAACTATTTTAAATCTCCATTTTTTATAATTAACCATTATCAAATGGAATCAACCATATATTTATTATTTAGATTCTATAATTACCATTGTTACAATAAATTTTTTTGTTGGACTTCCCTATTCTAGATTATCATTTATCAAACAATGATATGAGACTCATTTAATTAATTTACCACATGGTATATGAGATGTTAAAAAATCATCATAGCTTACTAATCCTGGGATTGGTGTAGGAAACAAAAGTTTTTAAAAAAAACTACAGTTTTCAATGAAACTCAAGAATACCAATGATCGCATAGAAGATTTGAATATTATAACTTATCAAAATGTCATATGATCTGCATCATAATTTCATACAAAATCATTAGAATATTAGTAGTGATTCATATTGCGTGTGAATCATTATACTTAGTATCAATTGATATCACTTTATAAGAACAGACTCATGATACTAATTATTATTTAAAAACACTTCGTAGGAATCAAAATTCTCTAATATGTCCTAACAATATTCAAGGACTATCACAAAACCCACTTGTGTCTTTAGATCGTGAGACCAATTATTGTTACTTGGACTGGGGATAGAACTTTTTATGGGAAAACACATTCATATTGATAACTTTTTCTATACTTTTTATCAATATGGTTGGTACCAAATGTTAGAAAATTAATATATGAAAATAACATTTATGCTACAATTTCCCATTTGATTTCTCCTTCTGGTGGCCTTATGCCACTTGGTTTGAAGACTGATACCAATAGATATATATCCTAAATAGTGTAATACCAATTATTGACTAAAATTTTTATTTTATATTTATTAATCCACAAACTAAGACTCTTTTCCATGTAGGTTTTAGCATAAAAATTATTCTCTTGACATGAAGACTTCTTGACACCACTTAATGCATATTTATCAAATCTTATTTTATCTCCATAACATGTAATTTTCTAGAACAATAACCCAATATAACTTATATTACCATTGATACTATACATATTCACAAAACATTACTAACAAAAAATTATATGGGGGTGGGGGTACCACATGCTTCATCAAGTTGAGGGATGGGGCTGCTCAGGATGGACCAACCCTTCATCTTCCCACATTCCATTTACCTTTTTTAGATTTTGTTAAATGAATTCCATGATATTTTAAACTTCATATTCATCATGTCTACTAGTAAAAATACTCAAACTATTTTGAAATATTCTCCCTTATATGAATCCACTCACACACATATATTCATGGGATGTTAGTATTTTCATCCTTTATTGTATTGGGATTTTTCACAATTGAGGAACTGATATCACTTAAAAAAACATATACATATATTTTATTTCTAGTGTATAATCACTCTAGCTTCGTTATACATTGAGGAATTATTAATCCATGCTTAATTTATATCATTTTAGTAGTTTTTGTGAGAATACATATATATATCACCTTCTTGATGGTCATAAGTTCCATCTCAGACTCCCTCTTCTTCTTTGGTGGATTCTCATTCATTTGATATTACACCTTTCTCACAACTGGTACAACACCTCCATAATTATTTCCTTTACTTCTAAGAGATTTATTGTGGATGAACATATTTTAGTGCTTTATTTACACATTTTTTAGGATCAAATTTGTTCTCTAAAAAAATTATCTTATTTTATATCATAATAGACATTTTCATTGGATAAACTCTTTATTTGTATGACATAGGAGTAGAGTGTATTCTTATGGATTTTTTATGCTTCCATTAATTTTTTTCAATTGAATTTCATTTCCATGTGATTGAGTTTAAAATAAATAAAAAATCTACTATGATAATCATACCACATTTGATCATTTCTTAATTTATTTTTTTGCACTATTGGAGATCTTCTTTTATGTTTGGGATTTTGGTCTTCGAAACACAAGTTGATAATTTTCCTAATTATTCAACAACATTGTAATTCTGGTTCTAAATTATTATATAGAAATTATCTTTTATAATTTATATGTAACTCCAATTTTTATCTAGATTTTAGATCTATAAAACTTCTTATAATTGAGGATACTTTTTTAGGGATCTTAAAATTCCTATTTAAGGTGTTTATTGACTTCTTAAGTTATTTGTTTTTATCATATTTATTATTCAAGATGGAATTCATGTCATCCAAACATAATGAAACATGAATCCAAAATTATCTTATTTTTTCAAGTTTTTTTATTAGAATAAATATTTCCTTTAATTCCTTCTCAATATCCATTTTCTTTTGAATTTTTTGGGACATTTCATCAAGAAAATTGATTTACTTTTTAATTATTGTCCCCATATTATTCTTGTAAAATCTTAAGGCCCCTTAATCTATTTTTGGTTTTTAAATTTTAAAATTTATTTTCTAAAAAAAAGTAAGGTACAACTCATACATGACCAAAATTTGATCCACCTCTTTTTTTAGGGATTAAAACTTATCTTGGAGGCAACATAAAAATACACTATATTATAAAACTGATGTTCCTTCCATTTCACCACCATAATCACAACTTCTTTTTAACTCCATAATAGATTCTTAAACACCACATGATTTCATTAAACTAATTATAGAATTACATATAAAAATATAATTCATTAACTTGGTAGGAGAAGTTATCTTCTAGGTTGAATTCAACTTGTTCCATTTATTATTTCATTTAGACATAAGGTAGTTTTCATATTTCATTTTTTCTTTTCCAAATGAATCCACCAAGTCCATCCACATGTCTTTAGAAACATTAAACGATAAATCCACTTGTAGACATTTTCTTTCAGAGACTCTTTTAATGCATCTTTGATGAAATAATAAATATCAATATTCCTTTGATATATCTTAATAATTACTCTTTATTATCTTAATATAATAATTATATCTTGAAAAACATCTCGAGGGACTCTAAGATAATCTTGCATATAGAAAATAAACTCTTTTTTTCCAAATATTCAAATGATTTACCTGCTTTTTAGTCCATCAAGGGGCTTAGTTGAGCTATACCCTGAGAGGGTGTTAATAAAGATATGTAAGTATAATAAATTTTAAACATGTTTTCATTTACCTCTCACTACCCTATAGGATATTTACCAATCAACCTTGAGGGTTATAAGTTTTAGCACTGATAAAACTACTCTTTATCGACGCTTTTTTGAAAGCGCTGATAAAATCCTTATACCTTTTTTTAAAAGAACCCTAACTGGTTTTCCTCTATCAAAAACCTTTAAACTCTCATGTAATTAAACTAATATTGTGCCACCTCTCTTTTCGAACCCCATTTCCACCCTACCATCGCTTTGTCTCTCTTTCCAAACTGCACTAGCGTCATTGCGCCACCACTCTTGTCGAACAATATTCCCACCGATGTTACTCTCACCGAACCCTACTTCCACCTCATTGAACCCCACTACTGCATCCCCCACTACCTCACTAAACCCAAATTCCACCTCGTCTAACCCCACTATCAGCATATATCTGTTGTGACTTTAATGAACATTTTTGACGAATCAAGACCCTCAAAACTAAAGGTATGCTATTCAAATATTTTTTTATGTATTTCTCAACTAATTATCTTCGTGGTTCACTTTTTTCTATTATTCTTGAACAATAGTGTGTGTGGAACCCCCTTTATGTTTTTATTGTGAAATTTTTTGTGTCTATAGTTATGGTATTAGGTTGATGAAAGTTAAATATTATTTTAGTAAATTGATATGGTCTAGTTATGTGATGTGAAATTTGGTTTGGAAAGGTTTTATTTAGTTGTGATGAATGTGATCTACCAAAATTTTGATTTTATGTTTTGGGTATAATTAAAGATATTTTAATATATAAGATTTTATATTAAGGATTTTGAGTGTTAATATAGTAATTATAGTATTTGGATTTGTTCAAGGGATAAAGGTGAGGATGATAATTCATTGGAATTTTGGGGGAAGTGTTCCAATAATAATTTATGTTTCAATGATTTGTAAATGGATTATACATTCCTATAGTAAATCATTGAAATTTATTAATTTTGTTAGTCATTGGTTTTGAAGTCTTATCTAGGGTAGGGTATTGTGAGTTAGGGTACCCTAGATTCATTATGATAAAAATTTAAAATTCTTCTTGGTTTTTATAACATTGAATATTGGATTTTATTTATGTAGATTCATGGTTTTTCATTCGAGTAGGTCCTTAGTTAATTTCGATATGTGTTCATATTTGGAAAATTGTACTTTCAATATGGTTATAATTATCAAATTAATATTAATCCAAAGGTTGTAACACACCATAATTAGGTACTTTTAGGTATCCGTAATGTCATAAATAAGATTCATTATCAAATTAAAGCAATTAACCCACAATGGGTGAATTTCAATTGATGCATGTTTCCCAAACTATGTATTTAACTATAGGGGGTATTTCTTGATTAGTTCTTAGTTTAGACAATTGAGAATTCAAATGATGTATTTTGGGAAAAAATTAATCATTCTTACTTCTTTCAATTATAATGATTTTATAATTGTGTTATTTTTGTGAATACTTCCATTCCTTAAAATATGGACAAATAAATGTATTTTAAATTAAAATATAAATTAAATTTTGGAAAATAGAACTCTTTTTAAAATGAATATGGATGGTAAAATTGGAATGTTTTAAGCTGTATTTCATGATTTATTTTCAAATGATTAGGGAAATATGTGTTTGATTTAATAGAATTATAAGGAATCCAAGGTTTTCTTGATTTTTATTTTATAGAATATAAAATCACATGGATAGTGTAAGACTATATATTTAACTATAATAAATATTTCATTATAATAGACATTGTACAATACACATTATTTTATTTCATTACTGTAACGAGAAACAAAACTACAAAATCAATGTAATAATCCAACTCAGGTCAACTTTCCATGTGACCCAAGTCGAGTTGTCATGAGGCCTGAAGTACGTTCTTGATCTCCACAAGATGGAAATAAAAACCGAGGGAATCAAACAAAAATAATAGTGTAATTATAGTAGTCAACCCAAAGGGTGACATATGTTTCATGTGGATATTAAGAAATAAATTCCTTGGACTAATGAGAGAGTAATTATAGGAGGCAACCTAAAGGGTGACCTTAAGTGAAACTGTTACAATGTGATCCAAAAAATATGTCCTATGATAATCCCTAATATGAGAACATGTTGTAAAAAGGGTAATAAATGTGGTGACCCTAGTTTAATATGTATATAGAACTTTTGTTGGGAATTTTCTAATATCTTGAATTAAATATCTATATTTTAAGATGGGAAAGTTGAAATGGGTTTTTGAAAAATTCCTTTGTATCCTAAGGTTTTTCATAAAAATGCTCTTCCATGTGATTTTTAAAAAAGTACACCCATTTAAATTTTTTATTTTATATACCAAAATTTCAAAAATAAAATATTTCCCAAGATTTATTCCAAACCATCAAATAAAAATTTAACTTCCTAAAATAATTATAGAAGTATTTCTAACCATTTAAAATTCCACTTCAAAACCCCTTTTAAAATTTAAAATTATAATTTACACACAACACTTTAAATATTGTCACTTTTTCAATTTAAAAAAACATTTACTCACATCACTATATTAAATCCCTTTGGTCTCATGTAACGACCCTTATTTTTTCAAAGGTATCGATTGTTGTTTTAAAAAATATAATAATTTTTTTTTTTTTTGTGAAATCATTTTTATATTCCATAATTGTATATTCTATTATGAAAAGGATTTTAAAATAATATTTTTTTTCAATTATTAAATTCAACGGTTGTATTTATAATTTCCTTTAATAAGTTTTTTTTATCATATGGGAAGATAAACCATTTTACAATATTTCCATTTTATTTTAATAAATTCATGAGATCTATCTTCAATTAAAAATATTTTCTATATTTATTTTGTTAAATATTAATATTACCAAATAAAATAGTATGGATATGAATAAATAATGGATGGATTCCATTCTTGTGAAAAAAGAGTTTGAAGATGGTGTGAAAGAGTTCAGCAAGTTTGCAAAATATCATGCATTTAACCCTTCCTAAATCATGTGTCTGTGTTAACATTGTTGTTATTCAAGACTAATTAGTCCATAGGAGTTGTAAAAACACTTGATCTATAACAGAATTGATCAAAGTTATAAATTTTGGAATAAATATGTGGAAAAGTGAATGTAATTAGTGACTAAGATAGCACATCATTTTATGGATCATATGATATGATTACAAGTGTGGATAATGAAGAAGACTCTATCAAGGATGTGATTAAAGGTGTTAATGATGGTGAATATTTTATTGAGGAAATGATAAGGATAGTTGAAGATGAAATTAGTGATTTCCATAAATTGTTTGAGAACATAAATAGTTGTGCAAAGACACCATTTTATGCTGGTTTCACTAAGGATACAGCATTTTCAGTTGTACTGAAACTATATAATTTGAAATAAATCAATGGATGGAGTGAGTCCAATTTTGAAAAACTACTTTCTCTCTTGAGTGATATGCTTATAGAAGATAATGAGCACCCTATCCAAACATATGATACTAAAAAAATGCTACGTTCAAGGGGTATAATGACTGAAAGAATACACGCATGCCCAAATGACATTATAATATTTTTCAAGGAGAAAAAATCACTTAAAGAATTACCAAAATCTAGTGCTTCTCAATACAAGAAAGATTATTTGGGTCCTACAAAAGTTGTATGGTACTTTATAATAATTCCATGGTTTAGGCACCTATATAGAAGTGAGGAGCCTATAGATAAATTTACATGGCATGTAGAAACATGAAATAAATATAAGAAACTATGTCACCTGAAAAACTCTCTATGTAGAAGAAAATTGATCATGAGTATCCTAAATTTTGAAATGATACAAGAAACATTCATCTTGCATTATCTACAGATGGAGTGAATCATTTTGGTCTTCAAAGAAGCACTCATAGTACATAGCTGGTTATGTTGGTAAATTATAACATTCCATTGTGGTTATGCACGAAAAAAAATTACATCTTTTTATCTATGATTATATCATGGCCAGAATAACCATGCAATGATGTTCATGTTTATTTGGCTCTACTGATCGAGGATTTAAAATTATTGTGGGATTCAGGTGTTACGTTGTATGGTGCTTACAGAAATAAAGATTTCATGTTGAGATCCATATTGTATGGGATGATAAATAACTTTCATGCTTATGGAAATTTATTAGGATATATCATTAAAGGAACTCAAAGATGTATCATTTGAGAACATGGTACACATTAAATTAGATTGAAACATTCATTGAAGATTGTGTTTCTAGTACATCGCAGATTTCTACCCCGATGACATAAGTACCAATCTTGGAGAACATCATTCAATGGAAGTTTAAAAGAAGGTACAACACCATCTCCACTAATAGGTGATCAAATTATTGATAAGGTAAAATATGTGGACACTAGTTTTGGTAAACCATTTTTGAAAAACCTTATGAAAAGTGGTTGGAAAAAGAGATCAATCTTTTTAATTACCATACTAAAATTGTCTGCACGTCAGACATTTTCTTGATGTTATTCATGTTGAAAAAAATGTATGTTACAGTGTAATTGTAACATTACTAAATGAACCTAGAAAAACAAAATATGGAATTGATAATAGGTTGGAAATTGTTGACATGGTAATACAGGAAGATTTGGTACCATTTAAGGGTATAAAATGAACTTTTCTTCCTCTGTCTGCTTACACTCTTTCCAGGCATGAGAGATATCATTTTTTCAACTTATTGAATGATGTAAAGGTTTCATAGGGGTATTCATTGAATATCAAGAATATCATGTTAATGAATTATTTAAAGTTAAAGGGTTTGAAATCACATGATTTTCATGATTTGATTCTATATATAATTCCTATAGCTTTACATAGCATTTTACCCAAGAATGTCTTTCAAACATTAACCAAGATCTATTTCTTTTTCAAAACTATATATAGAAAAGTTATAGACCCGGAGAAATATTCAACCATAGAAAAGGAAATTTCTATCATATTATGTGAATTGGAAATGTTTGTCCTGTCATCATTCTATGATATTATGGTTCAATTGATGGTTCACTTAGTAATAGAGATTTGACTGTGTGGTCATGTGCACTATAGATGGATGTACCCCATTGAGAAGTATATGAATATTTTGAAAGGGTGTTTCAAAAATTAAAATTGGCTAGAGGGTTGTATTGTATAGTGATATATTTTTTTGAGTAATCTATTGAATTCTATACCGACTACATATTCTATGTAGAAAGCATTGGTCTACTAAAATCTTATCACATTGGGTAGCTTGTGGATGAAGGAATTTCTGAAAGATATGTTTTCACAATCAATATTACATATTAGGAGTAGCCCACGTTTATTTTTTTTAATAACATTTTGGAGGTTTCCCCATATTTTAAAACCTATAAAAAATTATTAGGCATTTTAATTTATCAAGGGATGAAAGATATATATCAGATACACATAATCAATAGTTTATAGGATGGTTTTGTGCCTATATTTTTAAGGAGTCGGCTGAAAATTCAGATTAATTTTATAATGACTTCAATGGATAGCCAAAGGTCTAAGTGTGTGTTTATAGTATCTTAAAATGGTTATGTAATTAATGGTTATATATTCTATACAAATTAACATGATAAAGGAAGTACCATGCAAAATAGTTTAGTTACACTTATGGCTGAAGCGATGCATGTTTCTGGTACTAAGGATAGAAATTCAATTTATGTGAATATTTCACACTTTGGCATCATCAAACAAATATAGAATTTGGATTATACAACATTACAAGTGAAAATTTTTCAATGAAAGTGTTTTGATAATAGGAGTGATATTAAAATAGATGAAGTGGGATTCATGAAAGTGGATTTTAGTAAGGAATGGTACAAAGATGAACTATTTATAATAGCATTACCGGTAGTACAAGTATTTTATCTTCCAAATCCTGTAAAACAAAAGTGGTCAATTATTCTATTATTGACCAAAACCACTAAAGGGTCAGATGAAAATTTAACTAAGTTTAACCCTTTCATTGGGACATTAGAATCATTTCATATAATTCCCAAAGTATACATGGTTTTATATGTCATAGGAGACTATAATGAAGGTTTTTGGATACTTAATAGAGGGTTCAAATCCCTTGAACCTTTAAAAAAAGAGTTCAATAATCATGTTATATTTTTTTCTAATATAAATTGTGTTACCTCATGTTATTATCCATTAACTTATGAAATTATGAATGTAAATTAGATGTTAAACCACTTCTATAGATAACAACTTATGCATATGATGGTGCTCCCAATCCTAAGGAACAACATGTCTTTCAACCTTCTTTTTCTCCCAGTGGAGAGGAACAAAAACCTTCTTCACGTGCTAGTGCTTCCAATTTTGAGGAACAATAGGTTTCTCAACCTACTACTACTCCCAATGCTGAGGTACAATGACCTTATACACATGCTGATGCTACCAATCCATAGGAACAACATATTGATGATATTGATTCTGAGGAAATGGTAGGTGATGAAGGACTGATGATGCATAAAAAATAGAAGTGCCATAGTTTGACGGGGTTAAAAAAATAATTAAGGTAGAAAGAAAAGGTATCAAATTCTTGGTTATATGGAATGTGTGAGGTCAGCATGTTAATCCTAATAATTCCATGTTTAGTAGTTACATTTGACTAATCACTCAACAACGCATTTCAATTGTTGTGATTCATGGCACCATGTTGTGCCCACGCTTGAGGCCTTAATGTTGGAAGATATTTTGGTAACATTATGATAACATTTCTTTATTTTACTAAAAATTAAAATAATGAAACATTGAATTACTCTTCATCATTCCTTGCAGAGTTCACTTAGAGTAGATAACCCTCATAAGAAATATGTATTAATGCTTCTTGGAAGGATTTAAATAGTCTTCTGCACAATTCTAATGAGATTTAATCTTAAAAGTGATGAAGGGAAAATAAAATTGCACCCAGTATTTATGTATGAACACCCAATAACCCAATAAGCATGGAATGTGTTTATTGATCATCGTACAGAGATGTATTTATAGGTACATTATGGCTGGTAAAAAATTATTTGACAATATGCGTATTCATCCCTTTGATTGAGAATATTTTATTTATGAAATAGTAACTGAGTGCTAAAAATAAGAAACAGGTAGAAAAACCAATGTACACATACTATAAAGCAAGGATGGGGTATTATTCACTTGAAAAAAAATCATACATATTTTAAATCTACTGTAATACTTTTATGTGACATGAAACAAAAACATAATTATGTTCCTCTATTTATATACTGATTGATGAATCCAAATACAAAGTCACTTCCATCCCACATCATGTGCTATAGTAGGAGGCATGCGTAAATAAATATGGGATGCTAATATATGAAAACACAAAAAAAAAGTGTGTGAAACATGTGTAAGTATGACATAATAAAAAAATTGATTAAAATCCCTATTAGATAACAATGATTGCTTATTTTCCTATATTTTCTATTTGAATTAGTCACATGTATCATAAACACGTGTATCGAATGAACACCTACTATCGGTGGCCTTGAAGCATCCAGAACAGTATGGTTGCGTCAGAGGTGTGGCTTTTGGGGTGACACCCTGAACATATTTTGATAAAAAAGTAACAGGAGGATAAAGATAAATAAATGGATGAGATAAAAGTAAGATTAGATTCCCTAAAATAAAATTTTCAATGGAATAATGAGTTTATAGCAACAATTATGGGGGAATAAAATGGAAGAAACAAATCAAGAATAAACATTGCATAAAGATCCCCCCACTCCCACCATCTTTGAGGTGATCCATTCCCCTTAAAGATCTTTATTAGTTGAGGTAGTCAATATTCTAATAATTTTTTCTGAGAAATGTGAATCAGAAAGACACTGATACCTTTCCTATACTGATATTATATAGAGTGAAAATAGATATGATTTTAATATATCAGCACCCACCGATTTCCTTGTAGCGATGGAAATGGTGTTCAATATCCAATAAGACAGTTTACACAAAATACCACTTCCAATAGGTCATGTGAGAGTGGATATTAGCATAGATCATGAGCTGATTACCGAGAAACCTATTCCACTTGATTATGAAGATATTTTTATGTTTTTCCAAGTTATTGGAACATTCATCATATGGATTTCATATCTTGTAAAAATACATGTAAACAAGGAGTTATTCATTTAAAAATTACTTTTTATGCTAAAACATTAACAATTAATGAAAAAATGGTATGAATTGATGAATGTTATTACAGATGGACAAAGGGAAGGGGTGAAATGAAAGGTCGACTCGAAACCATCTAAAGGATCAACCAATCGATTGAAAAGATCTTATTAAAGCACCTTTTCCCCACCTGTTCAATATACACATTTACTAACATTGAAGGTTCATGCGGATACAAAGTTATGAAAGGGTAGTATTCATGTAGTTAATTTTAAAGAAAAAAATATACATATAGGAAGGTAAAAACTATATTTATCTTTATAATGTAAATTAAATCCTCAACTATGAATGTATAGGATCCCCAGTTTTAAATGTATACATGAGGTATGTTTTTAGGATTTTTTTCAAAAGATGATATACAATGTTAATTATGATTAAATACATTTCATATTTTTGGTAGGAATATATATAAATACCAATTTAAGTTATTACCCAATGAAATTAAATTTAGACTCATTATTCCTCATGAAAATTCTATTGAGAAAATATAAATAGATTCAAAAAAATGAATGAAATAGTGACAAGACTAGTCAAATCATTTGAAAGAAAACTTTTGGATAAAGACTCTTCGTAATACCATTAATGTAGTGGTAAAACTCTATAATTTATTTATATAAAATATATTATCATCTCTTTCATTACTTATTCCTTTTGTGTTTTTAGGAAACATTGGATGCTCATTGTGGTCAATTTGGATACTCTAAAAATTTATTTCCTGGATTTACTACATGGATACCCATCAAACCGACCACACATGATGACATTTTTCAATTTTTAATACACTGTATCCAAAATTTTAGAACTAAACTTCAAGTTATATATTTTATTTTATGTTTTAATGTGAATTTTTTTATGATAGGGTAGTGTATAAATATAATGAAAATCATGGCATGAGGATAGGCATTAAGCACAATGAGCCTAACAAGTTCTATAACTGGATAAGTATCAGGGTATATATAATAATAATTCACAATCCAAACACATATCAAAACAAATTAATTATTTTTCTCAATGTTTCTGTAGTGTCTAAAACAAACAAATAGAAAAGATTTCGGTTATTATGTTTGTAAATTTACGAGAGAGATTGTATTCCATCAATAAACTAGCAACCTCGAAGAGGTATTTTTTATTATAATTTCTTTTTCATTTTAAATATTTATTAATCCTTTGTGTATTTATATTTTTCCAATACTACTATTACTATAATAAATACTCATATTCATAAGATGATATGTATTTTCTTATAAATGCATGGGAAGTATACCTGATGGAATAATGTACAAAAATAACATAAAGATGTGACTTCCATAGAAGCAATGGATTGTTTAATATTTATGTTTAATTTATTTATTTTTTGGTATTAATCACATAAGAATTATTTTCTTATACAGGTATATTCCTTTGTTTGATTTGGGGTGGTTTGTTTGAAGCTGCTCATGCTCGTGAGAGGTTGGGATTCGAGGTTGAAACTGAGATAATGAAAACAAGGAAATGGGTCAAGAATTTATACATACATCATGAAAAGTTGAATTTCTACTACTTATTTAATTAATTTTTTCAAAATTTTATCTACAATTTATAAGTAAATTTCTTATCATTTTTATCTAATGTGTATTTTGTAAAGACCCGAAATGTCCATGAATTTTTTTTAAATAAATGGGAATTTTACGAGTCTGCGAAATCTGACGGCGTGCGATTTCGAGACCCGAAGTGCCTGGAATGATCCGTTGACGTTTTGTTAAGATTAATTTAATGCGCGTAAGAAGTTTTCCTGAAAAAGTGGAATAAATCATAAATGGTTACTCAAATCAGAAATCCAAGGGCACCGTTGCACTCAGGATGGCGAGTTTACCCTAGGCCCGACTTAATATTAGTCGGCGCGGGCCTCCTGTGAGAAAAAACAAAAATGGAATAATCGTAAATAAAATAATTAAATAAATTATTTTAATTTTCAAATTCTTATAACTCACAAATGGTAACTCAGATTAAAAATTGGAGACCACCATTGAACTCGTTAAGGTATTATTTCTCTAAGAAGATACTAACTTTGGCCGGTGTGAGCCACCAGAGAAAGTTAGTTTTTGGTCTCAAATAAAATAATTAAGTGACAATTATTTTATTGTAAAATTCATAACTTCTAAATGGTAACTTGGATTAAAACCACGATAGTACTATTGGGTTCATTGGGGTTTGTTTCACCTAGGAAAATCCTAACCTTGACCGGCGCAGGTTGAGGGTGACTGATAATAATTTTTCCGAACTTTTTTTCAAGAACGTTCAGTGAACGTGCAAGCGGCGTTTTGTAATTTTTGAACCGGTGCTCAGAATTGAAATCCAAGGACACAGTTGAACTCACAACCCTAGTATTTTCTTAAGGATACCTTCACCTCGACCGTATTGTGTCGAGAGTAAAAGATAGAATTTGGGTTTTTCATGATAGAATAAAAATGAAAATAAAAGTATGTGTGACGCGCTATTTTTATTTTCAACACCCATGTGGGTTCTAGGAGGTGGGGTCCACTGGAACTAAACCTTTTTGTGGAAGTGGGGAAGTGGGGACCACCAGACCATAACCTCCCATGAGAGGTTATGGTGGTGGGGACCACCAGACCCTAACCTCCCATGAGAGGTTATGGTGGTGGGGACCACCCGAGGCCAAAGCCTCCCAACTCCCCTCTTAATGAGGGAGAAATCTCCCAACTTCCTCATTAATGTGGAGGATCCTCTTGAGCTTCCTCCACATTAATTATCCCAATGCACCACCATTATTTTCACCAACGTAAATTAATTGGCTTGACCCATTTTTAAATTAAGTAACAGTGTCGTTGGAATTTAATAAGGCTCCTAATAAATGAACTGTCATAAATTCCACGATCTTTACATACCTCCCCCCCTCTCCTATATATATGGAGCTTGGGAGGAGGTTTTGGGATGACTTCACCAAGCGACGAAGCGCTGGTAAAGTGACGCAATGCTCAACACTTGGAGGATTATTCTCTCCAATGAAGAACGCTCCACCGATGAAGAATGTCGATGAGGAATGCCTTCAACTACAAAGAATGACCTTGACTTTAACATTCTTCCTTGGAACTTTCTCCGACGTAGGACATGTTTATCTACAACAAATCGAAGTCCGCCTTCTCGTGCTAGCGTCAACCAACAACGAACAAGTTAGGGATTTTATTTTAAGTATGATATTATTCTCTTGATTATTTCCTTCTGAAAACAAAGAACCCGGACTAACTTATTATCAAGTTGATCCACGGATGTTTTTCCTTGCAGGTTGGGAATATTTTGTTAAACAAGGGATTATGGGAATTGATGTTTTTATGATATCTTCCATGAAGTTATTTCTTTCGTTATTGTAAATTGTATGCTACCACAATAAACACAGAGGGTGTGGGACAAACTAACTTGGCCTTACCCCCCACTGATCTTCTTTGTGGTGTTTTTTGAAACGGCGATGAAGGCAACGGTCGCGCCACCCATGGCCTCCGCGACCCGCGCCGCCCCAGCGGCATTCCAACCACCAGCTGAACTGCACCCCATGCCTCAGCCACGAGCACCCCGGCCACGCCGCCCCACCGGTCGCGCCGCCTCGCCGGCCGCCCCACCCCACCGGTTGTGACCCTGTGCCCCAGCTGTGCCCTCGTGGTGCTCCGGGCCGAACCAGCTCCGCGCTATCGGGCTGAGCCACCTACGCGGCACCCTCCGACCCGAACCGCCCTTGCGGCCTGCTGGGCTGGGCCCAGCAAGCTGGGCCGAATCCAACGGGCTGGCCCGCTTTATGGGCCAAGTCGACCCAAACCGGGTCGGTCCAACTGGGCCGGACCGGACCTGGGCCCACTACGACCCATTTGCGCTTCTTTTGGCCATATCTTTGGCACCGGATGTCCGTTTGATGAACCGTCAGCGGCGCTGGAATTCCTGGAGCATGACGGTCCCTTTGAGTATACCTCACTGGAGTTTGGGGTATAGTTGAGATACAGTCAGGTTGGATCGTGCACAAATCCAACCGGGCCCCCAGGACTAGAAGACTAATAACTCACAGACCGGGTGTCCGATTGACGCACTGTCAGTTGCGTTGAGACCCCTATGATGTGGAGGACCTTTGGGATACTTCTTCATGGGACTTTGTGGCAGTTTAAGCATCGAGCAGTAGCTTGTGGACTGGATCTTCTGGAGATAGGCGAACATTTGTGCGGGAACCTAGTAGCTGGCTGAGACTTGACGACTATTGACCGATTGACTCAGAGTGACTCAACTAGCCCAGTGGGGAGCTCCTAGTTGTGGCAGAAGACCCACAGCGGAGGAGCTCCTGGTTGTCACGGCAGACCCGCGGTACTCGACAGAAGGATTACCTCAGTAGTCCAAGGTTATTGGGAAGTGTCTGTTTGTGGCGACATGCCCACTGTACTCGGTAGAGGAGGAGTTCTCCAGCAGCCGAGGGTTCGAAATTTTTTACCCCTAGAATAAATCTTGGTTTGAGTAGAGTCATTTTTTTATGTTTAACTCATGATTGAGATGGATCACTTGATAACTTAGGTATATGTATGGGCATATACCTAAGTATGTTTATCTGTTGATTTCTATATGGTTTATCCTTGTTGGATTTTGTGAGACCTGGAGGGTCTCGGGATCCATACTGAGTATTGTTATACTCACCCATGCACGGGCTATGCTTGCACCTCATTGTGTTGGATGCAAACGACAGACAATGCTAATCGAGGATGAGAGTACCAGGACTGGACGGTACCCGTAAGTGGACCATACGAAGAGTCGGTACACATAGGAGACAGACAGACGTGGAGTGATGTGGAGGCGATCTATACCTACCCTTTATGTAGGAACCTCAGAGGATGACCCAGTGGTTGTTTTTATTTTCTTCATTTATACTTTCAGTTAATTATACTTTATAGTTGGGCTTGAATTTCTGGCCCCTTTTACTTTTCTGCACTCTTTTGTTATACAGTTTACATAGTGTTTTGTATCCATCTGTGTGGTCTGTTATGTGCGTTTATAGGTTATAAGGAAATTCCTTCCCATTTTTAGGGAATTATGCCTTTGGTGCTAGTCGCCATCCCCTAGCCTATGGAAGGCTGGCTTGGGGTAGTCACGGAACGGGCCCCGGGGGACGGGTCATGAAAAATGGGTATCAGAGGAGTCGGTTCTACTACAGAACTTAGGACTCTGATATTTTCTATGAAGGAATAGTGTTAAGTGTAGTGAGTTCGGTTTTCAATTCAGGGAGTCCAGTGTTGGTGCAGTGGCCGACGTATCCATACACCAGGACCCTGACTTCTGATTTCCGATTCAGTGCACAAAAACACTGATTACGTGTGTGTTTTCTTTGTGATTTCTTAAGTCAGCTCACCAGGTCAGCTCACTAGGTATAATATTTTGACCGTGTCGCATCTGTTTCTTTCAGGATTCATCCATTTAGACATCCATTTTGATTTCCAGGAGGTTTATGCACTGACATCCCACCGAGCAACGATGATCCGATGAAAGGCCCTCTTACTATGTGGGAACCTTCAGGTGGTGTACTAGAAGCACCACCACCCGTTGGGCAACAGATACCACCAGAAACACTGGCAGACGATTCCCATTGACTGAGCGTGTTGCACGAGTTCCAGCAATATAGGACTCTAAGGTTTTGAGGTGAGATAGATTCCAACACAGTTGAGGGCTAGCTGGAGGCAATTTCTAGAGTTTCCCGTCTAGTTGAGACACCAGTAGAGCAGACGGTGATCTTAGATACTAGTATTTTTCAGTGAGTGACCATGAGAATGGTCCGCTTAGTGATGAGGCTTCGGTATGTGGGTCATTACCCAAGATAGTACCTTCAGGTAGTGTGCCAGCTATATCACTACCCATTGGTCAGTAGTTACAACTGGTGGTACCGGTAGAGGACACATGTAGGTTTAGTGCCTTACACGTGTTTCAGCATCAGATACCCCTCAGGTTCCGAGGCAATCCCGAATCACAGGAGGATGAGGACTGGATCAAGGATGTGTTTGAGAGTTCTCTAGAACTTCTACAGCTTCGGCAGGACGACATGTCAGTAGTTGAGTATTCATCGAGGCGTACCGATCTTTCTTGGTACTCGATGAATACGATATGATCAGTGCTTCAGGGCTTGAACTTCTGAGAGAGGTGTGTTTAAAGTACATTTGATCCATCACTATTCCTTTATGCATTCCAAATTATACTTGGGTGATAGAGAGAATCTTTTTGGTTGAATGTTCTTTGGATGAGCAGATACATCCAGTGAATGTTATCAATGGGAAAGAAGGAAACTAGCGCCAGTCTCAGAGACTTGGGCATGTAAAATGTTTCGGGAAGAATAAGTGTTAGGGACAGATGATTCTGTAGGGCAGCAGACGTGGAAGAAGAGCTAGGAGAGTATCATGACATGGTGTACTTTTCGACATGTTACAACCACTCCCCTTTTTTATGGACCCCACCAGGCATAGGGAGCTGGAGGACAGGGGAAGAGAGTAGTTGTATGCAGTCAAGGAATGCGACCCAAGGGCTCTAGGAATTATTTGAGGTACGGTCTATGTCTACTACTAGATGTCGTATCAATAGAAATAGGTACCAATCATTCCTTCCATGAATCTTTTCCAGTACCTAGATTTTCCGGTTAAACTGTTGACTTGACTCTCACGTCTGGAGATACCTTTGGGAGGAGACTCGATAATCACACGTATGCTGACAGTGTGATCTAACCCTTGAGGTGAGATTTTCAGTTGGAACCTCTTGGTGGAAGCATCAAGGCCTTACGATGTTAGTTTGGGTTTGGACTTGACATCCATAGTTCACACTCAGATTGACTGTATTAGTCAAAGAGGTTGTGGTTTATCTACAACGTTGGGATGGGGTTTTCCTTGGTCGGCGAAAATGGAAAACCAGGAAGTACAGGATAAACTCATGCATAGGAGGGTGAATCCAATCACTCGTGAGTTGTCCAACCTCACCCCCGTGGAATCAGAAGTTTACTTTGAGATATTCTATACTCCTGGGAAGGGGAACATGGTAGCAGACGCACTCAGCAGGGGGTCTAGCTTGCATCTTCTAAGTGAGGTGACAGATCAGCTAGCTGCTTTGCAGATATCCTTTGTGGATTGAGAAGGAGAATATTTTCTTCCGTCTCTTACAATCACTCCCCCACTCCTTCAATGAGTTAGGGAGGCAGATCATGGAGACGATGACTGCGAGACACGACGTGCTCAGATATCCACAGGGCATGCACCTGATGTATTTTCTGAAGGTGGGGAGCACGTCATTCTCTTCAAGGGACGTACCATGGTACCAGTGTCACTTCAGGAGGAAGTGTTGAGGGAGTTCCACACATCCCCTCTAGAGGTACATCCAGGAGTGGCGAAGATGTACCAGGACCTCCGACGACAGCACTGGTGGCCGGGAATGAAGAAAGTAGTTGTAGAGTTTATCTCTCGTTGCCTCACTTGTCAGCAAGTGAAGGCAGAGAATCAGGTACCATCAAGCTTGGTTCATCCTTTAGAGGTCCCAGAGTGGAAATGGGATGGGATATCCATGGAATTCATGACTGGACATCCACGTACATCCAGGGGTCATGACTCGATTTGGGTGATCGCCGGCCGACTCACCAAGTAAGCCCACTTCCTACCAATCAAAGAACATGATTTAGTAGAGAGCTTGTGATGCCTCTATGTGCAAGAGATTGTGTAGTTACATGGAGTACCCTCGATAATAGTTTCTGATCGTGATTCAAATTTTACTTCCCGACTATGGAAGGGGTTGCAGAAGGCTTTCGGGATGCAGCTTCGTCTGAGCACTACCTTCCATCCTCAAATGGATGGTCAGACTGAGCAGACCATTCAGACCCTTGAGGACATGTTGCGTGCTTGTGCTCTCGAATTCGGTCGCAGCTGGGAGGATCACTTACCTTTGGTGGAGTTTACATACAACAACAGTTATCACTCCACCATAGGGATCACACCTTTTGAGGTGTTGTATGAGAGACCTTGCAGATCACCTTTGTGTTGGACTGACCCAAGGGAGTCAGCACTCGTGTGACCAGAGATGGTATGGGATACCATAGAGAAAGTAAAGATCATCCAAGAGCGGATGAAGAATGTATAGAGTAGGCAGAAGTTGTATGTCGACAGGAGACAGAGACCTCTGTAGTTCGAGGATGGAGACCACATCTTCCTTCGGGTCTCACCCCAATGAGGTCTACGGAGATTTGGCCGAGGCGGCAAGTTATCTCTGAGATTCATCGGAACTTTTCAGGTCCTCAGCAGAGTTGGCGAGGTGCCTTACCACTTAGCTCTTTCACCTCAATTGCACCAGGTGCACGACGTCTTCCACGTATCCTAGCTGAGGAGATACGTGCACGACCCTTCTCATGTCATCAACCACCGAGAGATGGACGTTGATGATGGGGCGACTTTTATGGAGGTTCCAGTAGAGATTGAG